>CM075867.1:22849680-23546293 GCA_038021265.1 Cyprinella venusta
ACAAGATGAAAAGCAGTAACGAGTTGCTAGAACTCATTCTGAAGGGTCTAAACGAATACCTGGAGAAGAAGAGACTCTATTTCCCCCGCTTTTTCTTCCTGTCCAATGATGAGCTGCTAGAGATCCTCTCGGAGACAAAAGATCCAACCAGGTATAGAGGAACTTTCGAAAGTATTCAGTACAGTGACGGTCTGATAGATCGGCTGACATTTGGCAGTACCTGTATATTTCCCAATTTTACTGTTGGCTTTGTCAGTGGGTAAGGATTTTGTTTTTGTGAATTTCAAGTGAATGTTGTGCAAATTTCTAACGAAGGTTAGTTAGTATGGGAAGGAGATGGGAGATCATGAACATTCAACATGCATTAATAATCCATAAATAATAAAAAAAGTAAAGGCAGCAGCCCCTCACAGACAACTGCTCCACACATATAAACAAAACATAACTTAAAATTCCAGGCCTGATCCTCTCTCGTCCTTCACTGTCGTCACTCCTCCTTTTATGCTTCCAAAGCTGCTCTGTGAGAGATACGAGACCGGTGCACTTATCATCAACCAAGCCACCATCTTGCTTGCCTCAACATTTTTCATTTTTCTTTTAATTGTAGCAATATTGGGGCATGTAATTTACTATCACTAAATTGATATATACACACACTAATGTTCAAAGTTTTGGGATTGGTAATAATTTTAAATGTTTTTGAAAGATCTTTTATGCTCATCAAGGCTGTATTTTTTTGTTAAAAATACAGTAAAACAGTAATATCGTGACATATTATTACAATTTATATTGAAATGTTTTCTGTTTTATTATATTTTAAAATAAAATATATTTTAAGATTAAATATTCCTGACAGTGGCAATTTTCAACAGCCATTAGCGTTCAGTGTCACATG
Organism: Cyprinella venusta; assembly: GCA_038021265.1. Taxonomy (NCBI): domain Eukaryota; kingdom Metazoa; phylum Chordata; class Actinopteri; order Cypriniformes; family Leuciscidae; genus Cyprinella; species Cyprinella venusta. The sequence continues at coordinate 22,850,576 of CM075867.1, forward strand.
ATCTTTCAGAAATCATTTTAATATGCTGATTCGGTGCTCAAAAAAAAAAAAAAACATTTATTGTCATTGTTGAGAAAAGTCTTTACAAAAATAAAGACTTTCTGTGGGTTTGCCCTTTTAGTGTGGTGAGTTACAGTAATTTACACTTTCTCCAAATTCTCAAAGGAAAAGAGGCTTAAAGAAGATATTTCCGGAAACAATATGATTTATAGGCTTGAGGAATATTGTTTGTCAGCAGTGAGGAGATCTGACTTTGAAGGCTTCTGTTTTCAATATTTTTGCTATTTGGAGTGCGCTGTGTTGATAGATTGCTTTATAATAAGGGCAGGGTAGATAACTGCATGTCGGAAAGAATTATGGTAGATCTGTCAGTTCTTTTTCAAAGATATATATAAAACATATGATGCAAGTTTTGGTGAATTGCTGCTATGCATTCTCTTTCTGAATTTTCATGAAGAATAAAAGGGATTGAAACTGCATTGTTTCAACTCATGCTCTGAAATGCAGTTCAAGCTTGGTCTTTTTTCATATAGCTTTGAAAGAAATCACCAGTAGTATTGAATATCAATTGCTATGAACTGCTACAAAGAGTGTTTGGTATGAACAAGAATGTAGGCTAGATGTAATTTACTGCAACACGAAATAAAAAAAAACACAACATTCACTCTGCAGAGCTTAAATCTCAAGCCTGTGAAATTTATGAATATGTCTTAATGTTCTCACACAGCCTACTTTGGCATGTCTCTCAGGGCATATCCAAATAATGTTACTCCGCCTACCTAACCACTCTTGCCTGGATGAACATTTAGCATGTGTGGCCTCAAAAGGAACAGTGAAGGACAAATGAAAAGCAGTTTAGCTTCACCTCGGCCTCAGAAAACCAAATCTGAACCCCTTAAAACCCAGTATTTACTAAGGGAATTTAATTAGAGCTTCTTCTTCTCCCTGTGACACTGGCCTAGTTTCTGTGTTGTGGCTCCCCTGTGCAGGCCCATAACGTGTAAGCAAATATATTTCACCACAGGTATTTGTTTAATGATGAATGATGATGCCTCAAATGCAAGTTCAAATTGTACTTTTGGTTTCACAAAACTAGGAATATTGTCCTTAGCTTGCTTTGTTTTTCTGCTCTTCTGAGAGTTCTAACCATCTCTCTCTCGCTCTCTTTTTTCTTTCTCTTGCTCTCCCTGTGTCACTCTCCCTCATTCTCTGTGTATCCCCTATTTCTTACGCATTCGAGTCTAGTTTAATCTGCATTTTAGCTTTACAGAAAAAGAAAAATTCAAATAGAAGCAGCTATTGTGGTGGTGTGGTTCACAAACAACCAGAGGGTTGAAGTGATAAAAGTTAATACAGTCACTGACTCCTGGTGTTACGACATAAAAGTTGTCCATGCTATCGTCTCATAGGGTTACACATTTGAGTTCTTTCTAAAAGAGAGGTTTATAAACCTCTCGGTTTTGCTGAAACCTAAATACGGTGCAGTTGATTTTGCATGCTACCTCAAATGAAATATCAGATTTCTTTTGGAAAGGGGCATTAGTTCACCTACACTTTTATGTTTCAGGGTGCAGCCTCATCTAAAGAAGTGTTTTGAAGGTATTGCTAGCGTGGTGTTCACTGACATTTTGGACATCACTCATATGAGGAGCAGCGAAGGCGAGGTGGTGGAGCTGCTGGATATCATCTCTACATCTAAAGCTCGTGGGCAGGTTGAAAAATGGCTCCTGGAGCTGGAGACTGGCATGCTGCACTCTATACACAAGGTACAGAAATGAATGAACTTTCTTTGAGTCAGTGGATTTCTAAATAACAGAAATGGAAACTATGTAATTGGATTCGATTTAGTTTAGCATGTTTTTTTTTGAGACAGAGAGAGAGAGATAATATTATATTACTTACCTTAACATTATGGATAGAGGTGAAATGGTCATTTAAATTAGGATTATCACATTGAAAAGCAATAACAGCAAAACATCTGAAAAAGTGAATGAATTTCATATCAGCATTATAAATGTCTGTGCTATTCTAAAAAATGTAAAATAATGCAAACTGTGCCTCTTGGCTCCTGGCTGTCAGGTGATTGGAGAGGCATTTGAAGCATATCCGAAAGACCTAAGAATCAATTGGGTCAGGGCCTGGCCAGGTCAGACAGTGCTCTGTGTCTCACAGGTTTACTGGACAAAGGACATTCATGAAGCCATTGCAAAGGGACCAGAGGTATATTATTCATATAATCTTTTATTGCACAGCTCTCTGGAATACGTCATTCTTGTGTACCCTCCTTGTGGCACATTTACACAGTAATCAACATCAAAAAGATATATATATATTTTTTTAAATATACTTTGTTTTATATTATTACCGTGGCAATATATTACATAAAATTAATTAACATTTCTGCAAGGGTGTTTCTAATGCTATGGCTGAGGGAGTGATGGCAAATTTGACTTCTTTCACTCTTCTGACTGCTGTAATCAATCTCTCTATATTTTTCCCTCTTTTTTTATGCTTTTGAAGCAAATGGGAACACACAAAATATATTTTCTGTCATCTCCCATTCCCCTCTATAAAACTATGATGACTTCCACTTCTGAGAACCCTGGGAATTTGAAAATGGTTCTTTGATTATTCATGGCATTCTATCGAGTAGATCTATGCACAAATTTTAACTACTTACTATTATACTCCCATACTGTTCTCCACATAGTTGTGCTGTTTTCATGTCTTCTTTTTTCTCATATAATAAAATAATTAAACTCAAATCAGAATTTAATTTCTATTTATTTATTTACTCATTAGCCAATTAGCCATATTATAAGCAAGATAATGTGTAGTCATTATCTGCCTCATTTGAGTTGGGTTTATTTTGCAATAATGGCTGTCTTACTGTACATTATCCCTTACATAATATCTTATTATATGATTGGGTTATTTCTCAATCAGGGTCTTCAGGCCTATCTGAATCAGAACAATGCTCAAATTGATGACATTGTGACTCTGGTGCGTGGCAAGCTATCCAAACAGAACCGAGTCACACTTGGAGCGCTGGTGGTGCTTGATGTTCACGCTCGGGACGTGTTGGTCTCTTTGGTACAGAAGGGTGTGGATGATGAGACCAACTTTGAGTGGCTCAGCCAGCTGCGCTACTATTGGATTGTAAGTCAGTTTGATTGTCTGTAAATATGACTGAAAATGATTGTGACTTATACTTATTTGAATAGTATGTCCATATATTTTGTACACCAGATAATCTGCTTTGATTCCATTTTTTTTTCTCTCAACTCTTTTATTCAACCCTGTCTATGAAGGAAAACCAGCTTCAGACAAAGATGATCAATGCAGGCTTGGCATATGGCTATGAGTATCTTGGAAACACACCACGACTGGTCATCACCCCTCTCACTGATCGCTGCTATAGGTCAGTCTAGGTCCTCCCAGAGGATGCTCAACAACTAATCATTTGCTAATTGGATTGTAAATAGTATGTTATTCTGTATTTTCTATCCATACAGACCCCGAACTTTTGAATATTTGTGTATTTTTTTTAATCTTTCAAAACGACTGAAAATATTTTGAGCTATCTTTTTGTTACTAAATTCAATAAATTATTTAATTCAGTTAACACAACCTCTGGCTGCACATTTTCTTTACCAGAACTCTATTTGGAGCTTTACATTTACATCTTGGTGGAGCCCCAGAGGGTCCTGCAGGTACTGGCAAGACCGAAACCACAAAAGATCTGGCTAAAGCTGTAGCTAAGCAGTGTGTAGTCTTCAACTGTTCCGATGGCCTGGACTATATTGCACTGGGAAAATTCTTTAAGGTAAGTTTTAAAAAGTTATGATGCACAAGTTTTTACATGTTGTGCTTAACTGTCTGGGGTCTAGGGTGTTTTTGTGGTCCTTGAGATGTTTTGACATGACCTGATGTAACCCCTCCACCCGTCTAATTGCATTCTACTGTTTGCGTGCTGAGTCAGATCAAATGTTTTTAAAACAGATCAGAATTATCAGATAAGAGTGAATTGACATACTCTGGTACAGCATCTGAATGGTTTCTACCCTTGTACCTTGACAGGCTGTAGAAATGTCTGAAGGAATCACGTCCTCATGTTCTGATATCAAGGATACGCAAAGTTCAACTTGTATGAAGTTCAATTGCCTTTGTAATATTTCATAGTTTTATATTTTTGTATATATTTTAGTTTTCACATGATGTCAGTGAAGTTAATTCTGAAACGCGTCTGAAAAATTACGCATCAATTCAATTTAAGTTCAATTCTTGTGTGACACACCTGAATAAAAGGCTCATTATGTGGGTCTTTGTCTTCTCAAGTGAGAACCACCTAATTATACTTGAGGGGGTTGGGCCGTTCATGCCCATTCGCATATTGCCTTTCCAAACAAACAAACAAACAAACAAAAAAAATCACAATTTAAAACAATTCACAGTTTTATGTGAATGATTAGGCAGGATGATTTTCAGATAATTTTGAAGAAAAAAACTCTAGGTGACATCATCCATTAGCCAAAAGTCTTTTGGACACATATTCAGTATGTGCCTTATTTCAGAAACATATGCTTTTTCAATAACCATGCATAAACAACATTCTCTCAAAAATACAAACCTGTACATAGATGTTGCTCATATATTATGGTAGCCCTGTTTGTGCTGAATAGAGTGTAATTTCACCTTTGCCATTAATATGTTTATAAGCAACTGAAAAATCCCCACAAATGTCAGGGCATGTCAAAACATCTCAAGGACCCCAAAAAGACCTTAGACCCCAGATGGTTAAACCATAAACTTATGCTGTCCACTCAAGTGAAAATCTTTTACTCAAAATCTCTTTGAAAAATGTGTGAAATGAAATGCCCTAACAGCAATAAAAAGAAAAGAAAAATCTGACTGAGGTCATAATTCCAGCATGAAAGGGTTGAGGCCTTAATTTTCACTACATTCATTTCATGACTTTTAATGCTTTTGAATGCCCTGTGGAAACAGTATTTATAATAACACAGATTCAGAATGCCAGAATTGTTGTGGTGAAAAAAAGGTTTCTTGCAAAAGAGGGTTATGAACTCTTCTAAATAATTGCACATAATGGGATTTGTCTGGTCTCATTTTGTCTTGTGTTGTCTTATAGATTACTGACCCCACAAAATATTACTAATTAAAGTGAAGATTTATCTTTTCTAAATCCAGAGTTCAATTAGACATTACTCTGGGGGAAATGCAGTGGAGTCAAAGTTTTATTTAAACCTGGAAATAAACTGAAAATTTAAAAAAAATCTGTAAAGAAAAAATGAATGAATTTTTTCTCAGGTCATATTGGCAAACATGATTATCAAACTTCTGGAGGTCATGTCCTTTTGCGTTCTGTTGTCATTGTATGTCAGAGAACATAACAAAAACTAAGACATTTTAAAATTAATATTAATTTCTAGTTAAACCTTTCAAAATAAAATGTTAAAAGTTTATATTGCTAATGTTAGACAATAGCAAACGTATAGACTTATTTTCTCTAGTGGCCTTCGACTTTTAGACACTATATTTTATAATAAATAAAGGCATGTCAGTTTTCCTTTTAGTTTGGTATGCTAGCAAAGATTGCAATGCTTTTGCTGTACAGCCTCAGTACTATCAGGGAACCACAGCTGTATCTTAATCAGAGGGCATAGAATTGCAAAGAGCTTGCGTTTTAATGTCATCCTGCTTACCCTTTGTCAGTTATCTGGCAGCACAGGTGTGTTCAGACTACATTTGCTGTAAGTCATGGTAAAGATACTTGGTCTCTTCCAGGGCTTGTTGTCGGCTGGTGCCTGGGCCTGCTTTGACGAGTTCAACCGTATTGATCTGGAAGTGCTTTCAGTGGTGGCTCAGCAAATTCTTACCATCCAGAGAGGTGTGTGTTTGTGTACACATTTTGAGTAAGAATGTTCACTGCAATTTGAGTGGATTTTAAGGTTCAATCAATGGAGCTACATTATTTATTCATCCAAACCTCCCACAGTATATACTATCAAACTTATTAGATGCCTACATCTGAATTTGAGTTGAGTCAAGTCAAATCAAGCATTAGGATGCTTACATTGCCTAAATCTATCAGTATAATGGGATTTCTGAGTTTGGGGTTGGATGCATGATAATATTTCTCTGCAGGTATCTCTTCACACGTTGAGATGCTACTGTTTGAGGGGACAGAGCTGAAACTGGACCCTACCTGCGCTGTCTTTATCACCATGAACCCTGGCTATGCTGGACGCTCTGAACTACCTGACAACCTGAAGGCATGTAGAAAACCAAGTTCACTCCAAGATGTGCAGAGTATATGGAATATGCTTAATTTTTGAGTGTCACGTGCCCTATATAAAGGTTTTCCCCAGAAAAAAAAAAGTGCTTTACTGAAACTACTATAAGAAACTTTGTTAATGTTAACATAAGTTAGTGCGTAATAACAGTGGGTATTTAATAGGCAAATTTACCTAAAAACTATTTCATGTAGAGTGTTATGTGACTGTAATATCCATTGATTATTATTTTAAATATGCCATTGTATATTGGTAATGTTTCTGTAATGGTCTTGCTGTCACTGTTCAAAATGTGTTTCCATTCTGTTTTATTGGAGTAGTTAATTTAGCTTGTTCTATAATTGTGAATGTTGTATAATTGTGTAATTTTCTGCTGCAGGCTCTGTTCCGGACAGTAGCTATGATGGTGCCAGACTACGCTCTGATAGCTGAGATAGTGCTGTACTCCTGTGGATTTGTCAGAGCACGACCGCTCTCAGTGAAGATTGTAGCTACATATAGACTGTGCTCTGAGCAGCTCTCTTCCCAACACCATTATGATTACGGCATGAGGGCTGTCAAATCTGTTCTGACTGCCGCAGGGAACCTGAAGGTAGGACCTGTATCTACAAAAAAGCCCCACATGTTGCACTTTTGTCACACTATGATTTAAATATTTCAATTAAAAATAATATGCTTTAACTTTGTAGTGACACATATGAGTATAATATTTTAATTTTATATTTTGGTTTTATATTAGATTTTATTTGGTCTTATATTCTTAAAGGTGACATATTATGCCCCTTTTCACACAATCTAATATAAATCTATGGTGTCCCCAGAATGTGTCTGTGAAATTTCAGCTCAAAATACCCCCCAGATCATTTATTATAGCTTGTCAAATCGCCCCTATTTGGCTTTGAGCCATAGACTGTAAAAAAAGATGGACGACGCCCCTTCACTCTGTTCCATTGGTGAGAGGTGAAGCTGCCAGTGTCCCGATATGGCACTGACATCTTGGGACCTGAGTCTGCACATTAGTGTTTTTGGGACTTGAGTCTGCGCAGTCGTGAGCAGGAAATAAAGCCGCAAAATCAAGGCCCTGCCTTCACTCGCAAAATTAATTATAGAAATGTAGATATTAAGTTTAAAGATCCAATCTCCTCAGTCCTCGAAAGATCCCCCAAAAAAATTCTGTTAGTGCTTCAGTGACTACTTCAATCAGAGAACCTGTCAATCACAGCTGTCAATCATGACATCACACCACCGCATCAAATAACTAACTAAAGACAATCTTATTTTAAAAACAAACACTTGAAATAACATCAGTGTGATAAAAACTACAGTAAATGATCAAAACCATTTTTGGAAAAAAGATATTTGAAGTATGATTTGATTGTTTAGTTGGTCTCACGTGCCGTTAAATGACATGGGAAGGCGGGTACAATGATCTAAAAACAGTCACCAGGGAGAGCAGCAGTTTAAGACATTAAATCTGTAAGCACATATAACACACGAACAATTATCTCTAAAATATAAACAAGACTTTATTGATTATTCTAACGCATAAAACTAATATCTTACACAATCACACAGATACACACATCCATACGAGTTGCAGAAAGTGAGGAAAGAATGAGTTTTTAAGAGTGAGATGGTGAAACTTTCTACAAGCACTTATAAGACATGACCTGAATGAACCATCAATCATAAAAAAAAAAAAAAAAAAAAAAAAAAAAACAGTCTGCGTAGTGTTGTGAGCAACAATTCAGAAAGGAGAAATCAATCTAACAGTTACATAAAAAATTAGTGGTCACTTTCTAAATTGTAAAAGTATAGCGCAACTACTAATAATTATATATGAATAAATAGTTTTGTACCGATGCAGATATGTTAAAAATGATGCATCGCGACACAAATGCCAACTTGTATCCGATGCAGACTTATTTAAATCAATTAGCTTTTATTAGCGTTTCGATTAGCTTTTATGCCGATGCACCGATGCGAATCTGTGAATCTTACCATCCCTTTTAGTAACTCTGTCTAAAAAACAATCTGTTGTTTACCATTGCAATTCAATTCATGGCCTTTTATTTGCGACGTCCGTGACCTGAATCTATAATGATGTGATTTGAAGAATCAGCTTTCATTTTGTATTAAAATGTGAAGGCCTTTGTTGTTTTGATTTAACATCTTATTTCATTTAGTAGCTATATGTTTTGGCTTCTGCTTAGCCACCATTTCGGAGTACTTCATAAACTTGTTAAAGCAATTCTGAATGACTCTCAACTACAATTGGCCCAGTTCCTTTTTGCCTACCACTGTTATTAGCACAGAGCTACCAAAGGTCAGAGAAGTGAAACATTTCCACTTCATCTCAATTCCCATTGCACGCTCCTTCTCCTCTCTCCGTCTCACCACTTTTTGCCTGTGGATCAAATCCAAATGAATCTGACATTGAATAAAAAATAGTGTTCAAACTCAATTCAGCTGCACAGAGAATTGCAAATCTGTGAAAAACACAAACTATTGAAATTAAGAAGAGCGTTAAAAAAAAACCCTGCGTGACCCGAAATAATTCTGGCCTCCAATCAGTACAACTCTCTCTCTCTCTCTCTCTCTCTCTCTCTCTCTCTCTCTCTCTCTCTCTCTCTCTCTGTCGTGTAAAAGCACAATTTAAGAAGGCATGCATTTCAGATTAAAATGTCAATACAAATCTGCAGTTGTCTGTTATACTATAATTCTATTTGATTGCTAAAGGCAGTCAAGGATTTTTTGCAGAGCACCGTAGAATATTCTCGTTTCAGCATGATCAGATCCCCTTAAGCAAGGCCAGAACATGGTGACTTTCATGTTCATAGGTGGCCCTACCTGAGCCCATTCCTTGATTGTTGATATATTACTGTTGCACTCATTTCATCTAAAAGCTTATTTAGTATGCACAAGGGACTATCCTCATACATTGAGACGCTGAGGATAGTAGCGCAGCAATAGGGAATCAGAGAAGACAGGTCAAAGGAACAACTGCACCGCTTACACAATGTGCTTCAAGCAAGATAAATACTGTCTTTCCATTTACTCTGCTGTTCTGATACGACTGCGCCACCTGAACAAAAGCTATGTCCCATGTCCCTTGTCAGAGCCACATAGGCCACTCACTCCCTACAAACCTTTAGGAGTGACAGTTGCATTTATTTGGAGGAGTGAATCCCATCGTGTTCTGTGTTTGTGCCGAATAAAGAATAAACCCCTACTACATCAAACTGACAATGGTTGACATAGTAAACACGGCAGCAGTTTTGCTTCTTGTGGCTGCAAACAAGGAAGATCCCAACAGTTATTGACCAAACTGACCAGACATTTTAATGTGCAGCAAGGCCATGTTTTAATGTCCATGTAGACTTTGTGAGACTATAGTTTGAATGAATTTTTTTTCTTTGCATGACGCATTGACATTACAGTTCAGAATAGCTCTTTCTGCATTATCTGAACATTGCATAAACATACGTTTCATGTGTCACAGTACGGAGGAAAAGTCTATCGTAAATGCTTCTGATTGGCATTTGCGTTCCTTGAAATCAACACACATGTATGTGATTGGCTACATCGCTTAACATTGCAAACATGTTATAAATAGAAACTCTGGCCTGTTAATCGATTTTATTTTGTTTTAGTTGTCCTTGTTGCTTTTCTGCTACAGATGAATAAAAATGTATTAGTTTTTGTTTCATTTATAGATATTTCTAGTTTGCGAGATTTCCGCAAATCGTTTTATTCTCCTTCAACCCGAACACACAGAGTGAGTGCATTACCACCCGCGCTCCCTCTTATGACGTCATCACCCAGCTACTGTTAAAAAATCATGCTACCTTTAAAGAAACCCCAATAAATGTTGTTTTAATACATTTTAAGACAGAAATGTTTAAATATTTACATATTGAGCTCTTTAATTTACACATTAATTGGCTGTGGTGGTTAACCTGCAATTTACACTTTAAGCCGTGGAGTTTTACTACTGTGCCTATAAGACTATATGAACACTCTCTTTTAAGCTTGACAATGTTATTATCAAGTTACATCAAAAACATAATAATTTAGAATTAATAGGTAATGCTGTGAGGTTTAGGATAAAAGGATTTATGCTGGTTTGTCCTTATTTTTCACTGTCACAGGATGTGAGTAGTTTTGAAAAAGTTGCATCTTTTTAGTACACATACTGTCTTTTTACATTGGGAAGTGTCCAGCTGATTTAACTGTTTGACATTCAAATTATCAAGAAAAATCGATTTTTTTTGCATGATATAGCCTCTTTAATAAACATAATGGTTGTCCTTACCTGAATTTTAAGGGTGTGAAATTTCTCGTAGAATGCAGTCATTGACCTAAATAACCAAATAGTGTGTGTATACATGTAGTGACAACTTGATTCAACCTAACTTACTAGAATGTGACCATTGCTCTTCTTAGTATGTCTGTTGTGTGACAATAAGAATCCTGGAATACCAAAAAATTGGATGTGACAAAACTGAAATAGGCAGAGGAGGACCCTGACCTTGACAGCTCCCACTCACTTTTCTCATTTTAGCAAATTTGAATAGTGTCTGCTTGTGTCAACTCTGCCGTTCTCGGAAATGAATATGCCTGTGTCATTTTCACAGCAATCTTTTCACCATCACACCCGAGACCGCACTCTTTTGCCATCTTGAAATTACTTCTGGAGACAAAGGCATGCTCTAAACCCCTCAGGTCTGAGTTGCAAATCACTGTGATGGTAAAGAATGAGCAAAGACAATGTGGCTGAATGCCGCTCTCCCTGGAGACCCTGGAAAAGTGACAGCACAAGCAATTCTTTTATTGAGTGTCAAACCTCTTTCTCTCCCTGTGTTTAACATGTCACAGCTGAAGTTTCCAGAAGAGAACGAAGATATTCTGTTGCTGAGATCTATTATTGATGTTAACCTTCCAAAATTTCTGGCTCATGACCTTCCGTTATTTGAGGTACAACATCTAGGACCACACATCGATATATTCTACATAAACCACAAATTATGCATTCATTAAAATGTATATGTTATGCTCAAATTAATATTAACTAACTCACTAACTTCTGAGTCGTTATGAATTTGTCCAGGGCATCACTTCTGATCTATTCCCTGGGGTAAAGCTTCCGAAACCAGACTATAGTGTGCTGCTTGAGGCTATTAAGGAAAACAGTGCCAAGATGAACCTGCAGGTCACTGACTTCTTTGCTGAGAAGATCCTGCAGATCTATGAAATGATGATTGTGCGTCACGGCTTCATGCTGGTGGGAGAGCCCTTCGGTGGGAAGACATCGGCCTATCGTGTGCTCTCCGCTGCCCTGCATGACATCTGTGAGAAGGTGCTGGAAATTGACAACTGCTCACAAAAACTAGTGCCTCTCAAATAGTCACAGTGGGAGTAGAGCTTTCTGCATTCAACATTGTACATCTGTTACATAAGATAGGGCTTTAAACTTTTGTTCTTTTATCCTACTTATGGGCTTTTTTTGAGTACTTTTTTCTTGTACCCAGAGGATGTGAACTCCCAACGTCTCAAATACTCCCACATTTCAAATTCTAGTGGACGTGAATTTGTATCACAATACCACAATACAAACTGCTCTTTTTGCATAATAGAACGCTTAAAAGGTCTGCAAAATTTTTTCATAAAAGGAAATGTGATTTTGTGTGTTTCCAAAGAACAGACAACACATTTAGTGATGGTACTGCTATAAATCACTGCACTAAAGCACAGTCATACACACGCTAATATGACACGATTGAAAACACTGCTGCAAAAAAACGTGTGTAAGTGTTGTATTATAATATCGACAGAGCTTAATCTGTTTTAAATGCAGGGTCTGATGGAGGAGAACAGGGTTCAGATCACTGTTATCAACCCAAAGTCTATCACCATGGGCCAGCTGTATGGCCAGTTTGATCCTGTCTCCCATGAATGGTCAGATGGCATCCTGGCTGTCAGCTATAGAGCTTTTGCCATTTCCCAGGTACTATTACCATTTCATTTATCTTATTTGTCAATCCATCCCACTTCTATTCCACTCATCATTTTCCCTCCATTTATTCAATAATTATTCAATCATCCATCCATTCATCCATCCATCCATAACATCCTTACATACCTCTTCCCTTCCATCTATTTATCATTTAATCCATCCATCCATCCATCCATCCATCCATCCATCCATCCATCCATCAATCCATCCATCACTTCATCTTTCTATAAACTATAGTCACTACTAGATACATAAATGGCAATGAATGTTAAATTCTCTGCCATCAAGTTAAAGACATCTCAAAACAGAGTATTTATATTCACACAGTGGTGTCTGCCTTACACATGCAGCTTTTATATTTCTTTCAGTATGGTAACACTAAGCCTAAAACTGTGACATCTTTTACCCACTAACTTTAATGTTATTCAGAGTTCAGTCATCCCCACATCCCCAAAGGATTACAGTTTGAAGCTTTGTTTCCCCCGGCTTACGATAGAATGTTTTTGTTAAAACAGTTGTTGGCGGAAGATCAGTCTCTTTGGTGCAGCAAGAAAGTGAGGAACAAACCTAGATCCTTAATAGCTGGATTTGAGGAATAAAAAGCAACTAGGGATGCTCCGATCAGGATTTTTGCAGCTGATACCGAGTACCGATTTCTTGTCATGGTGATTGGCCGATACCGATACCGATTCCGATACTTAATTTACTTAATATAAGACAAATAAACAAAATGGAACAGCTCATAAGGTTAATAAGGTTTATTTAAACATTGTACAATACTGTGGAGGACAAAATAAACATTTAGTCTCCTAAAAAGGAGAAGTCTGATGTAACATCGTCCAATACAAGTCTGAGCAGGACAAAATAAATAAATAAATAAAAATCGAACAACATTTAAACTCCTAAAAGATCAAATTGAAGTGGTTTTATACAACTCATTAGGTTTAATTAAACATTGTTCAATGTTAAAGAGAATAAAATAAATAGAAACATTTAAACTCCAACGTGGAGAAGTCTGATGTAAAAAATAAGGTTTAATTAAACATTCTCCAATATAAGTATCTATAAGATACTTATATAAGTACATCCTCACACGTTGACGTCATCAAATCGCGATCGGTTTGTAAGATCGGCCAAGTTAGTGAGTACCGATCGAGTCATAAAATGTTATGATCAGCCGATACCGATCTCCGGCCGATCGATCGGAGCATCCCTAAAAGGAACATAATAAAAGGAGACTGGTGTCAAATGTTTGCCTCACACTTTTTATATTTGATTGCCACTGCTTTCAACAGGCATTGAATGTATGTTTCAAAATCTGGAGAGAACTAGGCCAAAACAATGCAACTAGTAATACAAGCTTGTGATATGTTAAATGTCAAAGTGTTGAAAATGAAATATCAATATTTTTTTTACAGGAGAAACTTTCATGAGAAAATGTTAGTTAGCCTCATTTTTCAATCAAAGCATCCATGGTTTGTTAGATTTATACATACAAATATTTCCACTTAAAACCTTTTAGAAAATACTTGGAAAAAACACTGTCATAATTTGTTGTTCTGCAGAAAAAGAAAAAAAAGACATCTTGTGTTGGGTAGATCCTATCTACAAAATGCTAAAATGAAAGATTTTATCAATGTGAGTCTGACTGTCTGCTGCCTCCCCAACAGAGTCCTGACAGAAAGTGGCTGATTTTCGATGGGCCTGTGGATGCAGTGTGGATTGAGAACATGAACACTGTACTGGATGACAACAAGAAGCTTTGTCTCATGAGTGGAGAGATCATCCAGATGTCCCCGCAGATGAGCCTTATCTTTGAACCCATGGACCTGGAGGTGGCTTCACCGGCCACGGTGAGATGACAGGCAAATGTTAAAGGGGTCATGTAATGGTGCATGCACTTTTTCAAGTTGATTGTACTGAAATGTGTGTTGGCAGTTGATAGATAAAAATCTATCTAGTGTTTTTGTTTTAATGTTTTTCCCTGCCTCAAATCGAGCCCTTTGACCGTGTGACGTCACACGATCGGCATAGCTGTCAACATTGAAAAATTGTGAGATTTCCCGGAATCCATTTCCAAAATAAGGGATTTTTTTTTACATTATTAAGAGCATAAGAAACAAATGAAAAAAAAAAAGATATTCTATTGCATGTTATGCTATGACCTCTGTAGTGGACACCAGGACTCGATTGTTTTAAAAAAAAATGACATGAAAATATATATAGGGAAAAATAATGGAAGTTTGACATATACATCATTGTTTTTTTGTTTGTGTTTTTTTTTTGTGCCTGGAAACGCTTCCAACACAGAATTGCATTTCGTGTGAAAAATAGGCATCTCTGGTTCTGTTTCTAGCATGCACGCGTTTGCGGGTGCAAACGCGTGCAGGCAGTGTGCAAGCTCTAATCTGTTAACATGGGAGTCGAAATAAAAACCAAAGACAGTAAAATAAAAACGGTCACGCCACGCAGCTGAGACGCACGCAGCCAGTGTGTCTCTGGCCAGCGCGCGTGGCGCTGCATCTGAGAATGAACGACTTCAAGCCGAATATGTCCGAGCTTGTACGTCTCACACAATCAGAGCGTAAAAATACGGGATAATTAACGGGAAAATACTAAAACGGGAAGACAGCGGGAACATAGATAAAATACGTGAGAAACCCGGTAAAAACGGGAGGGTTGACAGCTATGACGATCGGACACCCCTCCCGTGATTGTTGATTGACAGCAGCGTTTCAATTGTCATCATAGTCTGCCATTGTTGATACCGAGGAGCAGAATGGCTCTAGGTGATTGTGGTGTTCTGTTCTTGGGTGTAATAACGAACACAGTTATTTTGATGTTCCTAAATCCAAACTGCTGAAGACACAGTGGCTGAGTTTTGTTTTCGAAAGGAATATTCCCCACGAGCAACATCAATGCTTTCATGTTTGCGCAAATAATTTCTCACCAGACTGCTTTTATAAAGGAGGTTTATCAAATTCAGAATGATAATCTTGCACAGTTGTAAGTACCACCCCTCAGCCCAACGAAAGTTATCTTTCAACATTCTGAATCCAACGGCGTGGGCAAATTTATATTGCGTTTAGGTCTTTTACTAGTGCTTATGTGAAGTTTACCAGAGACAATTTATATAGTGACATGCCACTTCCCATAGGAAAAATGTGTTGCTCATCTGTTGTTCAATCTCATCTCTTGAGATCAATTTGAGCTTCTCCTATTCATATCATTCTGTGATCCTTTGTTTCTGAGTTACTTCTCCTAAGGGTTGCTTAGGATCAAGACATAAGCTACATGAGCAATACTTGAGAATATATTGAGAACATATGGAGACTAATTTGAGAGCTTGCACTACTCTATTTTTTTCTTTTTGCTGAAAGAGACAACTGTAAGAGAATCTGAGAACTCAAATAGTGAGCAGTACGAGACATATTTCTCACTGAGATATAACAGATCAAATTGAGACATATTTGATAGCGGCACAGTATGTCTCGTTTTTCTCTTAGTTGAAATCTGGAAAAGAGACAGCTGTGAGAGAATTTAGAGAACTTGCACAGTTCTCAATGTGAGACCTAATTCTCAGGAGAGACATTTGAGAAGAATGAGAAAACCACTTTGGTCTCAATTAGTGCTCATTTATATCTAGGAGATGTAAATGTGACATAAAGGAGATCTCATCTTCAATTTTGCTTTGCTATGGGCCTTCATCCTCAATACAATTATAACATGTAACATCAAAGATAGTGGACGTATGCACGTCCTGGAAGGAATATAGCTCAGAATTGCAACCAACAGTAAATCAAGACTTCACGGTGAGTGAATGAGAACACAAGGTATTTATAGTGTGAACTGAACAAGACAATGAGAACCAGGTGAATGAAATGAGTGCTCATTAGTCCGGGCAGTGTGTTCTGGGAAATGTAGTTGTGAGTGAAACATGAACATCTGGTGTGGAGTCCCCTCTGGTGGCTCTTAAGGGCACTCCACCTGGAGACCGTTACATAAATACTTTATCACATAAGTTCACATACCGTCTTATAAACTTACATTGTTTGAAAATATTGATTTATAAAGAAAAAAGATATTTTCCTAATTCTGAGTGTCTGGATTTTTGTGTAGGCTAGTCCACTGGTAGTGTATATAGGAATTTATTCCAGATCTACTTTACTCTTTCCCCTCCATTGACCCATGAAGAGGAAAGGACTATGAAGCTTTGGGAGTGTTGATTCACTCGATCGACTCCATCTGTTTTTTGATCATTGTTCTGAATCCCATACGGACGTAGATTTTGACGAAAAAAAAATTCCAGTTTTATATTCCTATAATATATTGCACCTACAACAGCAGGCATACACTACACATATTTATTTATTTATTTATTTTAAATACAGTACAGTCTAAAAATGTGATGGAATTTGATGAAAATATATCCACGCATTTTGTTATATTTTTATCAGAGGAGACATCTCTCAAATTGCCTTTGATGTTTTGGGTTTGGGGTTTTGCAAAAAAGTAGACCATCAAATGGGATTGTCGTTGACATTCGGCAAACCTGTCAAAAGAGGATTCTCCGATTCACAGGCAGTGCCACAATAACACACCCACACCACGATTTCCCCTCAACCAGCCTATTGAAGAATGGCATAATGACACGTCACCGCTGAAATTCTTTCTTTCAGAAACACCAACGCGATTTCCTCCACCTATTTATCTCAGCGTCCTCCTAAGACGTCTTTGTATCCGACAAAGCTTTTGCCTCACACATCCTAGCCTGAGGAAAGGCTCTTATAGTTATGAATCGCAGCCTTTTTTGGCCTAGTGTGGGTAGAAGACTATGATTCAAAAGAATGGGTGATGATGACAGATTAAACAAGCTTGTTATGGAGACAGAAAGCGTGTGAGAATATCAAAGTGTGTGTGAACATCTGCATGTTTTTGTGTTGTTTGCGACCGCCACCAGATCAGATCAAAGTATATGCCAGAGATAGAGCCAGAGGGAAAGAGTGAGACAGAGATCAAATCTGTGTGAATATCGTGTCTTGCTTTGACAGAAAAAATAAAGAGGTCTGGCTATAGCTTAAGCATAAACCATCTCCCTTTGGCTCAAATCTGTCTCTTGCAGTTTCTCTCTTGCTCTCCTCCTTTTCATATATAGATGAATGACTCATATGGCCTGCTGCAAACTAGAGCAAAGTTCAATGAGAATTCAGTTGAACAAGCTAACATCTCCTCGAGGTCATGCTTGGCCCAGATGTCTCCTTGGGCTTAACACCTGTGCAAAAGCACGCAGTGTGCAATTCACGTACACCTCTACCATTCGCAAGGGCCTTCCGTGGGAGCCGGTTTCTGGCAGCTGTTTCCATCACGTAACCTTGATGATGTGCTATTCATCAAACCATTAAGCACAAAAGACCTTTATCTTTATGAGTAACCCATTGCAGCTGCCGTGCAGATGAATAAAATGGAATTTATGTGAACTATGCTCCATTCCAGATGCCTAAGTAATAAACATAAAGAGTTGTGTGTCCACATCCTTTTGAAAGTGCTACTGTGGTCACGAGTGCTGTTTGCGTGCAACTTTTTGATAATTTTTTGTCACTTCAGTGCCATCATCTAGTCAAATGTCAGCATTGTTGCCGCAATAAATTGATTTAGTTTCAATTCAAAAGTGATCGTTACAGACAAATTCAAATAAATGTTTTTTCTGCACAAAAAAATGTTAGCACAACTATTTTCAACATTGACAGTAGGAAATGTTTTTAGGACCAAATCCACATATTAGAATTATTTCTAAAGGATCATATCAAGTGAAGCCTGCAATACACATTAAACATTTGAACATATTTATCAAGAACTGGGACGTTACTGCTTTCTGTGCAGGTATCTCGGTGTGGTATGATCTACATGGAGCCTCACATGCTGGGATGGCGTCCTCTGATGCTGTCCTGGCTCAACACTTTGCCATCCACTCTGAACTCCATGCACAAAGACCTTATTACTGGCCTCTTCGACCGCATACTGCCTGCATCTCTTCAGCTTATCCGCAAAGGCACTAAGGTACAACTGTAACTGTGCTGCAGATAATAAGACAATGCTTTCCCACTGAATTAAAGGCATCTTTAATATTAAGAGAAACAATTGCACACACATCGAATTGATATTCTCCTGTAAAGTACTATAAATTATTTCAACCCGTTCTCTACGTTCAAGCTAAACAGGACACCCGATTTGAGACATGATTGAATGCTGTATATTTGTTTGAATGATTTTTGCTTTAAACATATCAACATGGGTGTAGTCATACTATGAATAGTGTACTTTTTCAAAGTCACAATTCAAAGTGTCCATTATTGCACAGGCAGAATACTGGAATTTAGTTGCAGAATTTTTTACTCAAATACATTTGCATAATGATGCTAATTGACAACTTTCCAAGTTTAATATCTCTCTTATAATTCATCATCTTTTATGTTAAATATTTTTCAAATCTCAATCTCAAATCAATAGTTTTTTACTTAATTTATATTACTGAGCACTTTAGGGGACATGGTGCTGGAAAAAAATACGAGCTGGGAGGAAATTTTTTATTTAAAAAATAACATTCTCTTGCAAAAGATTCATTCCTCCAAGAAACTTACAAATAAATGAAATATATTTTTCCTCCCACCTCATTTCCATCACTATTTTTTTTTTTTTATAAGAACAGTGACCTCTTGCATAGAAATGTACTGATACTACAAAAAAAGACACTTAAACAAAGACATTAGTATTTTATATGAAAAATCACTACTCTAAGAGTCCGGAAGGAATAGGAAATGCATGTTCTCAATTAAGTACAGGCATTACATACAGAATTTCCTTTCCCAATAATCACAGGCTTCTGCATTTAAGGGTTATTTTTTGCTTACATGCTTGCATTGTGCTCAGAATGGGATAAAGTGCTAATTATGTCCTTTCTTTTTATTTTAAAAATCACTTTCCTGACAGTCCTGTTTTGTCTCTTATTGCTAACAGTGCACTTTGGTTGTACAGTTTTTTGTCAAACAGAGTAGTGCTTTCTCCTGCCACTCATTTGCTGCTATATTACTTCCCTTGTTTGTAATTTTTGTCTAGCCATTATTGAACTATTATTTATTATATCAGGTTGTACCTTTAAGATAGTTTTGTCCAGTATAATAGCACACCACCATATATCTTGCCATGGGTTCTTGGTCCGGACTAATGGAGTGTGTTTCGTGTGGGCATTCAGGAATTATCTCCCACGTCCAACACGAGCCTGGTGAGGTCTCTGATGAATCTGATGGACTGCATGATGGATGAGTTCAGAGAGGAGAGCCAGATGAAAGGTCTGAATGAGAGAGATGTCTGCTCCTGGCTTGAGGTGAGGAGATAACAATAGATAAAGATATAAAAAAAGTTTTTCTTTTTTAAAATAAGATAAAAAAGATCAAAGGTAGAATGTTGGACACTTAATGCACTCAACGCTCACAGCTTTGCCTATGAAGCCAAAACAGATCCGCACTTCTGCTGAGCCCACACTGAGGCAGTTGGCTAAAAACCAAACAAAACATCTTAGGAACCACATAACAACTTCCTAGCAATAATCCACAGCGTTTCACATAGGCACCACTTACATTTTCATCATTTGATCTAATTGTGATCAACCAATCGTTATGTGCAAGTATATTAATTAATTGTTTATACAATATATCTGACACATAGTAGAGAGGGTTCAGGAGGTAATAATACACAGGAGAGATGCCTTATACTGGATGTAGAGTATAGGATCTTTTCAATTGTTTGATTAATTGGCTTTCATGGCTAGTGAATCGAAATTTTGCTTGTTTAGTTTCACTTAGTCCTCAAAGCATATTAGGGACTTTTTGTTTGACTGCAAATTTATCATATTAATGGCTTCTCACAAATGTCTTCGCTTTACTGCCCCGAGAGGTCATATCTTAAGCCGAAGGCAACTTTTGCCTTTTTTTTGTGTTGTCTGACTCTGAAGTCTGTCAATACTGTCTGCATTTCTCCTCTAAAGGTAATAATCTTTCTCCACTTGCTCCTCTGAGACGGAGATCATATCAGTGGATCAAAAAGTGCCAACATAGACTGGGAGTCTCATTGATTAGCTGCTAGTACAGGATCAATGGTTAGAAAATCTCCCTCCTCCCAGATAGGAATGACTTTATTTGCCACCTCTCAGTTGGTCATCAGAGTATTGCACAATCTTGAAGCTTTTTTTTTTTTTTTTTTTTTTTTTTTTTAGTGCCAAAGGAGCACAAAGCATTTTATCTCAAATCAATGATGGCAATGTTTGTATTGATTGTCATTGCTGCAGCAGATTGATCTTAAGGTGGAATTAAGTTTGTAAAGAAATATTTATGAATAATTGATTGGATTAGTAGCTGTGGGAAGGTCAGCAGTGAGTCGTAGAGATTAGACAGCATTTGAGATAGTAAACATTTATTATTTATGGAAAAACTCAATATATGATACCTAAAAATTGACTTATAAGACGTTAAAGGGTTAGTTCGGTATTTTACTCTTGTTTTAAGATCTTTCTGATGAAATAGAACGGTTAAGATTGAATTTTGGACAAATGCTGCTGTCCCGAGCCGAGAATTTAGGGTTCTGTGTTAGCAACCCCCCACCTAAACCTAAAATTCTCGGGACAGCAGCAATCTTAACCGTTCTATTTAATCAGAAACGATCTTAAAACAGGGCTTTAAGTGTAAATACCGAACTAACCAATTAACAGTAAGATGTTACTGAGCTGTTTGTTTGTCAAAATACACTACTAGCTTTGATTTCTCTTACTGCATGAAAACATACTTTTTCTCTCTTTTTGTATAGGGCATCTTTGTTTTCTGCCTCTTTTGGTCAGTCGGGGCCAGCTGCACTGAAACTGGACGGGTAAAGTTTGATGGTTTGGTAAAGGAGATGCTGGCAGGTGGGCTCAGTGAGGAGACGCGCACACAACATGGAATCTTGGAGCATGTGGAGCCTCCCGCCAAGCAGCTGACAGTGCCTTTACCCACTGAGGGCACGCTCTATGAATACCGCTTCCTCAAAGAGGTCAGGAAGTTTCTTCAACATTTGAGTGGATTTGTTGAGAAAAACAGATTGGGCTCTTTTGGGAAGTTTTTTTTCCTGTTCCAATTTTTTGGGGGTAATTAGGTAGCGGAACCATCTAAAAAAGTATTCTTCGCAGACAAAATGTGATAATCTTTTGTGTTATCTATATTATCTCCACTCTTCTGCAGCTTCTTATTCCTTATCAGAGATGGTTCTCAATCTGGCTTTCTACAAATCAATTGTGCGATTCTAATATTCAGCCTGATTTGGTATTATAAATGTCATCTTGGCTTGATCAATATTTAGAATATATACTAAGTGTAAAACCAATCTCTTAATTTCTGGAGCTTGAGGCATGAGGATTTGATTATTTCTCTTTTTCATCCTGAAATACTAACAAGCAAATCCACTCTCTGTTCAGGAAGCACACTCTCCTCATCTCGAATGAGCTAATCTGTCTTGTTATTTCTTAGAAATCACAAGCTTTATCTCTGTGCAATAAAACTTCAGGAATAACCTGGACTAATTTGTACATTTCATGCCTCATTAAATGCTGAAAATATATTTTATTAGAGAAGAAAGCGATTATCCATTGCTTACATTTTTCTGCAGTAGATAAAAAAGCCTTTTTTTAACAGACAGGAACATGAAGCCCATAATTATTTTGTAGTGTATATAAGGCTTCTACAAAGAGTGCATCATGAAATGTTTAAGTGTGCCATGGTGTTGGAATTGGAAACACTGCAGCATTAATACACACTGTAGTTTCAGACAGCATTGAAGGACAGAAAAACAAAATTCCAAACCAAAATGCTAACAAGAATATTTATTGAAATTATTTTTCAAATAAATTGTTTACATTAGCAATGATACTCTAACAGGGTCCAGGCAGATGGGAGTTGTGGACTGAGGAGCTAAAAGATTTCCCCCCTATCCCCAAAGATGTGCAGTTCAACGAAATAATTGTGCCTACGGAGAACACTGTACGCTACACTGCTCTCATGAAGCTTCTCATCACTCATCAGAAGCCCACTGTCTTTGTTGGCCCCACGGGGACTGGCAAGAGCGTCTACATTCTAGTGAGTGTTTCAGCACAGCTTTTACCTCAATGAATACTATATTTCTCTCTATTTTTAGAATAGGATTGTCAATCAATTTCAGTGGATGCAAATGAAGCAGTCAAGTTAACATTATTTATTAAATGGATTTACACTCTATTCATAAGTTATATAACAAACACGATAAAAGTAACCATTTAAAACACAAAAAGATTTTTTGCTATAGCTTTTGCAGCAGGGGCGCTGCCATTTTGCTGTACTACAGCCTGTGACGTCACAGGGTTGATAGATGAGTCAATGGTTCGAGACCAACTGTGGCATGCACTCCAACCCCTTTCCACACTCATATTTTGGTTGGTTGTGCGTTTAGAAAGTGACTCGACTGAAGATCCATGAGTCAAACAGCCTCTGTTACCGGCATCATTATGATTTTGTGGGATCAATATAGATACCATAAGTTTGAGTAATGGGTAACGTTTGTATAAAAATTCCAAAAATCAATATATTCTGAATCACCAGTTATTTCAGTAGAATTGAGACGATTATTCATTCTTTATACTCACTTACCCACTCACTTCCCTCTGCCTCCTCTTTCCTCTTCTCCTCCTCTTTCTTTTTTTCCCCACAATTTCCCCTGATGAATCTTTGGCAAAAATTTGAAGAACTCTAAAAGTCTCCATGTTGTAACCGTGAAATGCCTGCAGGTGCCAATGACTCCATCACCCTCATTTAGCACATGAATATTAAATCATCATTTTTCACACTCAGCCACATGGCTCTTTCACAGAGTTGTAAGGAATGAAAGAGATTGTACGTGTCATGCATAAGTGGAGCAACTCACGTTTTTTCTCAAGCTATAATGAATGAGGTCTCTCTCAAGTGTGCATAGATTTACATTAATTAGTTGACACACGGCAGATCCATAACAAGGGCTTTTATGTTGGTTGTGCATGTTGCTGATTTTCATGCTTTGTTTATTTAAAGATATCCATATTTCTTTTTTTTTTAGCTTGTATTAAGTTATTATACGAGACACACATAATTATGACAGGTGCGAAAGTTATATAAAACCATTTCCAAGACTAATTTACTTACAGCATCTTTTATAATGGTAGTGACAGGCTAAGCATTGAAAGACTGTTTTCTTATCATTTCTAACACAGGTTGAAAGTGTTCATGAAAACATGCATGCAACATCTGGGCTAACTAGAGATAATTAAGTGTCTCTAAATCCCCCACAGGACTTTTTGCTGAATCGTCTGGAGAAGGATGTGTACAGTCCTCTGTTGATCAACTTCTCAGCCCAAACAACAGCAGCGCAGACTCAAAACATCATTATGTCTAAACTTGATAAGAGAAGGAAAGGAGTGTTTGGTCCTCCCCTGGGGAAGAAAATGGTATAATTTAAGCATCTTTTTATTACCCTTTTTGTCACTGGAGAGGATATGATTAAATCTCAGTCATTTTTTACTAAGCAATTCTTTAAAATCCATTTATGACTATAGTTTGTGACTAAAATATGCCTGTAACTTGAAAATTAGTTCTTAATTGCTTCTAAATTAAATGAGAAAAAATGTGTCACCTATATTTAAAATGGCACATTATCTTCCAACATTCAAAATGACATTGGCATTAGTGTAAATTTTAGTCCTGTATTTTTTTAATTATTTGACTATGGCCTTTTGATTACTTTGATCAGGTGGTGTTTGTGGATGATGTGAACATGCCAGCAAGAGAGACCTATGGAGCCCAGCCTCCAGTGGAGCTCTTACGGCAGTGGCTCGACCATTGGACGTGGTATGACATGAAGGACTGCTCCATGATCAACTTAGTGGACATCCAAATCATGTGTGCCATGGGTCCGCCTGGTGAGTTCATGTCACTTATAAACTGTATGCTAATACCGATGTTTTGGACAGTGTATTCTGGTCGGCTTTAAATTATTTGACATGTCCATTGTCATGTGCAGGTGGAGGTAGGAACCCTGTGACTCCTCGCTTTTTACGCCATTTCAACACTGTGACCATTAATGAATTCGATGAAAAAACCATGTTCACTATCTTCTCAAAAATTCTGGACTGGCACTTAACCATAAGGTAATGGTGCTTCATACCAATGTGAGTAATAAATTAAAATACATTTTTAATGCATTTCCTGTTTTTACCTGCTTTCAGATTTCCATTTCCCAAACCGTTCGCCAGCATCACCTCTCAGATCATCAATGCCACCATGTCTGTGTACCAGGAGGCCACTAAAAACCTCCTGCCAACCCCAACCAAGTCCCACTACCTCTTCAACCTTCGAGATTTTTCACGTGTCATCCAGGGAATCTGCTTATCACGGCCGGAGACTGCAGACGACCCTATGGCCATCAAACGCTTATGGGTGCATGAGGTAACTGCAAACTCAGTTTTATAGGTCACATCATAGTAAGAAAGCTGAAACTAATGTTGAAATATCCTCTCATGCAGGTTCTGAGGGTGTACTATGACCGATTAGTACACCCGTCTGATTGTGCATGGATGGTGGGCTTCCTGCAGGAAGTTTCTAAGTCTCATCTGAAAGAAGACTTCCATCAGCTCTTCAAGCATTTGGACAGTGATGGAGATGGGCTTGTAACCGAAGATGACCTTCGGAGTCTCATGTTCTGTGACTTTCACGACCCCAAGGGTGAGGACCGCAACTACCGGGAGGTGGGCAACCCAGAGAAGCTCCGTCGGGTGGTGGAGACCTATCTCGAAGAGTACAACAATATAAGCAAGGCTCCAATGAATCTTGTACTTTTCCGGTTCGCCATCGAACACGTTTGTCGCATCTCCCGAATTCTCAAACAGCCCCGTGGCCATGCTCTCTTAGTGGGAGTCGGAGGGAGCGGCCGTCAGTCGTTGACGCGCTTGGCCGCCCATATGGCTGAAGCCGAACTCTTCCAAGTGGAGATCTCGAAGAGTTATGGGGTTGCAGAGTGGCGTGATGACCTCAAACTCATCCTGCAAAAATCAACATCTGGGGAAACTCACGGAGTCTTCCTTTTCACCGACACCCAGATTAAGTTGGAGTCATTTTTGGAGGATGTGAGTAACTTGTTAAACACTGGGGAGGTTCCCAATCTCTTTGCCGCAGATGAGAAGCAGGAGATTTGTGAGCGCATGCGTGTCTTGGACCGTCAGCGTGAACGCGATAAGCAGACGGACGGCAGCCCACTGTCTCTTTTTAACATGTTTTTGGAGCGCTGTCGCAGCCAGTTGCACGTGGTACTGGCCATGAGTCCTATTGGTGACACCTTCAGAAGCCGCCTGAGACGTTTCCCGGCTCTCATTAACTGCTGCACTATTGACTGGTTTCAGGTTGGTGTCAATGTAAATTATGTAAAGTGCTATTTTAGTGTAATTGATTTACTATTTTAGTTTGTATACATATTTAAATTTTGTATACATATTCACATTTTAAAAAGAGTCAATTTATTTATTTATATATGTATAGTCACCTTATAGCCTTACACCACGTTTTATAGCGCTTTATACAATAGAAATTGTGATTGCACTTTATTTTACATTATATATTTGTAAGTACTTACCATATCTTTCTTACTTACCCAAGATAGCACTGGGCATTTAGTTACCAAGGTAATTAAATGGCTTAAGGTTTGATTTAGGGGTACTGTAGGTTCAGGGTTAGTACTTAGTTATTACCCAGTTACTGTATTTACTATAATAAGTACATAGCATATACAGTGTGGTACATACGGTAAAATAAAGTGCTACTGAAATTGTTTCAAAGCAGCTTAACTGATTTAAACAGGAAAGTAACCGATGATGCGTGCAAATTTCTGCAAAATCTGCGATATGAGATAAAAGTGTAATGAATCCTTATGTTCCAAAAGAGCTGGCCAGAAGATGCGCTGCAGGCTGTGGCGTCTCGTTTCCTGGAAGACGTTGAAATGACAGACACTACTCGTGAAGGGTGTATTAGCATGTGCAAGAGCTTCCACACATCCACCATAAATCTCTCTGCACGTTTTCTTTCGGAGCTGCAACGCTACAACTATGTCACACCAACTTCCTATTTGGAGCTCATATCTATGTTTAAGCACTTACTCCAGCGCAAAAGATTGTAAGTCATTCTGGTCTGAGAGGCTTTACATTAGAATCATTGACTGATTAGGTTTTAATAATTAGGTTGTGTCACATTTTGGCATGCAAATTCTTTGTAGGATAATGAGCATTATTTATGGCACTGATGATGATGATGATGATATTGATGGTATCTGTTGTTACAGTGAGGTCATGAACCTGAAGAGTCGTTATGAGGTTGGTCTCCAGAAGCTGGAATCGGCTGCCACTCAGGTGTCCACAATGCAGGTAGAGCTGGAGGCCCTTCAGCCTCAGCTGCGTGTGGCCAGAAAAGAGGTGGAAGAGATGATGGTGGTCATCGAGCGAGAGTCTGTGGAGGTATCCAAGACAGAGAAAGTGGTCCGTGTGGATGAAGCAGAGGCTAATGAGCAGGCGATGGCTGCCAAGGCCATTAAAGATGAATGTGATGCCGATCTGGCGGTTGCTGTGCCCATTCTGGAAGCCGCATTGGCTGCTTTGAACACACTCACACAGCAGGTTGGAGGAAACTATGAATAATTATTCTTACTTTATGTTGCATACAAATTGCATACTAGCGCATGTCTGCATAGAAAAAACATGGAAAATTAGCTCAGTGGAATGGAATAGCACGCTCTGTGTGAACTGACCCAGCTTTCCAGATGAAGCGTTCTTTAACAGACCTGAATGTGTAGGTGTGCTGTAGTTGTACAATCATTATTATATAAAGTGCCAAATAAATAGTTGATACTTGACTTTTGCAGAACGTGCCATGCTTGCTCTATACTCGCATTTACACAGCTTTGACCAGCGGATATCGCTAATGTGTCACTTTACAGTTTCTCATAATAACGAGAATGTAATAATGAGAAACTAAGTCATTATTACGTCTTATTTGACAAAAAGCAGAACACTTTGTTTTTTATTGTATCCACACACACACACACACACACACAAAATACACTTAACAGGATCTAATGATGTACAACACTTATATGTAAGATCAAAATCAGAGTAATTTGAGTCTCTTTTGCACTGATAAGTATATACTATTGCATAGCATCGATTTTCAATCAATCGATCTGTACCACCCTCTGTAGGATATAACTGTGGTTAAAGCCATGAAGAATCCCCCAGCTGGTGTCAAGTTGGTGATGGAAGCCATCTGCATCCTGAAAGGCATAAAACCAGACCGTATCCCAGACCCCTCAGGCTCCGGCAAGAAAGTGGAGGACTATTGGGGCCCAGCAAAGAAACTGCTGGGAGATATGAAGTTTCTCCAGAGCCTTCACGAGTACAATAAAGACAATATTCCAGTCAACTATATGAGTGTCATCCGCAACAAATACATCACCAACCCAGACTTTGTTCCGGAGAAGATCCGCACGGCCTCCGCAGCTGCAGAGGGGCTCTGTAAATGGGTTTGTGCCATGGACTCCTATGATAAGTGAGTTATAGCTAAACTAAAGGTCTAATTTTGCAGGCAATAAATGTCCATTGTTTATTGTCAATGGTATAATAATGAGTGATTCAATGAATCAAACAATGCAGCTTGCTGTTCATCAATACAGATATTTAGCTACAAACATGTTACAAAATATTATTAAAAAAATTCCTAATCACAAGGATTCCTATTGAAATAATTGAATTCGGTAAACAATTGTAAATGTGACCAGACCTTAATTCATAATTTAAGACATTAACTATAAACTAGAATTTATATGGGTTTCTAAAAGAAATTTTATTTTAGAAAATGTTGTGAAAAAAAAAAATGTTTGTTTAGAAACTTTTTCCTTTTCACAGAGTAGCAAAGGTAGTGGCCCCAAAGAAAGAGAAGTTGCAACATGCTGAAGAGAAGCTTAAGGTGGCCATGGAGAGCCTCCAAAAGAAACAGGCTGCTTTGAAGGAGGTCCAGGACAAACTGGCCAAACTACAGGAGACCCTGGAAGCCAATAAGAACAAAAAGGCTGACCTTGAGAATCAGGTAGACAGAGGACAGTAGTCACAAAAAAGAGGCTACGCAAGGTTCTTACATTACATTTATTTATTTATTTAACAGACGCTTTTATCCAAAGTGACTTACAAATGAGAACAATAGAAGCAGTTAAACTAACAGTAGGACAACAATACGTAAGTGCTGTGACCCCTCTCAGTTTAATTTAACACAGGTTGTTTTTTTGTTTTTTTAAGAATAGAATAGAAAAGAGAAAGTGTTAGTATTCCTGGATCAAGTGCTGTCGAAAAAGATACGTCTTCAGCAGTTTCTTGAAAGTGGCTACTGACTCAGTAGCTCTGGTTGAGTTAGATCATTCCACCAACAGGGAACAGTCATGGTAAAGGTCAGAGAAAGAGATTTTGTGCCTCTTTGAGATGGTACCACAAAACGACATTCGCTAACAGAGCGCAAGTTTCTGGATGGCACATACAGTGAGTCTAAAGTAATGAGTTTAGGTAAGAGGGAGCAGTGTCAGTGGTTGTTCTGTAGGCAGTGTAGAGACTTGGGGTCTATCCGATCATGGGGGATTTGCATATCATAATTAATAATTCATAATTAATAATTATTCATAGAGGTTTGGATCAGACCAGTCTTATATGTTATTAACTCTCCCGATAAGGAATGATATGTTATTTTACCTGAATGCATGCGTGTGTATCTTGGTAATTAAAAACGAGTTGATTGCAATTAATTACACAGATCTTGTTTTAAACACAGGTAAAAATTAATTAGCTCAATTTTCAGAATAATATTTGTGAGGATTAATTCATGATCGATCGATCTGCTTGACCCGCATGCTTGATCACTCAATCTCCATCAAAACCCATCCTACTTTATAGACTTTCAAGAGAAACCAATTTGTGGCCACAAGAATTAGTTTTCCTGTTGTAGAAACAAATACTCGTTAAAGTATCTTTAATTTGTAAAGCTCGTAGCTTTGATCTAGTCATTTAAAGGACCTGAAGAATGAGTAAAAGAGAATTGTTTCGGTACTAGCAGATGGGTTGAAGTACTTTAACTGGCTTTGGCCACGCCCAACAACTAGGTTCTCACAATCAACAAACGGTTCGCTGCTGTTACTGAACCTTTGTGTATTACACAATGTTCAACTATTCTTCTGACATTTTTTATAACCTCTCCTAGTGGAGCCCAACCCTGTTAAAAATGTCTGCTCTTTGCAGGAAGTTTATTTATTTAGGAATTTAGTTTGTGTTTTTACATCAAGAGGTGAGGGAATGTTCTTCTTTTCTTCTTTGTTTACTTTCCTTCAGATCATTTTTTACGTTCAAACTTTGAAGTTGTATGAGTGAAGCCTTTGTTTCTAAACCCACACAAAAACCCACAGGGGCACACACACACACACACACACACACGCACACGCACATGCACTGTTCTCATTTGTCTGTGGAGACTGCCTGTCAGTTTAGCGCGTTTGGGTAAACCAAGCATCACCAAGGCCCTGCTGCCATTTTCTGCCCTATTTCACTTCCTTTTATGTTCCTTCTTCTTCCCCCCGCCCTTCTCTCCATGTTTGTAATTCAGGTTGTCTGTTTTCCCTATTGGAGGGTAGAAATTGTTTATGCCATGCTCTCTCAAGCATAGCCAGAATCAAGGCACTTGAATGCACTGAGGAAAACCTGTTATGCTGTTCCTGAAGCTCCACTGGAACGGCCTCTTTTAAACTGTTTTCTCACTTTGGGATATGAGTTGGAAAGAACAGGAATTATGGAGGAATTCATCTCAAAGACAATAAAGTGTCATGATGTCTGATGCACCAATGTCACATAGAATTAGTGAAGTACCATCACAGGAAGCAAGTAAGATGTTTGGATTGCTGTCAGCTTCGTGCCCTAGCGACGTCAGCGCTTCTATCACTCTGCAGTAGCTGTGCAAGCTAACTCTCTGAATTCAAACAAAGATGATGTTTCTCTAGTGCCAAATGGGGGTTTCAGTGATCCATTTATCTGTGATGATAAAAGAGGATCTCCACTAGTGGATTCTATTAGAGAATTTATTTGTAAGGATGTTTGTGTAGTAAACATTAATTTCTGCCCACAATTTATTTTTATATAAATGCAGTCGATTCTCTTTAAATACAGATACAGATACATGCTGTATCTTTGATGCCAACACCTGTTTCTGCCTGTTTTTAAATGGTGATTGGCCTTTAGAACTGGCCTCTAGTTGTTATGGTACATATCAGGGAAGAAGTATGTTATAATATTGTTATGTCTGTTGAAATTGTGACCTTTTTTGTCAGGATTCTTGGATGAATAGATAAGTTCAAATGAACCTCATTTATTTCAAATAGAAATCTCCTGTAACATTATAAATGTATACTGTTTTTGTCACATTTGATCAGTTGACTGTGTCCCTGCTGAAAAAAAAAATTGTTGTCTTTAAAGGGACACTATGCAGGAATTCCGTTTTTGTCAAACAGAGACCCCTAGAGTCGCTGTGGAGTACTTGTATTTAACGTTACTGTCGTAAATAGTATACAATATTACATTTTGTTTAATTTTTCATTTAAGGGGATCTAATATATGTTGTTAGTGGTGAGAATTTTCACGATTAAATACATATATCCGACTATTATCCCAATGTATTTTAATGGTCAGTGGCAGAACTTTTGTTAGGTTCTATCGAGCTAAGTAGTATAGGGGCGAGACGGCCACCATTCAACCCGAAAGAAGTCATATAATCATTTCAATAACTCTGAAGCTGTTCGGTTAAGCTAAAAAAACTGCATAGTGTCCCTTTAAAAAAATCTTTTGAACAGTATTGTTTGTCTGTGTAACTGTCTGTACATCTCCCCTATCTTATGCATTCTTTTAGTCTTCTTATTTTCATTTTGGTCTTTTTCTTTAGGTGGAGTTGTGCAGTAAAAAGCTAGAGCGTGCGGAGCAGCTCATTGGTGGGTTAGGGGGCGAGAAGACCCGCTGGAGTGAGACTGCTTGTAACTTAGGTGAACTCTACAACAACCTCACTGGAGACATTCTCATCTCTGCTGCTATAGTGGCCTACCTGGGTGCATTTACCTCCAGTTTTAGACAGGTGTGCCAACACAAAACAATCCATTTCTCTTGCTAATCCTCTTGCTAATTTTGCGTAAATGCCAAAGTTTTTCCTATGCAGATTTTGCAACAGTTTCAAGTTGGTCATTCAGATTCGCCACATTGATCAAAATAAAGCTGCTTAGTTGAAAGTGACTCTGTGAGCTTTGCTTCATCCTGTACATCGATACACTATTGACAGAAGACATTTTTGCTAATCTGACCACGCCTTCATTCCCTTATTTGTAAGATTGCACAATTTAACAAAATATTTTAATTTACTGTTTGTGAGAAATGACCTCGCTAAACTGATTTCATAGTAAACATTTTAATATAATGTTTTATTGTCCAAAGTAAAATCCTAGCACAGTATTTTAAAGCACAGGAGAGTCTATTAAACATTGAAAGACATCTGGGACAGGGTTTGTCTGGCTGAAATGAATAGTCTTTTTTTTAGTTTTCCACTGCTTTTCTATACACTATAACTCGAGTGAAATTCATATTCATTTTCAGTACAGTTTATGTGTCTCAGGTGGAGTGATATTAAAGTGTTTTTGATATAGACATTATTTGTACACATTTGCCCCTGTCAGCTGGTTACTCTTAACGACAGAGCAGAGTCCATAAAAAATGAATGAATTCAGTGAAAACACTTTGTGCAATACCAGGGATTGCTATGGTGAGTTTAAAATAACACTCGGGGAGCAGGGAGTAGTTTAACTTTAATATTTCCCCCTCTGTGAAAGCAATATGTTTTCTCCCAACAGAGGGTTTTTTTATATAAGCTTCCGTGCAGGTACATGACACACAGCTTATTACCTCTGTGTGCAGTATGTCTTTATTGGATTTAAACAGAAAACAAAGATATAGAAGCGATAATAGTTCAGTCCACAGTGCTATTATTAAGTTGAAAATAACAGATAGAGCTTGAATCTATGGATCTGTGTTTTCAAATAGGATTAAAACTTTGTACATGTAACAATAGACTAACCAGTCGTCAGTGGATGTTTCTGGATTAAACTGTCTAAAGCAGCTGTGATCATGTTGTCTTTCTTGAACCGTGTGTGTGTTTCTGTGTCTGATCTCTACAGCGAGCTACAGAGGAGTGGATTGACACATGTAAGGCAAGAGGAATTCCTTGCTCCAAGAACATGTCACTGATGAACTCCTTGGGTGAGCCGGTAAAAATCCGCAGCTGGACCATTGCTGGCCTCCCTTCAGACAGCTTCTCCGTTGACAACGGAATCATCATCTCGTCAGTTTTTTTTTGCCAATTTATGTTACTTTAAATGTGACTATTTTAGAGTGCCATTTGTATTAGATTATTTTAGGATCTTTCAGGTTTAGGAAACCAAACCATTTTCATATTTTATGAGATTCCTTCCAGCAGCATATAAATACAGCTTTGAAGCGCAACAACAAAATACAGTCAGTCACTGTAAACATATTTAATCTATTTCACACTTCACACTGGATTGCACGCATTTAATTTAAAATGAAAGATAGTACATACTAGATGTGCAGGAGATATAGATTTTCATTCTGTAGTAATATCACAGTTTGGACAAAAATGTGCATGGATGAACTGTATTGCTATAATGGATCAATACAGAAAATACAACTTTTAGACATATGGTTAATACTACTATTTTGTGACCTTTGAATGACTTGTTCTTGAGTTGAGGAATAATACAACAAAAGCAGATTTTTTTTAAAACATTTTGTGATACTACACTTAAATATGTGACCAGGACGTTATTAGAAAACTGTAAGATGGAGATGATTTGTCATGGACAGAAAACTCTTGTGTGTGGAGTATTAGTGAGATGTTTGTTTTTTTGCAGTAATGCCAGGAGGTGGCCACTGATGATTGATCCTCAGGGCCAGGCCAACAAGTGGCTGAAGAACATGGAGAAATCCAACAGTCTCCATGTCATCAAGCTCAGTGATGGCGACTTTGTGCGCACACTAGAAAATTGCATCCAGTTTGGCACTCCAGGTGAGAAGTGACAGCTTTTAAACACGAGGACAACAGAATTCAGAAAATTGAATTTTATAATACACAAATAACTGCTTGGAGAGGTCATTATCATTTTTTTTTTTTTTTACCAAATTTAAGAGTATCCGTTTTAGTTAGTATCAAATGCAAAATCAAAGATATAAAGAACAACAAAAAAATAATAATAAAATAAACTGTTCTCAAAGGTGCAATACCAGTATTTCTCCCCAGGGGTCCCCCTCTACCATGAAAAATAAACACACATCACAGTTGGATCCAAACCAGTGCATGTTACCTGTTGATAAATGTACTCATTGTCTCTCTTCCCCTGGAGCAGCATAGTTATGTCTTGTACATAACGCATAAAGCCTGAAAGCACAAATTCCATCTAATTTTACACTCTTGAATGTAGAGGAGACCCAGGGGTGGACCCAAACCGCAACACGAGAAACGCAAATGAGCCAAGTAATCTGGCCTTAGGTGCCTCTGTCTTCCATCCTCAGCTCCTCCTCATCGGTGTTGCTCTGGGATGAAAGGCAGCTGCGTAGGCACGCCGGTGCTTAGCTTTCTTGTGTGGATTGTTCTTTTGTTACCGTTCCCCTCTAGAATTTGCATTGAGTTTATTTATTAAATTCTTTTCTTTCTTTCTGTTGCATTCCTTCAATTCCCACTTCAACCTATTTTTATTGTGAGTAGATCAAATAAAGCTTCTGCAGCTTTTGTTTTGTTTTAGCTGTAATCATTCATACATGGTGTATTGTAGTATTGCTGGAGAATGTTGGGGAAGAACTGGATCCCATACTGGAGCCCCTGCTGCTGAAACAGACTTTTAAACAGGGTGGTAGTGTCTGCATCAGGCTGGGCGACTCCACTATTGAATATGCTCCAGATTTCCGGTTTTACATAACAACAAAGCTACGAAACCCACATTATCTACCTGAGATCTCCGTCAAGGTGAGTCTTATTTACATGTAAAGTCACATGAATGCGCACACACATACACACAAGGATTTATTTGGTCAAAAATACTGTTACAACAGGAATATTGTGAATTATTATTATTATTTCAAATTAATATAACTTTTATTTTAATAAATTTTATTCCTGTGATGGCGAAGCTGAATTTTAGCAGCCATTACTCCAGGAAACATGTTGCCTGGTCTGATGAGTCTGGATTTCTGTTGAGACGTTCAGATGGTAGAGTCAGAATTTGGCGTAAACAGAATGAGAACTTGGATCCATCATGCCTTGTTACCACTGTGCAGGCTGCTGGTGGTGGTGTAATGGTGTGGGGGATGTTTTCTTGGCACACTTTAGGTCCCTTAGTGCCAATTGGACATTGTTTAAATGCCAAGGCCTTCCTGAGCAATGTTTCTGACCATGTCAATCCCTTTATGGTCACCATGTAGCCATTCACTGTTGGCTACTTCCAGCAGGATAATGCACCAGGTCACAAAGCTCGAATCATTTTAAATGGGTTTCTTGAACATGACAATGAGTTCACTGTACTAAAATGGCCCCCACAGTCACCAGATCTCAACTCAATAGAGCATCTTTGGGATGTGGTGGAATGGGAGCTTCGTGCCCTGGATGTGCATCCTAGAAATCTCCATCAACTGCAAGATGTTATTCTATCAATAGGATGCCAAAGTTATCACGTCACTTTGTTGGCTAAAACGTGGAAGTGAGTTAGCATTTTAGCACTCCCGGTTCCCTCGTTTTAAAGTC
This sequence comes from Cyprinella venusta, assembly GCA_038021265.1. Taxonomy (NCBI): domain Eukaryota; kingdom Metazoa; phylum Chordata; class Actinopteri; order Cypriniformes; family Leuciscidae; genus Cyprinella; species Cyprinella venusta. Next base: position 22,885,906 of record CM075867.1, read on the forward strand.
TATGGGATTTTATAACAGGGTTTTTATATTTATAAGTAAAACAATGTCTGTGGTAAACATAACTTGACGATACATGAACGTTTTGCTCTAACATAACATAAATTACCACACACCCATGTCAAAAACATGAATTTAACATGTTTGAAATAAGTAACTAGATAAGAACATTTGGGCAGTGAAAGTGTGCGCAGTTCACAATGTAGTGCAAAGTATCAAGTTATGTTTACCCCAGACCTATTTCACTCATAAATTAAACAACAACAACAACAACATTATAAAACCCCATAGGAAAATCTCAAGGGAACCAGTGGCGAATTAGTCTTCCGGGTTTTGATGTCATCCATGCACCACTCTGCTGCTTTGGTGCTCAAAACATGTCCTATTTGTTAAAAAACAATTGTGCCTCTTAATAGTTTTTGTGGAAATATTTCCACAAAAGCTGGAAATTTATTTGAAATGGGAATCTTTTGACATTACAGATGGCATTTATAAATGTCATAATACTTTTATTCAGAAAGAATGAATGAATTTATAAATTCCTTTCAAAAATGAATCATCCTGACCCCAAACTTTTAAAGTGTAGTATACACTGATTTTTAATACACATTAAATTACTTTTCTTGTCCTTGAATAAATCTTTTGTTTCTCTATGGTTTTGAAACACTGATGTCTGTGATGGGGACTGAGTCTCATTAAATGTGCAGTCTTTGAAAGCATCAAAGTTAAAAATGAAGATCTTTTAAAATTGTATTTAGTGAATTTTTCTCCCCTGAGAGGTGCTTTAATAACATGGTTATTAGTCTTATTCAAAGGAGCTATGAGCCTTGCCGTCTTCTACATAAAATATTCTTGGTTTAAATTTGCTTTAATTATGCAGTTAAACTGCAGCTGGAAACTGATAAATAAATAAACCATTAGCCAGTTTTTAGAGTTTTTTTCATGACACTTAACACAAACATCTAGTTATGTTTTTGGAACAAAACTTATTCTGCCTTTACTGCCATAAAATCATAAACATGCACATCTTTTAATGTTTACTGTTAAACTTTGTCTTAAAGTGTTTATGACCATTGTTTAGAATTAAATTAAAAGGGCAGTTGTGTCATTTCTGTGCCACCAGGGCATGAATGATTTGCAAACAATAATCTGAACAATCATAAAACCCATTGTTTGAGTCAGTTTTGCTGTGTCAGGCTGGTCTGCATACTTGAAGGAAATGTTTAACTTTTAAAAAAATATCCGCTTGAAATACTTGGACTCTGGACTTGATTTCTTAACAACCATCTATACTCCGTATGAGTATGAGATATTATTTCAATTCAGGATGATGTAGGAGCATGTGGTGTTCACAACAGGATACAACAAATGATATTGTTGAGGAACATCAGGATTACAATTCTTTATTACAAAATGTGTTCCACCAAAGAATCACATGTATCACAGCCGGTAATTAAAGAAATATTAGGTCTAATAATAGCAAGCAAGCCGTCACAAAACCGTGGAGGATACACGTTTCTAGAAAAGTTAGTTTTGTGATCGGTCTCCATAAAGCGAATCTGTGGCCATCTGAGGCTCTTGTAAAAAATAAAATCCTATTTTTAATGAGACCAGATGCGTGTGTTTAAGAACAGCCGCCCCCAGCACTGTTAGTGTTTTCTCCTGTTCTGTTCAGGTGACCCTGCTGAACTTCATGATCACCCCAGAGGGGATGCAAGACCAGCTGCTGGGCATTGTGGTGGCCAGAGAGAGACCTGACCTTGAGGAGGAGAAACAAGCCCTCATCGTACAAGGGGCTGAGAACAAGAGGTATCACCCAGAAACACAATTAACCTGACAGTTTAGTCCTATGGGTTCCTTACTTCAATTATTGTGTCTAAAAGCAAGACAAGTTGAATCCTTGGGTAAATAATGATCTCCTTATGAAGTGAGGGCAAAGAGCAACATGCTCTCTCAGTCCATTCATGTCAAAAACAAACCAAACGGGTATTGTACATTTGTGTGTTTATCCATGTACTTTCTCTCTCTCTTTTCTTTGTAGACAGCTGAAAGAAATAGAGGATAAAATCCTAGAAGTGCTCTCTGCCTCCGAGGGGAACATTTTGGAAGATGAGTCTGCTGTTCAGATCCTCTCGTCCTCTAAGGTTCTGGCCAATGAGATCTCTGAGAAGCAGGCTATTGCTGAGGTTACTGAGCAGAAGATTGATCAGACACGCTTGGGCTACACCGCCATCGCCATCCACTCTGCGATTTTGTTTTTCTCCATCGCTGACCTGGCCAACATCGAGCCCATGTATCAGTACTCTCTAACCTGGTTCATCAACCTCTTCATCATGTCCATTGATAATTCTACAAAAAGTGACCTTCTTGAACAAAGGTGTCCCTTCGGATTTTAATTTTAAAGCATGTCTATTACAGTAATTTAATTACTTGAATGTCTAATTTAACACTTTGAATATCTAGCATATTCAAATATATAAAAATATTTTTTGCTTTGGTTTGTTGTTGTCCATTCAGTGGTCCAGTGTTGTCCATTGTTGTCCAAAATGTTGACTCATTGAAAATGATGACTAAATCTTTTTTTTTTATTATTGAAAACTCCTTTTAAAGGCACTACAGTTTCCTGAGAGAGTATCTCTGACATGGATTCTGTTGTAATATGGACGTGTAGTGTGGGGAAGTTTTTTAAACTAACGAATATGAAGACATTGTTTCCCTGTATGACTATTTAGCGTCAGCACTGTCTTACTCAGCCAGTATGGCGTTCTGATGTGAGTTTGATATCTGAGAGCTTTGGGAATATAATGACACTTCAGCCCAAGGCATAAATAATCCTCTGGGTAAAAGAACACATTGCCAATTCTCTATAGGACAGAGACACAAAAACCAGATCTCTAAAACTTATGAGAGTGCTCAAGCTCTTCTACAGTAGCAGGTGTTTATTTAATATTTTTAAAGTGTGTTTATCTAAAGTGACATTTAAAAAGATGTAACGTCTAGTCCAGTGGTTCTCAGCCTGGTCTCCAAGACCCAATTAGACATTTAAACTTTTTGACCCCCATTGGCCCCCCATTTTTCACAACAATATTCGAAGGACCCATGACTTTTTCAGGTTTATTTATTTATTTAGTAAAATTTCAGAACTTTGCATAACCAGAAAAATATATATTCATTACAAAAATGACCATTACAAGACTTTCTTACTTTAGGTGACTTTTTCAGGTCTAGACATCACACTTTTTTTAAACGAGGCTTTCTCATATATAAATTCTGGTTCTTCAAAGAAAAAATACAGTTGAGGGTTGAATTTAAATATCTTGTTAAAATATAAATGAGAAATATTTGTATCTTATTATTGTTGTTGTTGTTGTTGTTATTATTACCAAAGATGCATATCAGCTCAGATTAGAGGGTAATGATTTGGACAAAGTCCAAAAAAAGGTTGAGAACCACTGGTCTAGTCACTGAACCCAAATATAATCATCATGATTGCTAAAGCTATAAGGATTTTAAAAAATTCCAATGATGATGAAAACGAGAAGAAAACTTTTATAGCAAACGTACAAATATAACTAAATGTAGTCCTAAAAACAAGTGTGGTCTAGAACATGTCAGAGGTTTGTGTATAATGTTCAATGTACATCACATCACTCGTACACTTTTTTTCTCTAACCTGTTTTCAAAATGCTTCTTGTTGAACTGATTTCTGCCACAATGCTTTCTCTGTTTATTTAGACTCCAAATTCTGAAGGACCATTTTACGTACTCGCTTTACGTCAACGTATGCCGCTCTCTGTTTGAGAAGGACAAACTACTCTTCTCCTTCTGCCTCAATGTCAATCTGCTCAAACACAACAAGCTCGTGAGTAACTGCCTCCAATTGCACACTGCTGTGATTTATTGAATCAATAAACTTGCGAAAGACTGTGCTTCATTTGATAAATAATAGTAAGAATGAAGAGGTTACCCTCACACAAGTCATCTTTAGGTTAATGACTTGCATGCATCAGTCTGACGACGTTTATATCATGACTGTTTAAATGGTCCTGCAATATTCGTACACATAAACACTAGTTTAACAGATTTAATCAAATTTTAAGTGATTTATGATCCATTTTTGTCACACTGGCTCTCCATGGCTGAGCTGTTGCTAAAGTTGTAACTGTCTATCCTCCATTTATTGCATTGTCAGTAGTTTTGTCAGCTCCTGAATAATGTGGTGTGGGGGTGATGCACCAGTACATTTATTTTCACAGACTGCTGCTTTTCTGTTGGTGACTTTAAGACTCATTCGCTGCAGTTCTGCTCTTTTGAGTTGGAATTTTAATCAAGCACAGCTACTGAAAAACAATTTGTGTCTAAACTCAGTGAAAGAGAATTTTCATTGCAGATAACTGAATGAGGTAATGCATGGACAACTTTGCCCTACCACCTTCTGTTTCCTTCTTTTTCAGGTGGATGACAATGAATGGCGTTTTCTCCTGACAGGAGGTGTGGGTCTGGATAACCCTCATTCGAACCCCTGCACCTGGTTGCCTAAAACATCCTGGGATGAGATCTGTCGATTGGATGAGATGGAGCGCTTTAAAGGCCTGCGGAAAGACATGGCTCGACTCCGGGACGGCTGGAAAGAGGTTTACGATAGCAAGGTGCCATTGAGATTAAGCACACACCATTTCTTTCCTGCTCAGTGGTATGAAATGGACAGGGGAAGTATGAAAGGAACACCAGATTTTTCATTTTATGGACTGTATGTGTGTGTGTGTGTTCTGCAGGACCCCCATCTCGCAGCATTCCCTTCGGAGTGGCAGGAGAAACTAGGACATTTTCAAAGGATGTTGGTCATAAGATGCTTACGGCCAGACAAGGTAAGGCTTTATATATATATATATATATATATATATATATATATATATATATATATATAGGCCTTTATTAATATACCTCAGGTTGGATTGTAAGAAAATGTATACTTTGCATCAAATTGATCAAAAGTGAAAGTAAAGACAATTTTAATGTTAAGATTTCTTTTTCAAATAAATGTTGCTCTTTTGAACTTCCTATTCATTAAAGAAAATTATAAACAAGATAATATTAAGAAATGTGTTGAGCACCAAATCAGCATATTAGAATGATTTATGAAGGATCATGTGGCACTGAAATACTGAAGTAATGGCTGCTGAATATAACAGTCATTTTAAATGTTTGTATTATTTCACAATATTTTACTGTATTTTTTCATCAAATAAATGCAGTCTTGGTGAGCATGAGAGGCTTTAAAAACACATAAAAAAATCTCATGTATTGTATAATGTGGAGTATGAGTACAAACCTCAAATGTGGACTTCTTTTCTTGTCTACACGTCTCAGATTGTTCCCATGGTTCAAGAGTTTGTGTCAGAAAACTTGGGGCAGCAGTTTATTGAGGTGCCACCCTTTAATTTAGCCACAGCTTTTGCGGACAGTCACTGCTGCGCTCCGCTCATCTTTATCCTGTCCCCAGGATCAGACCCCATGGCGGCACTCCTCAAGTTTGGCGAAGAGCAGGTATTACAGGCTTTTAATCGCCATCATTTTCAGATTTAATAATTCTGTATTAGTAGAAAGATGAACTTTTTAACATCTGGAATGCTGTTTTGGTTTGTGATGGGTGATGCTCTTCTATTATTAACACCGTGTTTGGCTTGTTGTTCAGGGTTTCACAGGTAACAGACTGACCTCCCTGTCTCTGGGACAGGGTCAGGGCCCCATCGCCATGAGCATGATTGAGACTGGTGTGAAGGAGGGAACCTGGGTGGTTTTACAGAACTGCCACCTGGCCACCTCTTGGATGTCCACCCTTGAGCGTGTTTGTGAGGTAGTAGGACATAAAGATTTGATCATCCAAACATGGTGGAAAAGTAGCTTTTAAAAGTATTATTTTCACACCCACATTTGCTACTTTACACATTTTCAATGTAAACGACTTTTTATCATTTAAATGCATGCATTGCACGTCCAATGTGTGCGTGTGTACGACATAAAACAATGTGCAGTGGAAATTCTCTGAAGCAATACTTCGATCAATTTCTGACAGGAGCTGAATCCAGATACCGTTCACCCAGACTTCCGCTTGTGGCTGACCAGTTACCCCTCTCCCAACTTTCCTGTGGCTGTACTGCAAAACGGAGTAAAAATGACCAATGAGGCTCCCAAGGGTCTGCGTTCCAACATTATCCGTTCTTTCTACATGCACCCTATATCTGACCCTGAGTTCTTTGACAGCAGCTCAAAGCCGGTAGGTCACAAGCAAATCAAGGTTTTTGAAGCTCTCTCAACAAGATGCATATGTTTTGATGGTTGTAATGTTTATTTTTGGAGTCCTTCATGATCAAACTACTTATTAATTAATTAATTGGTTCAAATAAATGTAAAAAAGAGGCTTTTGTGTGTGTGTTTTAGGCTGTCTTTAAGAAGCTGCTGTTTAGCTTGTGCTTCTTCCATGCCCTGGCCCAAGAGAGGAGGAAATTTGGTCCTCTTGGCTGGAACATCCCCTATGAGTTTAACGAGACAGATCTGCGGATCTCTGTCCAGCAGTTACACATGTTCTTGGACCAGTATGAGGTGAGATCACACGTGTCTTTTCTTTATATTCACATATAAACAAATTATTTTCTCTGTTCTTACAACACACCACACAGACTCCCCTCATCACCCTCTTCCTTTTCATGCTTTCCAGCATTCCCCCTTAAACCGCCCCTAAAAAAAAGAACGTTCTTGACATTTTCCCAACTTCAGAGAAGCACTCCCCATACCTCCCTTCCTCCTTTCAAAACAACCATACTGCACCAACTGATCAAGAGCTTCCCTCAATGCTCTGACATTTCTCTAGTGCTACTGAGTGCCACCCACTGCATTAGCAAGGGAAATTTCAACAGGAAATGTCACAATCCTGCCACTCCTCTGTCCATCTTTTCACATCCCCCCAGAAGATTGTTATATTGAACCCACCAACCTGACATGCATCTCCAATTAAAAAAAAAAGGTGTTTGTTGAGCGGCCCTGCTTTTAAACAGATGAGGAGGTTGCTGTCTGTTTTTTTTTTTTCTGTCTGTTTTTTTAAGCAATCTGAACAATAGGGTGAAAAATTGGGACACACACCTCACCTTAAAATGTTTGAATCATGGTCAAAGTAGCATTCACACATGTAGCCACACTATTCAAAATGAAAATAAATAGCTCATATGACAAAAAAAGGTAAGTCATAATCATGAGAAATGATAATATCTATAAAATAGCTTCACCTTTATTGAGAGTTTATTGTAACTTGAGCTGCAAAAACAATTCATCATGGAAATGGATTTGTCATCTGCTCCCTTAAAATTCTTCAGATAATTAAACATATTAATTAAACTCATCCTTCACATCCAATTACCATCCCCAGACAATTTTCATCCACCATGTTATGTATAGGTCATCTAATATGGTGATTTCTCTCCGTGTCCTTACTAGGAGATCCCATTTGATGCTCTTTGCTACATGACAGGAGAGTGTAACTATGGAGGTCGGGTCACAGACGACTGGGATCGCAGGACCCTGCGCACAATAGTTTCCATATTCTACACCCCCAAGATCATTGACGATGTCGATTACAAGTTTGACCCCAGTGGCCTGTATTTCTCACCGCCTGAAGGAGATGTAAGACACATTGACAAAATGCCAAAAAGTTAGACTGAATATGTTGTTTGTCAGTTTTTTTTTTCATTTGTCAGGTATAGCACCATTCTAAAGTATGTTGGTTGGTAAGATTTAAAGTCTCTTATGCTCATCAAAGGCTGCATTTATTTGATCTCTAAAAATGGTAATTAAAGCTGTGGAATATAATGTTAATCAAGCAACTAAAGAGAATAGGAAATCACTCACTCCTCTTGACTAAATAACTTAATAATCAATACATTTGTAATTAATACAGTGACCATGAAAAGACCATGCAGTTATCATTTTTACATTTAGTAAATTTCTGTATTATTTCTTAAATTACTTAAATGCTTTTGTTTAAAAAAGTAAAAGTAATAAAAAGCAAAGCAATTTTAATTGATTTTTTTTGTTTCTTATATTGTATTTTTTGTACTGTTTGTCATTTGCATCTTCGTTCTTGTTTTTAATAACAAAGATAAAATAACAAAGAACTATATTGTGATTATTAATACAATAATTATTATTAATAAAACAAATTGAAAGAGAAGATGCATTGTGATAGATCTAGAATTTACAATCAAATCATTAAAATATTATTACAGTTTAAAATAATTGATTGTAAAGCTGAATCTTCGGAATCAATTTCTCTAGTCTTCAGTGTCACATGATATATGTGGCGCTGTGATAGATGTCGACACTGATTGAAACACGTCATGAACAGCTGATGCGAACTTGGCTGACGTGGCCTACCGGAACTAACGAGATGCTTGATTTATTGTACCTTCGCAACTCTTAAAGAATACATTTTATAGTCCAAAACCTTGTCCAGTTTAAGAGGTGTTATATCAGACAGAATTTCTGCAGCTGACATTAAAGTTAGTTCAATATTTCTGTCATAAAAAATTCAAAGAGATTCTCGACACAGATCTTGCTGGAAATCAAACCGAATGGCATCCTTTTCCTTCCTTGTTCATATTTCTTTCAAAGGAAGACCATATGTACCTCTGCAGGCCGAGGTTTCTCATTCAAAACAAAGCCTAAGAGAAAGCAATTATAAGATAAATCAACAATTCTTTTCTTTGTACAAGCTCAGTCAAGGTGTTAGCGAGCTCAGAGTGTCAGAATCCCTCCCCATATTATACAACTGTTTAAAATGAATACAGATATAATTGACTAAGTAAACAAAAAAACAAACAAACAAAAAAAAAACATTGCTCTTTATGAAATTTCTGAAAAAGGAATTAGTTATAAGTTCAATAACTAAACACAGCGGGTTGCTGCCAGTGGTGATGTCTGATTTATTTTTGAGCACATGTATAATCTATGCCCAATTTTATTTGGCATTTTCTCTGGAAATCTTTTATTCATGAATGTCATTTGCATAGCCATTATTATAAATGTCAGCAATCTCAAGGGTAGCCTGTTTTAAGTGCATGCCATTATTTAGCGTCACCATCCTGGATTTAGGGTTGCGTTTAAAAAAGCTGATTGTTTCCTTTTCAGTATAACAGCTACATTGAGTACACCAAGACACTTCCTCTAAATCCCTCACCTGAAATCTTTGGCATGAATGCCAATGCTGATATTACTAAGGACCAAGTGGAAACGCAGCTGCTGTTTGATAGCATTCTTCTCACTCAGGTGCGTAAATACATTTTGATTATTGGTGCAAACTAGCTAGTTAAAAGTAACTCGTAGTAGTACTGTCGATGACTTTTGTAACGGTTATTTTTGCTTGATTTTGCCCTCACAGTCTCGTTCTTCAGGTGGCAGTGCTACATCTACGGATGACATGGTGTATGATGTGGCTGCAGACATTCTTAATAAACTTCCTCAGGATTTCAATATAGATGCTGCCATGCGCAAGTACCCTACAAGCTACAATCAAAGCATGAACACAGTGCTGGTGCAGGAGATGGGACGATTCAATAAACTCCTCAATACCATCCGGGACTCATGTGTCAACATCCAGAAGGCCATCAAGGTCAGAACATTAGCAAAACCTCTGTGAAGGTTCAGCATTTCAATCGATCATGTTTTCAGGCTCTCATTCTTTCTGGTCTAAGCACATATTGAGCTCCAGTGGGAATTTGCAGTCTAATGGAAGCATTGTTGTCAACTATAGAATACTCCCGTGTGAGGATTCTGACAAGCTCAGCTGTTTAGTTTAAGGATGTTTTCTCTTCATTTGCTCATAGCATGGTCCAGTTAGCAACATTCATTTAGCTTTCAGGAGTATATGATGGCACTTCATGTCACGCTAATGCACAAAGTATCCATTATTGTCTACATACATTTATTCACAATGTAAATTATTCAAAAAAAAAGCTTGTTGAAGGATGATAGAAATGATATAGGATTAATAATATCGGCAATACCCATACCACCACACCGGTCCCTAACCTTACCTGTATCACACCTCAATAGCAGCAAAAGTGTTTTACAATACAACAGGAACACAATAATACATTGTACTTATTGTTCAATGTAAGTACATAGTACGTAAAGCCACTTAATATAAAGTGGGACCGAATATCTTGTAAGTTTCAGAACTGAAAACGTCCTTGTTAGTCCAATAAAAGCTTTTACTGACAACAGGCTGAGCAAACGACTCGTTTTTCAAAGTGGGGAACTATGACGTAAAAGAGGATAAAACACCACCCCCGCAGAAAAAAGATCAATGCCTCCTTCAACACGGCCGGTTTAGCCCCACCCACCGATTCACACATTACACGCATAGATAAATAACATAGGCCTGCCTACCTCGTAATGACAAACCGGTACGAGAGTAAAACTCATTATAATATGCAAAAATGTTATCCACTCACAGCAGTGGGTGTTGACTTCCAAGTCTGCAATGCGAGGCGCCCATAAAAACCGAGCGTTTTTGAGCTGGGCTCAAAACTAGGGTAGAAAATAGCCTATTACTTATTCATTTTGATGTTTTTTTTTTTAATGTAAAAACCAAGCGAACGTCATAAGTTGACCTCACACAAAAATATAACAAAATTGAAAAAGCCAGTTCATGACTCCTTTAAGAATCACCTGCAAGAACTAATGCTACGCTTGAGATTAATATAAAAAATCTCAAGAGATCTCAATGAGATAGTATTTATAAATTAATATTAATTTATAAAATGTTTATATATTTGATTAATAAATGATTTTTTATTTAGAAAGTTCCATTTAAAATGATTATTCTAATGAGTATAATGCTTCTGTTTTCATTGTTCCTTAGTTTAAATAAGCAAAATTTCTCCAAACCCTTGCAATGCAAACTAAAAAAAATCGTATTTGAACATTCACTCCCTGCTGAAAGATACAAGGAAAATTCATCGTACCCCAGGGCATGTCCTAATACTGTTCACTCCAGCTGAGCCTCCTTGTCCTTTAGTTTGACTGACAGCTCTGATCCCAGTTAGCATTACCACCCCGCAGGGTAAGAGGGATTCATATGCTGAGATCTGATCACAACCCTGACTTTCATTTACACATTGTGAACCCTTATCCTATAATCTAACCCTAAAATAATCCCTTTATCTCTTCTGACTACAGCTTGATTTCTGCTCTGAGGAATCTCTCCTTTATCCTTTCATTATCATTCATGATCATTTATCTCTATACAACATCAAATACAAAAAAAAAGTTTGAAACCAGCCCTTAGAAAGAAAACGACAACATCATTTTTGAGCCCTTAGAATAGAAAATGCCAATATACTATAAATATAACTCCTATGAGGAATTTACACAGGTGACGTGTGATGGCAATTTTAACAATTATAAATAAAACAATCAAGATGGTAAGACAAAGCAATGATTGAATGCATGTGTGTATCTTGACATAGGGACTGGTGGTTATGTCTGCTGAACTTGAGGAAGTAGTGAGCAGCATTCTGAAGGGCCGCATCCCTGCCATGTGGATGAAGAAGTCGTATCCCAGCCTCAAACCACTGGGAAGCTACATCAGCGACTTTCTTGAAAGACTCAAGTTTTTACAGGTAAACTCTTCAGTCATAAAGCATACAGTACTTTTAATTCCACCTCAGCACGTTTTGCTTAGTTTACTATTTGCTTAGTCAAACTAAGTATCAAAGACTACAATCACACTGCTGTGCAGGGGCTAGGGTTGGGTATCGAGAATCGAGTATCGATTGGAACCGGGACTAACTTTTCGTTTTTCCCGGAATCGTTCAAAAGTTAAAATTTCGATTCCTAGTTTCGATATTCACAGTCCGCCGAGCGGAAGAAGAAACCGCTGAATAACACCAACGAAGAAGCATCTACCGGAAGTGTTGGCATAACCGCACGAGTCGAACATGAGTAGCTTACGTCGGCGGTCCAAAGTGTGGCTTCACTTTTCTAAAAATAACGAAATCTCGGCAACATGCAAAATTTGTGACAATAGGAGTATTTGTAACGGAAGGAGTATTTCCTTCAGAAAGACCGTTGGTTAGCAAGGTTAGCTAAACTTTTTTGAATTGGAATCGAGAATCATTAGGAACCGGAATCGAAACAAGGAATCAGAATCGGAATCAGAATCGTTCACATTCAAACGATACCCAACCCTAGCAGGGGCAGTAAGAGGAAGAAAGAAACTAATACTTTTATTGCATAAGGATGCATTAAATTTATGAAACGTTGAAGGCATTTATAATTTTACAAAAAAAAAAAAAAAAAATCAAATAAACTTTCTATTCATCAAAGAATCCTAAAAATCAATGTTGATAGTAATAAGATGTGTTTCTTGAGCCCTAAATCAGCATATTTGAATGATTTCCTCAAACCTTTGAATGGAAGTGTATGAGAGAAAAAAAAACTTTCCTTTCTTAATTTCAGTACCACTGTGTCACATATTTGGTTTCGATAACCACGGTTTTGTTCATAATAAGAATTTCTAGTAATCAATTCAAGTCTTTACTTACCTTGGGATACTCAAGTGCACATTCGTACAGCAGATGAAGCAGAAAGGATTCTAGTGTGCATTGTGAGCCACGGGTAAATCACATGAACTGCAACTGACTCGTTGTCTCATTCAGTGTGCTCAGATTACAAAACGGCTTCTGCAAAAGAGTATTTTATAAATACATTATACAAGTGCCCTTCCATTCAATAAAAGGAAAAAAAAATTGAGTCTGTTACATTCCAAAGACTCTTTTTAGCCTTCAAGTTATGCCAAGAATCAGTTGATTTTGTTTCTGATTTTGCTGTTTAAAAATAGTATGATTTGTATCATCCACAGCGCTGGTACATGGACGGCACACCTGCAGTGTTCTGGATGTCCGGCTTCTTTTTCACTCAGGCCTTCCTCACTGGAAGCCAGCAGAATTTCGCCCGAAAATACACCACCCCCATTGACCTGCTCAGCTTCGACTTTGAGGTCATGGAGGACATGGAATACAAAAACCCTCCAGAGGATGGTGAGAAAGATAAAGAGAGAGAAGGAAAAGAAAAAGAGTATTGACAAGCATGAAATGTAAAATATATGAGAGGGAAATGGGTTACAAGTGACAAAAGGAAAGAGAGACGCAGTTTCATTAACCCCTCACTGCGGCTGAGTGCCATCAATCAGAGTCAACATTACAGTGCTCTGACATCAGACCCCCGCTGCTCTTTCATCAGTACATGATGAGCATCTCACCAGAGGAAACCCATCTCTCTGAGGCCATCACACACTGCATGAGGCTGGTTATGTGTGCGATTGACTTTAACAGATACTTTGTTGTGTCTACTTCATTTGTAGTTCAATCAGTGTATAAAATGGGGAGAACTTTTAGTTAGCGCACATGTGTGCAGGGGTGTAAAATACTTTATATTTCAAGGAATTTTAACTGAATACTCTTACATTTCAATTAGACTTAAAGTATATTTCTGCGTATTTTAATTGCCTTTCACGCAAATTTTGTGCTCACACCCAAAGTGCGCACACATAAAGCTGCCTCTCAGTACTAAATTGAGTTCTTTTTCGCTGCTTATTGCACTTTAACAGTCAAATACACATAAAATAATGTAAAAATGCCAGTCTTGGTGAATTTTTACATATACACACAGTCGGTTATGTATTAAGTGAACCTGAACAGAAAACGCCTGTGTAACAGTATACTGGATCCATGCCTCAGGTCTTAAAATGACAGCAGCTTGATATACCTGTTGAAAAAAGTTTACTTTGTACTTTTAAATGTGGATCTCATGATCTATTTTTGGCTAGATACTGTGACTTCTCATGCAGTACCTGTTTTTTCTAATAATTAATCTTCTGTACTTTTTGTATTTGTGCTTCTGTTAGGTGTTTACATCCGTGGCCTTTTCTTAGATGGTGCCCGCTGGGATCGGAGAACAAAACGCTTGGCAGAGTCTTTCCCCAAAATACTGCATGACGCCATGCCTGTGGTGAGAGACTGTAAAATGTCTAATCTCATTCAAATAAGGCTGATGATATCATGCATATCTTCTGATGTGGGTAGATATTTCAAACAGAGATTCAAGTCACAAGAAAGTTATTCCACTGTAATGATTTGTTGCAAAAACTTGTTTCAGTGCAATTCAAAAGTTTCAATGCAATTCAAAAACAGTTTGCTTGCAGGCAAACTAGAACAGTAACTATGGAAACAAGAAGCAATCATGAGAGAAAAATAGCCCTTTTTTCACCAAAAATATGAATCAAGGGACAAAATGCTAAAAAATTATTTCCTGCACAAAGCAGCTAAATCATATGCACAGACTTTCAGGTTCTTCAGTCTTCAGATTAGCGCAGTTATGAAAGCATGAAATGGTTGGTTGTTATTAGGTTCCATGTGTGAAAAAGTTAATCCACAAATAAAATGCCTTTTTTTCCCTGTTGAATCCACAGGAAGCATTTAAAGTCTACATGAAAGAGCATTCCCAAATTGACAATAATGTTACATTTTTCAGAGTGAAACCAAATTCAACAAGGAAATGTTGATTATTGATAACGTATTAAGAAATTAACTATGTTGACTTCAATCTCAGCACAGCCTAATAAAGCTTAGCCTTATATCCATCAGTACAGACACTCCATTTTTCTGATTTCCTTGAAGATGATTCTTTTCATCACCGTTTCATTTTCTCTTGAAAAAAGTTTTAGAAAATCTCAACATTAAAAATGCTATTTTTATATTTAAATACAGTACGATACGGGAATTCTAACTGTCTGTATACAACAGGTGATACATTCAAATAGTTTGTTAAATGTAACGGAACAGGGAGAGAAAAAGACTATTGTTATGTTTGTCCTTTTTATTCTGCACAATGGATGTTGCCACAATAAATAATGCATTCGCTGCCTGTTTAATATTCAGACATTTCAGGGAAACTCATTACCAAAATAATTTTTTGACAAGAGCTCAACTTAATTAAACATGCATTTGCTACTTACAGTAAAACTTTGAAATGCAAATTTCCTTTAAAGGCCATTATTAATTTCAGCTGAAAATATTTCATTGAAACACTGAGCTTAAATACACCCACAAGTTGTATGTATATACAGTATACACATAACCACCAACTTTTAATGTACCCCTTTGTTCCTGAGGCATATAAAGAGTTTCTGATAAAAGGATTTGAATTAGTCTTTAGTGACTGCTTTCTTTGTTTTACAGTTATCTTGGACACCAAGCCTAGGAAAACGGGTTAGATTATCAAGTTTTTAGTGATGTTTTTTCTTTTTTACAGAGTTGAACAAAAACCCCACTCCTTTCATTCTGTTCGAAATGATGAAATAACCAACCACATCCCTCTGAAATTTAATTTTTTCATAGTAATCAAAGCAGATTGTTGGGAGCGAGGATGAGCAATGACACTGTTTCTCAACTACACATTATCCTGTCTGTCTGCAGATCTGGCTGAAGCCCATGAAGAAGCAGGATGTTCCAGAGCGCCTGTGCTACATTTCTCCTGTCTACAAGACCAGCGAGAGACGCGGAACCCTTTCCACAACTGGACACTCCACCAACTATGTCATTGCAATGAGCCTGAATTCAGACGTGCCTCCAGAGCACTGGATCCGACGTGGAGTGGCCTTACTGTGTCAGCTTAACTCATAGATATTCTGCTCTGCTTCTAGTATCCTTCACTTGAATCTTTAGAGAACTATCCGTTGCTGTTTATTTAGATTACCATTAAATATAAATTCAGTTAAAAAAAAAAAACAAATTATACCATTTAACAAACACCTAAATAAATATCTAAAGTCAACATTTAAAAGATGATCAATAGCAATAAAAATTGATTTTTTTGTAGACAAATTATACCTTTTAAAAATATATTTTCATAGAATGGAGCATTTTAATATGAGATTTTTAAAAAACTTAAACTCAAATTAGGCTTTGCAAACTTTATTTTCCATTTCTAACAAAGAAATGCACAGACAATCAGCAAGAATGGCAAATGTATTGAAAACACTTTAACATCCAAGCTGTGTAATCAACTAGATAAAAAAAAAAAAAAAAATGTTCTGCCAAAATTGACAAACTAAAATTTAAGAAAATATCTGGATGGTCCTTTTGAAATACAATCTAAAGCATGAAGAAAATTGATGTGCATCGTTTTTATTTATCGAGTTTATTCTTGTACCACATAACCAAGGTGTTTCATTTCAAAGACACATACACAGGATTTAGATCTAATCTCTGAAGAATGTGATTAGGTTTGCTCACATGACCCCCAAATTAAATGGCTTTACATTCAAGTTGTAAAAATTAAGTACTTCAGGGAAGAGGAAAATCGACATCTCTTCATTTCTCAACAGAAACGAATGTAGACAGTTTGCTTCATGCATGTTTCCATCCAATCAAGTACATTTGACGAATGCAATTAATAACGATACACGCCCACGACAACAAATAAATGGATGTCACATGGTGACAGGATAAGCATGAATCACATAACATGCCCCACCAACTCTTGACGATAGAGGATTCAAGCAGCGAACACAGCAAGTGGAATGTGTAGAGGCGACTGCGGGCAGCGCTTGTGCGCAAATTCAGAAACCGCCCATATTTGGCACAATCCTTAAACAAGAATCACATCAACGGGAGATTAACAGATGCTCTGTAAATTTGATTGTAGTTAGGCTTTTCTACAGGTTCACTTAAGGCCAATAATTGAAATGTGTGCATTACTTTCAATAATAGGAGGGTCAACAACAAGTGTTTCAGATTGTCAAAAATCAAACAAATACTTCTAGGATTTTTAGGTTAAAAAAGGAATGGTTCACCCAAACTTTGTATGTAAAGTAAGGTACTGATTTCTCAAAATATTCAGAGTTTTACTCAAAACTATCCAGAAATGCCAAACATGTCCCATAGCTTAAAAAAAAGGTAACAAAATGCAAGCATGTTTAACAAAAAAATAGTCTTCAGTAGCATATATCCTTTGGGGAACATAATTATTTTATGAACTTCAACTGCAACAAGATCATTATTTACAACACTTGGATATGAAAATCAACTTGGATTTATATTCAGAAAGTTGTCTAGATCATGATGAAAATTATCAAATGAACAAATAGACTTCCCAAAGAAAAAAATAATGTATTCCTTGATGTACAGATATGCTCAGCTAATTGTTCATTTAAAAATCACAGTGATTTAGCATTAGCTTTAATACTGGACTTGTTCAGTCACTATTCATCTGACCTTCTGAATGCGATCGGTGTTTCGGCTGCACTGCGTCACAGGTTATGCATAACACTTGTTGTGCACCTTTTTCTTCAAATACTCACAATTGGCCAAAACATTAGTACAATCTTAGCCAATAATGGAAAAAAAAAAAAAAATCAAACAATTGAAATTCTAAGACTGAGGACACTCCCATCACCATGAACAGCAACTATAGTGTAAGAAACAAACAAGTAGGCAATGCTGACAGCAAAGTGTAAATCAGTATAGAAAGGAGCTCACATGATCATGGCACACAGTACTGACCAGTCCTTTTCAATAAATTAAAAGAATATGCAGAGTTGATGACAATTGGGCTCTGTTGCACCATTTCAGCGCCTGACACGGCGATGTGATACACTAGACATACACAGCACAACACGCCAGTTACAAATGAATGGAATGGACTATGAGTTACAATACATATGAATGAAAGAGCTAAACATGACACTAAATGGGTCACAGATGAATAGCTGCTTCTCTCTAGGACACAGTTCTAAAAAACACTAAAGTATTAAAGGGATAACCCAAATAATGGGGAGTGTTTTTTTGTGTGCTGTGCATATGTCTGACTGGACAGAGATACTCCAAAAAATTCAATAACGACAGAAGAGAATGGTCCAGAAGCTTGAAAATCACAAGTAACCTTTTTGAGTGGCCTAGAGAGGAGGAGATGAGAGAAGATGAAACGTAAACATGTTCGTGTGCATGTCCATGTCCACTGTAAGCTACTGATGCTGTCTTCTGAGACATGCTTGCAAGACTGTACCATCACAAAACAAAGCCACTTGAGGGCAAAGCACGAGTGTGAACTTAGCTGAATGATGCCTCCAGCTAGAAGCCAAAATCAATCACAATGTGATCCTCGAAGATGGCGATCAGCAGCATGATGCCGAATCCCGTGAGCATGCCCAAGTTCTGCAGGACGAAGTGACCCATCTCACAGCGTTTGTGCTCTTCGCTGTCACCATGAAGCATCTCTGGTAACTGAAGATGAAGACAAATGTATATTGTCAGATCGAAGATAACATTCAAACACTGGTAACTCAGAACAATTACATTTACAGGACAAAAAAACAAACAAAAAAAAAAAACAGGTATGCTGCAAATTTTAAAGGACAACTCTGGCGCAAAATTAATCTTTGGTCTAATAACACACTGCTACCTAGTCGACCGTTCTCTGAGATTTGTTTTCATGATAATCGAATGTAAAGAGTTTTATCTCTAAAAACTGTTTAGTGTATAACGTTAGTACGTAGGGCATAGAGTTAAAAGGGATATGCTTTGCTCGACCAGCTCTCTTATCAACTCGCGCACCACAGTTATGTGTTACTATAGACACGCTGCCTGGTAGGCCTATCGGTTGTTGGTATCGGAGCATTTTTACGAGTACATGAGAACTCTGTATCGGTGCGTCCCTATTTTTAAGAATTCAAGCACCTCTTCAAAAATATGGTTTCAAGGGATTTCCAGGTCTTACATTTCAAAAAGTCAAATTCAAGCACCTTGTACGAACCCTGTAAAAACTCAGCTTTTCCATTACAGGAATTAATTACATTTTAAAACATATTAAAACTGAAAAAGTTGTTATATTTTTGATTAAATAAATGCAGCCTTAGTAAGTATGAGAATTGCTGCTAAAAAGCCCAGAATGAAGTTGACCGCCAAATATTAATTCAGAAGTGGTTGTCGGGCTGTGCAATGGATTTGCAAGATCACACCGTAACTGGCGAGCTAGGATCATCTGCATTTTGGTTCGCTCACCATATCCACTAATGCCACATAGAGAAACATGCCAGCAGTGACGGCAAATATCCAGCTGGTGACATTGTGCGTGTACTGTCCCACAGCCGTGCCGATCACCATGCCGGCGTATGCCATAAGGGCAGAGAGGACGTTGTACACAATGGCTTGCTTCACTGACATCCCAGCCTTCAATAAAACAGCAAAGTCACCTGAAAGAAAAAAAAAAAACACAAATGTGCACTATTACCGTACATTAAACAATAGTACAGTATTGTGCGTATAGTTAACCCATGCGAAACCTGACAATAACTGCTGTGAGAATGGGCTGTTGTCTAAAAAACTAAAGAGGACTTTCCTGCTGCCACTCATTTCCTCCTAATTACTGGAAATATATTCAAGGAGCCTTCACATCCATCGGTCCTCTCTAAACTACACTCTGGACTTTTGGTCTGTGTCACCTGGCCCAATTAAATCAGTCAAAAAGGAATTAAAAGCCCTTCAGGGTGGTAAGAAACCCTTTATTATTATAAAAAAAAGAGTCATGAGTTCACCTCAACTAGATGGCAAACAGTAAATGTAAACCTCAAATACAAAACATAATTAATACATCAAAGGCACACTGTTTGTTTCTTCTGTGGTATTGTAGTGTCTGGTTGCGTTTAAACAAAAAAAGGGGAATTTTAAATAGAGTGGCCCTCTAGACAGCTACCTCAAACTTCATAAAAGCTTTGCAGTCTTTTAAAACCCATATGTGCTGCAGTGTTGTTTTAGTCCAGTGTTTTTGATTCATTCAAACATGAT
Source organism: Cyprinella venusta (assembly GCA_038021265.1). Classification (NCBI taxonomy): domain Eukaryota; kingdom Metazoa; phylum Chordata; class Actinopteri; order Cypriniformes; family Leuciscidae; genus Cyprinella; species Cyprinella venusta. The sequence goes on from CM075867.1 coordinate 22,905,801, forward strand.
AAAGAGCACAGCAAAATAGCTGATGCTTTTCGCCTTGAAGTTCCTGAGTTTGTGTCAATCAAAAATGGATAAAGGACACCTCATTGGCAATAAAAGCTCAAGGCTTGCACCAGGATCACCCTAAAGCTAAACCTGACCTCACTCATTGACATGGTGATGTCTTTTTTTCAGGGTTATGGCCTGTTCACACCAAGGACAATAACTATAAAGTTATAATAATCATTTAATAAACATTAACAGCACAAAGGAACAATATTGTTGGAATCCCTTTCAGAAAATGAGAATCCAGTCAAATTTAAGCTTCATCATTTAAAATAGCAGAAGACATCACTTCAGCACAAGCTCATAATAAACAGAACGTTAATGTTTGATGTGGACAGTAAACATTTTACGGCACACCTAGAGGTCCAATGAAAGAAAATGGATCTGCAGTTCTAATATGTTGTCTCTTGACTAAGCCACTTACCTAGTTCATGGGGCAGTTCGTGACAGAACACAGCTACTGAAGTACTAATGCCACCCGTAATATTAGCACTGAAAGCAGCACCTGTAGGTGACAGACACATTTCCTCAGATACAGAAACCATTTTAGGGGTGTCACGATTCTCCAAATCCTCGATTCGATTACTTTTTCACTTCTAAGGTCACGGTTCGATTCAATTCTCGATTTTTATCAGCCAATCAGGATGCTCTCTGTCTTGCATACGCTTTATGAGGCTGTGCGCGCAATATGGTTTGGAGCACTTTTTTTTCTGGCTAGCTCACTCTATATTCCAATTTTAACTAATTTCCACAAGACTTGGGATGTCTGCAAACTGTAGCTTTTTTGAAGCGCGAACATTGTCAACATTACTCACTGGACATCCAAAAAACTTCCACACCTGAGACTTCAATGAAATCGGAGAGGGTTCAAGTTCTGTTGATGGGACTCCTGCATCTGCAGTTGCCATGTTATCTTTTGAAAGGCTGTAGCTAAGTTAGAGGAGGTTGACCATAGACTCATAGCACTTCAGCACGCGCGTTTTTTTCCCGCTTGGCAAGCCGAACGAACTTGACATGGGGGCGTGGCAGCATTGATGATTCCATTTTTTAATTCGAAGTTCAAGAATTTCGATTTGAAATCGTGACACCCTCACTTGTTTTGATTAAAGACAAATTACTATGATACTAGTTTCAATGTAAACAAACTGACCTATAGCAAGTCCATCACTAAAGTTATGCATGCCATCTCCCATAATGACCATCCATGCTATGCTGGCAATCCCTGCATCTTTCATTTCCTGGTCAGAGTGACAGTGCCCATGGTGCGAGTGCCCATGTCCATGTCCATGTCCATGCTTTTTTGACTTGGCCTTTGGCCCACTGTGCTCTTCTGTTTTTACAGCTTCCTTATAGGGGTGTTCTGAAACAGAAATGGCAAGTGGCATCTTGCTGGGTGAATCCAGAGACTGCAACTCTGTCATCTGAGTGTCATTGTGTCCCGCTTCGCAATTTGTACTGTCTCCTGCATGAAAAAGAAGGGAAGGAGAAGCAGTTATTTTTGTGGTCTGTGCTGACTCATCTCTGGACTGGAAGATGATAACACTGATACAAAAACATGTTTTATTTCATCCAAAGGAAAGTATCTTTATGCTGCCTGAATAGTTCAGATTGAGACTCAACCTACTCAACTCTCGGCCAGGACTCAAATGCGGAGTTACCTCTTAAATTTTACTGCACCAAGCTTGAGTTCAATCTTATAAGATCAGTATATGGAAGAGACTCGAAAGGATCTTCATGATATCAACATATACAACTTCAATTAAAAGCCAAAAAAAAATGTGTTGGGATTTAAAGAAGAAATGAATAACCCACCTTCTGTTAGAGGCTTCAGATGGAGCCACTCAGCATCTGAACGCCTGTTGAGTTTGTGGTCTGACAATTTCCTCCCGATCTCTACCTGCTCTCCATTTTTCTTTTTCTGGCAGAGGCCTCCCTGTGGAAGGCATGAACATATAATTGTTTATAAGCACTGGGTTCTGAGAAGGTTGTTTCGCTGTGCCCCACTATCTGCAGCAATTATGCTGCCTCAACTGTCATTCTTAAACAACCATGTGTGAATGGTTTTCTTGTCCTTTTTGCAAGATTTATAACATTTCTTTAAACTCAAAAGGTATTGTGGTGTCTCATACCCTTTGGTCGCTGTAGTGTTTGAACATGCCAATGCAATGTTCAATAATGAAGAGGAGGTAGATTCCTGCTAACGCAGTCAGTCCTTTCCAAACTCCATCAAACTTTGTCAAATAATCCTCTACAGGTTCTTCCTCTGTATGTCCTTCAAAACTGTGATTATGATCTCCTTGAGACTGAAAAATATAGGGAAACAGTTGAAAAGTTGACTGTTTGGACCTTTGCGATGGTAAATCTATGTTTATCCCAAAAAATGATCTTACATGAGGGAGTAGATGCAGTAAGGCATCACCACTGAGGGTTCCCACCGCCAGTGCCACCAGGAAGGTCAAGAGAAACTTGAAGCAGGACTGGTTGAGAATGGGCACCAGAATAACACCCAGCAGAGACAGCAGACTGATGATGGTGATAGACACAAAGCCCCACATCCAGACCCACACTGCAGAAACATAATCAGCAGCAGTGGGTAAGACTGCGATCACTGGACGCATAAGGGCTTTTCAAACTGCACTTAACCCAGGGTTATCGTCATTCTAAACACCGCTTTTAACACCGTGTAAAGGAGCGTTTCACACATCTGACAACCATATATTGCCTTATAGTCACTTGTTTTGGGCAGTCAAGAAAACACCGCATGATTTTTCTGCCTATATAGGAAAAATGTCAAATGGCGATAGTTTGAAAAGTTCAGTTCATTCAGAAAAAACTTGATATTACAGTCAGGAAAGTGTAATATGGGGATGTGCAATGCTAGAGCCTTTATGTAAACAGTGCTGTGCATAACACGTGCTGCGCTTGTCCAATCAGTAACATTGACGGTACAGTACAGATATGCAAATAATGACTTTAACCGGCAGTTTATGAATACCGAGGATTAACTGTTAATCCCAGGTATTGCATGAGCAATGTGAAACGTGAATAAAGATAACCCAGGAAACCATTTACCCAGGGTTTAGAATGACCTAGGTTAACTATTTCAAGTGTGAAAAGCCCTATAGAGGTTCCACTAATGCTGGATTGTCAACTAATGCTATTGTTCAGATTACACAATATTAATGTCTGTTACTATAGCCATTGTGTCAGATTATGCGATTTTGACTCCTAAAGTAGTATTGTTGCCATAGCTCCACAAACCTTTCCTTCACTGCAAAATTCCACCTAGCAGCACCAATTCAATAAGCTCTTTTTCATTTCACCCTGTTTGAAAGTTTTGTACGCTAAGACATTTAGTGCGCCTATTGGTCAACAACACAGATGAGATGGAACCCGTCGTAGAGGACCGGAAAAAAAGAAACATGCTAGTCTATGACACACTATGCAAGATGAAATGATTGATATTGCGTAGTCTGAAATCAGCATAAGGTTGAATATGTCTAATGCAAACATTAGAGAACAGTTTTAATGTGGTTTACCATTGGTTCTCAACTGGTTGTTAAACTTTACAAAGCTTTACCATTCACTGAGTCTGTAACTCTCTTTATTAGCAAGCAAACTAAATTGAGAACTTGTATAGAGAGAACTATAGATGAGTGTATATACTTTGTCGATACAAATTCATACTAGTACAAGATCACTTTTACCTGCAGATGTTGCATCTTGTGCCTCAGACTCAACGTGGTGATAATGAAGGATGCAGAAGCGTCTGTCTATCTGGTAGAGCAGTGCTGGACATAAATAGGTGAACTGCACTGGAGATATGAGAGAATCTGAGCTCAGTCCATACTGGTGTAGCAGCTCGGTTAAATTCAGGCACTGACGGAAAGAGAGGGGAGGAGATTTTTACTTTGCATTCATACACGACTAATTTCTCAACAAATACAAGGAAGAAAAATCACATGTCAAATATTAGTACCAGGGGTGTACAAGATTACTTTCTCGAAACAACATTTTTGTTAAAGTGCTTTTATGACGCTGAAATTTAACTACCCTAAAAAAAAATTTAAAAAAATAATCCCTGATCAAGCTCTTGAGGCACATCTGAAGAGCACTACCATTTATAAACAAGCATATGGTAAGACAGACGCTGAGATGTACCTCCTCATGTTGGTGAAAAGCACCGTGTGCATGTGATTTGACAGACAGATCTTCTCCTGGCACCTCTCTCCTGCCCCTCTGCGACTGAACAGGGCTGTGATCCTGGTCATCTCCGATGGTCTCCAGCTCCACAGCCTGAGTAACAGTGATGCTGGTCTTGTTGCGGCCTTGATGGGCTCTGGCTTTAGGTGGTCTCCTATTTCTTCTGGGTTGTGTGGTGGGGAGTTTAGTGGGTGCAGAAGGCAGGATTCGGGGGGTGAGCTGAGGCGTTGCTGAGGTGTGCTCCACACTGTCTGGACCATGAAGATGAGGGTGGGTGTGCTTGTGGTGATGGTGGTCATGATGATGGTGGTTTTGGTCACTGAGATCATTGTTTTCTTGTGTATGTTCACTACTCTTTTGGTCATGTTCATGTTCCAGTTGTTGACTGTGCATATGTGAATGTGTGTGGTCATCATCATGATCTTGAGTTTGAGGACTGTCTGTGACAAGTCTGTCGATGTGTTCATGATCACTGTCTTTCTCATGGTTATGTTTCTCAGATCCACTGCGAGTGGTGCTCTCGGATGTTTTGCTGCACGGTAGCTCGTCGTCAGAACCGTGCTCTTCATTCTCATGGTGGTTCTTGTGGGAGATGTGGGGCTTCTGGTGGGGGTGCGGATGACCGGCTGAATGCGAGTGCCGTCCTTCCTGAACCTCGAGAATATCCAAGTGTGCCACATGATCGTGCCCAAGATCCTCGTGCTCGAGCCCAACCACCCGCACCTCCCCCAGCCCTAAACTCAACAACAAACTCTGGAAGCCTTTAAAATCCAGACGATCCTTCTGGCCGTACCGACAGAACAACTGGTGAATGTAGTAACGTTGCTCATTCTCTGCAGGTTCGCCATTGCTGCCGTGTACTAACCGGTCCGATAAGCTATCGCAGGACAATTCTGAAATTTGCAGGTCGCTGTGGACATGGTCACCGTGGCTGTGGGCATGGTCACCGTGGTTGTGCCCGTGGTGATGGTGGGACCCTCCTTCATGGCAGTGGCTGCACTGATGGTACAGCAGGGTCAGCACACAGAGAAAGCAGAATCTGGTATGTGTGTGAACTCTCATTATCTCCTCGCTTAGAAACCTCTGTGAAGAAATACAAATCCCACAACTCAGTACACCAGAAATACACCTAAGTTGTTCTACAAAACGCAATAGGCTGTATGCCGAATGTCATAACACACGTTATTGCATACACTTGTCAGAGAAAGTGTTAACAGCAGTGTGAACTGAAGTTAATCAGCTATTTAGCTAATTAGTTCTTCTCACAAACATTAGGATATTAAAATCAAACAAAATGGCAACAATAATAATAATATTTTACTTTTTTTAAATGCATGTTATGGACATCACTTATGCTCATCTTTGGTAGCTTCTTTTTAGGCATCTCGAGTTCAACGGCTCCATATTTAACGTTGCTTTCAAGCGCTGAAACCATTCATAACTGAAAGTTTTATTTTTCATGCCATCAAGTTCACGCTGCAGTCTCCCGAAAGCCAACCATATTAAATTTGTGGCCAGACAGACTGTCCAGAAACAATGTTCCAGCAGGACAATGGTCTCTGCACCCGCAGACGGTCCTTCTGCTGTGGGAGACATTCAGAGCGCAGGTAGACCTATTTGCCTTCCAAAGGCCGCCTTGCCTATGTCTGCATGCTGCCGCAATGCGTTTTACATTAATTCAAAATTAAGGATAATTTTTGGCTTCAATATCTCATGGAAAAAAAGGTTTTTCCCCTAACGTAAGATATTACGCAGTACTCGCCCCCTCTTGTAGAGAGAACCGAGGTTACGTTAGTAACAGAATACGAGAACTTTTTGTTAGTGTAAAAGTGGTTGTTGCATAGCATTCAACCGAGGGACAGAAAGCTTCAATTTTGTAAAAGATCTGCATTTGTGTTCTTATGGGTTTGGAATAACACAAGGGTGAGTAATGACAGAATTTTAATTTTTGGGTGAACTAACACTTTAAAGTGAAAGTGCAATAGAATATAAATTTTGACAACATTGTACCATTATAGGCTAAATCTGATTATTTAATAAAAAATATAGCTTTTCATCTTGAGGACCTTATTGTACGGAAAAGGATGGAGGGGGGAGATCTCGATCTATTATTTTTATTTTATTTTTTTTTCCAGGGGGCTGACAGATTCCCTGCTGGAAATGCACTGAAGAGCTTTAATGGTCCCCCTACAGCAACTACTGTGTGCCTTGGAGGGGAAAAGTGTGATCAATCTGCAATTAAACAACAAAACAGCCAAGAGATCTCAGCACGAGAAAGAGTCTTTTCTTAAATCTGCATACAAGAGCCACAAATAAGAAATGTGAAATGGATATGCTTGCAAGTACTTCCAAAAACTTTTTTCCAAATGCATTGCCATTGCCTATAACAGTTTTAACTCACAAGCAAATCTCAAAAACAAATCTCTCCAAATGGATCAGAGATAGAGTACACTTTACATGCATAGGAATACTCTAATATTAAGAATTTGGTTGTAGTAAGATTATGAAAGCATCACATATGCATTAACCTGATTGCTATAACCAGATTACACCAATATTCCATTTTATAGAAATCTGAAAAAGTTATCTTGTATGTTAAAAAACAATATGCAAAAAGCAACAACATGCTTCAGCTCCGTCAGATAATCATTTATCAAACTTATGATTCCTTTCCGATAGGGAAGTTAAGTCTGCCAAAAATAGTAAATGCAAGGTTGAAAGTACATAAAGATCAGCGTAATAGTTGTCTACAGTATGTTAAAAGTTACACGGAAAAAAACATATTGCTTTTTCATATCTACAAAAACAATTTACCGTAACAAATGTGCTAAGCTTTTTAGCTTGCGCTTAACTTACTGAAATAAAAATGAAAAATTCTAATTAAACTCAAGGGAAGAAAACCTACAGACTAAAAAATATCTGTGCTTAGAATAGAAAATTACCAAATTTATTTTAAATGGTTGCTTAAGCCAAAATGTCCAGTGAACAATACTTACGACAGTCTGCGCTCCAGCCTATTAAAGCGTATGAACTCGTATTAAAGTGTGAAGATTGTCAAAACATAGTATAGTTATGATCCTTCCCCTCAACAACACAGTGTTTATAACCATGAGAGTGGAGTGACCTCTGAACCCTTCAGGAGATAGGATAGGCCAGGAGCACAGCCTGTATGAAGATAACCCTGCCTCATTGTGTTGGCTCAATGCACTCTTTGTTGGTTATATGACATCCCAAAAATGGCTGATCATTTTTTGGGGGGAAAAAATCCTTAAAATCAGCACAGTCATGTGCTGCAGAGATATCATAAGACAAATACTAGTGTACTTGAATTTATTCAGCCGGAAAACGCTTGTGATCAAGTGAAGTGAAAAGGCATGTGAAATCCAGAGGGGCTCTTCAACAATCTTAAACACCTCTCCACTGTTTGCAAATGATCATTTGAATTTTCATGTGAAATATGCCAATTATAGCATCCTCATCATTACAGGGAGTGTTATGAAACTATCAAATATCCAGATTTTAAAAGTTAAAACGTGAAAAATGTGATGCCATTAAAATGTACTAATAAATCTGAATCAAGATGAATATATCAAGATGAAATATAAAGGAAATTTCAAATATATTTGGTGTTGTACCAGCAATCCTGGCAGACAATTGAAAGCAAATCAGAACAAATGCTGGCAGTATCACAACAGATGACACTCAAGTAGGGTTCTAAAGGAAATGCCGTCAGGTCTGGTCGGACTCGGGTCTAATTGTATCGGGTCTGTCTCGGGTTGGGTTTTTCTTTATAAAAAAAAATAATTTATGCACATTGGGTTCGGGTTAGTAGTGTTTCGGCTCGGGTACAGTTTTTAGGACCCGAGAAGACCTAGTGCAGGGACCATTCCCCTGGGGAAACAGTGTCCTGGTTCGTTTAGGTGGCCTGGCACATGTGCAACTCTCAGCAAGTGCAGATGGTGCTAAGACCAAACAAGGAGGCAGAGATTTCTGGATCTGACACCACCCTGGCGTTTCACGTAGAACACTACAGACATGTTGTCCTAGCGGACTACAACATGGTGGTCCTGTATAAACAGGAGGAAACGCTTCAGCGCGTTCTCGACCGCTATCATTTCCAGACAGTTTATATGGAGGAGTTTTTCCTGGTTTGACCACAGGCCAATGACTGGTCTGCCCTCGAAGGGAGCAACCCAAGTTGGACGAGTCTGTCAAGATGACCTTTCGGTATAAGACAATTCCCATAATCACTCCACGCTGGTACCAGTCGACCGCTAACCAGGGGTGGCAGAGCTGTAATGCGGTATAGAGCTGCAGAGCTGAGTCACTCTGATCCCTTCTGGAAAGACGTGGCCAGTCGCTGAACACGGCACACGTTGTTTTGATAAGCGAGCCGTCATAGGAACAAAGTCCAGTTCTATTCCTAAAAAGGAAATTGATTGACTGGGCAGTAATGAGCTCTTGGTCCAGTTGACCGTGAGACTCTGGCTTTCCAGGAGACTGAGGAGAGCGCAGATAATATGTGGCGGTCTCCGACACTGAGCGGGGCTCTGCACAAGCCACAGGTGGAACGAGGCATCTTTAAAAATACGTCTCGTGTTCTTTTAGATGCTATCAAAGCTTGCAAAAAGGATACGTGGGTGGATAGCGTAGCTCGCAAGGAAGGGTGAAGGTGGCGAAAACGGCCAGCTTCCTCAAGCACTGTCCTAAGCTGGCTTGTCGTGGTTTCTGGTTTCTTCTCAAGATCCAGCGATGTGGAGAGCTTCACTGAAGAGATTAAAAAATCTGGAAAATCTTCTCTCTGAAAAGAGATTCAGCCTCCGAGCCCTGCTTAAGCCACGGCCATTCTGGCAGGCTAGGATGCGGCGAGGACGCGACTACCCTTGATTGTACGTGACGTCACTTCGGGCTTAATGGTAGGCTGCTGCAGCTGCCGCAGGGCAGCCAATGAGCACGCTAGACAGCCTGCTCCAAGTCTACTAGCTGCTGTACTGCGTTGACAATGAATATAAAATTAAGGATAATTTTTTGGCTTCAATATCTCGAGAAGACAAATCTTTCCCGTAGTGTAAGCTAAAGTTACGCAATACGAGAGAACCTCTCGTAAGAGAACTCTGAGCAGAAAACAAAACTGATAACAGTATTAATGCTGTCTTTCCTAACAGTGCAGCCAAAACAAAAATCATGAGAAAGGTCTATAAAATATTACATTATTTTGATAAATCTTTGTCAGGAAACTTGACTATTTGATGTTTTACTGACAGGTCACTTGCCTCATAATGTTTAAACGTAACTTTATTAGTTAGACTAGTAGTTTTTGATGTGGTATTCAAGCTTTTAAGTACTCAAATTAAATGAAGTTAATGAAGTAAAAAGTGAATGGAGTAAAAACATTAAATGTTCTCTTTTGGAGAAAAGGCTTGTAAATGCCTCTCATTAAAAGTTTGGAACAATGTTTGTCATGTGTTCGTTTTTCAAATAAATGCATGCCAATCTCACAGCGCTTGCAGAGATGGAGCAGCATTAACTGTGATCGAGCCACTCTGAACAGTGCTATGCTTCAACATGACCCCAAACCAAACCATGGCAAAAGTTCAAAAGAAAACTTTGGGTGAACTCCAAATGACATGGGTACCTACATGATGAATGTAGAATTATGTAACTATCTTTAACAAAACTTAAAGGAAAAATGTTTACTACATCTACGATGGTAAGTTGCACCAAACATTCCCCTTTGTAGAATACATTCCTGTAATAAGCTGTTGGGCCAGCCCAAGTCCTGTTGTGATACATTAAACTGGGCCTCTGAGCAATGGAGGGAGAGAGAGAGAAAGAAAGAGAGCGCCCTTAAGATGCATCATATGACTCTCACAAGGCTTCTGCCTAGACCGAGCATCTCTCTCAAGTCACGCATGAGTCCACCGCTGGTGAATTCCTGTTTACAATCTAGCTTACTGTAAGAAGTTGAGCAGGGTTACAGTGGGACTTGTCTGGATCAAATAAAGCAGCTTTTACAACACAGTCGATCAACTTTGTGGAGATATGGCCATGGCGGCCAATAATTCTCTCCAATTCATGCCTGTGCCAACCCATTTTGTGATCAGTGTGAATTTTAGCAGGCCACAGAACAATTCTATAAGCTGCAGCTTTGCCAAGCAATGTGGGATCACATCTCTCCAACCAATAACTCCAGATATATGATCTGTCCTTCGTGATCAACGCATTCAATCAGTCATATTTCAACTGCAACACACACACAAAAAACTGCATGTCAAGAGAAGCCTCGAGGCTTGAGAGATGAGCAGATGCCACACAACAGATGGGAACTACACATGTTTTTGCCAGCACAAGGAATTCTGGGAAATGACAGCAATACATAGCTGCAGTACACGAGGAACAGTAAATGTAGACTACCTAACAAAGACATCTAAAAGGTCTTCATAGAAGAATATAGGCAACGGCCCAATAAGATGGTCCAGCTGGTTAAACGGGCCTGTTTGTGTGTCTAGGTGGAGTCAAGAGGTCATGCTTTTCGAAGCTTTAATTCTTGACTCCACCTAGACACACAGGCCCGTTTAAAATAAACAAACTCTCCAGAAGGTCCAGAACAGCATGTCATTCGGTTCATGAGGAACTGCATCCTGTAGCAACATGGTTGAAGTTTGTTGAGACTAAATGCAAGATTACCAATTAAAACTGTGGACAATCTGAAAGGTTTTCCACTCAAACCGTAAGTATTTAAACTGTAACCAGTCCATAAACTCTCTTGTTTTGATCATAAACTGGTTTACATCTCGTAAAAGCAAGCAGAACTGCTCCAATCACATGAAGAGAGCAAATAAAATACATTATACCATCAGCTGAGTGACCTGAATTAGCCTAGAAATATTTATAGAGTGGTTTAGGCTAACTCTGACAACATAACCGAGTCAGAGACAATCAATCCAAAATATCGCAAGCTAAACTGATGGCAACTTTCAAAACCACAAAGTTCAAAATGAGTTAGTGTTGCTGTCACCTTGCTGAACTGCTGATCTTCACACTACTAGGATCTGCTTTCGACAATCTATCCAGAGAAAAAAACGTGGTATACAGATTAGTTTAGCATCTGCCTGCAGGTGCATCCGACAGCTTACCTCTTTCTGTCTCAACTGGGTGGAGGAACAAGTCATACGTCTTCAAACTCGGGCAGGGAATGCTCTACAGCAATATGGAACGAGATCTGATGTTTTGAACTTTTCAAGTGTGCTGATTTAGTGGTGAGGGGAGGGTGTACTGGACATGTGTGTTTGTAAGGGTTGGTAGGTGGGTGTGTAGGAGTGGGTGGAGGGAGAGATTTGTGCTAATCATCCCTAATGTAGAGATCAAATGTGGAAAAAAAGCAGTTTAAGGCATTCTGTACTAGAGGTTGACGGATGTGTCGGCAAGGGCGATATATTGGCTGATATTTGGCATTTTTTAAATATCCCATTGCCCGATGAGTCATGGTCTCTGTTTAACAATTTTGTCTAATACATCACTAAATAGAACGGTTAAACAAATAAAGGAAACTCTGTACTTAAAGTATTACAGAATTTGTTTTTATATTATTAGTAAAAGAAAGGAGAACACTATTTCACTTTCTCATAACTCTCTGCATTCAGTACAACTTTATACCTTTTAAACGAATCTTTGGATGTCTAGTTTCACAAACCTCGAATCTAGCAGTGAAATCTTCTGAAGAGCACATTTCTAGCCTGCATTCGTGTTACTCTGTAACGGTCGGTGGACATGAGAGTTCAGCTTCACAATGCACACACGATCACAAACGATCTACAAACCCTTGATTTTACATTATGCTGCGCTATATTCAGCTGCCCAATATGTGATTATAACTGTGTGCTGCATGTAAAATTAGTGTTACCTTTTCTTTTTTTACGAACATTAAGAACAGCTTTATAACTTTATACTGCTCTCTAAGATATTGGCATCAGCCGATAAAAAACAGTCAACCACTAATTTGTACAGTACAAACATCCTGACATCCATACGGAAATCTCAACACTTATGAGATCTTTCCAGTTAGATTATTGTTAGCCAAATATTAACCAAATATACAAAGAAACACCCATTGAACTGTTTCTCATGCATGGCAAGTCTATCTAAACTCCATATTTCAACAGAGGGAATAAATACATGCAATTTGTTCTCATTGCTTTTGGTTAACAGTCAAACTTTGTGTGATTCAGCACAACTTCTGTAAATTGGTTTCAAAGGTCAGCTGTAGACTAGAGACTAAATATCAGAAGGAAGAATCCTGCACCATAAGTAATGGTCCAGTGTTTTTCACAGACAACGCAGAAGAGAATACTTTGATGCATGTAGTTTTTCCCTGCGAGACTTCAGTCAGTGATGTCCAAGACACCAGAGGGCTATTATCCAGACAAGAGAGTTGATTATTAAAGAGAAGGCTGGATACTAATCAGAGGGATTTTGAGATATGCTTGTGAAATACGTCTGTATGAGCCTACATTCATTTCGGAAAATGCTATATTACATGAAGCTGTGCTATAGGCTAGCAAGGACAGCTAAGTTATTTCTTAACCTAACCACCTTAAGAACTAGCTGCTGGATAGAGCCTTTTGGCAGAGAAAGATTCTGCGCAATACGCTGTATTTAACATATCATGAGGACTCAAAGTTGCGCGTTTGCGCTAAATCCTTGCAGATTTTGTTTACACGAACTTCACCAGCTAAGCGAGTAAACATAGAAACATGCCAAATTGGTTAGTGATTTGACAGCATTGTCTTGTAAGTGAAGATTCCCTGCATGGCACAGTGTTCATCAGGTTGGAGTTTTCGACTCCAATAGAGTTTGCTTCAGACAACCTGAAAGTTAGGAAGGATGTATGTGTATATTTTGCAACACCTGGGGCAGAGAAGGACAAAGACCTTCTGGAGAATTATAAAATTGTGTTGCCAGTCTGCACCCAGTGCAAGCTCAAACCTGCACTGAAAAGGACACCTTTCCGAAGATGAAATAGTTTGGCCAGATCAATGGTCGAAGGGATGTAGTGTTAACAGGGTTTATACACATTTTACGACATATTTATTTTATGGAAGGTAACATTAAAAAATTTTACACATTATGCATGTTAATGCAATTAACAGTTTATAAATTCTAACTTTAAAAAAATAAAAACAATGGACCTACCTTTTTTGCTGTTACTGCAAACCAAAATATTTTTTAAGGATGACCTCATGGAGGACCAAGTGAAAGAAGACAACTAATCATTATTTTACTACTTCTCCTAGTATTTTACTAGTTCTGTTGACAACTATGCGAAGCTCAGGTTTGCTCTGATTGGTTGTAGGCCTATCCAATTGAGTGCAGGGTTTTTTTTCCCTTCCCTGGTATGGTTAAGACATGCCTCATAATCAAAGCCCTATGGAGAAATATCAGACTTACATTCTGACTAGAAAACGAGTATGACGAAGTCAGGCTAATGAGAACCCATGAGAGAACCACATTCAAATACCTTTCTGTAGGCCCAATGCAAATCCTCACACCAAACTTAAGCTATGCTTAAGAACAGCTTATTCCTTAAGAAAAGGACATGACATCACATGGAGAATTAAGCATTTTAAATGTGCATAAATATGTATATGTATGCTAATGCAGATGTTCAAGACTTAAAATGAGCAAACTCTGAATCAGGGAAATCCCTGAAAATTCCTTTATCAGAATTAGCATGATGACTAATGTGACACTATATGATGTTGCCACACTTTGCTCTAAAATTTAGGAAGGAAGTAAAAGTTGAGACGTGCATTTTAGTACATAGCCTAAATATAGAGATTTTACAGTGAATACACATGGTAACTGAATGTTCAAGACTAGTTATATAAACCCTAAATACCTAACCCTATTATTTGGTCTTGAAGATGGGAATAATTACTAAAACCAGTCACCTGCAATAGACCATAGGCTTTTTAGGCACAAAATATATAAAATACTCCACTAAAGTGGAGTATTAACGTGATATAAAATGTGAAAAATTTTCAGGCACCTGTCAAGTCCCCTTAAATCTTAAGACCCCCTCCCTCTGAGTTCATGTTCATATAATCCCTTAAATTCTTAACAGCTCTGTACAGGCACCTATAGCTGATCATGTGAACAATCTTATGGGCTGTTATTACCAAATGTGAAGTCTTATTTGATTAAGACTGGGCAAGTTACGTGAAAAAATGTCAAACTGTTCAACAAACTCTTGTTTAATGCTGGTCTATAAAACGACATTGTTTGAGACTGTTCATAGTAAAATAATACATGCAAAATGTTTCAGAAAGAATCAACAAGTTGGCACATTCTCCACTTGTGTTAGCAGCATGTATTATCTAATGACACACTTGTGTTGTACCAAAACGTATCAGTGGTTAGAAACATCCAATGAAAAAGCTATCCAACATTAATTGGCGCTGGAAGTACGCACACAGTCCCAAGCTCTTAAGCTCATCTGAAATGCCAAACTCCCCACCTTGAAAGTATACAAATCTTAGGCAGAAGCAGTCAACAAAATGAGCAGTCAAGTCAGACAACACCTACTTCTCACACTGAACCAACAATTTACTTAAAGCAAATATCACACTTAGTGGAGGATGTATTTGAAATACTGCTTCTTATAAAGACGCATGTTAACAATAAGTAATCTATTACATTTCACCAAAATCTGTCTTTCCATCATTTTTTACCAACATATTTAACAGATATTTTTGAATGGCCATCAATAGAGAAAGAAGCTGTAATTAGCAAGGCTTCAAAGACTCTCAGGCAGAACTGAAGTTGCAATACAACTAAATCGCAATCATCTATTATTAAGGAGTCTGGTAGGTCCATTTACTAGTGGTGGGGGAAGAAAAAAATCAATTCTGTTCAGCATCGCGATATTTTGCGCACGCAATTATATCGATACAGTAGTGCAAAGTATTGCAATATTTAATTATAAAAATGATCTGTTTCACTTTCTGGTTTTCTCCATTGGATTCTCTGAGTTTACTCTGATAATTTACAAATGTGTATTACATCCAGAAGGTGGCGCTTGTTGCGGTGCTTTGTTTTCATGCATTCAACAGCAAATGAAAATGGCTTCACCATCTCAACTGGTTGTACACAACGTTTCAAACCGAAAGTGGGGGTAAATTTCGGTTTTCATCAAAAGTGAATAGTAAAGATCTTGACATTATTTATATGATTATTCTCAGGTTAAATTATATCTGTTTTATGTTACTATATTGGATTTAAATAGTTATGTGCTGGGAGCTCAACATGTGAAGTCTCCAATTTAGAGAATAATTATGTCCTCTTCTAGTTTTTGCACTTCAGTTAATGTGTAGAAGATAATGTTCACAGAATTAAATGTGAAATTTGAAGTGAGTTGAGTCGTCTTATTTTCCTCATGTTTTGTAATGTCTTTGAATTATATGGGGGACATGAATCGCAATATATCACAGAATCGAATCGCTATACTTTTTGTATTGCAATAATTTTGAATTGTGGCCCAAATATTGCAATACTATCAAAACTTCACATCTTTTTGCCAATTACCACCCCCAGCATTTACAACTTCACCTCAAATAAATAGGCTTTATTGTATCCTCAGAGTCTCCATTGATAATAACTACACTGCTTTTATGTTAAAAATAAAATGCTAAAAAACAAATTACATGACCACTCAGCTAGGTAAAAAAAAAAAATAAACAAACAAGATTTGTAAATGTCAATGGAGGTAAATACAAAGTGGCCTTAAGAAATGAACACATTTTACGAAGTAATTTGGGATTAAATATCTTAGATTTCCCTTTCCACATTTTGAACTGGTTTAATCTGCCTTTTAGAAGCAGAGGCACTGTAGATCCACAAACAGCAGTTGCTGTGGTTAGGCACGGTTAAACAGAGGAAGGTTTAGGCAGATGTGCACTGGCAGAACAGGAAAACAGCATCACCATTTCACTTCAGCAGAGTGCCACCATTTGTCCAATCATTATGTCACATTTCGAGCATTAAAACGTAAAGAGTAGTAGGCTAACTTTTTTTTAAGCTTATCCCACATTAAACTATATAAAAATGACTAGCCTAAATGTCAATTGGAATAACACCCTTCTAAAACCATATGGCAAAACAAACAGTGCTTGGCTTGATTTATGTAGGGTAAAATATAAATAAAGTACATTTATCATAAGAAAAAAAGCAGGTCTTTGCTGGTCTTGCAGCCTCGCCAGACTGGTTTTTGAAGGGACACTTTTCAGTTGGTCAAGTTAGACTGGGATCTGCCAAATGTTACTCAAAATTCATTTGGAAACAAACATGTTACACTGTCTGGGCCCAGAAAATGTACAAAGAAACTGGAATTAAATAATCTACATTATATCACCTCATTAAAAATACAAAAAGTTTAAATGGCCATTTCAATTTGACATTGTCAACTGTAATTAAAGGATAAATTAAGCATAAGTGCACTGACACCTCAAAAAAGAAAAGGAATATATATATATAATTCTGCGGTCTAAGGAAAACAGGAACATTTGGTTTTATAAATAAACCAGCACGAGAGAATCTTTAGGACTACAACACCGTTCACTTCTTCACATGACTGATCCTAAAGCCCAAACACACCATTAACCCCACGCTTCCTCTTCACGGCGCAATAAATCTTAACCAATGCCGTGAACAAATGGCTATCTTATAAACAGGATTCGCAATAAACACGTGCATCTAAAGCAGGGAAATGCAGATAGTGGAGCAGCAAGTATAAAAAGCGCAATCGGCGGAAATGTGGTCAATCTAAATAGCAGGCGCTAACACTGCTAGCGCCGAAAGCTATCAAATCAATAATAAATAAGTCAAAACATTTTCACGATTTTATCGTAATACCCTGCTCTCATTGACCCATCGGAAGCTGCTCGGGTCCATGTTGTGGGAGTGTATGAAAACAAAGCGGGTTTTATATAGTTTACCTCACTCGAGTGCCGTGTGCATCTCCTCTCCGCTCGGTACTAAAACACTCACGCTGCGCACAGCACAAAACTCAGACCCCACTGCGGAAACGCCATTCTCAAAGGCAATAACGTACTTACTTGTTACGTTCTTACACCCGCCTCCACATTTCGAGGAATGTGTAACGCATTTTACGCAACGTGGAACGCTCTCTCTGACGTGTGCTTCCGCCACCAGACAGTCTGAGCTCGGAAGCGGGCGTCACAAAAGTCGGTGATATCAAAGACTTTAGGACTTTGGTCATATTGCAAAAATAATTGAGAAAAGCAAAAGTACATTCTTATTAAATTATTGATTTTTACATTTAGACATTTTATTCCAAAAACAGAATAGGCTACTATTGCACGCAATACAACATCTGAGATGTGGTTAAAATGTCTTGTTTCAGAACAACACAATGATAAAAATGACGGAATTCCTGTGATGCATTCATGTTGTTGAACACAGTTAGTAGACAAATAAGTTTTAACAGTGTTCATTTTCTAAAAGTGCTTATTGTTGAAAGACGCATAGAAGCAAAGCATGCACACATCTCAAAATGTTGTTTTTATGTATGTGTGTTTTCAGGTTCACAGCATCTTTACTCAGTTTGACGTCACACAGTTCACACTCTCTCCAAAAGCTCACGCTGCTGGTCTACAATAGTACCCTTATTCAAATAACACTGTAAGCACCAAATGACACAAATATGATGTAGTTCTGCATGTTTGCAAGCATGTATCTGTCCTACACATCATGCCTACACATGTGTGGGTGTGTGTAGTCTCAAACTTTCAGGACATTGAGAGCAGTTTATTTTCCTTGAGATACTATTATCCTTTTCAATAGCTCTGATAGAGCCTATTCATACGAATTCACATGACCTCACTCGTGCCTATCCCTGACCCCGCCCCTAAACCTCACATTTTACTCACTCATACGATTTGGTCCTGAGATAGCGTTAATCTTTGGTGCCAAAAAGGAATTAGCCTTATTTAAGGAGTACATGCACTACACCACAAGTAAAACAATAATTCAATTAGATGCAGGATTACCCTAAAAACAAGCTAATACCACTGAGCTACTACCATTTTTAAATACTAATAATGAATTTGAATTTTAAATTTAAATGATAATTAAATGGAAAACAAAACATTGACTGGAGTGGACTTTACCCAAACTCCACTATAGATGTCAATCTCATTGGATGTAACTCAGACAGCCATAATAATAACATGACATGACATATTGGAAGATTTTCACATGTGAGAATGTATTACTGCATGATACCTGTTTAGTCTGGCGAAACTATGATTGTTCAAAACACACATCAAAACACAAACGTCCGTGTGCTCATCTGATTCAGGGATTTCGTTTTGGAGAAATTGCCATAGTTGAAATTCTCCGCAGCAGTCGGACTCTTGCTGTGTCCGTATAGGCCGTAGCACGCAGCGGGAACACATGCACAGCAGTCCGCCCAGCTCGAGCCAGTCAGGGCTCCTCGACCGTCAGCCAGCCGTCTCCTTCTCTTCTATCAGCCTCAGCTGCTAACTTCACTAACATATATTGCGGCTCGTAAAGATAGCCACGAATGTCGGATTCGAGCAGCAGACTTTCAAAATCCTCTTCTTCCATATCATGCTTAGTTTCTTCTGTCATTGTCATACTTCCTATCTCCACAGCGCTTGTTAGCTTAGCTTCCAAAAGCAAGATGGCGGATATTGATTTCAATTCTGCAAGTGAAGTCCCACCCACTGATCTGTAATAGGCCTGTAGGGTGAGTGGGTCCCACACCCTTGAATTATGAGGAGCTAAGTTTGTCATTTCAATGAAACGTGACTTCCTGCTTATTATGACGCAAAATGACGATTTTTACATCATAATAAGCAGGAAGTAAAACACTTAAATCATTATTTTTCCCATCTCAGAAGAAAATAAGGGAATAAACCATGACCATTCAAAAATATGACTGGGTTTCTAAAGATATAAAGCTTAATGCAAATGGGTGAAGTGTCCCTTTAATCTGATATAACTGGAGTGTAAGGTTATGAGATGTGTCTTTAATCTAGATTTAAACTGGGAGAGCCCCAGACATTATCAGGGAGGCTATTTCAAACCCAAATGTGAAAACGCTCTCGCTCCTTTAGACAAGATCTATCATCTATCATCTATCTGCATGCACAAAGTTTAATGATGCAGTTGGGTCATCCATCTGATTCTGGTGTTGAATTCAGGTCTCATGGGGATTTTCATTCTTGTGTGTTAGACACAAGTCCTAAAATATGTGGAGGCGCAACAGCTTTGAAGAAATGATGGAACTGTGCTTTTGTGATCAGCCAAGACAGTGAACATCATGCAGCATTCTGAAGACAAAAGGATTTATTCTGTAATGGATGCCACTCTTGTGGGAACAGAGCACCCTTGAGTGGTGTGAAAATGAGAATATGTAAAGCTTAACTATCGCAACTTGAAAAATGTGACGATATGGAATTGTACAGACTATTGTACAGATCTATCTGTCTGTACAACATTATGTATCATGATATCCTGCAAATACAGCACCCATATATAATTTCTTATTCCTAGCACGGTGAACAGAGGAGGATTCTGCTAATTTAAAGAGAAGAACATCACGATGGGTGCTGTTAAAATAAAACACAGGTCTATTCTTAACCTCAGTGAATCCCTGTCTTCGTTTGAACCATGGCTGGCTTTTGATTCCTCCTGACAATCTTGTCAGCGGTTATATTCTGCATTAGAGAGCTCAGGTCTGGACTAACGCATCCTCGTCAAATCCCATGTTTCTCTGAAATCCTTACAGCGCAAAAGAAATATGTTGAAGACACCCTGCTGAGAAATAACATCTGGTAAGGAGGAACAGGATCAAAGTCAGTGACGCTCAGTTCACGAAGCTGAGGAAAGTTTCAGAGTTACCAGGGAACTCGAGTAACTCTCTCTCTCTTTTTTTTTAGTTTAGGAGATATTATACTCCATTGGTGCTGTGAATAAATCCCTGTGTTTCAAACAGTCTGTAAGAATGTGTTGCCAGCTGCCATTAATCCAGGTCATCTGAGAGAATCAGGTGACACGGCATAGCAATGGATAGTCGGCATCAAGATGACACACTTCACATATTAATCACCTGTCAGTCCCGGACCGTCGTTGACAAGCCAGAGTCATCTGAGAAATATGAAATGGTGCCTTGGCTTCGCTTCACTTTACTGTAAGACACCTGCAACACACTCTTTTCCTCTGGAGATCACATAGAATTATTGATGAGTGCTGCCACTCAGCTGCAGTGTGTGTCTCAGGTGTCATATTTCATTTCTCTTCCTGTTTGCTTCACATACACATGCATTCAGCAAAACAAACCACAGGCCTTGAATATCTTCCATTGAAAATCTCATTAACTTTCTTTTGAATAAACAAGGGAATGGATTGAGGTTTTAGTTTGTAAAATGACTTTCAAAGATCAATTTGGACATTTGATGCTTCTTAAAAAAAGTCTTCTGTAGAGAATGCTTGAAAAGGAGCATTTTAAAATGCTATCTGAAATCACAATAACTGTATTCTATTGAAAACCACAATGCATCATAATATATGGGTAGGTGGGTAGAAAAAAGATGTGTCAACTTAATCAAAAGTAAATATTTCCCAGATAATATATAGACAGACCTACTGATAATATATATTTTTTATATTTATATAAAAATTATAATTTTATATTCAAATATATTCAATACCACACAAAAGGCTCACTAATCTGTTTTTTTATGTATATAAAAAACAGTAACATTGTGAAATATTAATACAATTTGAAATAACTGTTTTCTATTTTAATGTATTCCAAAACATATAATGTATTCCTGTGCTGGAAACATTGAATATTTGGCATCATTACTCCAGTCTTCAGTGTTCTGACATGCCTGTTTGATGCTCAAGAAACATTTCTTATTGTCACAGTCAACAATTTGTTGCCTTTTTTGGGTGGAAACAGAGTAGCTTTTTAAAGGATTCCTTGATGAATAGTAAGTTCAAAACAGCACAATTTATTTGAAATGAGAATTTTTTGCAACCATGTAAAGTCTTTACTGTCACTTTTGATCAATTTAATGCATGTATTCATTTCTTTTTAAATACTACTGACTGCACAATTTTGAATGGTGGTGCATATTTTCTACTTTATTTTCACAGTGTAAATAGGTATTTTAAATATTAGTATCTATCAGTCCTGTGTTATTGCCACACTTTTTAAAAACAACATTTATTTTCAATATAATATTGTTTTTTTGTTGTCATTTGTTCATGGTCCACCCAATTCTATTTATGATTACATCTCACCATCGAAGTAGTTTTGCAGCCATGTCATTGGATTACAATACAGTAACTCACAAAAAAAAACAACAACAACATATCCATTACTGATTTTGCACCTGTTATAACTTCAAGCAGTGTTCTTATGTTCAAAACCCTAATCAAACACGTAAGTCAACACTTTGAGCCTGCAGCTCAACCTTATCAGTTAAGGAAATAAACAGCAGAATTACCTCCACTAATTAAGCTTTTTTTATCTCTCCGCATATGGCGAAGCCCACATCACACGGGGTTATCCTCAGTTCAACACCTCTCCTCGGGTTGAGTACACCAGCTTTATAGTTTGATGGATACAGATTCTATTACCTCAAATCATTACCATAATTTTCCCCAGCCATATACACCATTTGTTATCAAAACCTCATTTCAGACAATTGCAAGGCATTTCTCACGCCTAGCAAATTTGTTTTGCCACACTTAGTCATGATCCATCAATGTAATTTGAAAGAGCACAAGTACGTTTTGCTATGAGCGACAGACAGTTATTGAATTAGAAGAGCATGGCTCATCTTCACCTGCCAGCACAGCTGCTAATGGCCTTAAATCTGAGCAGAGCCATGCCAAGTTTTCTATCAAGTCTGTGAATTTCCTCTCTTACACTTAGTGATTATCTGCAAATAGTGGTGGTGATGGCGCAGTGGATAAGACACATGCCTTTAATGTGAGAGACCTGGGTTCGAATCCAATGTGTCCCTGAGCAAGACACTCAACCCCTAGTTGCTCCAGAGGTGTGCGGCCTCTGATATATATAGCAATTGTATGTCACTTTGGATAAAAAGCGTCATCTAAATGAATAAATGTAAATAAGGAAAAGATATACTTTATGTTTAAACAGTGTGCATCATGCATGGGGTGGCCTATAATGAGATTCTCGAGTGTTTCATCATGTCTATCAATTAGAAGGAAAATACACTTTTTTTGTTAAAATCAATCAAATAAATAAATAAATAATGCTTTTATGATGCACACACAATTCAAGGAAATTATTTTTTTAATTGTATAAATGATTCAACCTTATATATAAAGCCTATATATATATATATATATATATATATATATATATATATATACTGATTAAAGCTTTTAAGTTAACACACATGCAATGATTTTTTATTGCACTTATCCTGTTGTTTGGATTCAAATTGAAAGCATTGGTTCTGATGTCAATATAAGTGGCATGCATCATTGTAAAATTTTACAGATGAATTATAGTTTTATTGTTTTTAAAAAGAAATATCTTCTGCTCACCAAGGCTGTATTTATTTAACCAAAAATATAATATTATAAAATATATTTTATTAAAATGTAAATTATTCATGTGGCATGAATTTTCAGCATCATTACTAGACTTCATTGTCACATGATCCTTCAGAAAGCATTCTTACATGATGATTTGGTGCTCAGGTAACATTTATTACTATTCTTTTTATTAATAATATCATCATCAGTTTTCAAAACAGTTGTGCTGCTTAACATTTTTGTGGAAATAGGGAGACTTTTTGTCAGGATTCCTTGATAAATAGAAAGTTCAATTAACAGCATTTATTACATTCCTTTATTACATTTATTAAACCATGTTACATTTATTTGATGAGCTATTAGCTAAAGCCTTAGAACAAAGCATCTGCTGCATGACATTTCATGCAACAATGTTATTCTGTATTGTAGCTGTAAAATAAACAAAAATAAGAAACTTCAGAGCCACCTGATGTTATTTCAGTGTATAAAAGGCTTTGGTTCGAACAGATCATTTGCACTTACTCAGATTGAGATGAGGAGTAAGTATATCCATCAAAAGGCCAATACTTCAGCGCACAAAAACTAGACCTTTGTTTGTCATGCCATCGAGAGCTTTCAGACTTTGATCTCTCAGATAAATCAGCTGTAGTCATTTTCAAGCACATACACACAATGCTCAGGAGTGTGTTTATGCTTTTATGTTTCTGTATTCCCTTGCCACCACAGGCCGTCATTTGTCCTCCGCAGTGACTTTTTGGAGGCTTGGTCCCGTCATGACAGGAAGCGTGTTGGACAGATTGCAGCAGACAGGATAAGTGGTTGGTCAGCAGTGCAGGACTGCAGTATCCATTGGGACTGCTGTTATAGGCGACGGGTCAGCGTTTGCTTCTTTACCCGCATCTGCAAGTTACATTTATGATGTTCTTGCCCACTTGCAATTGCAATCTACTAACAGTAGATAAGTTGTCTCTCGCCACTGACTATCTCACATATTTTTTCCGAAATAATATCCCATGAGCTGGAAGCGGAGGGGTGGAACTTAGGCTCTCTATAGCATTTGTAAAGGGCTGCATTACACTCTAGCGCTACAGCGTCTTAGCGGTCAAATTGCGAACTTGCAAACTCTAACATTAGGTCCCGTGAAATCAAACAACTACTCGACAAAGATATTTGTCGACAATTTTTTATTGTCGACTAATCGTTTCAGCCCTATAACAGACAGGTTCTCGGATGTATGGCATTCGGGCATTCTCGTTCCCACAGTGTCATTGGCGCATCACGAGTTCCCTCGAAAGGCAACATCTCAGATTACGACTGTAACCATAGTTCTCTAACCATAGGGAATGAGACGATGCGCCACTTTGCCATACCTCCTTCATCCCTGACATCGACTGCTTCGGCATTCCGTTGAAGCTGACGCGAGGCGATTACGAATGTGCTTTTATCCTTTCCTCGTCATGACGTCACCCGCCCGTGACGTTCATTCTCGCCATTGGACTAGTTGACAAGTGCTCATTCATGCAGGGGCGTTCCCACAGTCAAGTCAAGTCACATTTATTTATATAGCGCTTTTTACAGTACAGATTGTATCAAAGCAGCTTCACAGTAATAACATGAAAATAATACAATACAGATCAGTAATATTGTTGAATGTTAAATGTCCCCAACTAAGCAAGCCAAAACCCAAGGCAACACTGGCAAGGAACCAAATTGGCCAGGTGCCTCCATGTTCAGAAATCGTCTGGTCCTGCTGGTTAAGCCATATTTACCTGATATAAGAGTTTGTCGCTCCACCAGGGAGATATGTGGAAGCTTTATTCTTAGAGCGAGTTTATTTGCAAACTCTTTATTAGTCCAACGCAGTGCATCCATACAATTACAAACCTCATCCATGTCTCATAATGAGGCCTGTCATTGATATTTATTTGGAGAGAAATCGGGTACTACTTTATATGCTAAACATAGTCACAATGAGTTTGCACGTTCCCTGAGCCGGAGACACTAATGGCTTGCTGTAGTTTAATGAAAGATACATTAAACCATGGAATAACCTCAGAGACAGAGAGAGAGGCACACACAGAGAAAGAGGGAAATAATCAGAGGAAGACGAAAAAATTTCCCCGAACACTCTTTCACTTCTGGAATGGCAGGGAGAGGACATGACCTTTGAGAAATCTGCAGTAAACTCTATTGTGAAAGAGCTTCTCTCTATCTTTGTTTCTTTCTCTTGTGCTGTTTTCTCTCATTAGTGCCTTGTAATTAGAATTTGTTTACTGATCAGTCATGCATTATGTGACATAGTTGCGGAATGAAGCTGAAGACATGAACAGCACTGAGAGCATGATCACAGCGGCAAACAAACAAGCCTGAATCTTTTATATAGGCTAATTATTAGTTAGAGACCACTGTGATATACGTAGATAGGTTGTATGAGGTTGTTGCCATATTGTGTTATTTCTCAGAGACATGACAGAGTCGCAAATGTCAATGATTTTTCATCAAAAGGGGACAAAAAGGTCTTACTGAAAATCAAGGCAAAGCAACTAACTTTGCACAGATGACTTGATGAGAGTATGTGCGTACTAATTTGAAATCTTTCTTGCAAACCTACAATATTTTAGTTCTGTCTGGCAATAAACGTAATTTACAGCTTCAAGCAACAAAATCCTATTTCTATATTAAAACATGTATTTTCTTACTTATGTCACATGTCTTGTTTATCTTTTGTTAGTGTTCCCAGTTAGTTGACCAAAGCTGTGTCTGAAATCACCTCCTACCCTCATTTACTATTCCCTACATTAGTCCACTAATATAGTTCAGTTGAGGGAGTGAATGAAAATGAGTGAGCAAATTAGAACTTTGATTGCTCCGGAAGGGCTGCCGCTTTTGCATAGTTTGTTATCAATCATTATTCGAAACTGGCAGCAGTGGAAGGTAAAAAAAAATGTGTCTTGAACTCTGTCATGAAAATTATGGCTATAACCTTATTGAAACAATTTAACCAATTAAACAGGTATACCCTTTAAATGTCTATTTGATTTCAGACACAGCCATTTTCTAGTGTGTGCTAGTTTAATTCCAACGTTATCGATTAGTTTCACCTGCGTTTCGTTTAGCTCACTTTGTTTACTGTATAGGTTGTGTTTATCCTGTTTTCCTGAGTTTATCCTTTGTAGCTGCATTCTGTTTGTCATTATGAAAGAAAACGACTGCTGCATTAGATCCTGCCTCTCTACTCCCCTTGCTGTAACCTCCTGTGACAACTTAGAGCAGATAATGTTGCTCTTACCCTCCTTGAAATGTAATCTTCGCCCAGCAACCATGATCATATTGAATTGATGCTCATAATTCCACACTCTCCATCTAATTTAGCCACTATCAAGTTCGGTGTCGTCAGGTTAATGGCTTCATTAGGCCACAAATTGCCACCCAGGGCTGTGCAGAACCGCCAATTACCATTTTTCATCATTTGCTAGATAAGCAGTTGAAAATATTGCCCAAAATTTCTAGTAAATCGATTATCTTGGGTTCAGAGTTTTTTTTTTAAGTAATAAAGATCTTGCAACTTGCCGTTGAAATGAAAAATGCCAAATACCATCAAACATTCTCAAAGCTTAAACTCATTCAACTATCAGACCAACACATATCTTATCTAGAGTTCTGAGGACAAAGACACTGGGCAAAACAATGTAAACTAATCATGCTTGTGGTGAAGGTGTAAGGGCATCTTTTAAAGCAACACCAAGTAAATTTGGTTGGAAGCGGAATTTTCCATTACCGCTGTCATAAATAATTTAGCCTAACGCACTGTCGCACGCGCATACGCACTTTTGCTGTTGATCCAGCACCAAGGGGGCAATCCATCAGCCGGAAGTTGAAGCCTCGCGGGAGCCGCCATTGTAGCAGAACTTCACCTGCTGTTAGCATCCCATTAACTCCCATTCATTTTGGTGTCACTTTGACAGCGAATAACTTAAATCTGAACTTTACCAAAGACTTCATTTGTCCATTATTTATTTCTAATTCATTTGTCCATTATTATTATTATTATTATTTTGCTACATTACTTTGTATCTTACGTTACGGCCCCGTAGAAGCCGTTTTTGTAAAAATTGGCTAAAGATTATGTCATCACTACGCAACTTTCTGTCGCACAATAGAAACATTACCGTATAGACAGGAGGAGAAGCTCACAGGCAATCTTGTACTGTCTATGAGGCAATCGGGGGGACATGAAGGCACAAAGTCAAGGTTAAAGCCCATAAATAGAGAGTCCATAAAAGCAACAGGACAAAATATTTCAAGGAAGGAATATTTTTGAGGAATTAGGCGATTCAGATTTGTCTTGGCACAGTTACTAGAAGATTTTCAACTGTCAGACTGCTCAGTTTGAGCCTCCACAGTCGCTCGATCAGACATCAGGCAGGAAGTGCAATAATCAGGCTTCAGTCTTCTCCGTTGAAATCAATGGGGTCGCTGTGTCCATTTCTTTTACTGTCTATGGTCATTCGGCATGTTGGTTGTCCCTGCGTCCCAATTCGCCTACTTATACGACGCCCTAAAATTATGAACTCTATTTGCGAAGAAAATGGACATAGGCCTACTTTGAGTTTGTTGTAAAAGAGTAGGCAAGCTTTGGGACAGACAGCTCAGTCGCGTGCATCCTGTCACGTACACTCGTGCTTTAAAGCCTTGCCGGTTAAACAAGTAATTCATGTGTTGATGCGCGGTTCTTACATGCGCTTTTCTGAGCGCATGCACCCGAAGCGCACATGCACTAAGCCTGTCTAACAACAGCGCCAGGTTACTGAACTATGTTATCTTTCCAGTCTTATTGCACTAATACTGCAAATACACATACGTTTTACATAAAGCTATATGTAAATTATAGCTTTATGTAAAATGTGTGTGTATGTGATGTAAATATTGAAACAATGTAAATATTGGTTATTTAAATATTGAAACAAACAGAGAAAATTGAGAGAAAATCTTCTTGTCAAATGTCAGAGGCTGGAAGTAAGTAAGCTACTGCGCATCAGGTATCACGTATGGATCACACCCTAACGATGATATTTTTTGAAAGTAGTGATTATTTTCATGGTAATCTAGGTGTGAAATGTTGTCTTTCATAGCCATTTACTGTATCCATATGAAGCTCTAAATTGTAGCAAGCTATACAGCTAATGCTTGTCAGGTACTCAAGATGGTGGCAGTCAATGACGTAAGAGGTCACGTGACAGACATTCATGGATAGCTTCAGCTTCCAATGCATTTACCGAATGAGCTCTTTTATCATTAGAGCCCCAAACTATGGAATATAATATTGACTTCATCACCATGTGTCTTCATAAGTAGATGTTATTGCGTTTCTGCTCTCTTATTTTAAAGCTGCACTGGGGTGCCAAAACAGCATGCATTGTGAGCAATGCATCAATATTACTGTAATGTGATTGGGTGGTATGTGGCTGTCATTAAATGGGACGGTCAAAAAAGGGTCTTCTTGTGTATTTTTGTAAGGGGAGATGCCACAGCAACAAACATCCTCCATGCATGCATCTCTCTCTTTATACTTAGAATATTATACAACAGTCCTCGAGTCTTGGCATTCCAAGAGACGCTGAAATAGAGTCCAACAGCGCTGGGACATTTCACTTTTTATCACTGTGTTTGCACATTCCAGATAGACTGTCGGTCTGTGCATCAATGGTCTTGAACTCATTAATTCAACCTATTATTTAAAGTCGGCACGAAAAGGAAGATGCAATCATATATATATGAAGAGTTCAGATGCAAAAGCCTCTAAGTGCCATTTGAAATTTTCTTCTAAAATGACCATTTTTATCAAACTTGTATATTTAAGTTCAGTAATTTCACTTAAATGACAATTAATAGGTAATCTTCATTGCCATTTAAGTGAAATTACTGAACTTAAATATACAAGCTTGATAAAAATGATCATTTTAGAAGAAAATTTCAAATGGCACTTAGAGGCTTTTGCATCTGAACTCTTCATATATATATATATATTTTTTTTTCCCTATTATGACATATATCTGAAGGAAATGTAGACTTGATTTTGTCTGTAGGGAATTGATTGGATCGCTGTGGTTTGCCATTTCTGCGTTCTTATGTGAGTGACAGGTTTTCTCTCCCTCACACCAGTAAACACGTCATCAGAGAAGCACATAGTTTACAAGGGCAAATCAAGTTCAGCAAGTATTCATATCAACTCTCCACACTTTACGACCCCTCACCTTCAGATTCTTGTATCCATGGCAACACACCAGTTGGAAAGACAGAAACTAGATACAGATCATTAGGACCCGTGTTTCTCAGCATTCCGTCTCCATAAAAATGGCGAATTCCGTTATGCTGCGCTCCTCTGTCTCCTAATGAGCCACCTGTCAATACAACTGCTATCTAACGCACAATTACGCTATCAGTCCTGACACGAGCAACAGGCCAAGCACGGGGAGAACTGGAGGATGAGAAAAGAGAGTGATGGTTTGGGTTAGTCACATGTGGGATGGAACATGATGACACATGAAAACCAAAACATTTGGAAACCCCCTCAGAGTGACTTTCTGTTTCTCTTTCAGCTGTTTGGATATCAAAAGGCAAGACTCACTTACTCCAGCATCTCTTCTCCTCTTTCTATTCACTTCCCCTCTGGAGGAGCCTGAGGCAGGAGAGCAGGTGTGCTTCTATTCACCGTGATGCAAATGTGAACTTTACTGGGCATTGTGGCTCCTCAACTACGCTATCTAAAATCACTCCATTGCCGTTTCGCTGCCTCTAATGAGCTGCTTATCATCCTTGAGAAAAATAATGAGTTTTTTTTTTATAAACACCACCACCTGTCCATCTCCAGCAGATAAACAGGGCAGAGCCTCATGATGTGGGCTGCAGCAACAAATTTTTGAATTATAAATCACTCTTTGAACACACAAAGCAAATGAACTTAATAACAATGGAGATGTAACTGTATTTAAATAGACAATGATCATTTTCATTTCAATGCTATGAGAGAAGTGTGCAGATAGTCGACAAACAATATTATACACTGAAGTGTTAAGGGTGCAGTGTGTATTTTTTAGTGACATCTAGTGGTTCGGTTGCGAGTTGCACTAAGGGCTCAGCCCACTGCTCACCCCTCCCTTTCAAAGAATCTACGGTGGCTAAAACGGGACAAACATATCGTTGTCTGAGACAGCAGAGAATAGCCATAGTAAGCAATATTGTCAATGTTTCTGTACCACAGTCCATTATAAACCACATCATGGATAAAGTTTATAAAGCCATGGTCAGGTGAGGATCAGGGGTTTTAATAATAGTAATCAACGTAACCAGCTCATTTCTCCTCACATTGGAGGGAGGAGGGAGAAGAACCACATGAAACTATGCAACTATATATCTTTTCTAACAGGATATAACGTTTAGATGGCTAAATATGAGCTGTTACTGTGGCTAAGCTGGTTAAAGCGTGTAAGGCCTGCTAAATCGATCCAATGGCAGTACTCAATTAAAGGTGAACATCTCACACGCGTGCTGTCTCTTCGTATGGCAAAGGGATTTTTAATTAAATGCAATACATTTTATCTGATGTTTTACTGTAATTCGTTGTTTCATCTGACTCTATAAAATGAAAAAGTTTTTCAATGATATCTGTGCATCATTAAACATACGTAATGTTTGACGATTCCTTTAACTCTAATGAAAATAAAGTCAAAGTCAGTTAGAATATTCAAATATAACAATTTATTATGTCAGGTAAATGTATCATGCCAGCTTCTTAATCAGTTCAAAGATAATCAATACATAAATGCTCTAGAATCTAGAGAATTTAGTTTAATATTTTATCAGGACTATGCCGGTATGATATAGTTGAGTGGCATGATTTTATTTTAATGACAAACTGTTTCTTCAGCTCTTTATTATGTTGTACAATTCTCATACATGTATGTCCAAGGTAACAAGACATTACTTGTGGAAAAAGCCTGGCCTCACACAAAAGCACTGAACAATGCCATTGGTGTTTTGACAGTAAAAAGACTCTTGTAAATGTGTTACAACAGCATCCAGTATTCAAAGTCTCTGCCATGTCTGTGTAGCGTGATAGTGCCATAACAATTTCTATTCTCATTGTTGAGAAATATAGCAGCACTGCACTATTACCATTGTATACTCCATCTTGATCAGATTTATTTCCGTTCATGATCTTGAACCTTAAAAAATGAGTCTGTTCCCTGTAGTGTTTGTTGTATTTCTGCCTGAAGAGGGCGATATTGTATTTTAAAAATCGCACACAGCACTCTCTTTCTCTTTCTGCTTTTCCACCGTTTTTCCCTGACATTGATGACCAAATGGCTGTGAGCAGGCACAGTAGGGGCATTGTTTTGTACAAGACAGTTTTTGCGGATAACAGTGAGATTATGTTTGCCATCTGAAGCATGTTTTCTGTAAAATGGGGACTCCAGGCTGAAAATGGGTGGAAAAGCTTCAGAGACTGCAATTCCATTTTCTTTCGTTGCATCACCTTACTGTGTTTGAAGTCTCTTTGGCATTGTCTTAATGCAAAATCTTCAGCAAACAAGCAGAGTGCAAACACTTAAATTAGTGTCAAGCCTCTAGATTACTCATTAAAGATCAGAATATCAATATGCGTATGCAGCAGTGCCAAGCAAGGCATTTGTCATTATCT
This sequence comes from Cyprinella venusta, assembly GCA_038021265.1. Taxonomy (NCBI): domain Eukaryota; kingdom Metazoa; phylum Chordata; class Actinopteri; order Cypriniformes; family Leuciscidae; genus Cyprinella; species Cyprinella venusta. Next base: position 22,937,371 of record CM075867.1, read on the forward strand.
CAACCAGCTTCTCCAACACAGAGCAGCAGGTACATGAACCCAGCAGAGATCTGAGGAGGAACCGTTTGTGTGCGTGTGTGAAAGATAGATAGGGGGATGTGGATTAATGAGGGATATAGCCTATAGAAAGATGAGAGATATGTTAATAAGGTTCAGATTCCAAAATCTGTTCTAGATTTGCTAGCTATTCATCCTCTATGTAGCCAATGTTTGTTCTTGTGAACTACGACATGCAGGGCTCGACATCAAGCCTTTTCATGAGCTTGTGCTTCGGACAAGTAAATCGGTCAATTCAATTCTCCAGCAAATCAGCAATGGCTCCAATTTTGCCAATTTAAGAACTTTTGAACATTTTGAAGTGTATAATTCAAAATACAGAATATAATTTTAAAACAAGTCTTAATATCTCACACAAATTTGCTTAAAAAATCTTTAAGGATGTTTCGATCTTTACCTACTGCATTAAATAACTTAGATGAGTGACTTCAGTGCACCATTGAGGATGTAAGCTCATCATCATTAGGAACAAAAACAAAAAGATGCAACACATCTAGACTTGATTTATAGGAAAATGGCACTTTCAGAGTGCACAGTGGGTCCTGTGATCTGCCTGTGGATGCTAAGAAGGGCAAGTGAAGGTGGCAGAGAGGATTACGGGCCACAGTTGTGGCCCCATAGTGGCACATAAAGAGGAGTTAATGGCTTGGTGTGGAGAGAGAAAACTCCTGTGCCACGAAGGCTGTGAAAAGCGATGACTTTTACAGTGTGCTGATCCACAGCCTGTCGCACGCTCCCCCTTTCTTCCTCGGCAGGGATTAGCTGGACTTTTTTTAGGATTTATGGCAAATGAAGCGCTCTTAATGACGCCACAGTAGTCATATCGTGCAGATAGTGCCACGTACTTTGTGTGAAGCCCAGGCCGCATGTGTGGCTCTGAAACTCCCTCGGCAGGAGCAAAATTTCCATGGTGTGAAGAAAGATGGCTGCAGAGAGGGCTGGTCTCAGGCAGAGAGAAGAGGCTACTCAATGTCACATTGAGGAGGAGGATTACAAGCTAAAAAAGTGTGTGTATGCAGGCTGTTGACTGACTGAGTGTGATGACCTGGGCAGAGTGTGGAAACTGAAAGGATGCAGCGACAGGAGTCAAAACACATGCAGCCCCCTGCTGAACAGACAGTCTGAGAGCAGGTGTACATCTTTCAAATAATGATTCAGACAGAAAATACATTGTCACTGTAGCTGTGTCTCACTGATCCCCATTTTGATGCAAGTGCATATCATATTACCATTTCTGTGCATTCATCTTCTGATGAATACTGTTATTCATAAAGTTAACAGCCCATGCAAAAGGACAGACCTAGACCAGTCAGGAAAAGAAAATTATTTTTATTTATGGGGAAAAGCTTAGAAACTGTAGAAGTTATCAATTTAATATTTAAATTTATTTTAAATATCTATTTTCATCCTGTTACTAAATTTATAATAATAAAATAATGATTATGGTTATCATGATTGTTATAAAAAACATTCTTTATTCTGAAAAATATTTCATTATGTGACAGTTGAGCTAAAAAAAAACAAAGATGGCGTCTTAACGCTGCAGTAGTGGTCAGTTTGTGTGTAAATGTAAATTTTTGACCAAATATATATTTTCTAGTGAGAAATTACTATTGTAGTATCATAATCATAAAGTCATTGCCTGATAAGGCAGCAAGGCAATGAGTCAGCTGCCTTAAGGTTTTGAACACAGCCTAACAGTACATTTTCAAACTCTTTCTAATCAAATTCAACTCATCAGCTCAGTAGAGACTCCAAGCCGAAATGGATGGATCAGACTTCCAAAATCTTGGTGTGCCTCTAGGAGCAGGGTTGGGAAACACTGCTCTAAACCAGTCCATGTTGTACATTTCCATCCAGGACAGTTATTATGTAGATGACAGTTATAGCAGCAAAGCATTTATCGTGAAATTACCACCCTGTAATGCTTTCTAAGCCCAGGGCTTCCGTGATGAGGGCACCCTGGTGAAAGCGAAGCCTTGGATTACTTTGAAAGCCAAAGCCCTGTCATCTCACCTGTCATGCATGGCCAAACACAAAATATGGAGTGACTAGTGCTTCAACACTTTCTAAAGGGTGACAAAAGGAGAAGGACTGTGTTAAAGTGTTAGATTTACAGAGTCAGAACTGCAAGCAAACAAGGTAGGTCAATGATGTGACTTATTTAATCATCTTAGTATGTCTCGATAGTCCTTCTAAAAGCATAAAAGGCAGTGCAAAATGTAAATATTTGTCTCTTGTGGTTTTACACAGTGGGTCGGCGAGGTAGAGAAATATAATTATTCAATCTTTAATTAACAGACATTCATTTTTCTAGCAGGCATTGAGAGCAAAAAGTCAAAACATTATTAAAAAAAATTCTACAGACAAAAACCGTTATGTTAGAATTTAACTTGAATTTTAATTTTAAGATATAGCGCATATCAGTTATTAACTGAAAAATTGGTATAAGTTGATAGATTTTTAATTTTGCATGTTCATTTCTCTATCTTTTTACATTTTGATTACCCTTGTCGTCATAATGCTCACTTAAAGTTAAAGGGATTGTTCCCATTTTTAATTTTAGTAATGTATTCAGACAAATAATATAGAATTTTAATATTAGCAGTTCTGTTATAACATTGATTCGATTGATATTGTAAATAATTGTAATTTTATTGCATCTCTGCTTTTAATGGATCTTTGGATGCCAGTTATATTTCATCTTGTATTAAAAGCCACAAAAAAATAAGACACAGAACAAAACAAAAGAGCAAAGAAGCATAATTTGTAAAAGGTACTGATAGTTAGCTAAACTAATTATACCGATAGTCATGACAGAACTGATGTTACCATGACGGCTCATCAGCATTCCTCTCATGATGTCAACTCTGTCACCTGTTGCCATAACAGCCATCTGTGCTGCACATCAGCACTCGACAGGTTTCAGGAACATGATCTCAAATTATTAGCACCTTTCATGATTAAATTATAATAAAAATAATATCCTTTATATCAATTCTCACCATTGTGTCATTCCAAAACTAAGACTTTCGTTCATCTTTAGAAAACAGTTAAAGATATTATACTAGACAATATAAGCTGTGGAAAGTTATGAGTGATAGGAGTTTTATACAGCTTTTTCCAGTGGATGCCATTGAAAACGGTAAGTTTGTGTCTATCCCTCACAGCCTTGTTTTCATACTCGTCATGCGGTGCTGCTCTGAACAAGGTCTAATGCAATCTGAGAGATTTCTGTCCCTTCACTGAAAGTTTATTCTCCCATGTTTGCTTTATGTGATGAAGATACAATCTAGGCTTTTATTCAAATATCAAAATTGATCAATGCACATTAATAGAAGCTAAACCGTAGTTGCTTGACATGCGAGAACACCTCATGTGTCTTCATTGCAGAAACTCAAACATGGTGTAACACGTGAGAATGAACCTCATTAGCTTTGAATCCCAATTCAGAGGCTGCATCCTTCATAGGACTCAGACTTCAGGGACTACATCCTTCAAAGTCCTTGAAGGTCAACCAAGCATTGTTAAATAGGATGGTCCAACCTACGGGACCGTCCCACCGTTACATTGATCCTACGGACTGTTCTGCCGTTGATGAGTGACAGTAACAATTGTACTGGACTTTTTAACAAGTTAAATTAAAATGTCTGAAAACAAAACAGGGTTCACAAACTATCTAAATATGTTCAGCATGGTCCATTTCTGGAGTATAAAATCAATGTTACATTTGCAATCATGATAATATGAATCTCCCAGGTTGTGTTATTTTACTTAACTCAAATGTTTTATAAATGACAAACTAAACATTTTTAATTTTTAAATTTCTTTTGTGAGTTCCTTTTTGTGCTGTTACCTTAATTTGTTTTGATTTCCGAAAGCCTTTTACAAAGAGACAGGCAGTACGAGCCTCAACAGCGCGATATCAGAATCGTTCTTGCTTTTCAATGCTTCCCTAGTTATTTTTCGTCACTGATGGTTTAGTCAGACTTGTCTGTCAAGAATCATTATTCTTATAAGGAAGCTCCAAAACCAGCTAGGATTTGCTCAATGCTTATCAGATTCTGTGCTTATGTCTGGATTGACTAATTCTTGGTCTGAGCTGGTGAAATGACATTTTTGCATGGGCAGCCACTCGGTAGCTGTTCCTTCTGGAAGCAGCCAGTGCATGCATATTTAATATTGTCAATACACATCAACTTTAATGGCTTGCTTTGAAAAGAGAAATAACTTTTTCAGCTCCTTAAAAAGGGATGTACATCCTACTGAAATCTAGAAGCTTTTTCCTGTGCAATTAATGTCAGAGTGTAGAGATCACTTTTGTTGATTAATGCACCACACTTTTTTTTCAAATGTAGAGAAATTTTTGTGCATTTTTATTAATTAAAGTTTTAATAAAAGTTTCTTTATTATGTTTTGAAGGTGACATATCATGGAAATTTGACTTTTTCCGTGTTTAAGTGCTATAATTGGGTCCCTGGTGCATCTATACCCAGAAACTGTGAGAAGTGTCTTCAACCCAGTATCTTTGTTTTGGTAAGCCTTTCTCTGAAGATTTCCTGATCTCGGGGGTATTTTGAGCTGAGATTTCAAAGACACATTCTGACGACACCATAGATTTATATTACATCTTTTGAAAAGGGGCGTAATGTGTCACGTGTTATTAAAAACAATAACTATCCGTTATCCGTAATACAATTTATTTGCAGATGCCACTTGTTTTATGTGTAATTTAATGCAATTACATTCATGAATATGTGGCTGAAGCTTTTAAATATTGTTGTTTTTAGTGTGTATATCAAATCTGTGTCTTTGCTCTCTAAGCAGAGGGCTGTTTTCCATGCGTCCATTCATCTGTGCCCTGAGGGCGGTGTAATTAACCCTCTATCGATCGGCCAGTGTACATGTTGAGGCGGCCCGTGATAACTGCGTGTTACTGGGCTTCTCCATGTGTGCTCTCAATTCATATTTAATCGATATTCCATTAAAGTTGTGTTTCTACAGAAGCCCAGAGTGATCTGAGTGCGGCGGTTAAAGCAGCCAATGTGGTCTTGTTTTTTTGGTTGAAATATTCAGCAAGGTTTTAATTCTATCCGGTCGCTGCTCTGAATCGGGGAGAATCCTACAATGCTGAGGTATACAATGACTTAATGGTTTAGCTCCCCATTACTTGATCGACCTCTTAACACATTGTAGTCCTTCACGTCTATTGTGATCTCAAAACTCTGATCAGTTGATAATACCTAGAATATCAAAATCAACTGATCCTTTTAGCACTTTGGAACAGATTTCCTAACATTGTCCAGGAAGCAGACACACTCTGTCAGTTTAAATGTAGACTAAAAACACATCTCTTTAACCTTGCAAACACATAGAAAATTCCAATTATTCAGGTCAGTTAAATAATTATATAGGCTACATAAATTAGATCAGCCAGAACACGTTCAATAGCATCTGATGCACTCATTGAATTGAAAAAAAGAATGGCATCTTCGCTTCTGCTTATTCCAAGGGTCACTGTAATCAGCCGGATCAGGGCTGTATCCAGACCAGATGGAGGATCTGCACCTAGACATGACCATCGGTGAAGTGTCAGCAGAGATTGGGTCAACTATAGACCCTCCCCTGTGAAGACCTCATTGACACGATAGCCATCAGCACTGATCCTCAACAAACTCGTCCCATGCCGGCGTGACTATAACCTTCAACCAGATTGAACAGGATAATATTCTGATTGTTTCAAATCAGTCTGATTTCCGACCTATAATGCTGCCTGAATCATAATCATACTGTACACGGTTCGTTCATTGGCCAGAAGAGAACTGGCCCCCGGCTGAGCCTGGGTTTTTTTTCTCTCCATTTTGCCACCTTATGGAGTTTTAGTTCCTTGCCACTGTCGCATTTTCCCACCTTTGTTACCATTGGCTTGGCTTACTTAGTTGGGGAAATTAAATGTAACATTTAATTTCAACAATAATAAATAATAAATAATAATAATAAATAATAACAATAATAAATTCAACAATAATATTGATCTGCCTGCATTGAACTGAGCTGGACAATGACATCACGGTTTACTCCAGAGCGGCTATACTTACTTAAGCTGGACTGTGACGCTGTTTTCTTCTGGAAACAAACTTTTTTTTTTTGCATTATTTTCCTGTTATCTCTGTAAAGCTGATTCTAAATAGCGCTACATTAATAGTTTGACTTGACTTGACTTGAGGTGACTGAGGAAAGTATTGGATGGTCAAATCCTGAGGCCATCGATTAGGAGTTTTGAGGTCACTGCTGCTCTTTCTCTGTCTGTGGTGATAAATTAGACCCCTGTGGTAAATATAATGCCCTTGTGGTCATCCATAGGCAACGTTTGTAGAGATCAGGGGAGGTTTTTGCTGTTACCTGATTATTATTCGGTACACAGCATGCAGCGGGTGTGGAAAACCCAATACCAACCAGACCAGAGAAAAAAGGGCTTTTGCCCAGCAATATCTTTTATTCTGCCTATCATCCAAAACACCTGCCAAACACTTGCTTTTTTCAGTATTTCCTTAAACCTATTCATTTTCTCCCTCTTACCTGATAAATTTATCAGTAAAAGTTGTCTGTATGACAGAGCTGCATCCATGTTATGTAGTAGCATTTGCCTTGTGTATGGTATGCTCTCTTGTGACAGGAGTTGTCCGACAGCAGCTGCCCCTGCCAGGCTGTCACAGAGCAGAGATGAGGAGCAGAAGTTTGGTAAATGATTAAATGCTCCTCGCTGTACTGAATACATAAAAGGGCTCTCTCCCTCTCTCACACAACACTGTACCATCAGAAAAATTAATACGGTTCAAGCTGTTCCAAGGTTTTTATTTGTATTTTTACATACTTTATACTTTTGTGTTCAACTGTACTGTCTTGAATTTAGCACCGAGTATGGATAAAAAGTTCAAGATTTGATTCTAATTCACATACTTTTGCCTCGATTCATTTCGATTAATTTGGGGAACAGTTACAATGTCTATTTGTTACATATGAAAGCGATTTTATCTTTCTGCTAATGCTATAAATTAGCCAAGGTTTCTAAACTCAGCTGTGTGGAAAGATTGTTCTTTGATTGTGCTTTCTGTATATATAATTTGTTAAAGGGCCATTCGGTAACTCTAGCCACTTATTTGCTGATTTTCACTTTTCTTGCCGCATGTTTTCGCAACGAGCTCCCCCTACAACTGTGGTGCGAATATTTCACAACACTGACGTAAATTCACTTGTGGCACCCTCCTCCCCTTTTTACCGTAGACGCGTTCATGTGCTTTTATCATTGTCGGATCCGGTGTGTTGAAAAAACGAATCCCAGGCACTCCAACTTTATCGTGTGGAGCTATGTCTACAGGGTAGTACATCAAACACATTATCATTTAACATTGACATGTACATTTTGTATTCTGTTATCAACTATAATCCGTAACAGGGGGTGGGCGGATGAATCTACTTTTATTGCAGTGTTTACTTCAACTTTATTTTATTTAATTCGTTTTCAGTTAATGAAAACTATTCTTAATCACACTGATTTAAAGGTGGACCATTGGTCATGCATGAACTTGTTTTACATTTATTCATTTAGCAGACACTTTTATCCAAAGCGACTTACAAATGAGAACATTTGGAAATGGATCAAATGTTGCTGAAAAAGATGCATCTCGAGCCATTTCTTGAAGATGGCCATGGACTTACTTAGCTCTGGTTGAGTTCTGCAGGTCATTCCACCAGCATGGAATAGACCAGGAAACAGATTTTGTGCCTTCTTGAATATTGCACCACAAGACGAAGTTCACTTGGAGGGTGCAAGTTTCTGGATGGCTCATAAGTCTGAACTAATGAGTTTAGGTGAAAGGGAGCTGTTCTGTAAATGTCTGACAGGCAAATGTCTGTGACTTGAATTTGATGCGAGCGGCAACCAGTGTATTTTTGTGAGGAAAAGAGTGACGTGTTCTCTCTTCGGCTCATTAAAGATCACTCTAGCTGCAGCGTTTTGGATCAGTTGCAGAGGTTTGACAGAGCAAGCTGGAAGACCTGCCAGGAAAGCATTACAACAGTCTGAAACGCTTGGACAAGGAGTTGTGTAGCATGCTCCGAGGAAGGACTAAAAAATGGAATTGAGTAATTTATTTGTGATTTGTACTGCACTGGTTCTGTTTGGCATTTGATTTTGAATAGGCATTTTAAGAATGTGTGCATCCTTAGGGAAAACCCAGCAGAAAGTTTTCTTGAAATAATTTTAGAGTACACAGTCTGGTTACTGCAGAATATATTCTTAAAATGTGATATATTTAGCTTAAATTGGCTTGACTCAAAAGCATAAAACTTAATAAAAAAGGCTTTTGCTAAACTTCTTTTTAGCTGGTAGGACATTGACGGTGTTATTGTTTTAAACATCTTTGACATAGGTCAAAGACTCTTAGAAATATCTGAGACTTTTTTTTCTAAACTTCCAGAACTCAATTTCTTCAATGGGAGGTCATTTCAAAAGTTATTAGAGCTGCAATAAGATATATTGGAGTTCAGGTGGGTCTTTTCAACTTGTGAAATTGAATTTTACAATCCTAATGAATTAGTAACAAATCATTTATCAACCATTTACATAGTGGCTTATGCAATATTAATACCTTCTGAATAAGTTATTAACAGGAACTTGTAAAAATGGTTCTAGGAGGCTCACTGCCATTGTTGAATAATAAGGAAAAGCAGTGGCAATGACAACTTCTGCTGAGCAATGTGAAAGGTGGGTATTAAGTCTGATCTCACAAGTACCAAATGAGAGCAAAAAAATGCATGTGTAGATGAGAGAGACGGAACAAAATTGAACCATGTACCATTATATTACCATTATACCATTATATTTCCTCAGCCCATTTGTCACACCAATGGTATTACCTGCTACCTCACAGGAAAAAGCTGTGGGAGAAAAGTGACTTCTTGAAGAACAAACGTGCTCGTCTCTCACTCAGAGACACCTAATCTAACCGTATCCACCACAATTCCACACTTAATACATATAAGACTGTCATTTAGTCAGCCAGATCAGGGCTGTCAGACCGTCTGGATATTCCAATACTTCTTTCCAAGGGAGGGCAGGGCGTGGGGATTCAGATTTAATGTAATTGGGATGTCAGTGATGGCATCTCTTGCTTATCTTCCGACCGTCTGCCGCAGGTGACACGGTCGACAGGAATGAAAGTCTTACTCTGGTGGAGATGAGGCCATCAGACCTTAGAGTCAGACCTCTATCTGATTTAGAAGAGAGCTGTGGAAGAAAAACTCAATTCCTAAACAACAGGAACACAGTGTGCATTCTGCTCTATGTACTGGCTTGCCATTTCTACAAGGAATCTATTTTTCACTACCTAGCTTGTTACAGACCCCATTAAATAGTTTGACAAAAGCACAGATGTCATGTGTTGATGTATTTGGGGGTCAAGCACCAAGGCACATATTGTATCCTTTGGCATTCTTCTTATTCTTTTTTTTTATTATTATTATTAGGGGCCAAGCACTGAAAGTATATTAGCACTGAACATATGTTATTTGTTCCATTCAGAAAGTATTGATATTGCATAAGCCAAATGTAAATGGTTGTTAAATTATTTGTTACTAATTCATTAGGATTGTAAAATTAAATTTTCAAAGTTGAAAAGACCCACCTGAACTCCAATATATCTCTCATTGAAGAAATTCAGTTCTGGAATTTTAGAAAAAAAAGTCTCAAAAAAGTCTATTGAATACACCTATTGATATAAGATTCTGTGTGCATTTTTATTGTACTTGCCCAGTAACTACATGGAACAAGAGGGTAACAAACACCACAACAAAGCAGTTACGATATTACAGTGCATTGCTGGGGAATAACAATCTTTTGCTGATACAACAAGGCCCTATTCCAGAATTTTTCCTATCAAGTTAGAATGTGCAATAAAACTAATGGAAAATTAAACGTGGCAATTTTCTAGGCTGATTTGACATGGAACTATACTCTCATTCTGGTTTAAAAATAATCAAGGAACGTTTCAAACGTTTCGTTTAATTCATGCAGATAACATATCTGCCACCTGCTGGAAAACAAACACTTAAAATTATATGAAATTTCCACTATTGGCTCATTTTCCAACCCTTCTGTAATGTTTGGTCAGGAATGGCGTGTTGGGTCACATAGAAAGTGAATCCAATCGCCAGCACTTTATTAACTAAACAAACAGGTAATCCAGGGTAAACGACAAAGAAACTCCGACCAGGGGCCTGTTCTTCGTACGTTGTTTAAAACATCCGAGATCAAATGAGACATCCAAGATAATATCATCGTGCTCATCATGATCCGGCTAATTGGGTTCTTTGAACACTCCTGCCGGTTATGATCAGTACAGCTGGATTGAGTTATCTGAGATAACTGCACGTTTTCGTGTTGGTTTTAAAGGGGGATATTTATCGATAGCAGCAGTGATCAGCAACGCTGCTATTGGCTGGTCATCATGGCCAAAGAACACGCCCAGTTTTTCTCCCAAGCAGAGCAAGAGCTTTTAACGGAAGGTTATGCCGAATTTCAGTCTTCAATGTAAATAAATGCTACACACTCACAATGTGGTATAAATAAGTTAATTATTAAAACCTACCACCAGTACCAACATGCTGGGTAATGTTTGTAGCAGAAAGTTGCCAAATATGCTGTCATTAGTTTCCAGTTCCACTTATTTGCTGGGTCAATGTTGGCTTTTAGAAATGTTTAGGTTAGGTACACAGAGAAGATTAGTTACACTTTGTTTGTGTTTTTGCATGCACCTGAACAACCCAAGAAAATTAAGTTTACGCCCACTTTATAGGGAGCCTCTGCCCCAGAACTGATGAAAGCCTGGAAACGCCCTGAGTGTAAATGCAACATGAAATTCTTTACAAACACCAGCTATATCAGAACAGTACAACATTGAGGTCTGGAAGATTATGATTATAAATTAATCTTAAAGCTATTTTAGCTCAAGACGTTTTGAATATTAATGCTTTTAGCCGTGTTTCTCGGGGCCTTTGATGCAGTCATGTTTCTGCCTGGATGTCTCTTTACATAACATTAATCTGGACCTGACATAACATTGACCCTGAGAGAACAGCTCCAGGTAGAGAGTGAACAGTTCTCATCAAGCCACTCTTAGTGAGGATATGAGAATGACCTCAAAACTTCTTGAAAATCTAGAGAATTCATCAATGCCTTTTCTTGTAACCCTTGAAAATGCATCCTCTCAAACTCGCACACACAGGAGGGGGGAAAAAAACGCCTCTTCATTTGAAGCTGCAGTCCGTAGCTTTTTTTTCTTTGGATTAAAAATTATAAAAAAAAATACATATTTGTGAAAATATATAACCAGCCAGTGTTCAAAACAATCTGCTTGCCTCAGCTAGATTCAAAGCAGTAAGCTTGTAATAATATTTTTAAGTTCTATGGTACTGGTGGATTTTCGTGGGAGATTCGAGCATGTCTTTACATTATATAATTTACGTCACATCTGTACACATAAAAGGACTCGTCTCGTCTAGAAGGCTATATTGCGTGTGAGGTGGAGATTTATAGCCTTTTCTCACAGCACTTGATATAATTAAACGTATCAATTTGATGGTGGATCCAGAAAGGTTCAAACGACAATCACCAGTGACAACAGATTCTCCTATTGTAAAATGTAAAAGACTTTGTTTGGACTTCAGAGTGGCTACAGAAAAAAAGAGACAGCAATCGGACCATGCGAAAACAAGGATAATATATGAAGGACATTAGTCACACAATGCTTGCTTAGGTTGTTAACATTGACAATCTGAGAACAATGTATAATTTGCACGGTTTTGCGTGATATGATAACTTATAAGCAATTGTTAGATTTAATCAGCACAATTTACTGTAATGTCAGGACCAGAACAAATGTGGATGTTTCTAACTAGTTCAGAGGACATTTTCCAATGAAAATTCTCATTCTGAATGACAGTATCCACATAGAAGAAGAAGAGCTTATTGATTCAGTTCAGTCTGTCTGATATTTTATTCTAACCGTTACTCCTGATCAGAGGCTGCTGTAAATATTTAGTTGGAATGTAGAGTTGCATTTAAACAAAGTTTAATAGTGCAACATACAAATATTTAGTAGTGCATAAGTTGTAGTGTCCATTTATGTCAAAACTAAGCTAAGTTGTGACTTGCGCACATGGTGCAACCAGCCCTGGGAAATTGTCTTGACCAGGACCACACCCTTAAATGCATTGAAGCAAGTGCCATGTGATTGGTTGATTAGATAATTGCAATAATGAGAAATTGAACAGGTGTTCCTAACAATCCTTTATGTGAGTTTATGTTTAAGTCAAATGGTGAAAATCAAGTTTTTAATGTTGTTTATATGTCTATGTGGTGTTTTTAATATGCTTTAGGACAAACCATGTGCAAATTCAACACCATTGCTGAATATGTTCTCTTTAAAAATGCAGTGAACCAAATACAGTCTCAAAAACACGATTTGAAAGTGCTGGTGTTTCTGATGTCACAAACCTTGTAACCAATCACGTCAACGTGTGATCGTCTACGGGTGGGTCCAGATCACTAGTAATCGTTTTTTGAAAAGTGATTAGGTAACACTTGAATAATTAGTGATGCATTTTATGACCACTTTGAGGCCCTGTTTACACGAAAACGATTCCGGGTAAAAACGTAAAAATATTTTATCGGATGTGCCTTACGTTTACATGGCGACGGCGTATTTGAGGCTTAAAAACGCAAAAAAGTGAAACCACCTTCCAGAGTGGAAATCTTAAAAACGCTCCACTGCTGCGTTCCCGTGTAAACTGTAAAAACGCAAACGTCTGCTTGACGGTGAAGGTTGTACGCAGACGGGCGGACTTGGTGTTGTTGTAGTATGCAGTCCTAGCTGCCTGTATACTACATTACCTGTGTAATGCATTACCTACATTACCACATACCTGTGCATACTACATTGAATTTCACACACTTTTGTGTCACCATTTGCACGCGGATTTCCCACACAAAACACTCGTCTAAACACAGAATAAAAAGTGATGACGCAACGCCACTTTTGCGTTTTCTCTTCAGAATCGTTTCCGTGTAAACATAGCCTGAGAGTAAAAAAAAGACAAATCGATCACATTTCAGACACATTCATGTTGTGATTAGTAATTTATTAGTAAAATCTTTAAAATTTGTCATAATTATTAGTTCTTAACGAGTGCTAGCTTATTCATTAATTACTGATTAGGGGGTGCCCACGGTTATGTAGATACAAATGTCAATTTTATACTTCTTGAACATTTACCCTGAATGAATGCACCCTAGTGAAAAGAGCATACACCAAAATGTATTTAAGACCAAACCACCAAAACATATTTAAAATATGTTTATTTCATTCTAAGTATACTACAAATCCATTAATATATTACTGACATATCGCTTGAGACTTACTGATATAAATGTTATAATTAACATTTCTTTGGAGTACTTTTGTCATAGGTGGTTTCAGGAAGGCAGACGAAGATAAGGATATATTTCAAACATGAAGGTTTAATGGTAATAATATAAATGAGAGCAGAACAGGAAGCAACACACACTATGCACAGCGTGGATTAGACAAAGACCGACTGACATGATCATGATTTATAATCAATTATCCATATAGGTAGGCAAAAATACAGTAGATCAATTGTATCAATAATCAATCACAACGAATTATAATTAAATATTAATATGTCAGTTGTCTAGAATAGAGCTATTCCAAGGGTAACCCTTATGGAATTAATTTGTTATCTGTTCGTCCAGCAAACCTTACGATCTTACATCAGCCTTGAAAGACCGATAAAACGAATACTTGCGAATACCTTTGGCGGGTCATTGCTATTGGGTGTGTTTAGATAAAATTAGGTAAAATTGACAAAGAAGGGAAGAAATGGACAAGTTGAAAGAAAAAGCGAAGGGACAACCGAGAGAAACTAAATGCCACTGCCAAAAAAAACGTTATTTGGACAAATTGTCCACAATAAACAACGTTGATCCATATGATTTAGTGTTGGTGCTTGTTTTAGTAACCTAGGCTAAGTTGATTACCATTGTGCATAATGTCCTATTTGAGCTGAGAAGAAGCTCTAGTTTCCCGTTAGCTTGCTATTTTAAACATATATTACGTTTTCATAGGTTTTGCAAAACAACAAAAAAAAAAGTTTTTGTTGTTGTACATTACTTTTAGGACTTGACATTAACAGGGTATTTGGTAGTTTATTTTAAAATAGTTTGAGGTATCTTTGCCCATACCAGTTTATGTGTACTTAAAGGGTTCTTAATGGATGCAATCAGTACAGAAAAAGGAAAAAGTCATTTATATATTAACTTGATTCACAAATATTTTAAAAGGGCATGTTACAACTATGTACAGTATATCAATAATTTGATATTACTTTGGTCAGTGTCACTGGTGTCACTCTTGTTGCACGTTAACTTCATGTCAGACAGTATTCGAGACGCTGGCAAGCTGCTTAGTAGTGAATGGAACGTTTTGAGACTCAGTCACACCAAATGTGGTTGTTAATCCCCAAAATTTTCAGTGTGTCTGTGAACATGGCCATATATTTGCATTTTGTATTTAATAAACAGTGCAAGTAGGCTACTGTAAAATAATAAGTCATCCAAGTAGCCAGGAAATGCTGTAAATCCCCTGCAATATTTAACAGCACATCTTTTTCCCTAACACGTTATCTCTCATTTCACTATCTTTGACACTCTGTAGTTTATTCATATGGGTTTTGTAATTGCATAATGAACCTGGACAGAAAAAAAAAAAAAAAAAAAAAAAAAAACAACACAGCTGTTATTTTGGGTCATGTTGCCAGCCATTGGCTGCCACCCGTTGTGTGTGCGGCGCTTTTCCCAGCTTCTGCATGTATGCATTTTTGACAGATGGGTTGCTTGGCTTCCTTTCATAAAAAGCAACAAACAGTTTTGGCAGTCAAGCACACAGACTTTGCATGTTGTCACCATTGACTTCTCAATATTTACATCATTCCAGGATGCTGGAATTTAAATTTAACCATGATGCTTTTTTTTTTCATGACAGCTTTACACACGCTCTTTGCCTGTTTTTTTTATTTTTATTTTATTTTACTTATAACTATCATTATACAATATACTAAAAAAGGTTTTTAAAGACGTATGCTCTTCAAGTCTGCATTTATTTCACACAAAATACAGAAACAAATTAATATGATATTTTATTACAAATTTCTGTATTATATAATATAATTTAAAATGTAAAGCTGAATTTTCAGCATCATTATTTTCATTAAAATAGAAATCAAATATTTAAAACTGTAATAATATTTCACAATATTATTGACTTTACTGTATATTTCCATCTTTACAGGTTCTTCCATCTTGGCAGTATGAAGACAACATTTATAAGTGGTAAATTCTGTAGTGTGCTGTTGTGAAGGGATGATGATTTATCACCCCCTTATATAGTTTTACTCCAGTGATTATGCTGGAGGATTTTTGTGGTTGCCCAAAGCTGACGATGACCCATGCTGGTTCTTGGGTCACAAAGGTGCCCGGTGTATTACATCACCATATGGGGATATGAATTTAGCTTAGAAATTACTTTTCAAAATGGCAATAAAACTGTCAAAACATGCTTAACACACACACATACAAGGTTAGCGAACATGCTCAGTCGGGGGCAGTGCTCCACTGGCCAAAGAAGGAACAGTGTATGATTTGGGCAGCATTAAAAATCAATTGGATTGGAACATTAAGAGTATTTGTCCATTTCCATCTGTTTGGAAGACAAAGTAATCACGCTGGTATGGAGACGAGTTGTTGAGGATCAGTGCCTCCTGCATCTTGGATGCCCTTGAGGCATGGGCGTCAGTTTGGCCAGTCTGAGCAAGACACTTAACCCCTAGATGCTCCAGAGGTGTGCGACCTCTGACATAGCAATTGTAAGTCGCTTTGGATAAAAGCGTCAGCTAAATGAATAAATGTAAATGTTATATCAGAGCAAAAAATGATGATCAGGACCATACATTGTAAAATAATCATGAAAGTCAGTCAAATTCTTCTGCCGCTCAGTCAAACAGAAAACACAAAAGAACAGCATTATGGTTTGCCACACAAGTCAACATTCTGTATGTCTCGGTTAAAGTCTTTCAGTCTGAAAGTCCCCTGGTGGTTATGCAATGGATGAATATTTCATCAGCAAAGTTTAGGCTCGACCAGAGACACAAGACTAGTAGATGCTGCTCTATACTGGATTGAAATGTGAAAGATTCAAACTGTGCCAAAATCTAATTTTATTCTGAATTCTTCAATAATGGTGTAATTTAGTAGCCTGACTTCATCATACTCACATTCTATTCAGGCATGTCTTAATCGAACCAGGAAAAAAAAAAAAAAACCCTCTGCACTCAATTGGATAGACCTACAACCAACCAGAGCAACACAGAAAGTGACGTATGTTGAGCGAGTTGTCAACAGAACTGAACTGCACGCACTCTGGAAAAAGTATTTAAAAGAAAAATTAGTGTTAATGAATGTATATACAAACATGTTCTCCGTTTAGGATTAGATCTCGACAATAAAGCCAAGAAATCTGCTCTCTTTTCTCGACCTGTCCCAATTTTATAGCAGGGCTGGAGCGCGACTTTACTGATTTTAATATATGGAGACCAGGCTGAAGAAGCGTGTTCATTTGAGTCATTTGAGAAAAGAGACCGGGAGCCAAAATGATGTTTTAATTATGTATTTAATGATGATTTAAATAAAAAATAATGAGTAGCATCGAATAATTTATTTAAGGGGAACAGTGACTATCAGAATGGGTATGGTATGTGATTGCAGCAATGGCTTTGACATGAGCTGCATCGCCATGATACCCATTTCGGTTCCTCCTTTTACTTGGTCTTCCATGAGTGCGACCAAAAGAGAAACCACAATGACAACGGGGTTTTCATTAAATCCCAGCTTCTTAGCAACCATCGGAGCCAGCTGATAAATTAAACTTTAGCCGAATCCTGTAGGAAGGACGGCAAACACATCTTTCCGATCGACAAATGCCTTTATTGCAGTTCTCTGTTCGTCTTTTAAAATGAATGTGCTGTCGATTTCTTCTAAAACAGATGGGATAGCAGAATCTATAAATCTAAATTCTCCAGCTGCAGTCATCTTTGAGGGTAACCAGTTCAACCCAAGCGCTCTTTGATTACGTAACTGTAGATCATCTGTACATCATCGTATAAAGCCCGCCCCGGCAATTTGATTGGCCCGGACATTTTTTGACTGATCATAATTACTCCTCAATGGATCGAGTCCTGACCGAACTTCCCGAACAATTCCTGCTGCCAGTTGGTGGCGCTATAACTTTGACTCACAATAGTCACATCCATGTAATCGGCCTCTTACAATGTACACACTCCTGAAGTTTCATCAAGATCAGTTAATGTATGCTGAAGTTATAACACACTTCCTGTTTCATGTTTCTTGCTATAATTTTGTTTCCTCGCCATGGCCAAACCGTTCAAGATATCAAAAATACCCTGGCAATTTTTTCATACTCAAAGTCTTGACTTCACGCTGACCGAATTTCGTGGAATCTCGATCAATTCTCTAGGAGTAGTACTTTAAATTCCATTGAATGTGTTTTCCAAACAACCCTAAATAGCAGACTTTTTGTTGGGGTGTGGTAAAACTTAGAGCACGAACGTTGTTCGGCCTGATGAGATCTATATGTGTACCGAGTTTCATACTATTACATGCAAGCATGTTTGATTTATGGACCAAGTTTTTCGGACCCCGTTCCAGGGGGTGCCGTCAAGCCCCCTGCCACGCCCGGGTACCAGCTTCAGCCCGGCTCTGATGGCCGTGGGCAACCATTTCAAGAGTATTCAAGAGTAAACCTGTGTGCAAAGTTTCAAGAGTTTTCGAGCATGTTAAGGGCACCAAAAAGTGCCAGAAAGTTAATAAAATAATAATTTTCCTAATTTTTTCTAAGGAAAACAATAGGGCCTTTGCCTTTTCAAGACTTGGGCCCTCATAAAAATGAAAAGAGGGGGATCTTTAAGTTTTGTAGTTCAAACTAGCTACAAATTACTGTTGCTTACCTCCAGTTCGTGTTGCAAAATGGATTAACATTACCCACGTTATCCAAACTAGAGTTCTCAACGAGTCGGGTCGGCCCAACAAACCCGACAGGACCCGCGGGTTTGGGCCAGGTTCGGGTCGAATTGTAATTTTCAGGCCCGTTGAGAACTCTATCGTAAGCCACCTGCAATGAAACACCTCTCTTTATAATTTGTTTAACAATGTTTTTGAAATAAATTTTATAAGAAAGTTTTTAATTTTCATTGATGATTAATTATTGCAATGTTCGGACATATTATAAACTGTTAATTGTTATTATATGCCTATAATTCATTGTAAATGTTTTAGACAATTTTCAATGAGGAGGAGTAAGCTTCTATGTTATATTTTGTTATCCTCTCTGCACGTTATGTGCTGTGAAATAAATTTGTGGCAAATTAATTATAATAGTGGATTAATTTAATAATAAAATTAGCCTAGGCCTACCCTAATGATGATAACACAATAATACTAATAATAATTGAATGCATAAATTGGAAATACTAAATCATCTTGATACTGATAGCTGATGCTTGTTTTAACAATATCTCTGGATACAGTACATGATATCATCTGACGCAATCCAGGGGTTTAATGCAGATATTTCACGTGTATAGTGTGAGGAGTGATGTCGCAGCTCGATGATCAGACGGTATAGTGTGAGCACATAAATCCTGAACTTTGGCTTTTCATCACATGCAATTTACTCGTTCAGTGTCGCACAGACGTCGCACAGTGTATGCCCACCTTAAGGGCTACATGTCTGTTTGAAACTATTGGCCCAGTTATCTTGTCTTCCAGTTGGACATTTCTAACTCTAAATTACACTGACATTGAGTAGAGACCAATTATCCTGCTTAAAACCACTTATTGCAAATGACTGTTTGCTTAGCAGTAAGCGCCAGTCATTAGGGCTTCAAAATTGATCAATTCAGTAGCACTCCAGTGCTTGAAATCCATGACCGTCCTATATTTCAAGTTTGAGTCTACCAAGTCAGCAGCATAGTTTGGTGGAGTGCTACTTTTAATGAAGGGAAAAATTATGATTCATCACCTTGTGACACAGAAACACTGCTGAGAATCTTTTGACACACTCCCTCACTTTTACCAGGTTTGCCTTTAATCTGTCGCTTTCAGCAGCAAGCAAGCCTGGTCCTCTTTGAGCTGCTTCAGCCTGCCTCATCTCACAGCTGGGAGATCGAGCTCTTCATCTGTTCGCTGCGGTCTGTGGACCTCCGAAGGTCTTGATAGCATAAATCAGAGAGTAAAAAAAAGTCACTTGGATTCCTCACAAATAAGCTTTGCCGATACAGCGTGTGGCAAACATTGACATTTCTACATGACAAAATAAGGCTGGCGGGTGTCAGTTTGCATCTTTAAGTGTGTCGTCGTTAATCTTTCTTGCTGACATTGCAGCCTCTCCCTTCACCTTCAGTTTAATTAGGTGCAGCTCTTGTCAGTCTCATAAGAGAGAAAACGGACCACGATTTTCAGATGGATGCAGGGAGTAGAAGGAAGTAGGAGGGAAAGAGGTTTGAAATGAGACAGTGATAAAAGAGGTAATGATTGGATTGCAGTGGGGAAAAAGGCTTTGCAGATGAAGATAGTACAGATGCAGTTTTGTTTTTGATTAAAGAAACTAAGCCATTTTATTTTTTTGTATACCTTTCCTTATGTATCTCCTGAAAAAAAATGTTTCTTGGTTTTATAAAATAAAAGTAGTCATTAAAATATTGATAAAAAGTTTTTTTTTTTTTGTATGAATATATTTCATTATATTATTTACATGAAAAATATGTATTACGAAATGGTGATTATGAAGACAATTGTATTAGTTTGTTGACTCAGTCATGATAATAAATATTACAACATTACAACAGCCTGATGCGGTTTATTTAATAAGGACTCCCGATAAAACATCATCGTCATTATTGATATTAGACTTTTGACATTTCAATTTTTGTAATTAAATCACTTCAAGATAATTTAAAGACATACAGTCAACAATTCCAAACAAACACATAACATCCTCTTTTTCCATAATTTTCCATTGCTCAGCTTTAGGATATATTCTTATTTTGTCTTTGTGTGAGTAAGAAAAACATTGACACTCTTTCATTGGTTAACTTTATTGGTTAAATTTATATATATATATATATATATATATATATATATATTGATTCTCGTCCATGGGACGTGCCACTTCTCTGGTATTTTGCCAGTTACTCAACACAGGTAAATCCTGATAAGCGCTCATTGTCACAGTTGTAAACACGATGGGTCTCTTTTCTATAAGTGGGGTTTTGTTTCACAACGGCTTTGTTTTCAGGCAGACTTTTAAAGAACCCAACACACACGTCTCCTGGAAATCAGATGACGACTTTGATACTCCCGAAGTGTTTTCCATTTGTGTGTCATAGCCATAGTTTAGCTAACGGTATGTGGCTGTGACGTCTGAGGCTGAGACTATAGTGCTAATTTGTCAACTCGTCTTGTGGTTACTTTGCTTGCAAGAGTAATACAGGATGTAGCACATTTTTTTTTCAACTGCGTTGAAGATGATGACTTAATGCAGTCTGCAAATGCACAGTGTTTGCATATGCTTATATTGGATAATTTTAACATCCAGTAGCTGTACCTGGGCATATGTATGCATTTCAGGAAAAGTGAAGATGAAAACAACAACAACCACCAAAAACTTGTCGTTACATAAGAGTTTGACATTCCCTGGTGAAACGTCATTTATCAGAGCTCTCAACAGCTCATATAAATGATAAAGGTAGATATAGGCTACCTACTTTTCATTCATGATTAGAGAGTCTTGTATTCATTAGGTAGAGCATGCACAGAAAATAGAAAATCCATACATCATTTGAGATGTGACATTAGAAATGCTGTCAATATTCATTGACCCCATATTTGAATAAAGTGAAAAGCCTTTCAGATTTTAATGTAACAAGCGCTCTCATAAACCTAAATGTTCCTTTGGAGTACACAAAGGCATGAATGCTGAATTGTTTTCATATTCAAATTTCAAGTAACAGTGAGGCTGAATGGCAGCCTGTTATTGATGTGAACGACCTTCAGCGTTGCATTAGCTCACGTGGATCTGTGTATGAGCAAAGGCCTGCCCTCTGCAACTTAATTAATAGAACGTCGCACTGATGGGAGAAAATTTGGTTCAGGCTGAATCTTCTGCACCATTTAACCGTATAATGGAATGGTTTCTTCAACGTCTTCCCAAAAGCTGACCTTGCCAACGTCTTTGAAGGCCTGCTTGCATTTTAAACTGAATAGAAGTATTGGAGGCGGAAATTTTTAGTCTAGTGTATTTGCTGTCACTGGGATTGAAGAAGTTTATCTAATTGGTTCAGGTTTTACACATATGGCCTCTATGTGTACACAAAGTGCATGTAAACTTTTATCATCTTGTGAAGAGATTTTAGATGAGTAAAGTTGAGCCGAAAAGGATACAGAGGAAGAAAGTGAGAGACAGAGGAAGAGATGGCAGGAAAGAAGGGCAGTGAGGAAAGCTTATGTTACCCCCAAAATAGTTCAAATAAAAAGAAAATTCTGACATTATGCTCTCTCATTCCATTCCAAACCCATACACTGTTATTTTTTATCTTTACACAGTTATTGACAGACTATTCAAGGTGAACATGTCTGTAAGTCACCCAGAAAGAAAGAAAGAAAGAAAGAAAGAAAGAAAGAAAGAAAGAAAGAAAGAAAGAAAGAAAGAAAGAAAGAAAGAAAGAAAGAAAGAAAGAAAGAAAGAAACGCACTAAAAACATACATTCAAATTATGACATTCCAGTTTCCAGTTATTTGAGGAATTTCAAGAATAGGAAATTTATTATCACTATTCACCAATCATACCATCCCCAAAGTTTCATATTCAGAATCTAAAATGATTGGAAAAAGAAAATATTCTAGAAGAATCGTGACAAATGACAAATTTACTCTTAGACAAATTTACTCGCAGGAGTAACTTTAGTTTTAGATAAACTATATCTTTTTAATTAATTCCATATTTATGTAGACATGTAAACTACTATTTAAACGTTAGGGGTTGGTAAGATCTTTTAAAAAAATTATATATATATATATATATATATATATATATATATATATATATATATATGCTCACCAAGACTGCATTTATTTGATCAAAAATATATTAAAAGCAGTAATATTGTACAATATTAAATAAATAAATAAATAAATAAATGTAATTTATTCCTGCAGTGGCAAAGAAAGCTGTTTTTTTTATTATTATTATTTTTAGCAGCCATTACTGTGTCACTTGATCCTTTAGAAATCCTTCTAATATGCTAATTTGCTCATAAACGTTTCTTATTATATTTGTGCTGTTGACTTTGTGGAAAAAGATTTTTGGGATCCATTTTTTTTCCCCATGATTCTTTGAATAGATCTTTCAAAAGAACAGCATTCATTTAAAATAATATATATATATATATATATATATATATATATATTTTTTTTTTCTATAAGATTATGAACGTTTTTTTTATATCTATATATTATTGTCACTTTTTTATTCATTTTATAAATCCTTACTGAATAAAAACTGTTAAAAACGAAGAGCCCATCCAAAAGAGATATCGAAAGATTAACTCTGACTGGCTTTGCTGGTGAAGAGAGAGGAAGAAGACAAGATGCCAGGCCATCATACACAATTAAAGCAGAGTGTGGATGTGTGGATGAGAGGACGTGCACTTGTGTGTAGCAGGCAGGCTCAGACAGCGCACGCCTTCGGCTCCTCACTGCCTCTGAGATTCGAATGACAGCTGAGGGTCCCAGAGGAGCCCACTGTGAGGCCTGAGTGAAGTTCTCAGAAACTGGGGCTGAAAGGACAGGAAGCACAAAGACGAAGCAGGGACGGCAAAGCTCCAGCGCTACTGGCTGCAGTAATCAGTGACGTGTGGAACTTCTTGCTCTTGCCTTTGAGTTGCCTTTTGGATGGTAATATTACACATGTTCTGTGCCACTAAAATGTATGTGTATTTAGAGCATGTAATGAATCATAATTTTTAAATTAAAAAAAAGCCTGATACAAAATGTCAATTGCCCCAATAACATAACTTCAATAACATAATGTCAAGACAAATTAATATAACTCTTATTACTGCATTTATAAGGTCCACATCCAAATGACTGAGAAATAAGTCCGCATTTAAACTGCAGGTATTGATGCCCAATTCCGATTTGTTCCGATCTGATTTTTTGACCAGCATTTTGTTTTAAAAGTGACCCATATCCAATATCTGCATATACACTATCCACTTGGCTTAGTGCAAATGTTAGGCTGAAAATGCAAGTAAAAATGGCCCGAGTGACAATGGACGCATAGAGCGCTAATACAAGCTTTTGCTTTCTGCTTCATCTTGAAAAGGTCAGCAAAACATTGGGTTGAGTCTTTGTCCTCAATTGCACAATTGAAAAGAGTCGACGTAATTTGCCACCAACTTGTTCCCGATCTGTATGCTTACATGGCAGACGTAAGTACATGTATCCGATTCATATCCAATTTATTTCCACATAGAAATGAGGCCTGAAACCGATCAAAGAATATCGGAAAAAAAATCGTTACTTGAACCATGTAATGTAAATGCAGACAAAATTGCTTCTATTCTCTTTCTGAAGGCATCTCCAGCATGCTTTCATGTGTATTCAACACCAGTACCTTCCCAGCGACCAGCCCGTTGAGACACTTCAGTTGCCATTAATCTTTGAGTGGCACTGACAGCCTGTCGCTGAAGTCAGCTGCTCCTAGAGCAAATCAATTCCACAAACTTAGGCTGTTTCACTGTCCAACATAATAGGTAACGGTGTTCTGTTGTGCTAGGTGTCTTAGCAAACTCTATGTTAGGAGAAAGATGGGTTGAGTTTACAGAGTTTACAGCTAAAAAAAACCCAGCATGACTGCATTTATGTGCAGAATAGTATATACCAATCACAAGTTTTATAGTGATGTCACATGTCGGGCTCAGTAGAAGGCTCAGCCTATATGAGCACGCTACAGGCTGCCCTATGCTATATAGCTGCTGCACTGCGTTGACAATGAATACAAAATTAAGGTTATTTTTTTGGTTTCAATATCTCAAAAAGATTAATCTTCCCCATAGCGTAAGCTAAACTTACGCAATATGAGAGAACCTCTCGTAAGAGAACCAGAGCCATCTTGTGGCATGTACAGTCTATAGCAGCCATGAACCAGAGTGCGCAGCTCCGTTGTTTTATCTATTAAAGTGTAACTAAACCCCTTGGTCAGAGCCTGACTCCACCCATTTGCAATATTTGAAAAATGCTGAAAAACTAGGAAGACCCCAGCAGAGATAGAGGGGACGAACCGAGGGTGAGGCTGAGACCCACCTAAGACCCGCATTGACAGCTGCTGTCAGACTCTATAATGGGGAGTGACGCAAGTAGCTTTGCAACAGAGTGGTCATTCGAAGTCGAAGACTTTTCTCCCCCACCTTCACCTGAAGTGGAGGAGGGTGAATTCTGTGGACACAGGGCCATATCAATTCGAGCCGGTGTCTCAAACTGCGGTCTTAACTCCTGCATTGCGATCGACATCTGATGCGATTTGTCCAGTTGATGTCAATAGCGCGTACTCTCTGTAGGCATATATTCATATTGATATTTTGCCGCTATGTGAAAAAATCCAGCAAAATGCGCTGGTGCGTTTGTCTACCCCAGAGGATTAACATTAGCCTAACCATAAATTGTGATTCAAGTATACATGATCACTAACATCAAGACGCCACTGGTGGAGTCCATGCAGGAGGAGCAGCGTGTAGCACTGCGTTGCTTTTCAGCGCAAGCTGTGTGAAGCCCATGTCCACCTCTATTCTGTTACCATCCTGACCACTGTACTAAATACAAATAAATCTATGCCAACTTAAAGCTAATCCTAACTGTACTATGCTACTAACTAACTAACTAGGCTACACAAAATAATCTAAATAACTATATAAATGCTATGCTAAATAGATGCTAAAATACTCTATCCTGATCGTTTGCAATACTCATTGACTCGCAGTGGTTTTGACGAAACAAGATCCAAACCCATGACTGTCTGTGGCATATGAGTAACTGCGTCTTCACTCATGGAGTCGGAGGCAGAAGCTTAGTCCCTATTAAGTATTCACCAAGGCCTGCGTCTGCTGTTTGGCAGGTACCCCTCCATTAGCTGAAGCATTTGGAGCCATTAACATTGATAATTTCTAATTAGAATTCAGCAGTGACAGACAGGCTAATTGGCGGTTCTCCCTAAAACACACTGGTAATGGCTGCTCATATTAATTACATGCAAAAGAACATGTTTTTGGACAGCAACCGCAGTGAAGAAAATAGAGGTCTAAAGGGGGCTGATGAGAGGATTCGAGGCATGAAGTATGAGCTCAGTGTTTGTGGGTTTTTATAAAGCATGCATGGATTGTCCCTTCACTAATTTTTTTTAACGAAAAAACATTTTAACACTAATATGACAGGCAATTCAGGAGTTTAATGTGGTAGCTTGTATTTAAAGCTTAAATAAATGTTTCTAGAACATCATCAAAGCTCAAGGAGAAAAGAAATTAAATCTTCATTAGGAGTGAAGTTGTTTTTTAGTTTGACTAGTAGCCCATTGTCCCTTTGACAGAGCCTCAGGCATTGCCTCAGAGCTCAATGAAGTATTTGCTCAATATAACTATAAAGCTAAACAAGACATCTATGATGAGATTTACTGTTCCATAGCAGCTGCGACCTACAGGTCACAAATGTAATTATCTGATGCATTGTGGTTAATATGATGACAATAGTTGAAAGGGCAAGCCATTGTTAATGGCCTGTTCAGTTAAGGGCAGCGATTTGAAGAATTTGCTGTTTGTTTTGCAATAGTAAATATAAGCTCACCATTTAATATGATTCGTGGGTTTCTTTAGAGCGTGCAGATGAGAAAATGACTCTTGTCAAGTGCTTCTGAGTGTTTGTGTTCATTCATGACAAAGGAACATGTTAAAGGTTAGCATCAGTGACAGTCTCAAAGATCGTCATGTACCGTTAATTTCAATAATTACTATGTCTTCCAGTGTCTGACTCTGCACAATCACTTTAGAGCGTTTAATGATGTCATCTGTCTAGATGACAATTTAACACAGTTACTGATTACTAATCCACCTTATTTTGAGGATCTACATGTTCTTGTAAAATCATTTCTCCTAAATGTGTGTCTTACAGCTGCAGTTTCTTATCTGTTCTGTTTATTCACTTGTTTCCCCATGACCCAAGAAGGACTATAGACAAGAAGGTTAATGTTCTCACCCATTTCTAAAAAAAAAACTAAATTGCAGATGTTTGCAATGACTGCTGCTTACATACAGTATTAGTTTGGTGGTCAGTGAGATTTGTATAGAAATAAATTGATACTTTTATTCAGCAATGATGCATTCAGTTGATCAAAAGTGTGAGTAAAGATGTTTACAATGTTGCAGAGTTTCACACATTATTCTATTTCAAATAAATGCAGTTCTTTACAACTTTATATTCATCAATGAATCCTAAGAAATAGATCCAAGTTAAGCAGCACAACCAACCCGATCTCACGGGAATTCGAACGACCTCACTCGTACGAATTAGTACGATTTTTGTGAAATCGTACATATTTTACAAATTGGCCAATTCGTATGAATTCATACGATTGACCTACCCCTAACCCCACCCCTAAATATAACCGTCACGTGGGTTTAAGTAATTCGTACGAATTCGTACGAGTGAGGTCGTATGAATTAGTACGAATTAGCCACTTTTGAATCACTCGTACGAATTCGTACGAATTGGTCGTGAGATAGGGTAGGCACAACAGTTTCTGACATTGTTAATAATAAGAAATATTTCTTGAGCTCCAAATCAGCATGTTGGAATGATTTCTGAAGTATCATGTGACACTGAAGACTGGAGTAATGCCATTTTGAAATATAGCATTTTGAAAAATAGAAAACACTTATTTAAAATGTCAATAATCTTCACAATAATAGAGTTTTTGCTGTATTTTTGATCAATCAAATAAAATGCAGCTTTAGAGAGAGAGAGAGAGAGAGAGAGAGAGAGAGAGAGAGAGAGAGAGAGAGAGAGAGAGAGAGAGAGAGAGAGAGAGAGAGAGAGAGAGAGAGAGAGAGACAGACTCCAAAGCCTTTAACATTAGTGTAGGGGAGCTAAGATGAAAGGGTGCCTTAAGTCTTTATAAACATTTTTTGAAAAGTGAAAAGTGCCGACTTTTTGTTTCCGTAAGCAGAGAAAGATCTTTAGTGAGCTAAATCAGTGTCATCACTCTTGGTTGTTTGTGATTGAAGACATTTGCAGTATTTAAAATGTACTTTTGCCAGTTTCACAATGAGCAACCCAAAGAATACCAGAATGCGTATACTAGAGAACTTTTTTAAAAGCACCAGCTTTCAGAACACTTTTATTCCCACTGCTTGAAATATGAGCAGCAGATATTTCCTGCTCTTTCATATGTTACTGAATATCTCATGAAAAATAATTCTCTACCTCTCTCCAATACTGGTACTTTTCCTCCTCCTCCTCCTCCTTTTCTTTAAAGCAAAGCTGTAATGTTACTAACTGCTAATCTCTCAGGCTCAATATCCTCTCTCTGTTCCGAAGTATCTTCGGTGATTTCCTGCTGCTGACCTCTGACTGCCATCTGACTGCTTTCTTTCAAGATCATGGACAGCACTTTGAAATCCTTCTCACCTAATTGTATTCTTGCTGTATTGAAATGTCACGTGAAAACAGAAATAAATATACCAAATCTTAAATTTTTGAACACAGTACACTGTACTTTCTTGCTGTTTTTAAGCAGTAGTGCATATCTCTTCCATTTGGTTGAACTGTATTTGCACGTTTCTCTCCTTTTCAAAATTACTTCTATGAGGGTCTCTAAGCCCTGGTATTTTAGCGCCTTGGGAAGGTGTTTTCCCTGTGTCCTTTTCCATGTGAGAGGGTGTTGTGTGCCCAAAGCATTTTCCCTGCTGACCTCCTTCATATGAACAAACTAGTGCTTGTGCAGCTGTTTTACTATGCCAAGCAGCAGCCGTGCTGTGGGCCTGGGTGGTGTCAGAATGTGTTAGTTTTCACAAATTGCCTGAGGGTGATAATAATGTAATCAAGAATCCCCCATCTTCACCAGCACTCGTCTACACTACGGTCTCCGGCCTGATTTTAAACCTCGTAGGTTGCTTTCTTTGTGATGTATTATTTTAGTCACCTCTTGCTTAAAGACAATGTCTCATTGTTCTCAAGGTTTTTCTCCTCTATTTCTCTTAAACGTTAACCTCATGTCTGGTCTGTCATGTGTCACAATCATCCTTCTTAATCCATTGGTCTGAAAAGATGTTGTAGTATGTAATTGGCAAAAAGGTTGGCTGAGCTCTGGATCCCAATCTTGGAAAAAATCCTGGGAAATTTGTATGACTTTTGTGTTACAGCCCCTGATTCTCTCTGAACCCCTCTGAATTATCTCGTGTGAGTTGCACGTCTAATTTCACCAGAGTGCCTATATATCGTTTGTGATATCATAATTGTTGTTTTAACAATGTGCTATTTGACATTATCAAGTATAGCCTATCCCCAACACAGTCTCACGAAGATGCGTATCTATAACAGGAATGTCACTTCTCATGGCATTTAAACGCCAAAAATGTTATGCTACGCACTAAAAAAACCCTGGGGTAGGTTTAGGGGGGAGGGGGTGGGAAGTTCGTGCATATTATACGCCAAAAAGTGCGTATATGCACGCGAAAAACGTGTACCATATACACGCAAAAACTGTTTTTGGCGTATAAATGCCACGAGAAATGACATTCGTGCTATTGATACGCACTTTCGTGAGATCTCGCACCTATCCCTCACACTGTCAGTGTCTGGTTGTGTTCACTGAGTTAGAGGTCCTCGTTCTCACGTCTTTCACGTTTGACTTTATTTCCCAGCATTCTGTCACTCATCAGTTCATTGCACTCAGCTTTTTTCCATCATCTTGTTAGCTCTGTGTGTATATATTTCCTGTCTGTGTTAAAACCATTGCACACCGAGTTCGAAATTTGCATCTGAAATTTTCGCACGTTAAAAAAAAAAAAAATCGACCTCACGTTATGTCAATCACGCTTGCACACCGCCTCTGAAACTTTCGTCCGTCATAAAAAAAATTCGGATCGGGTTCGATTTTCTGCGTTTTTCGCACCCACAGCCAGCATTTTGAGAGGTTTTTTGACAATTCAGGGCTGGCTGGAGCTCGTTCCGCACATCATTTCACATATGCGCAGTGCTTTCAGTTTCGGATTCGGATTTTCTTTCTCTGTATATTGTGGGCAGTTTGTAATAAAACATGGATAATGAAACATTGTTGCAGTGGTTGATTGGGCCATTTCACACACTTCAGTCGGTACCAATACCAGTATTGTATTGCATTGTCTGTTGGTTTTCAATGTCAATCATCACAGTTTCCGATTAAATTGCGCATTTAAATATGGTTGTCAATCCAGAAACTTTGCAGTGCTCTTGTAACACCTGTATTCAAAAATGGGTAATAAAAAGAAAGAGAATAGCCATCTCTTTATAATCACTTAGGCTGTCAATCTCTAAAGTGCAACCTCGCTGAATTTTGCAACTTGCGAAAACTCCCGTTATTATGATTTTTTTTTTTTTTAGCGATTGGTACGGGTTGTACAATTGATGACCCTAGTTAGATATTAGAAGCCCTACAATGAATGATGTGTGAAATATCAGAGTAACTTTGCTATAGGTTGTGCTTTCTCTTGTTTGATATGCTGTTTTAACCACTGGGGAAGAGATAAGCGCCTCAAATCTTTCGAAAAGTACAGAGATATAATCTCACTCTTAATCACATTTTTCAGGGCATAATCTTTCCCATCAACACAGGCTTAGGCTTGTCAGTGAAGATGAGCTGCTTAATTCTGTTCCATATAGCACTTAACCAGTACTACATGTACACAAATCTGAGCACAAATCTTTGAAAATACCCCATGTCATCAGCCAAATGGTTTGATCTAGGTTCTGGTATACCTTGGGTCAAAACCAATTGAAGAGAGATGAGTGGAATAGCCAGTTGTGGGCCTGTACAAATATTTGGCTTTTTGGTCATTGTATCAGGGGTGGCGCCAGCTGATTTTGTCGGGGCTTCAGCCTTGAATATTTTGAGTCAAGCCCCGAATGTAACTGTCACTGAGCAAAAATGAAACTGGACAATAGAAATACGATATAATATAAATACAAGATATTGCCATTGCATGTACAAGGATAGCAATTTATTATTTTGCAGATGATAATGCATGCAAAACAATATAGTACTGTCAAGAATGACAATCAGGCTCAGTGTTCTCAATATTTAGAGTAAAAGTTTCACAATTTTTTCAGTTTTAATTTAGTGCCTACTTGCATACAAACCGTTATTTAATTTCAAATAAGCAAGCCAAGAGAGAGTAGTAGGCTTTGAATACAAATAAAGCTGGGTGTCATCAGCATAACATTTACAATTTATGAAAAATGTGACCTAAAGGTATTAGATTAATAAAAAGAAGAGAGCCCAAAATTAAACCCCAAGGCATGCCACTAGTAATCTTATAGGCTTTAAAACTTTTAATTTGAATGAACTGAGACGATAAATAAAATTCTAAACCAGCAAATGAATACCGTTAATTCCAAAGGAAATCAGTCTCTCCAATAAAATAATATGCAAAACTGTCAAAAGTTGAGCTTAAATCAAGAAGAATGAATATTGATAAAAAGTCCAGAATCCACAGCCATCAACAAATCATTCGTAACTTTAATAAGTACAGTCTCTCATGCTGTGAAATGGATAATAGGCAGAAATTGCTCAAACAAGTTAGTGCTGAGCATGAACTCAGAATTCTCCATAACACTGAGTCTCATGTATTGGTTAAAAAATGAAACTTTTTTTTCAGGAATATTTTAGGCTTATGGTGTCATTAATTTAACTTTCCATTAATGTTTTTTTTTTAATATCCTTTTATGTAAGATGGCTCCTTAATGACATCATGACATCCTAAATAACACACTCTATGAATTGGTGGGAAAACAGCTGCATCAATATGTACTACCTAGGCTTTTTTATTAAATTCTATAGATCCTCTGTGACATCATTACTGGTATATTATTATTATTTTACACAACTTAAAAGTGACTGCATAACATAAATAACCCATCTCATAGTTACTCACATTATCATGCATCACCAGCATCTTGCTTTCTTTCTTTTAAACTGACCAGAGTAAATGTAATACTCATCTTGTGCAATGCTTTGTGATCCCATGGCAACTGTAATTTGTCATTAAAAGACACCGCAGGGTCTCCCAGTGAAATTCAGGCACTTGAGCATTGTTATCTGCAGGATGCTTCTTTGCTTGGCTGTGCTAAATTTAGTTAAAACTTCTGGTGTAAACGTCAGGCTGGTTATTCATGACAGTGTTGGTGGGTTCAACCTCCCAGCAGGATTTACGCTAATGCAGACAGTGTCCTACTGTGGCAGAAAACAGTAATGGTGGGCCTCACAGTGAGCAATGAGTGCTGGGAAACTGGATGAAAGATAAAGAAAAAAAGACAGATTCAGTCTGGGAATCTAGGCAAGTGTTGAGTGTGTGTGTGTCTGGTGGTGTAGAGGAAGAAAATAGAGAATTGCTCAGTTACAGTAGTTAGTGATGTAAAGAAAAATCTATGGGGGAAAAACAGGTAAGCAGAGAGAAACATATAGCGTAGAGGAGAGTATCGAGTTGGAAAATAACAACGGATATGGATTTTGCTAGAATAGTATTTGGGTTGCATTCGTCATCTTTTTTTTAAGGATACAATGGCCAGCTTCAGTTTTCATCAGAAAAAAAAAAAAAGAAAAGTTAAATGACTTTGACTTTCAACACTCTGATTTAGGAGTAATAAAGTCTGTGACTTGAAGAGACTTTCACGGAATGTGTTTTAAAAAACGCACCTCTAGACTTTGCGCTTTTTCCGTTTTACTGACCTGCTTCTCGCCTTTTTAAGAGCAAAAACGAGTTCTGTGTGAAGTCCTTAAAACCTTAAACATGTATTTTGAAACTGTTGTGTCTTACATGAGCATTTTCAATTGTGTGATAGTTCAGGCATACACTCATTTTTAATAGGTGTTTTTGTTGCAAGTAAAGTACATCAAAATGAGAAAAGACTCCTAAACTTAAAACATCTATAATAATGAAGTGTGATCCGAATAGATTTACGAACATGCTGTAGTTATGACATCTACCAACAGGGGATAACTGGAACTGCTAACCAGCTAAACCTTGACACCTCAGAGCACACTCACATAAGAATGTGATTCAATGTATCAGGTTCCCGAAGCCTCTCCCACCTTACACAGACAGTTCTGACCTGTGTTTGAGTGTTATTCACAGTGTCACATAACCTCCAGGCCATGTCTTGACTTGACGAGTTCCTCACCGGGTGTCACTTTACAATGCACTGTTGATCTGCCATCTTTTGTCACCAGGGCATCAACATGGCTAAATTGGTGTACAAAAAGATGTCATGTAGTTATTTTATGCTAATTTGTCACTCTTTTATAGCATGTTAAAATATCAAAAAAAAAAATTATACCACATATACAACACATACATTTTTAATGAATTTAAATGTATTTGAGTTTTAACAAGATTAAAAACAGTACTTGTGATACAAGTCTACCTGCTTTTTGTGCAGAAGAAGAGTTAGCCATGAGTAAAAAGATGCTGATCGGTTGGAACTTAGCCAGAGGAATAAGACTGTCAGCAAAAAAGTGCATTTGGCCTTTGCCTTGTCCTTTGGTACAGATCTTTATCATATTTTAGTCTGATTTAGGAACCATCACAGGGAGCACTTCAGATCTGTGCTAAACACTCAGCTGTCAATAGAACCACCGTCTGAGAGGCTCTTTTGGTGGAGGAAATCCTGCATTAGTACCAAATTAACCTTTTCCCATCAATCAGCAGTTAACAACATCAATTTCTCGTGCTTATTGATCTCGCACTGACATTGAACTGTTTCCATAAAGAAACAATTAAATGGAAAACTCATGTGGATACATGGCCAGCAAAACATGGCCAGAGAATTTTTGTGTGTGTGTGTGTGGTTTATGGCTTTTGACACAGCTGAAAT
Organism: Cyprinella venusta; assembly: GCA_038021265.1. Classification (NCBI taxonomy): domain Eukaryota; kingdom Metazoa; phylum Chordata; class Actinopteri; order Cypriniformes; family Leuciscidae; genus Cyprinella; species Cyprinella venusta. The sequence continues at coordinate 22,970,813 of CM075867.1, forward strand.
AAATCAATCCCCTCTCTGTGTACAAACAAAGCGCAGATTAAGAACGGTGCACCAGGGAATGTGGAAGATGTACTGAATTGCCCTAACACATTGATCCAACCACTACAAGCGGATTAAAAATATTTACTTTGTTTTTGATGATGAGTTTATGTCAGGGAACATTAGATTGTCATCTAATGTGTCCTACTGAAGCATTAGTTTTATTTAAGTGATTATTTAATCACTGGTCTGTCTCAAGGGTTTCGGGTGGGCATCCTTTCACATCTTTCTACCTCTTTTGTTGCAAAAAATTTACAATCTGCCAGAAACGAACCTTACGTGGTTTCATCTCTTCTCGACAAAGAGATTAATAAAGGATATGTTATTGGCCCCTTCACTTCTCCTCCTTTTTCTCCTTTTCGGATCAATTCCATCGGCGTCGCAACTCGCAAATATAAAAAAATATGCAAAAAAAGTCTCATATTCGATATGTCTCCACATTCCTCCAACATAGCAAGCATTAACGAATGCATTCCCCTAACACCGTTTTTTCTCCATTACGCTACCATGGACAATGCTATCCAGTTAATTCAAATTAGCCGGTCAAGGTGCTTGGCTAGCTAGCCAAAAAAAAAGTTGACATTAAAAAAGCTGAATTATTAAATAAATATAAATATTAAAATAAATATTAAATAAAGCTGACATTACCAACGCTTTCAAAACCATGCCAATTCATCCCTCCAATTGGCCGTATTTTGGAATTAAATGGAATTCAAAATTCTTTTTCGCTGTGAGACTTACATTCGGTTGCAGAAGTAGCCCGCATGTATTTAACAGTCTCTCGGAGGCTGGATTCCGCTGAACGTCTAGCTTCCTTTCGTTTTACGTTTATTATTATCGATTTTCCATCTTCCTAATCTTCTATTCTTGATATTCTCAAACATTTTTCAGCGACGTCGCCGTTCCCCTTTCTGCTGAAAATAGGTTGGGCCCCTCTACCTCGTTAGAATTCTTAGGCATTTCTCTCGACGCAGTTAAAATGTAAGCTTTTAAAATGTAAAAATGTAAGCTTTTTCCCTTCCACAAGAGAAGCTTCTAAGGATCAGGTCGTTCCTGGAATCTTTTTCCTCTCTACTCAGCGTTACGAAACGCAATATGCTCTCTCTGCTCAGTCACCTCAACTTTGGTATGAGCATCATTCCACTCCGTTCATAAATCCAATCCAGTTGGATGTTGGGTGTTTGTCCGATATCAAATTTTGGACCCAGTTGCTTAAACCTTTTAAATCGTAAGTGAATAGAGCAGCATGCAAAACTGCAGGTAAGTATGGCAGCCGTCCAAGCCTCTGAAGGAGAGAAGCTGAAGCATCATCATGATATTGACTTACAGTAATTTACATCAGGGAGTTCTGAGCCCACTTCAGCTAAGCTAGATTGGGCTCTATGAATAAATAAAGAGGCAAAGTTACAAACAAACGATCAAGGCACACAAAAAGACTAAAATATTACACATACAAGGAAAAGAGGCGGCAAGACTTCTCGGTGACCTGAAACAAGGCAAGCGTTCGGTTTCTGATTACTCCATTGAATTCCGCACACTGACGGCTGAGTGCCAACGGAACGAGGAGAAGACCTCTGCTGAGAAGATCTCATCACCATCGTCCATGCTCCTCCCGGTCAGACTGAGATGGGCAACCGGCACACACACCTGTCAAGCCTTACTTGACTCAGGAGCAGAGGGAAACTTTATCGATAGTAAGCTCGTTCAGAAACTCAACATCCCGGCTCATCCACTCACTCGCAAGATATCTGTTCATGCACTCAATGGACAAGGACTTCCTGACATTTCACACACCACTGAATGTATCAAACTCATTACCTCTGGCAATCACACTGAATCAATTATTTGTCCCGGAGGAGTTATGGTCTGACGTTATTCAGTGGGGACATTGTTGCAATGTAACCGAGGAGTCATCGAGGAGTTAATCGTACCAGTTTTTTGGTCAAGCAACAATTTTGGTGGCCATTAATGGCTTGTGACATCCACAGTTTTGTTTTGGCTTGCTTGGTTTGTGCCCCTGGTAAGACTTCCAACTGACTCCCAGATGGGTTACTCCAACCGTTGTCAGTCCCTTCGAGATCCTGGTCCAACATTGCACTAGATTTTTTTACCACCCTACCACCTACCCTTAGCATGACGGTCGTTTTGACCATGGTGGACCGGTTCTTGGAGGTGGCTCCATTGCCTAAATTACCCTCTGCTGTGGAGACAGCGGTGACTGTCGTAGACCATGTGTTTCGCTTACATGACCTACCGACAGACGTGGTTTCCGACTGGGGACCCCGGTTTGTGTCAAAATTTTTGCGAGAATTTTGTTGATTACTGGGGGTGACTGTCAGTCTATCCTCTGGTTTTATTCCCCAGAGCAATGGCCAAACCAAGAGAGCCAACCAAGATTTGTAGAGAATGTTGCGATGTTTGGTGTCTAAGAATCCTTCCCCCTGGAGTCACCAACTTTCTATGGTGGAGTACGCTAACAATTTCGTTACCAGTGTCATCCACGGGCCTACCTCTGTTTGAATATAGCTTAGTTTACCAGCCACCGTTTTTTTTCGAGTCTGGAATCCGAAGTCACGGTCCCCTCCGCACACGCTTTCGTCCAGAGGTGCCATCGCAGTTGGACCAGAGCCTGTGAGACTCTGCTTCAAGTGGGGCAAGCACTAAAGCTACGGCCGATCGCCACTGGTCAAATCCCCCCATAAACGCAGACAGTCAAAAAGTGTGGCTTTCTACCAAGAATATTCCTTTGCACGCCGTGTCTAATAAACTTGCATTTAAATTTATTGGCCCATTATTGGCCTGTTAGTCCGGTTTGACTCAAATTGCCTCCAGCGTACAGGAGAATTCATCCTACCTTTATTGTGTCTAAAGTTAAGCCCATGTTTTATTCTCACATTAATCCGCCAGTCCCGGTCCACAACCCCCCAAGGTTATTCATCTTAGATCATCATTCACCACCCGGTTGCCTGTCAAAGTCCCTGCGTCACTAGCCTTGTCTGTTGTCTCTGTGTTTTGTGTGCTGACCAGCGTTACTGTTTATCCTTTAAATAAACACCACTTAGCCTAATGCACTTTGCTTTCAGTCGTTCCTGACAATTTTCTCAGAAACAAACTGCTTATTGTAATGTATCATCTGAATATTTAGTTACACATCACATTAAGGTCTCATTTGTTAACACGAATTAACAATTAGCAGTATAATTGAGTTATAGTTAGTTAATAAAAATACTGTTGTTTAAAGGGGTGATGAACTAAGAAATCAAATTTTCCTTGAGCTTTTGACATCTAAGAGGTCATCATATTATAAGAATATCCTGTAAGTTTCAGAACTGAAAACCTCCTTTTTAGTCCAATAAAAGCTTTTATTGACACCAGCCCCAGCAAACTCGTTTTTAAAAGTGGGGAACTATGATGTCAAAGAGGATAAAACTCCACCCCTGCAGAAGAAGATCAATGCATGGTTCAACAAGGCTAGTTTAGCCCCGCCCACCGATTTGCGCATTTCACGCATAGCTAAATAATATAGGCCTACCTCGTGATGACAAACCGGATCGAGCTACCGAGCAATACTGAATATTGTGCAGCACCTGGTTGTGGAAGACAGTCGCTACATATGCTTCCTCTGGATTCCAATAGGACTGCATGGATAAACTTTATTTTTAATGACGTTCCAGCTGATGAGGGTAAAACATTGTCGTCTGCTCACATCACTGGATTGTTTTGTAAACAAGACTGGATTTGCAGACCGATTAAGAGTAACTCTGTGTCGAACATGTATGGGCGAAACATTTCGGTCGCCATTTTACAACATTGGACGTTTTCAAAACAATTTCCCCCACCTGCACCGTGTGAGTTGAAACTCATTACAATATGCAAAACTGTAATCCACTCACAGCAGTGGGCGTTTATTTCCAAGTCTTCAGTGCGAGACGGCCATAAAAAAAACAACTGTTTTTCAGGTAGGCTCACAACTTGGGTACAAAATAGCCAAATATATATAGCTAAAACAGATATAATATATATATATATATATATATATATATATATATATATATATATATATATATATTGATCTTAGTATTGGTAAATGTTGAAGTATTGAAAGATTTGTGAATGCTGTACAATTATTGTTCATTGCTAGTGCATGTTAACCACAGGATAAGGAATAAATGCCCTGATAAATTCTGATGAATAATTTAGTCTTGACAAAATTCATCACTTCAATTTTGATAGAGGCTGTAAACCTTACACATTACATTTTATGACTAGCCATTGCAACAAAAATCTATTTACAGATTTCTAACTGACCCCTATGTCGAATTCCCAAGAAAGAGTCTCCCTCCACAACAATGACTCATAGAGACATGCTCAATGATTCGTCTAATGGCACCACACTTTTCCAATGTAGCCACACATGCACAAACAAACACGATGAAATTGCAGCAGCAGATTACCATCAAGACGGGTGAAGTCAAGCAACGCGAAGCTGTTGTTAAAATGCCTAATAAGTCGTGTGCTGTGTCCAATTTGCTCTTGTGGGATTAGTATAGTTGACCTCTAATAGCTTGGTGTTTGCCATTATTCGGGGGAACCCAAAGGTCTTTGCTCATTTCAGCTCTGGATAAATGAAGCTGATTATCATCCATATTTATCCCACACTCTGCATCTATTGGCATGTAAATCAAAATGTAAATGAGATGGGTGGATTGGTTGGCATGCAGTAAATATTCAAATTGTGAGAGCGTCAGGCTGTAATCAGTGGTAAATTGTAAGCAGAGGAGAGAGGAGGACTGGTATTATTTAATTGCATCTCTAAATTCAGAAATTATAAATGCGCATTGCAGTGTGCCACATAAAATCGACTTTATTTATCTCTTATCCTATTCACTTTCTAATGAAATCGAAACGACAGTGACAGTGACAAATTGAGGTAATTAATATCCCTGTTTGTGGGCTTTACTTTGATAGGTGCTCATTGTAAAGTTATGCATAACAAGACCAACAGACAATCAATAGGGGAACTAAAATTATATTACAAGAAACTTCACAATGTGTTGGATTACAGTTTTTCTCAATCACTTTGGCTCAATTGACCTTGACATTCACATTCAAAATAATCAATTAACACATACACACATGCAATTGCAATCATCAAAATCTTTTGGAAATGCATGGATATTCCATAAATACTGGTACCTATGACATGGAATGTTTGTAATGGAATTGAGTGGACTGTCCTGTAATGAAATACAGTCTCACTCAAATACACTCACTACCATTTTTGAACATGGCGGAACATCTAAATCCCTAAACAGCAACAGCAGTTTATTTTTGTTGGAATGTTTTACATGTAAACTGAAAATTCACAGTTGCTTGTCGTGGAAGAATAATAGGAAGATATGTAAGAAGGAGTGCGTAAGAGGTGATCTCTTGGTAATCATTACATAGACAAAATGGACAGTTTTGTATAATTTAGAAAACAGACAGTGTCAACTAAAAAGTAGAAAACACCTGAAATTTGTATATCAAAAATGTTTCCATGGGGAAAAGAAAAAAAAATAACATTTTGGCTCACAATGACAAAATGTTGTAATTTGTATAGTCACAGAGTGTACAAAAAACAAAGTCAAATGAGACAGACATCTTTTAACCATATAAATACTGGAAACTATATTCTCTGAAGGTGAAGCACTGCTACTTGGGCAGAGTGATAACCGCAGCACCTAAGACGCGCCGTGGTGAGGAGCAGAGAGTTCGTTCAGAGTTTGGGTAACAGAGTCAGCAATTTATAAATAGTAAAAGCGTAGTTTACAGTCATGGGTTTTCGCTGTGACTCTCTGCTCCTGGCCCCCTAGAATCATTGTATTATGGCCAAGCATGTGCGTTTAAAATAGCATCTGTAAATGTACGCGCAACTGACTGTTTTTTTCTGGTCATTGGCGCAATTCTTTTCTGGAACTGCAGAAGTTGTTCCTCCAAAAGCAGTTCCTAGATCTAAAATTGTTCCTAGTTCCTGTGGTGTAGACACTCCAAAATCCGGGTACTTCCACCAATTGTTCTAGGAATTATGAAAAGGTTCCTCTAGTGCGAAAGCCCCTAAATCCAGTCTTTAAACCTCGAGGGCCCAATTTTTATGCCTGTGGCCACCTGATTTGTCCCAGAATCCTCTGAGGGAACGGAGAGGTGACAGAACGCAGACAGGTGTGACCCCCACAGCCAGCTGTGACCTGATGATGCTGTTTGGTCCTTGAGGGCTGACAGTAGCCTGGCAGACCACCAGACAATCAGAACAGGGGCAGACGGAGTGACCCAGCACCCCACCTGCAGGACTCTGCAGAGTCCACAGGCCACCCGTAGCTTCTGCGTGTCTGGATCCACTCCAGCCACCTGTCAGGTGCACCAGCTGCCTGGCCCCCTTAAGCTGTGAGTAGTCCATCTGTGCTCAGGTCTGGATTTGATATATTACTCTGTATCGTAGAGGGATAATGCTATAATGTCTCTAAATTGTGTTAGTGGTGACACATTTTTCTTTTGTTGGTATAATATGTGTCAGTGCAGAGTAAAGGTTGCAGATACTGGCTGTGCAGCAATCTAGACCATATGTACTGCTTTCTTACTATCTAATACTGTCAGACTCCAATGATATTTACGCCTGCTTTGCAGTGAATGGAATGCCGAAATGCACATCTGTATACGTGATTAACAACTGGAAGTATATTGTGTGTATGTGTGTGAGAGAGCCATTGTGTGTGTGAGAAATGTGCAAGACAGGACTTGAATTTGTCCATTGGGAATTAATTAGATGGACTGGATTTTTGTCGCTTGCTTATTGATATCTGAAGGGGAAGGACTGGAACTTGTCTGGCCATTTGTGTAACTTATTGCTCAGTGCACACATCTTCAGAAAAGAGATGTCATATTGAGGGGAATGGGACACTATTTTTTTAATTAAACATTACAAGAGCACATATTTAAAACAAACAACAAAACAAATTATAATATGCATGGGTAAATAATTTAATAAAAATGCACAAAATAATGTGTTAATACTTTACAACAATGTTTTATTCAACATCATTTTATGCGTTATTGTAAATAATCTCTTTTGTAGTATTTTTAAAGCATGGGTTAATGTATTTTTTTTTTCAATTTTAATTTTGGTTTGTACTGCTTGTGTTATCTAATGTTAGTAATAAGTAGTAACTAATAAGTAATCTGTAGTAAGTAATTTATGGAACTTAAAGTGAAGTGTTAATGTATTGACTGTAGTAATAGAACATTTATAAATAACATAACATTTACAGCATTTATTAACATAGTTTAATACTGCATATTGTTTTATGCTATTCATTATAACTAATTCATTAACTAAAGCAAACTTAATGAAACTTAAAGAGTCACGAAAAATGTATTGCATGATGATCTAAAAATGTAAACTGGGTTCTGTTACAGTAAGATGCAGGATTACGAGATAGAAAATAATTACTTCAGAATAAAAACAAAAGTTTTTTGTTGTTGTTGTTGTGTGTGTGCGTGTGTGTGTGCCCCTCAGCCATGAAACCTAGTTTTGTTCCTCCATCAAGGTTACGTACTTCCCCGTACTGTTCTGTGATCTTGCCCTCTATCTCACTCACTAATGGGCTCACATTGCTGCAGTAATGCCAATTAAAAATTGAGCACAAAGTTTCCCAAAGAGTCTGAAGCTGCCTGAAATAGAGCCAACAAGCCGTATCAACAACGCTGATGAAAGGAACACTATGCTCACGGGCTGTAAAGACGCACTCTCTGTCCCAAGTCGAAATGCAAAATGTTAAACTGTCATTTAATCTTAATGACTTAATTTAGGAACAGAGTACTAGGAGAAGAGCCAATTATTGACAGGATAAAAAACTTTACTGTGGATAAAATCGATATTATTCTTTTGCAGAGGCCTTCCAATGGCTTTGTGATTCAAGACTTTCCCTGCTTCTGAATATGCCTACTTCCATACTATATTCGACAATATGTGAGCTAAGTACTGTAGTATCCGAACCTACACAACCTACTTGAGCATTGTTTCTGACCATGTCCATCCCTTTATGGCCACCATATACAAGTGGGGCCAAAAGGTATTTAGTCAACTACTGATTGTGCAAGTTCTCCTACTTAGAATAATGAGAGAGGTCTGTAATTTTCATTAGGTACACTTCAATGAGAGACAAAATGAGAAGAAAAAAAAATCCAGGAATTCACATTGTAGGATTTTTAAAGAATTATTTGTAAATTATGGTGGAAAATAAGTATTTGGTCAATAACAAAAGTTCAACTCAATACTTTGTAACATAAGCTTTGTTGGCAATGACAGAGGTCAAACGTTTCCTAAGTCTTTACCAGGTTTGCACACCCTGTAGCTTGTGTTTTGGCCCATTCCTCCATGCAGATTTCCTCTAGAGCAGTGATGTTTCAGGGCTTTCGCAGGGTAACGGACTTTCAACTCCCTCCACAAATCATTCTAAGTAGGAGAACTAGCACAATCAGTGGCTGACTACATACTTTTTGGCCCCACTGCATATGATACAAAGACAACACAAAAATTCCACATTAAACAGTAGAGTGAAACAAATCTTTCTAGCTTTTCAGTTAATGAAATTAAGCCTAACATGACAGGACAGTGTATTACAGCATAACAATAGTTTTGATAAGCATCAGGCATGCACATGTTCCGTTCTACAATATGTATCCATAAGTCTGTATGTGATATGGGATGTAATTCCAACATAGATTAAAGAGTCCCTTGTGCCACATAGGTGTCAGTACACCATGAAGATAAAAAGCATTGCTTCTCATCCTTTCATACATCTATTTGAATAAATCTAGCAGTAGATTGGGGTGATGTAGTCCCATCATCCTTGCTCAGCCTTACAGAGCAGATCTCTTTATAAGAAATAACCACATAACCAGCCATGCCTATGTCACATAACCTGGCAGCAGGTGCACAATAACCTCCTTATGCTTAAGACTTATTGGGATTCAGGGGAGGATGCAACCTTGGAATAAAATAGAAGGGAGTATCCTAGAGAAGCAGTGACTCAGAGAAATGCTAAAGGGCAAATGTCCCAGCTGCCTCAAGGGGAGACACAGCCAAGCTGATTGTCCGCTTCCAACCTCAGTGGAGGAGGAGCTTCGCATACACATTATTAAGACATCCTTCAGTGCGGTGAGGAGGCTTTATTATTGATGGAGAGAGGAAAACCTCGGGAGATGAAGGTGGCTTTTGTGTGTGTTATACAATGTTATAGAGTCATAGATACAAAAGCCTTTTCACCGTCAGTCTGCGCAAACAGACATGAAAATTGGAATGGTTAAAGAGCACTTAAGAATAGGAGATTTAGTCGGATGTGTGTTCTGTCAGCCTGTTTAGTTAAATGCCACTGGTTATTGACCTGATAAAATCAAATATATTCTGTAATGTATTTGCAAGAAGTAATTTAATGCTCATCAAGGCAGCTTTTATGTGATCAAAAATACAGTAAAACAGTAATATTGTGAAATATCATTGCAATTCCAAACAATTTTCTATTTTAAAGACCCCCTGTGGTGAAAATCAAGTTTCCAATGTTGTTGAAATGTCTATGTGGTGTTTTTAATACGCTTTAAGACAAATCATGTGCAAATTCATGACCACACCATTGCTGAGTATTTTCTCCTTAAAAGTAGGCATGAACTGATACCATTTTCTTGAATGAGTCAGATACCAATACTTTCATTTTTGAAACTTGCTGATCCCGATACCTATACCTATAATTTCACTGCATTTGTATTTTTTGTAATATATTGGGTAGAGAAACCAAAAGAAAATGTTTCTCCAAAATTCATAATTCATAAATTTCATTCGTTCATAAAATTCATAAATTCATAAATTCATTCGTTGGTTTTGTATATTTAATATTTCCTTCATTTGTTTTCATGCTTAAGCATGTCAAAATGTATTGTATGAGCTTCTGTTACATTCACTGTTCATTATATGGCTCTATCATATTTTATCTATCATTTAGTTGCACAGTGAATAGGTAGAGAATAGTCTATAAAATTGCACAGTGAATAGTCCAGCAGGGCTCAGTCCGGATTGGGTCACTGGTTCAAATATTTAGATATCACAGTGAAATATCACAAATCTCTATTCCAATTTTGATACTACAGCAGTAGTGACAGTGTTTTTCTTTTCTTTTTTTCAGATAAGTCTAACAGTAGTTTTTAGAAACATAATTTGAATAAATTATTAAAATGTTAAATAATACTGCATATTCATCACTGTATAAATTCAATATAATTAAATATTTATAAAGTTACAAAAGTAATTCTGTCAATAGCAGAGTACAATAGCATTACTTTCTTGTAGTTTGATTAACAGTAGAAAAAAATATAAACTACAGCAGCAGATTAATTAGGCTAATTAATTAAAGCGCTGCTTTTGGTATTGCGCTGGTCATTTTGGAAATGATTCGGCTGCGTCTGTGTTCTTCAATTTGCACGTTGTCAGTAGATCACGAGCAGAAGTTTACACTCCCATCTGCGCCTTTATAGGATTGTGCTCGTATAATTTGCCTAAATCTGGCCCTTAAGTTTATTGTCTGCTTAATTTTAAGTAAAATCAAAGTGATAATGTAGTTCATTACACATGCTTAACTACTTTAAATTTAATTACTGATGATAAATAATCCAATCTTTAAAAACCTCATAAAACTCAGAAGAAATAACAGAAATACTTTTTAAAAGAAAAAGGGTTATATGCTAACACAGTCTCATCCCAATTCGTCATATAACTGACGTTTTGGGACCTCTTTTGACCATTCGTCAATATACGACTTTTTAGGGCCCCCTTAAACATGCAAGAATTTGTTTGACAAAAGTGAGTGTACACAAATTTAAGTTACTACTTCGCGGTTTGAATTATGCCCTGTATGAACAAAATGACGAGTTATTAGAAACATACAAAACAACATTGTTTCCACTGTTTGAACATGCCCACCCCTCTCTCTCACTCACACACACACACACACACACACACACACACACCTACACACACACATTCCAGCATTGCAATCTCAGATTCTGTCCCTGAAGAACCCACGTATAAAGTAGTTCGGCATTACATTAATTAATTTGCGTGCAAGTTTTATTTATTTTTATATTCATGCACCGAACCATGACGCCCACATCGTTTCGGTTCAATACGAATACATTTACCGTTCCACCCCTATTCTTCAGTGTACAAATAAGTACATGCATATTACAGAAAGCACCGGTGACTGTTTTAAGGAGAACAGAGGAATTAAGTTGTGCAGGCTATGGCTTTTTAATAGACGGTCATTTAATTGATGCTGTCCTCCCTCAATTTGATTCTCGCAGGTCAATTGCAGAGTCCTTCTGCATCGACATGGCCAAGATCTTCACTCACTGGAACTTAATTTTCTATATTTACCCTGTTTTGTTTATAATGAAAAGAATATTGCACTAGATGGTGTGGCAAAGGCTGAGAGTCTTATTCTAAGTGTGTAAAACAAAGTCACCAAGCCTTCTTTTCCAACAGCCCATCATGCCACTCAGATTATTTAACCAAATCGGCCACCATTTAATGCCAGCTGCTGTGTATTTATGCATTTATTAATTCTTCTGAGGAGATGGGCATTGTGGTTGACAAACATGAATAAATAATTGTCATTTTGAATACATAATAAATTAGTAATAAAAAGTAAATAAATAAATAAATATGAATCCATAATTGCATTTCTGCCTTCATTGTGAACAGAGTAGAAAATAAATGAAGTCTAGTGCTGCCCTGCTGAAAATGACTATGAAAATCCTCACAGATTTGAGTTCTGACAGCAAAATTACAGCAAAAACAATTATAGCGCTCACATCAGCACTTAAGAGCAAACAATTATGAGGAAAGAAAAAAAGACCAAATAATGAGAGTATTAAGTAAATCCTACACAAGAGAAAATAACTTTTTTTACTCAGAAAACCGTTAACTTTTAAAAGGTCTCACCAAAATATGTTTATCAGTTTGTCATAAAAAAAGAAATCTCTACGAATGCTTCATTAATGAGTTAATCACAAGGTTAGGACTAACGATTAGAGACAGTGACAAACATATGTGATTCTCCTCTTACTGACAACTATTTTGGCAGTAAAACTCCATTGCAGCAAAGTATCACTTCATCTTTGGCAAATTTTTTATCAAGTGTTTAATTTTCAATGTGCCTCCCTCTGTCCAGAGAAAGTCTTATCAATTATTCACCTGTTAAACTCTCACAGCACCATTTCAAATACAGTGTTTCTTTGGCCTTGTAATTCAGGGTGTATTCGAGACAGAGGAGAGGGCAGAGACATGAACAGTCTGCAGGAGCAGCAGATTGCTGTTGGCCATTTTCTGTGACCAGTCCTTATCATCCCTGCAGTATCTTTCCCCTCCACCCCAGTCATGTCCTTCACAATGAGTCCCATGCGGGTCTGAATGTCATAGTCATCATTATTCGCTCACTGATCTTCAAATGGTTGAATCTGAATCACAGCCTCCTCTCAAGATTGGCCCCGGGCTTTCATTTTTAAAGGTCAATATCTGGTCATAGTGGATTCTGTTTTCAGGGAAGGCCTGCATTTTAAGTTCAATCTCATTTTAGATAGACTATATCAGGTTTAATATGTTTTGGGCAGAACATCGTTCTAGTTTTTTTTTTTCTGAATCTGTCTCTCATTTAAAGGTATCTTGTCTGTCTCAGGCTAATGGTTGTATTGTTGACGGACAAGCTCTTGTTCAAACTCTTGTGGATGTTGTTGCATCCAGTATACAGTAATGCAAGGAATCATATTTTACTACCTCAGTCCCAATATACCAGGGCGATAAAAACTATACACCATCACAGTATTAATATCAGTGGTCAGCAGGTATGCATATTCTTAAACTAAAACTTCTAATCCTACGTTTTGTATGAGGTTACAGATTTGCAAAGTACCAACAGTTGCGAACTGTTACCAACCCGAAGTCTAATTCCCTACATCATTTCAACTTGATCTTATAAATCCCATCTTATACTCCAATTTATATACTTTCATTACATTAAAAAAAAATACAACGTTTTATTTTATATATTTTTTGCTGTTGTAATGTGTTTTTTAAATATATAAACCAAGTGTGCCGCACAAGCCCTGAAGTGAAGCCAAAACTTCTCGAACGCCCCCGATTCGGGATGTTCAGAGGACTGAGGAGATTGGAGCTTTAAATTTAATATCTAAATTTCTATAATTCATTTTAAAAAAGTGCAGGAGCATGTGCTTGCGATTAATTCCGTGAGTGAGGGCGATTTCGCAGCTTTACTTCCTGCTCACGACTGTGTATGTCTGGTCCTGAAATCGCTTTTGCGCAGACTCAAGTTCCAAGATTTCAGCACTATATCGGGATACTGGCGGCTTCACTTCTGACCAATGGAAAAGAGTGAAGGGACGTCAAGACACTGAAGGCTGGAGTAATGGCTGCTGAAAACTCAGATGTCATCACAGGAATATATTACATTTTAAATTACATTATACTGTTTTACTCTATTTTTGATGAAATCCAGCTTTAGTGAGCAAAAGAGACTTATTTAAAAAAAAAAAAAAACAAAAAAAAAAACTACATTGTACTTAATTATTATTTACGAAATGATATGCCTGTTTTCAGTTTCCCGTTCCTGTGCAATGACTTCTGACGCAACCATTGGATTACATGAATGCCATCCAATAAAGGACATTTCACTCTTGATTCACATCAGCCTGAATAAACGTGCTCAGCTCCCTTTCAGATCTCACATTGTGTTATTGTATTCACTCTCTCTGTCTCATCATGCCAAAAATAAATGAGCTGGTTAGACTCTGACATCAACAAAAGGATCAGAAAAATGGGTTTGTTGTTGTTTGTTGTATTTTTGCCTCAACTTAAATAAAAAAAATGGCATACATTATTGTAGAACAAACTCTGCCAAGGTTAGACAGGCTTTGAACACACCACCTGGAATGTGTGTTTTATCACACTGTCTTCTGGAATATCATGGGTTTTAAAACCGACTTGTTAGCCTCTCAGTAATCATTTCAGCTATTCCCTCCTCTTCCACATGCTGTGTAATGAGTTTTCTATCAAACAACCTTTTAAAGTTGCTCTCTGTGATGATCATCTGCTACAAATCAAAGTGTAAGGTCAATACGTGTTTCCAACATAGTATTGTGCCCGATGTTTAATAATTGTAAACATTTTCAATATCGAAATAGGATTTGGGACAAAACACTTTCTACACTCACTTGATTTTATACAGAAATTTATCAGACCCAAAATTCATAACACAAAGCATAAATTAAAGGGGTGGTTGATTATGATTTAACTTTTCTAACTTTAGTTATAGTGGATAGTTAGAATAAATAAAGGGGTGTGATTGGAAGTATAGGGAACGAGTTTTAAGAAATTTAATCATAGACAGAAAGTATTATTAATCTTTGAAATAGTTAAAGTGACACCCGAGCCTTGTGAGTCATTCTAAGAGTCTTAAAAAGAGAGTAATGAAATTAGGTGAGAAACGTAATTAGAACAGACCATGGGGATAATCAGAGCATTTTGCTCCTGGAGTGAATTCCCTGGAAGCATGAGCCATGAACGCTGTAACAATCTACAATCTGATAACAATTGGAAAATAATCTGATAACAATAGGAAAAGAGACCATTGCAGACAGAGTTAATAAAAATGGAGGTTGAACGGATTTTTGCTTTCTAACTTACTTAGAGTGTAATGCTGCTGTATTAAGCATAATAGTATCTGCAAGGTTAAAAGTTAAAGTTCAAGTAGTGGGAGACATTCATTTAAGAATTGCTTTTTAAAGACTACAACAGTGCTGAGAGTAGCAAGTAACATTCCTCCTGGGTTAGTGCATCACAGTCTAAATTTACGTGGATCCTGGCCATGGACATGATTTATAGAATAGCGAGACAAAATAACCTAATCAGTGACTAGAAATAACTACATAATTCATAACGACTATACGTTGACACTTCTTGAGACTCTCCAACTTGTACGTTTCCGGTTGAACAAAGTGAAAAGTTTTCAATTGTCGGTGATAGGTAATCGGAGCTGCAAACAACTCTGACCCCTGTGCCAGGCGCAGCAACCCCACCACATCTCTTCCATGCTAAACCTGTCCCACAATATCCCCAATTTGAAGGGCAGCCTTTGCCTCTAATACAGATTTCTTTGCTGACCACTTTTTTGATCACAAATATATTGTATAGATTATTAGCATGTACATTGAAAAAGAAAATGCATGACTTATGTTTAAGAAAAATAACATAAAAGTAATTAACTGTTCTTATAATACAATATAGGTCTTAATGAGTCTTTATAAATATATTTATAGAATAGTAATACTTATAAATAAGTTTAAATAGGGCTATAATTCATTATAAACATGCACTTCACAAATTCACAAAGAGTGTTACCAATATATATATATATATATATATATATATATATATATATATATATATATATATATATATATATATATATATGGTTTTGAAATGTTTTTTTAAATATTTTTACACATTTTCCAATAATATTAAATTCAGTCATTCATACTGGAACTAATTTTTTAAACTGCCATTCATAACCAGAGATGCATTACAATATTGTTTGTGATCTTCTCTAAAGGCATGAATCAAAAGCTGTGATGTGGGTTTTATTTCACAGTTACTCTTAGCTGTGTGCAATTTGACACCATGGACAGTTCGGTACGGCTGGCGCAGATGTCTGTCCGAGCACAGGCACGCACCTTAGAAGGAAGTAAGAGGAATAGAATTGTGTTGAGACAGGGGACTCTAATTAGTGAGTGTGGAGAAGCAGCACAGAGAGGCTGAGACCTGACAGCACGCATAAGCCCCCTGTTTTTAATGGCCATCATTTGCCTGACAGCCACTCTTTCACTCTTGTTCTCTCTCACCAGAGAGAGAAAACCTTTTTCCATCCCTCTTTTCTCCCAGTTGTGCCTTTTCTGTGGCTTAGTTGCTTAGTTTTTGCTCTTAATATTGCTGTGAAAAAGTAAGTACACCTAGGAAATGTAGTATTTTTTAAACAGATACTGCATTGTCATTTCAACAATATTAATGATGGAGCTGTCAATTAAACTGTGCAAGTATTTTTCAGTGACTGAGTTCTGGACTCTTGCAAAACTCTTGTTACAATAAATTCACTTTTATCTATAGTATTTGGTTCTAATCAATAAATCTCTTAATTACATCATGGTCATACACTGTTAGTCATGATGGAAGCATTTGTTAATGTGCAGCAATCGAGTTGCAAAGACAAGATCACTGCATTCAAGCTCTCAACATATCTGTGATCGGCTACAATTCTCGTCACTGCAACCTTTCATGCCATGGTATAATTCTATAGATCTAAATATAATGTAATCAACACTTTCCAAGATTAGTTAACATTGAGAGCTGTAATAATAAAAATATGCCAAGAGTTGTTGTGAGAGTTCCACATGTAATATAGCTATTTCATATGCAAAAATGTTAGCCTATCACAGCAATTGGCAGTCACACAGCAGACATGCCCCTTCAAACGGAACGTTCAAATAAGATGGCTAAAATCAGGGTAGCAAAAATGCTTTTAATTTCTAAATTATGACAATTTTTGATGTAAAAATAAAACTAACGTTATTAGCGCACGTTACATTGGCAGGAAACACTGTAAAACAATAAGAATTGTATAGAATTATTTTCATTAATTAATATGTCAAAATTAATTCATAATTTCCCAGATAATTTATGTTTACAGTTTATAATCATTATTCAGCTTTATGCAAAGCTATTTTTATGTTTATCTCAATATTAGTGCTTTTCTAGCTGGCATCGTATTCCATCAATTCAATTGAGGCAGACATGCATATATACAAAAATCCATTATGAAGTACAGTTTACAAAAGTTTATTCATGCATTGTCAGCAAGACTGAAAAAAAATGCTGAAGGCCATCATTTCACAAAATGATGCAGAGCTGGAGAGTCCCACTGTAAATATTTGATCCTGTTAGTTACAGTGAACAGGAGGATGTGTCTTCTGGTGATAGTAGAATGAAACTCCTCGAAATCATTCAAAAGAGGTCAGAAATATTGTTTCAGATCTAAGGCAATTTACTCTGCTTTAGCTTGTTCGCTTCTTATGACTCCATGTTTATTTACATTATAAAGGGTTTTATATATTTTCTTTGGAGTTACATTAACAATTTTCCGGCCTGTAGCAGAACCATTTCTCAGAAACACGTCTCTACATACTCTAATCTAGACATTCTGGGTTACTCAAATGAGCATTTATAATGCTATATATGACTTTTGGCAGGAAATACTTACACTAGCCCCGCCTCAAAGGGTTTTCTTATAAGATGGATTTTAAGAAATGTTGAATATGACTCCCAGCCTGTGTATAAAACACCTTGCAACTGAGTTTAGTTATTTCTTCATTGAATGCCATGACATTTTGGTGCATCCACAAGCTCACAAAGCATTTCTCCATTAAACAGGTCAAATCCATACAAAAAAAGCTTATAACTAGGTATTTGTCTGTGTGGACAAATAGTTTTGCAAGAACATATAAAGCCATCTTAAGCCCGGAATACACCAAGCCGACGCCGACGAACTAGCACTGATGAAAGTCGACTGTGTTGTCGCCTATGCACTCGGATAAAAAGCTGCACTTGAACACACCGATGATACACATACTGTAAAAAAAGCAGCACGTTCTTACCGTTTTGAATATCAATCCTGCTGAATGCTTTCTTTATTGTACTCTGCTCATGTTAATATTGAAATATTCGCCAAGGAACATTCAGGTAAAATGACGTAACATAAGAACAGCCTTCTATATCTTTACCGTTTTGACTTCTTTGCTTGCTGTTTTGCTTTTATTCTCGTGCACTGACTCTTTCACTAAGATGAACAGCCTATCAGAGTTCTCAACGGTGATTCAACATGTCGGATCGGGCGAAACAATGCAGACGAGGACTTATTTCAGCCAACTGCCCGACGGCCGACCGTCGGCTTGGGGTGTGTTCCGGGCTTTAGAGAATTGTTTCCAGCTTTCTTTGCAGCAGGTTGCAAGGGCCTTAAGCCAGTTTTTATTTTCTAACAACACCCTTGTGAAAATAAGCTAGGTCCAAATAGAAGTGATTTACTAAGTCTGATATGGAAGAACTTGACTGGCCTAACTGGACACTGGATAGATAAATTAATTAATTAGGTGTAAGCATACTTTTGACATACGGTGTATCATTGTAACGTTGGGTCAGGAATGAAGCAGATAGTGAATCTAACTGCAAGCACTTTATTAACTAAGCAAGCAGGTAATCCAGGGTAAACGACAAACAAAGAAACTCAGCCCATGAACATGGAACTCAGCTACAGGCAAGGGCGTAGATTACGTGGGGGAAGTGTCCCCCCCACATTTTATAAAATGTAAATTTGTCCCCCGCACCTTTTCATAGGGGAAGTGTTCACGACATGTTGAGGTTTCCGCAAGCCAATGTGTATTTATAGATACAGATTTAAAATTCAAAGAGAAAAATCGTCTATCTACTGCATCTACACGTGACTTTCACGTTGCCATGGTAATCAGTCAATCGCGCTCGTGCATCACCACACGCCCATGCTCGCACCCGCACTGAATCCATCGTCGAAGGTCGAAATGAATTCAAAACTTCACACTTTTTTTCGCAAAAAAGTCAAGAACTGTAAGTTGTAATGTGGTATCCGAATTTGGTTGCTCATTGTCATTGATGAATAACTTTGCCTAATTTTCTGCCATTATCTAACTTATTTGCTTGAATCATGCAGCGTTGCACTTGACTTGTAACATGTGTACATGATGTTTACCATATGCTAGACCTACTTTTAGCTGCCAAGCAACCTTTCCACAAGGGATAGATTGACTTTATTGATTTTAGTATTTTATAGTTAATGGAAATCAGATCAACCATTTATTTGAGTTAATCAGTACATGACTGATTAACAGTAATGTAATGCTAAATGCCCTAATACATGTTGATACAAAAACAATGCAAAGTATATGCTCTTAACCTTGCAGTTTTTCAAATATCATGTAAGCCTCAATTTCTCCATTTCTTTGCACAAAACTCTCCAGAAAGTGTCATTTAATGATTTATTTTTCAAAAATTTTTCCCTGGGGCGGCACCCCCGGACACCCCTAGCATTTAATGTCCCCCTCAGGTTCAAAATTGCTCCTACGCCCCTGGCTATAGGCAACAACGACTGAAGAACAGATGCATAAATACACAGGCAAGCAAGATAACAAGGGGGTGTGGCTAATCAGAAACACATGGAAACAATGATCAGATAATTAACAAGACACATGGCAAACAGGGAATCACATGACAGACAAGAATAAGGCAACTATATATCACACGAAATACGTTCTGAGGAAACTATTTTGCAAATCGCAATTACGTTACATGCCAACATATAAGCAGTGCTATTACGTTAGTCCTTAACCTAATACTATTGCAGTGCTATTACGTTTGTCCTCAACACAATACATCCAAAGCAGGGCTGCGTTCAGCCCGGACAAAACGTTGCACAACGTTTTTTTAAACAGAAACGGTGATGCGTTGAACACCCCGTTCTGATGACGCAAGAGTGCAACTATGGAGCCCGATAAGGCCATTCTCTCTGTTCTTTGAGAAGAATTTTCGGAGCCTGATGAAGTCAATATATGTGTTTAATATTACAAAATATACCCGATGTTACAGTAACTGCACTTGCCGGTCAGAACACAAGAGAACATCCCAATCAAGTGAAGCGATTTGTGAAACTGAAAGCACACATCTTAGTACCAATTCAGACTAAAACACATTCTGTTTAGCCTCACACACTAACTTTATTTGTATTTCATTATGTTTTAATAACATATTTTCTTTCTTATTTTTAGGAAAAGCACTTACCATTTTTATTTCTATACCAAATGTCATACACTTGCAATGAAGCTAAAAAAATAAAATAAACTACATCATGTTGATATCCTATATTTTTACAATAAAGGACAAACATAGCCTATCTTATAAATTCTAATATCCTCAGTTGTTGCTTATAGCGATCTGCATTGAACACATTTGTAAATTATTTTCCTTAACCCATTCATTGTTCGAGTTCACTTTAATACCGCGTGCTTTATATACATGTTTCTGCTGATTGGATTGCAGATCTGACACACCCACCAAACGAGAGAAAACATATCTCAAACCCCGTTGCACACCGGTGTACTCCGTTTCCTGGAAACATGACGTTCAACTATGAAACCGTAGCAAAACGTTGCGCACCGTTTTGAACTTGAACGTGCCCCAGGTTTCTTTACAATTTATGCATAATCGTGGCATTAAATTTTTGACTTTGATACACTTTTAACCTTAAAAATACCTTGTTTAACCATTTTGTAGTATTTAGTGTATTTACACAAAAAGCATTTTCTCCAATAAAACGCAACATACTGATACATTCACAAAAGACATACATTTTATTAACTTGATGTAAACCAGATTCAAGAATCCATACGTTGGTTGCAAGAAACAGATCCAAATTCAGTATTTTATCCAGTAAACTCATCTTCATTTCTCAGCAGCGACCGCAAATCCACGTTGGTGATGAATTCAAATTCAAAAAATGCGCCTTCAAGAAGCGTTACGACATGTTTTACGGCAGTCATATCAAACGCTCATTGGCTCTCACCTGCTTCGTCACAGATTGCGACATGCCGTGTTTCAGTCGGTGTAGTACATTTGAAATGGAGAGGAGCGCGCGCCTTCAGAGAGCGAACCGAAATCAGATTAACATTTCCATGGATTAATATTAATAACTTTAATTCTGCACTGTATCTCATACACAACTACTATAATACTGCCAGAGGACGAATTTTGGTAATGTTAACGTTAGCGGTTTTGACATTTTCCCAATAAATAAATTATTGTGAAACGTATAACGTTACTTGTCTGTCTGTTATGATTTTTTTTTTCTGTATAATTGTGTTATCCTACGTAGTTTTAAGGAATGGTTATGTTTAGGGGTAGGATTAGGGTTAGTGGCTCAAAATATATTGTAATGCTAAAACTCATCTATGTCCATTATGTTTTATCCTTTTTATATTCTGTATAAAATGAATATGTTTAGGTTTTGTGAGTAGGATTAAGGGATCTTGTTACATTTATCTTTAAAAGTGAAAGTATACAGATATCGTTATGATATGACATAGACGTAAATAGTTAACGTTTTAGAGCTGTAAAAACGTAATAATGTTACGTTTACATGTTACAAATACGTCCATATTATACGTTTTTAGCATCTATCAAAACGTAAATTATGTACGTTTTACATATTTGAAAATTACGTATTAGTATCTACGTATTAACAATGAGACATATTACGTAAAGGACCAACGTAATAGCACTGCTTATATGTTGGCATGTAACGTAATTGCGATTTGCAAAATAGTTTCCTCAGAACGTATTTCGTGTGATACAGGGTTGGAATAAGGAACAAGATAGTACCACGCACACCGTGACAATCATAATGAATTGCTGGCAGTGATTCATGGATGTTTTTTTTGACCTTCAAGAATGAAATGTTATTCACTGTAAGATTTGTCCTGAAAACTTGTTTAGCTGTTCTTCATCTTTACCAAAGTCATTACCGTAAATAGCCGGAGAGCTGTTTGTTTACCTGGCCTGATTCTGATACACTCTCTGGATAATCTTCACATTCTATTACAAATCTAGCCACATTCAGTCATGCACTGATATAAGCCATGTTCCCATTCCACACAAGAGCTCCCAAACCGATAACATTGTTGCTTCGATTAGTATGAAATATGAAATATTTACAAACCGAAACTAGGTTCTTCCTGAAGTTTCTTAAAATGAGAGGCATATGTTTCATTTGGACAGACTGTCTGACCAGGTAACACAAAAATAAGAATTCATCCTGGGGCCAATTACTGCATTGCATGTTTCAAATTGTATTGAGCTAAAATTATAATGGTATGGCCAAAATTCATTAAACAAAGAGAAAGATTTTTGCTGAACTCTTCAGACGTTTTGCTTCTATGAATGAAACACCATCTGTTGAACAAACGTCTACAACAAAACGTCTAGAGTGCTCTTACAAAGTTTGCTCAGTTCAAAGAGTTTTATAGATTCTGCTTTTGCAATGTTCATAAATGTTGAATGTGTACAATCTGTGATGTAAATAAATTGTGGGGAAAAGCAGAGCCTGATCAAAGGACCATGGAATTCTGAAACACAAATGTGAAAAGGAAGGTAAAAAGGTCACTAAAGGTCTAAACCCAATGGCTGCGGATCATACATAAAATGCCTATAAAGCCCCATTTCTAATTTAATGGAACAGGGGTGCGTTTCCCGAAAGCATCGTTAGCCAACTTTGGTCGCAAGTTGGTCGCAATTTCCATTGAACTCTATTGTTAACGACGGAACTTGCGACAATAGTTGGCAAACGATGCTTTTACGAACGAAGTCTTACATTTACAAGTATTATTATTTACTTTTTAAAACAATTTTGAATCTCTGGCTCTTTGTTGTTTTGTAAGTGGTAATTGGTATAATTACACAGTGAATAATAAGCATACTCAGAGAAATTTTACTCAGAGAGAGAGAGAGAGAGAGAGAGAGAGAGAGAGAGAGAGAGAGAGAGAGAGAGAGAGAGAGAGAGAGAGAGAGGGAGAGAGAGAGAGAGAGAGAGAGAGAGCAGAAAAAGAGAGTACAGAGCAGCGGGTTTGGGGGGAAGAGAGGGAAAATCAAGTTATCAGTTTAGCCACAATCCATCTAATCAGGCTAATGGTATTCAGGTCTTCTACCCAGCTGCAGGCCATCTATTATTGGAATATTGTAACATTTAACGGCCGAGCAGGTCTTAGCTATGGCAACATGTGCATCATATCAATAGATTCCAGTTAAGCATTCGATCATCAAGCACATTATTCTTAGTATCAAAACAAACTGCTTGATAGGCGTTGCTATTACAGTGGCTATTCACATCTTTTACAATTTAGCTTTTCATTGGTGTTATTATTATTATTATTATTATTAACTAATAATAATAATAATAATAATAATAATAATTTATAATGATTTATTATTATAATACTAATAAAATATAGATTGATTTTACATAAGGTATAATAGTCCATATGCGGTGCTTTTCAGCTTATCTAGAAGAGGATGGAACTCAACGGGAAAATCCCTTTTCTCAAGAATATTGAAGCCCAAAAATTATCCTTTCATTTTTCCTATATGTAAAACGCATTGTTCGCAGAGCTAGACGAGGTAGCTCACGTATCTATTGGTCGCTCTGTGGACTGTCATGAAGTAAGCACCAATGAGGGCACGGTCACCCTTGTGCTTCATGTCCTGACAAAATAGGCATGGATAATCCCTTTATAATCAGAGTTCAGATAGGGTGTTCTTCTGTTTTCATTTTGAAGCGAATCAGAATGCAGCACTAGCACGGCAATGTTACGCAACACTCATTCCCTCCTCTAGAGAGAACCGATGATTCGTTTGTAACTGAGCGTCGTTCTCTTTTACAAGAGTACTCTCGTGTTGCGTAAGCTAGCTTACGCTATGGGAACACGATGTAGTTCAACACAATGTAGAATGGTGTTGTAGTCAAGGCCACCTAACTAGAGATCAAGACAAGACCAAGACCAGAGTGTATCGAGACCAAGACAAGACCAAGACATTTAGGGGCCGAGACCAAGACCGAGGGAGGGCGAGACCAAGTCAAGACCAAAACCAGCGCCCCACACTACATGACACAATAAAATGTGAAACACGATCAACAGAGATTGATCTGATATCTTCCCAGGTTGATCTGAAAGATCCACATTCCCACATATTTAACACTCAAAGCTGAAATAAACCATCTTTATTCAATACTCCTGGGTGACTTCAATATTTAGAACAGAATGTAACACAAGTCTTCACTTTTCTCTGCCTTTTATTAACAATACATGAACATGAATACATGGGTGACAGGCAGCGGTAACAAAAATACATAATTAGCAGTGACCAATGAGTCACGTTATTGCTTGGATTTGAATCAGTACGTTTTACATACAATAAAAAGCAAGGATGTTAACAAAAATGAGTCACTATACTGGCAAATTAGTGATATTTTCACAGTTATGGTCTTGTCTGGTCTTGAAAAAAATCCAGAGTCCTCAATGTCCGAGACCAAGACAAGAACTAGACCAAAAGCGGTCGAGTCCGAGACGAAACCGAGACCATCAAAAGACCGGTCTCGAGTACTACAACACTAATGTAGAAGTCATCCACGGATAGTAAGGGCAACTGCCCGAAAAACACATAATAGTAAAGACAGGAGGGCCGGTGAACTGGCTCGACGGTCCAAGATCACCATATGAGGGAGTGTGACACCTCATACTGACACCAGTACTTAACACAATATAACAGTCAGCGCGGACGAAAGTCTGGCTGATCTGTATAGAAACAACTTAATCAGTTCATCAGACAACACAATGGTCTAAACTGAAATTAGTTTAGCCTGTAAGGCAGGAACCTCCAGGTTAAAAAACCTACTAAATGTAGACAGAGAAGCCCAACCTGCCGCTCTACAAATACCTTGGAGTGAAACACCATAAGTACAAGCGCACAGAAAGGCCACGCTTCTGGTGAAATAGGCTCTAACACCTAAATGGCAATGAAGGACTTTAGACTTATAAGCCAAAGCGATAGCGTCAACTGTACTGGAAATGCTTTGTTTCAAGGTAGCTAGACATTTAGCGCGGCCACCAAACACAACGAAAAGCTGTTCTGATTGCCTGAAGGCAGTGGTGCGTTGAACATAAATCCGCAATGCCCTAACCCGCCAAAGCAGATTTACATTGCTCTCTCCGTCAGTTCCCGAGATGACTTGCACTCTGAACGGTGTAGAGATTTTTTTGGGGACATATCCATGTCTTGGTTTGAGCATGAGAGATCATCTTCTGGAGAGATCACTTCGCTGAAGAGAAGAAAAATCGAAGAACATCCAATCTGGACTCTGCTTATATTGGGATAATCCACGCCTATTTCGGTGGGACATGATGTACAAGGGCGATCGTGCCCTCATTGGTGCTTATGTTATGACCAGTCCACCGATAGGTTGCAGAGCCACAGATCGACCAATAGGCGCGCAAGCTGCCTTGCCTAGCTCAGCTCTGTGCAACAATGCGATTTACGTAGGCCTATAGGAAAAAATAAAGGATAAATTTTTGGCTTCAGTATTTTCGAGACAAGGAATTTTCCCATAGCTTAAGCTAGCTTATGCAACACGAGAGTTCTCTCGCAAGAGAACTAGCCTTCATCTCTGAATGTATTGTTTGACACTGAATATGTATTTACACACAATCACATGTGCATCTAATTTTTCTCTTGGTGTCTGAAATTGTTAGTAGCCTTTATTTCACCATTTCAAATTACTCACAAATGTCTACATGGAAACAAGCCACATTTTTTTTTGTCAAAGCCAACAACACAACAGATCCATAAATTGATATTATGCATAAATATTCTCATGAACTGCTATCCATTAGCCAAAACACACAACAAACTATTGTTGCTAAATTCCATTCTGTAAAATGACTGAGATGCAACTGTGAATTAATTTGAATTTGCATTTATTTAAGGCTGATGTGATTAATATTCATTTTGTATTTTACTCTCAGATCTTTTAATGACTTGCCAGGCTGTTATGATCCCCCCCCACCCCCCCCCCCCACACACACACACACACACATACACACATACACACATTACCACCCCCAGAAGCATCTGATAATTAGATAACTGTCAGTCACAGTAATAATTCTAGCCCTGATACGGACATCAATCTTTGTTTTTCTTCAACCTTCCCTCCAAATATGTCACACATGGTTTGTCATTGTTGCAATAGTGTGTGCATATTTCTTCTAAGCTGTCTAAAATGATAGTTGATCTCTGTTTTATGTGAAAATGAAAGATTCAGGATGAAATACTGAGTTTTATTATCTCTAAAAGTAATGTCTAATTCCATTGTCAATTAGCTATTAAAGGTTGTATCACTGATTTCAGGCCCAAACAAAAATGATCACATTCATCTAATCTTTCCTAATGATCTGCTAGCTGCCCGGCCCATAAGCAGGCTGTCAAAAAAACATGTCCCTGTAGGCAGCCTAGGCTCTGAGATCTGCACACAAAAACAAATGGGTACAACCACCACTCAAAATCAAAATAAACAGTGTTCTAACCAATCACTGTCAGGGGCAGGTGTTGTTTGTTTTTGCGCTTGTGCACTGCGCCTACACGCGAAGTCGGAGCTGAAGACAGCATCTATGAACCCTATGCTTTCAACGGACCAGATACATTTAACATGGAAGAGGGAATCCCCAAGAAGAGAAGGAGGATTAGGGCGAGGGCATACCGTCTTTTTTCATCAAAGAAACAAATAATAATCGGGAAGGCTTTTGAACGGTGGAGAGAAGTCAAAGAATTCAAACATTTTAAATCAGACGCCAAGGTTGCACTGTTTCTTATGGACAGGTAAACTTCTAGTGCTGACTTTTTCGTATGTGAACTGTGTGTGAAAATATAATTCTTTAAAAAAATATGAGTGAAGCTCGGCTAAACTTGGATAGCCCTAGCGAATATCAGATTGTAGGGATTTAGTGTATGAGTTTTTAATGATGCACGAAACGGGAGGGAGGGGCGAGCAAACTTGGTTTGTTTGGGATTTTGCACACACAAACACAAACAGAAGTGACGTCACCCATAATCGCTGATACAAACTTTAAGTGATGATATGAATAAAAACATGATCCAATTCCCAATGCTTCGTTCCGTTTGTGGCAGAGGTCACAATAACAAGGAAGAAGTTGCTCATAACATGTTTTGAATACACATGCATCATTAATTTGCGCATGTAATGAACATCTTCAGAAGCACAAACCACCAGAAGCCATAAGTGACCCATTATCACCTTTGTACTAGTTCAGAAAAATATCGCTCCACATGAGACTCCAAGATTTCCTGATCAGGGAGCTCAATGAAATCTAGGCGATTTCTGGCAGATGGAGCAAGCTGAAGATAAACACCTTTGGGTGTTTGTTCATCAGAAAGCACTCTTGCTCACAGCTGCATCACCCACTCTGCATTAGCATGGTGGACCCTAAGGATATGTGGACGATTGCAGACTCTGAGGGCCTTTTAGAAAGCACTTTGCTTGGATTCAGGTCTGGCTGCTGAGCCAGCAGCTCTATCAGCTTGAAAATATCCTATGCTGGTGTGTCTCATGGAAGCTACTGCTGAGATGTGCTGTAGTAATGCATTGAAGAGGAAGAAAGACGAGTCACTCCGTTCTGTGCTCAATCTGAAATGCTGCTGTTTGTTTATTTATTTATCATCCTTCCCTCCTCTAATGGGCTGTTTGGGTTGAGTGGTGGGGCAGAAAATTGACTTTGTGGTCCCTTAGGTCTCTGGAAACTGCAAGGCTATACCAGGTTGGAGATTAAAAATAATGTGGCAAAAACATAGACTGTAAAAAAATATGGACAAAGCGTCTGTGATGTCGCCCATAGACTCTCTGAAGAACGGTTTTGAAGCCATTTATGGGGGGTATGGGCGGCGCCATCTTGGAAAATCTTGAGAAATCCTAGCCCCGCCTATTTATTCTATTTATAACTATTTATTCAATAGTTTTTGTTCCAGAGGATCAATTCCATGCACTGCAGTTTGTTGAGGTGGTGTTGGCACTCAATAATTTTCAGTCATTAGACAGCTCAGACCCCATTGACATTTAAGCATACTGTATTAATATGAGGGAAGACAGTTGAAAAAACAAACAAACATAAGTAGTTAACTGTACCTGAATCTGTAGTAGCCTCCAAGAGACTCCAAGACCAGTGCCAGATAAGGAAAACATCTAAAATGTGTACTATTGTACACTGTCCAGGACAAGAGTTGAGAACTATTGTCACCCAGCAGCGTACAACTTTCATTTACTCCTTCCTGTGTTAGAATGAAGCAGAAAAAAAGAAATATTTTCAGAAAAGTAAACTCGTGCTAAAGAACTTGTTACTACAGTAAATCAAGGCAATCTGTGTATTGTAAAGCATAACAAACTGTCTCTAACTAATCATGAACTAATCGTTTATTTGTTGCACAATGTTTCTCATGTTTTCCGCTTCAATGTTGTTGGGAATATCTGCAATTTTCATCTTTCTTTCATCTCGGAGATTTCAGAGAATTCAAACGCTTGCTCACTGCATCTCAGCGCTGTTGTACCTCTCCTCCTGCGGGCGGATAAAAACAACGGCATGGTGTTTAAAGGTTCCTTCCGATGACTGACATCAAAGAATTTACTGGTATTTTGGAGCTGATGTACAATATGAACGGTCTCTTACCGGTAAAAGCCAGAACATCATTGCTTGTGTGAAAAGCATATATTGTGTATTTTCTGGTAATGTCATTTTAGCAATTTTCTGGTAATTTACTGGGATTGTGAAAGGGGCTAATGACAAGCATGAACACTGCATTTACAAAAATATTTCAATATTAAGACACACCTTTATACTCGATTTTTGATTAATTCAATATGAGTTTAACATTTTTTTTTTCCAGTGAATTTCTGATTTTCATCAGATTTCTTGAATCTGAAATGACTTCTGGAACCTATTTTTGTTACTTTAAGGATGGAATGATGTAATTTGATGAAATATAAAGCAAAAACTGCATTTTAAGGAATTTTGCAAGCCAGTCAAATGCTCTATAGGAGAAATGTCAAAGGCACATATTGGTAATTTATTCCAAAGGTAGAAAATCATATTAAAATGTAAGTTATTCTGTCCATTAAGTTCATACCAACCTGTCTAAACGACTGACTAACTGCCATCAGATAAATGGATTCCTGTGCATGTGAAGGACTGACAGCAGGCTTCTCTTCTGGCAGTTTGGTGGGTCTGCCATTTTCCAGACTAGGCCTGTCAACCCGAGCCACCCACACAGAATTCACTTAATTGCTTTATCACAGCTCTTGTCCGAGGTCAGAAATGGAGTTTCCCCAAGCCAAGAGAAGGAATTATTAAACGGAAGGAACACACACACACACACAAAAATTCAATTTGTTCCAAAGCATGTCAGACCTTCTTGTCGACAACTTGTTTTTGGCCATTTAAACAGAGAAATTTTAACAGCAAGTTGAAGAGGGATTTTAAATTTTTTTAGGTTTGATGGTACATTTTTTTTTCTTTATTCGATTCTCTTAAGGGGCCATTCATCCAAATTTGTATATTATTTTACAGAATATTGTTTTGGAGTATCAGGATGAATTAAAACTTCCTTGAAACATTTTTACCAGAAAAGGGGGGAAACCGCCAAACAGAAGTTTGAAGTTGTACTTCCTCAAGAGTTGCCTGATAGTACAGACCCTCCAGCAATTTATTCAGTTCTTACCTTCCTTCCAAAGAGGATTAATCAAAAGAGCTAAAAGCAATCCTCAAGAGAGGTTATTAATTGCTGTAAGATAACCAAAATTCCCACTGAGCAGAAGGTGTGACTTTTTAAACGAGACAGACTTGTTTACAGCCCAGGTAATTAAGTGATTATTATCTCAAAGATATGTTTTACCAGGCTTATTGGATTTGCACATGGTTTAGGGAGTATTGACCAGTTCTGTGGTAAAATGTCATGTTAGTTCTAATTAAAAGAAGCTAGATGCTTGAGAAGAACTCCTCATTACTAAAGCTGTCTTGCTTAATCAGGGATGTCAGTGGCTCTGAGGGTCTGGTGATGGTCCACACACAGAACAATCTCCAGGCTACATGCGATTCATTTTGTAGCTTTGCAGATCCTCTCTGTACAAGCTACATGGATATGCTGAGTTTCTGGTGCACAGCATGGTTGCATGTCTGTAATATAGTACTTTCTCAATGTATATGTTTTTTTTTTTTGTTGTTTTTTTTATGAACACAATTAGACATAATGATGACCTATTCAATTTTGAACATTTATATTTATCATTTTCCCACACACACACACACACACACACATATATATATACATTATCAGAAGTCAATCCATATTATTTCAATAGACCAATCACTTATCTTATTATTTTGTCTGTTGCTTTCATTTTGCAAATTAATTCCATTCACTATACAGAAAATGTCCCAGTGTAACCCAGATTTTTATTTTTTAAAGAAATTATTATTATTATTATTATTATTATGGTAATCAACATCAGGATGCCACATGTTCTGTCGATTGAGCTTAACCCATAAGAACCCGGACCAATTTCCTCTTATAGAAAAATTATGAGGCATATAAAACAGACTAAATGGACCACTTAAAACATGTTTCTGCTGTTTTTTTTTTTTTTTTTTTTTTAATACAACCACTCCTTGTCAAAGTGTCACATATGTCACATTGGGCATTTATGATAATTTTTTTTTTGGGGGGGGGGGCTTTTATGTCTCATTTGGAAAAAAAAAATACATTTCCAATATTGTCTTTCTTGAGCTAAAGAATAGGTTTATTTTTAGGTTTAGTTTAGGTTTGGTGGTTTAAAACCTCAAGAACAAGCTATACTTGAAATTCACAATGTGCTTCAGTTTTATACTGAGATTCAGTAACGATACAATTCTGTCACACAAACATCGTCATTAATGTACACACGTTTGTGGTCAGTAAGAAAATACATTTATAATTTCATTCCGCAAGGATGCATTAAATTGATCAAAAATATTTGTATCCATTTTGATGAACATAATTACCTACCCAATTACACATTCGAAAGACCTTTTATCTGATTTTAAGTATGTATTAACAATTTTCCATGGTACAGTATTTGTTATGAGAAATGCAGTCCAGATTAAATATAACTTTTCTCTAATTTAAATGTAAATTTTCTGTTCAGACCTTCAATAAACAGTCCTGAAAGTTTGTGAGTCATGCCTGACCAAGGACAGCACTGACTTTTCCCTAGGTGTTTCCGTGGTTACAAAAAAATAAAAATAAAAAAAAAATCTGTCTGTCCATCCATTTTTTTTTACTTGCCAGCAATAATAATGTATGCCTTTAAATAATGTTTTCATATTTTCATCATTAATACTGATGATGGCTTTAATTCATTTTGGGTAAGAAATTAAGCTTCTCGCCCCAACACCCCCAAATGACTTTCTAGGTGTGCCTTTTTCTTTACAAAAACAACATAAAAAATGATAGTTATATATATTTATTTATTTTAAATAGGAACCTAAATTAATGGTATACTTTCAAACTGTTGCTCTGTATTTACTCTGAGAAGGAAAATGTCCCCCACAGTTTCAAGCACATCTGAATGTGTTTTCTGAGGATGGTCTGCAATAAAAAATGCCATGCATCCACTTAATGAGGTTAATAGCCACACACTGCAGTATAAACTCAGTGTTA
Organism: Cyprinella venusta; assembly: GCA_038021265.1. Taxonomy (NCBI): domain Eukaryota; kingdom Metazoa; phylum Chordata; class Actinopteri; order Cypriniformes; family Leuciscidae; genus Cyprinella; species Cyprinella venusta. The sequence goes on from CM075867.1 coordinate 23,002,392, forward strand.
TGAATTACTATAGTCTCTCCCTCAGCTGCAAGCACTGCTCATATGGAGCTTTGCTATAGAAAGAACCAGAAAATGATGCAGTTGGATTTGGCTAGAGCTCAAATGAAGTCTAAATCCTTAAGGCCTTGCTGAAGTCTCCTCTGGGTAAGCTGGTGTTGGCAGTCTACCAGTCGCCAAAGGAGGGTCCTCCATATATATACAGCTCCAGTGACAGATGGTGGTCATGTTGCTTGTTTTTTTTTTGTTTTTTTTTTCTCGATGCCTGAGATAATTATACTAATCATGAAGAGAAAATTTGAAACAATTATTTACAACAGATTTCAATTAAATCAAAGCGATCCATTAAAAAAAAACACTTATCACTGGATTTTTGTGCGTTATTTTGGCTGATGTAACATTTTTTTTTATTATTATTATAAAAATATTGCATATTTGTAGATCCTGAGAATCTCTGAAATTACCAAAAGAAATAAATATTTACAGTTTAATCCACTTTTGAATAGGTGAGAGTAAAAATCCCAGTTAAGCCTGATGTTTGGGCTAAAGGAACCATATGAAAAATGTAAGAAATGTAAAGCAGTAAATTGTTTCATATTGCGTGAAATAGATCTGTTGTGATGTAATTGTTAATGTTTTTACTTCCAACTGAGGTCCAGTATATTATTCTGCTACACAAACATAATCATTGATAACATACACAACCGATTAGGTGAGATGAGGTAAGATTTTTAGCTCCATAGCCAGTTGGGTCTTTACGTCATCTGGGAAAGAGTACTCTCACCTACTGACTGAGTTTCTCTTTTTCAGTTTGGAGAAGGACCCGGTCCAACACGTCTCTTCACAAGTAACAAGTGTGTTCGGCTGGTGTTATTAGAAGTGAGAAAGGGTCACACTGAAAGAACTTTCAGAGGCTTCTGGGGCATATAGTAGACGCAGCCGCTTGGCTTTCTCCATATGAAGACCGCTTCAGCACTAGCTTCATGATCGAGTCCTGAGGTGACCGTGGCAGAGCGGCACGCCCTGTGTAACAACAGATCACCTCGGCCGGCCACCAAACCCTCAGTCTGTGATCTGACCTTTTGTTTCTCCGGGCCGATCCGCTCCTATAACGGGGCCCACTATCACCATCTGAGAGGCCATGTACAAAGGGCATGCTTTGACTGCACTGGCATCCGTGCCTCGAGTTGTTGCAGTTCCCCTCGCTTTGAACCATCGTTGCTCAGCAAGCTGGTACTGGTCTGATCGCAACCGTTCCACTATTCAATTCAAAGCACTTTATTTGTCCCCAGACACATTGTACAACCACACACTACATACCACATCTATTATAATTCCCACACCAAAAAATTCATATCCGCAGGATAATAATGACTACAGGCCTGTGGCCCTGATATCTAATGTCATGAAATTCATGGAAAAACTTCTAATAGAAGAGTTGCGAAGGCAAGTAGGGCCATCCTTGGATCATTATCAGTTTGCATACAAGAGTAACCGCGGTACTAATGATGCTATTTCTACAATAATGCACCATGTTTTGAAACATCTGGAATGTCCGGTTGCCTATGCTAGGCTGCTTTTTATTGATTTTAGTTCTGCATTCAACACGATTCAACCACATTCTCTGCAGGAGAAACTAGTTAATTTAAAGGTTAAACCTTCTTTGATACATTTGTATTATTCATTTTTGACAAACAAGCCATGTACACTGAACACCATAACATGTTTTGCAGTTCGATAATTTATCATCGACATCCAAAAATGCTTTGGCCTTTCTCCTCTCTTTCATCTCTTCTCTCCTCTGTCCCTTTTGATCATTGCAGGCCCATTCTTGACGGTTCCTTGACCCCATTGATTTTGGCTGCGTCTGCCACTGAGGGTGGCAGGGAGCATAGGAGCTCATCTGCACCCGATCCGCTCTTTAATTAGAGATTCTCGTCAGCCTGATGCAACAGGATTTCAAGGAGGTTTTGCTAAGGAAGCTGAAAAGCTAATTGCTGTCGTGCTCTCACTGTCGGAACTGTCGGCATGAGAAGTGGGAAAAGAGAAGCCCAATTCATCTCTTTTATGTATGACAGTCATAAGACAGGGAAAAATTAGGAGAACAGATGCTAAGAGATTTGAGAAACATGCTGGGTTTGAGATATCCTACCTGAAGGCAAGTCCAAAGAAACTTAGGAAATTATTTGAAGTGTTAAATGTTGAGAAAATGACTGTTATATTGTTGGGTTTACGTTTTTAATACTCATAGTATTGCTTTAAACCACTACAGTACTCCATTCAGACAGACATTTTTTTCATGTTCTGTGCAGCTACAGCTCACATAGAAGCATGTGAATGAGATACGGATGAGACACCACTTGACTAAGGCAGAAGTGTTTTTTTCTAAATTACTCTATGGATTGGAGTTTGTTCATGTCATCTCTTCAACTCTGACTGTGTAGCCTATCCACTAATTACAGTTTTAATTGAAACAATTACCTTGAGACATAAACCATGAGGGCCCTCTCTTCACCAGTCAAAATTACAGTCACCAAAACTCAGTGAACAAAGAAATATGTGGATCATATGGATTCCCATTGAAATGACTAGATTTTGACCACACAAATTCTTAGAGCCACAGTAAATGTACCCCCACCTTAACAATGTATTGTAACTATTGTAACTGTAAATGTATCTGCCTATTAACCCTTAAAGACCTAGACCATTTTTGGAGCACCTGCACCGCCTGTTCTTTTCTTTGTTTTTTCTAAACCATAGCAATCAGCATCAAGTGCAATACATCATTATAAACAGGAGAACTTGATGTTTCAATCCATCTCATTTAAAGAATTCAATTTATTATGTCTTAGAATGGATAGAGGAATCCTTACCTTCCTACTTAATGCCTGAGTCTGAAAGTATGCAGCATCGCTGATGAAGTGACGGAGAAGTAAGCTTTTAAACCACTGTCCCACCACTGTGCACTGATGAGAGTGTCCTGTATTGAGAAGAATCCTTATTAATATCTTGTTACTATTACTATCCAGAAAACTAATTGATTTTCGTTATTACATTTGAAATGAAATGGTGTGGAAATGAAGAATGAGGATCTGTGCTCTGTTATTGATAGAAAAATATGTATGTATATATATTTTTTGTAGTTCTTTGTTGTATAAAAGGTAAATGTAAAATGGTAAATGTTGATTTGTTGAAAAAAAAAAATTCATGTGAAACAATGTAATAAAGTATGTTTTCAAAATTCAAAAATTCTCTCTCTCTCTCTCTGTCCATTCATCTCTCTCCTCTCTGTCTGTCTGTGTCATTCTCCTTTATTCTCCACATCCACTCTTTTTTTCTGTAGAGAGTCGGCTTCCAAACTTTGTTTTGTTCTGCTGTGTTATTTTTGCCTCAGTATCTCAGCTGGGAGAATCACCCCTGCCGTGTAATGAGAAAGAGGTGAAGGGAACTGGGAGTGTAATTATTTTCATTTGGGCGCCTGTGAGGGGCAGCGCTTTGTTTCCCCCTCTTATGTGACAGCATCACTGGGTTCTTGCACTAGTTTCTTCGGCAACAGTAACAAGAAAAAATCTCTTGTTATCTCCTCAAGGTAGTTTTAAAAAAGAGGGAAAAAAATAAATGAATAAATACATAAAGAGATGTATTGAAGCACATGTAAAATCATTCCAATGGTGTGACGGAACGACAGAGGCTGGTGAAGACATGAACCAGGAAACAATAAAACCTGCCCAAAACAAAGCCTCGTCAGCTTCTGTGTCTTCAATTGTCTCTGTATATTTGGTGTTGTCTGTTATGTATATATATATATATATATATATATATATATATATATATATATATATCGGCCTGGAGGAATCTGCAATATGGCCATCGAATGCAATGCCGACACAGCCTGCCCAGCGGTGGAATAAGCGTGGGTGTACATAGCGGAATTAGTACGGCAAGCTTTGGAAGGTAACGTCATCTTAGCTCGCCGTCCAGCACAGGGCAGGTAAAGGTGGGCCGCTACAGCTTCTTCCACTGGATAAAGAGATTGGTATCCTTTGTCTTTCGCACCGTCCACTACGGAGAATGCTGCTGAGACAGATGTAGCGGGTATTAACATTAATGGACCAGAAAAATAAAATTGCTTGATGACTGAAGACTGCTTGATACGTAAATGGAGGTGGAGGTGATGCTGGGAAACAGGCAGAGACAGAAGGCAGGTTGAACCTTAAAATGTAACTTTACTTTGAGTATTTTTTCTTTAATATGAGTATGATTGTTTTTTTTTTGTTTGTTTGTTTTTTTTTTCTGAAGAATTTTCCTTTTACCGCAATCACAAAATAATAATACAATGACAGAAAAAAAGCCATATGTATTGCCAGGATGCACCCTCTAAATAACTTTTCATACATCAATAATCACAATTACATTCACTGTATCCAAGTGAACACAAATGAAAGACAAAACAAAACAAATCACCAGTGGTATTAAGCCCGGAACGCACCAAGCCGACGGTCGGCCGTCGGGCAGTTTTTGTGCGTCGGCCGACTAAGTTTCCTCCGTGTGTTCTGCACGGTTTCATGCCGTCGGCCGAAAATAGCCCTCGTCGGCTTTGTTTCGCCCGATTCGACATGTTACATGTGCGTACAGGTGCATTTGGTAGACATTTGTAGCATCCAATAATAGGGCTCTGGGCATTCGTAAACCACGCCTCAAATACGAGAAAATGAACATGTGGTTTCCAGACCACGTCTCATTCTCAATGACACGTGGTCTGGCGTTAGCCAGGCAAGATCAAGAAGACATTTTAAAGTCCCTGTAAAGTCAATTCTACAAAAAAGTTCTAAACACATTATAAATGTTACATATGTATTGCTAAAATATATTACAAAGTCTGTGAACTGTGAAGTACTGAAATGTGGAGATAGACCGTTAAACAGTTTTTCACCATTGCAATTTTACGGATTAATTGGGCGGGGCTAAAACAGGGCTCCGTGACGCACTGGAACCCATGAGCTGCTGGACACCCCCCTATTTGATGACGCACAGAGTCTGATCTCCCCCTCTCCACACACACTCCCCGAGCACATTCGCTTTCACCGCTCAATCGCTAATGACTGTCAGTACTATTAGTTACTACAGCTGAGCCTACAGTTTTCTAGCTAGCTATGCCTTCGACACGGACATGCATGGGCTACTACCTGGATGCGATCATGTACAAAACAGATCGGTATCTTCATTTAAATTCCCTTAAAAACGATCACATCAAGAGGAGGTTTTTAGAGAGCCTATACCTTGATGGAGAGCTGAGGATCACCGCCAACACCCTCCTCTGTAGTGATCGTTTTACACTGGATCGTTTTATAAACTTTCCTCAGAGACAACTTGGATTCACTGATAATTCACTGATAATCCGCTGTTACTGGTGAACTGGGCCGAAACGACAATCTCCCGCCTCAGTGTTCCTCCTCCTGTCTCCAAAAGCTAATCAGCTAATATCACCGTCAACAGCTTTCCCTTGAGTGGGCGTGGTTTCAGTGCAGCCAGCGGACACGCCCCCAGCGTTTTTTTTCATTATTTTGATAGCTTATTTTATGTACTTCGCGGCTTTTTTATCATTCAAATTTGGCTGGGTGGCTAATTAAACATTTTTTTTCTGTGGTGTGACAAACTCAGAACACAAACTTAATTTTGACTTTACAGGGACTTTAATCGTCCACGTTCAAAAATCGTGATATCGCACACCCCTACAATAAAGGAAGCGAAATGCAGATACAGTACAAGATTCATTTTTTTTTTTTAATCTGGGCAAGATCACTTCCTTGAATTTGATTTCTAAACTAATCACTGTTATTCATTTTTCTATTTTCTGTGTGTTGTGTACAGCTGACAGCTGGGCATGTTCTTTAGGATATTCTCTTTAAATAGTGTGTGTGTATACATGAAAAGGTCTTCCTAACACTTTATCATGACATGAGTCCTCTCAAAAGCACACTCTAATTTCAAGTCATGCCACAAAGGCCAAAGAGCGGCAATCTTCAGATGTTGACAATATTCCGCTGCAGTTGTTGTTGTTGTTGTAGCTGAAAAAAGGCCTTGGGCAGTTGTTTGATGTATTATCCTCCATTTGAGATGAAAAACAAGTGCTTCCACGCTGTCCATTCCTCTCTGCCATATGGACAGGCCTCTTCGTGGTCAGAGGAGCCTCAGGACAATCTGTAATTAAAATTCCAGAAATCCACGTGGCTCACTGCCTAAAGGTTGATGAAAAATTGATGGGCATGATGTTTGGGATTAAACATCATGCCCATCTTCCCCCTCTTAGATCCTCCTCTTCTCACTCTTATCTTGCCCTTTTCTGCACTTTTTTCTCATCAACCTGTTTCTTTCTCTCTCTCTCCCTCTCTCTCTCTCTCTCTCTCTCTCTCTCTCTCTCTCTCTCTCTTAGAGTTTTTCAGCTTGTGTGTGATATGAAATATTCATAGCCATTTTGGAGGTAGAGATCTGATGGATGTACAGGCCATAATTTGTTTTGTGAATGGACTAATGTTAGCCAGTGATAAACCGTAATGGACCCAGACAGCCAGCCGTCGCACAGGGCTTCTGAGCAGGTATTGCAGACTGTTAAAAAGCCTGTTATGTCACTGCTAATTCAGCACAAGTGGGATTATCGTTCAGGTCAGAAGGCTACATTACCTCCTATGTCATTACCGAATAAGTGCTGCAGGCACATCTTGGATAACCTGATGTTTTAAGGGAGAAGTTCTTGAAGAACTTATGCAACATGACAGGAATGTTCTCAGAGAATGGACATGTGTTTCTCAAAGTGGATTTCTACGCTGCTGTGAAACCTGAAAGAAAGCTGATGAAATTACAGGCACTGACCTGCTAAGAGCTCTGCTGCTGAATTCTGTAAGGTGCATCACCTACTGTTTAGTGGTTAGATGTAAAGATTGTGTGTCTGTGTGTGTGTGTGTTGAATACTGTAGCTAGCTGCATATTTATCTTCCTTTTTATGTAAGACAGGAAATAAGAAATAAGAAAAATATGACCAGGAAAAAAACACTGACTCATTAGTACAGGATGTAATGATAGATTAAAGACTTGGGCTAGCACACACTGTCTTTTCTGGATGTGAAAAAAGAAGAAGAAAAAAAATAATCACCATACCTGAGAGGCCCTTTTCACTGCTGGAGGAAGTGTGCTATTTAAACCTAATGGCTTGTGTGAGTCAAAAATAGCAATAGTCATTTGTTGTGAAAGTTTCAGCAGTGCTTTCGAATTAAATCCCCCCCCCCCCCCCCCCCCCCCCACCCCCCCCCTCTCTCTCTCTCTCTCTCTCTCTCTCTCTCTCTCTCACACACATACACATCGAGAGTATTAATTATTAAGTTTGCTTTTATAAAAATGAAAATAGGTGTGGATGGGGCTGATCTTCGAGGTAAGAAACCCGGGAAATGGCTGAAAATTTAACACAGACATCAGTGCTTCAGAGGAACAGGAATAGGCTCAGTTCCCTTTCGAAGGGAACTTGCACTGCGTCAAATGACGCTCTGGGGAACGCTAAAGGCGTGACAGGTATCTGAAATCACGTCAAGACCGGCGAGAGCCCGTGAATCATTAACTTGAATGATTAACGTGCGACCTGGAAGTTTATAAGGGCGCCTTGCAAACATGCCAAATCACCTCATCGTCTTCAGGAGTTTGTATGAAACGCTATTCAAGTTCCGTCAGAAAAAGGTAAGAGATGAAACGCAGAGCAAAGGCAGATTGTTTTCGTAAGTGTGCTGACCCCTGTCCGAGGTTTCTGACACCGCCTGACAAACATGAGCTGTGCGTATTTTGCCTGGGAGAAGAGCACGCACAGGAGGTTCTTTGTGCAAACTGCAAACGTTTTTCTCCTAAAACTCTCCGCTCTCGTCCATACCTGTCAAGTTTTGGATTTGAAAAATAGGGAAATTTTCCGGTGCCCACCGCGAGCAGTCCCACCACCCCAACCAAGCTCCAGTATCCCTTACATTTTAAGACAGTTGTTATAGCCTAAATGAAAACACATACACACACACATATATATATATATATATATATATATATGAGCCTATATATGAAGAACGTTTATTTAAAGGCTTATTTGGATATTTTCTTTTCATTTCACATCATTTTTCTTTACTCTTTTAGTAAGTTATTGAACAAATTTGCTGCAGACTTTGCATTCTTTAAGACTGTTTTGGAAGTAGTGTATTTGTGGGCTGGGCCACAGTGGCTAATTTTACATGAGAGTAGAGCAAACAGTTCTGTTGTCTAGCGTCATCCTATTCTCGGTAACAATCTTTCGTACCATGCTAAATACCCTTTCTTGTGCTAACATCCATCATTCCTTCCCCCGTGTGAGATGCTAAAGTCGCAGTTACAAAACACGTGACTGTCCTCCTGCTCCTCTTTGTTTACCCCACGTTGTCACTCATCATTTGACCTCGCGGCAACTGTCACCTACAGTACCTGTAGTTATCGCGAGGCTAGTGACAGAGCTCAGACTGGGAACATTTTTTTTTACCCTGCCGGGGATATTATTATATTTTAATAACACAGGTTAAAATACGTGAGACTTACGGGAAAATACTAATAGGGGAGTACGGCAAAGAAGGGAAAAAAGGGTAAAATACGGGACTTTCCCGGCCAAAACGGGATCCTTGACAGGTATGCTCGTCTATCCCTCTTCTCCAGTGAAGGGGGCTTAGCATCTGGTCCTCATGGTGCAGGTCCCGCTCGTGCCGAGGCCGAGCGACGACTTACGTCATGGGGTTCCCAGATGAAGCTCGTCGATCACCTCAATAGGGCTGTTAACCTCTCAGATGATTCGACGGCTGACGAGAGTGAACTGCAGGTCGATGTGGAAGATTACTCACCGACTGTTCCTGCAGCTGCAGCTCTTCCGGACGTGCAGGAGATGGTTGAGGAGGTTTATGATCAGGCAGATCCTGAACCTCCTCAGCCACCCTGCCCCGTGTATGCAGAGCTGTGATGGAGCGCGCTGATGAATGGCTGCAGTTGCCTTGGTAGCGCGCAAGAGGAGAGACTGCTCGCAGTAGGCTCGATGATCGGTTTCTCCCCGGCCATACACCACCAGCTCGGGTGAGCCTTCCTACTCCGAGCCCTCAGATAGATCTATGCTTACAGGCTGGCCCTCACCAGGGCTGTCTCTGTGGCTGACCTAGGCTGTGCCAGGGATATTGTGCCAGCATTTCTTCCTCTGACCCTTCACTTTGTGAATATAGGTTTCTGGTATCCCTGTATAAACCGTCTCCTCCCATGGGAGTCGTTCGGCCAAGACCCGCCCCTTCTCTGCATTCTAGGGAGTAATGCAGCGTGGTGCAGAGGATGGTTTATAAGGACACGGTAGGCCTCAGTTAGGCCTCTGTGAGCTTTATCGGGGAACCAGGCCCAGCAGACCAACCTTATGAAAGTGTGACTTACAGAAGATATACTTAGCGTACAAATGTGACGGGAATCGTGCCATAAAGTTAAGAGAGGTTAAGGAATTAAGAACTACTTAGCGATAAGAACGTTTTGGGGAACCGAGCCTTGGAACCGAGTCTTTCTGAGTGAATCTGAGTAATGACTGTTCACTAGCAAACTATGATCAGGAGGAAAGCCCATTACTACTGGAGCTCATATGTTCATATGTTATGTATTAGATGCTCCACACTGGTGGACCCATCTGTTTCAGGACCGTGCCAAAGTGAGAAATGATCCCTTATCCTAGACGTGTAGAAAATGAGGGAGAATAAATCATTTTACCCACAGAAAAAAAAAAAAAAAATATGGGTTGCACCTGATCACTCAGGATTAGAAATTATTCCTTACTTAGATGGTTGGATTTTAGGCAGGACTTTAATTTTTGCGATGGGAAGAAAGGTAAATCAGTGATGCAATGGTGTCAGGTGGTTTAATTATAGTGTTTCTGTATGTCTTAGAATCTAAATATCCATATTCTCTACTTATCAGTAATATGCACAAACATTTTTCTATTTTAAAGTAGTTGAAAAACAGTTAAGAAAACTGATTGAGTGATTGGTTCGTTTGGTAATTCATCAGTGCATTTATTCATTTGGGTAAACAAACACTGAAAGATAACACTGAAAAAGTACTACTGAACCAGTGAACCAGTATAAAAGGCCTCTATAGCCCTTTATACTTTTAGACCAGCTGCAGTAAATCCAATAGTTACATGCTGTCCACAGCAGATTGTTCTCAAACATCCCCTCTCCTGTTTTGGCACCTGCAGTATCTTGTTTGTGGGATTCAGGTGTTCTTACAAAATGATTGAACTAATTCTGTCAGTCGTCTTCTTGCCTGGGGGACCCTTGAGGGGTAAGTTAAGTCGTCCTGATTTTTCTTCTTTGATTACTTGCTTACTTCATTTTCAAGTCTTTGACAGCTCTCCAGCATCGTGAGGAATCCGGTGGGAGTTGCTTTCTCAGCATTTTTCTCATATTCCCCAGTGATCACCTCCATTCTCGTTATTCAGCTCTTGTGAGAGTGATGGAAACACTTTACCTTCTGTGGCCACTATTCCCTTTGGTGAGACACTAGGAGGTCCAATGTTCTCATTTGAATGCCTCTTACCAAATAGATATAACCAGACAAAGTTTGGGGGCGAGCAGGAAATGTTTTTGAGCGTGTGAATAATACAAATGAAATGCATGATTTAGTATTTTTTAGTAGCTAAGTTTTTTTGTAGTTTTGACCGAAATTATACACTATTAAAACACAAATGAAATGCATTTATTAGTTTTTAGTAGTTTTGTATTTTTTTTTTTTTTTTTTTTTAGTGTTTACTGAAATTATACACTCTTAAAACACTGGAATCTTTTGCCTGTCTATCCTTCGTATGATACAATACGACAACAATGAAAACAACTACATTATTATAATTATTAATAATGATAATTATTACCACTAATGCTACAACTACTACAACTACAACGACTACTACTACTATATTGTTGATGTTGTTTTGACAAAATTGTTTTACATAATAATAATACTTATATAAAAGTCATAAAAGGCACAATGCGGAGCTGAGCACCCCCTTTAGCTGTTATAATTGTGGTTTATAAAATGGCTACTCCATAAAAAATATTCATTTTAATATTTATTTTATTCATAAAATAAACACCAGCAACAAAAAATATAACATTAACACATTATTCCTCTGCCAAGAAATGTAGTTCCAAAGAGGCTGCCAAGCAACACATGCAACAAAGAATCACAAATGGCAGTTGCGCGGTAATACTAATGTAATGCGGTCACAGGTGTGTGTTGAGTAATTTACAACGTCTTCGAACGTGGTTCAACCAATCAGAATCAAGAACCGGAACTATAGTTTATAATATAATAGTTATAATACCGGAATAATAGTTTTATAAACTGTTATTTATAATTTGTAAATATATAGTTGATAATAAATAAATGATTTTACATAATAATAATTATAGCAATAGAACTTGAGTTACAAAGTTGGTTGATGCATTAATTGCAATTCATTTTACATTTTAATTATTTTTAAATTATTGTTACGATACAAAATTGATTTCAAATAGTATTTGTAATAATTATATAAGTATAATATATACAATAATTTTGGTCAATGTGATTTAACTCAGGTAAGGTCATAAATTGTTTTCTTTTATTTAATATGAACTACTGATATTTTTGAACACCTCACAAACTTTGTAATGTAGATAAACTACTTTAATTTATGTACAGGAGCTTGACAGGCTACATCAGCTTTCACTTATAAGGAAAAATGTTCTGCCTCTGTGTAATAACATTAGAATATTCAATAAATATTGGAAATTAAATAGCTTTTAAATACACTGCACATTCTCTATACCTTTCTGCCGCCCCATCTGACTGTGTTCTTGTTGGATTCTTTTATGGACGACAGTAAGTATCAGCAGGCTGCAGTTGTGCACCAAGACAAATTCAGGGTAGATTCTCTTTGAGGTCCGTCATGAATCAGGTTCAAGGTTTTTTATTTATTTATTTATTTTTTTTTTAACTCTGATGGCACAACAAGCCTTCTCAAAGGGATTGGCTCAGATAAAGTAGGTAAGATCCATGGAGGATACTTGGATCTGATAATGATGTTGATCCTCAGCCCTAAGGAACTGCTGCACCAGTGCTTCTTCATGATCACACCACCACACATGTGTTCATGCAGAAGAAGAAGAACAACAAGAAGAGCATTACATTCAGAGAACATACTTGTTTGCAATTACGTAACAACTCTATTTCAATCTCAAATGCGAATCTCACAGAATCTCACTCAAAAAACACACACACACAAAACAAACAAACAAAAAAAACAGATCTCACTCACTGTATTAAGTATTGATAAAATATCAAAGGGTTAGAAATGACAGGAAAGTTTCCTGTTTCTGCTAGACTGAAGTATGTTTTTGGTAATCTGACTACATCTTCAGTGTGTAAGACAGCTGTGGGTGAACAGTTACACTGGGAGGATCGATGTGGGCTAGATTTAATAGATGTTCACATTCTGCAGCCTGTGTGAACTTTAAAATGATAGCAGCTGAAGCCTGCTTCGGCTGACATGACGGGAGACTATCTGTTTTATTTTGATGTTTTAGCTGCCATATTTAATACTTATCATATGGGTTACATTGCAGTAACTTTATTTATACTGGCAAGCAAATGGTTTCAAATGTCTAGCATAAAAACAAGGTTAATGCTTATGAAATAAACTTTAGCAGTTAATACTTGAACTGAATAGAGCTGCGTAATGACACTAATTGTCTTCTGTTGATCTGACCTTGAAAATGAATCAATTTTGAAGGAATTCTCAGTTATTGAATCAATGCTGAGCTAAATTAAGATGAATAATGATACTTGTCTTCTGTAGAGCTGCATTACAGCTGAATTGAATTTGTTTTATAATTGAACTTTGCAACATTGACAGTGTTGTTGAACTGAATTGAATCAACATTGAACTAAATTGAGCCTAATAATAACACTATTGTCTTCTGTAGAGCTGCTTTATAGCTTAAATTGATTTGTAACGGAATTTCAAGTAATTAGATACAAATCCACAGAGAAATATGAAGCCCGGTTATTTCTGTTCTGTGAAGAACAGAAATACACATCGAAAGCACAAGCACAATTGATGTAATTTTCTATCATTTATCATCACTTTGAGAGCTGAAGTTTAACAAAAAGAAAGTTTATCAATGCTCTACATGTTTCTGTAGCTACTAGAGCTAAATTAAAAAAAATCTGGACTGATTCACATCGAAAGCACAATTAAGAGATAAACAGCAGATAATGGCAGTGAATACAGCATCCGATTTAACAGGCTTCACTTCATCAGTAATGGAGCTGAGACAGGACAACTGACTGTTTGGCAATCTGTGTAATTGCATTCACATTCAGCTAACCTCCATTGTCTTCAAGGTGGAGTCTGTGTTTGTCTGAAAGTGGCACTTGGCATGTTGTGATCCCTCTATGGATAAATTAAGAAGCATGTGTTTTTGATATCACTCAGCTTCTGTTTAATTGCATAACCATCTTAAACAGAGTGTTGTCATCTGTGCGGTATTTGTTTTAGATTAGTCTTTAGGCAGGATTATTTTGCTCTCAAGCTCACAGCAGAAATGAAGATCCATGCAGATGAAGAAGTTCATCCCGGAGCTTTCCTCATCCCCCTGTTGCATTCAAGCACTTCTGAAACACGTCTCCAATGGTGCGCCATCATTAGCATAATAACCCCCTTCATCTGAATAAAGCAGCAACTGAATTGTGGGTAATCTTCAAAGGAGGGATCAAGCTTTGAAGGTAGCTGTGGTGGCTTCAAACACTGTCAACATGCTGATCCCTATGGGCAACCAGAGCATGGTGATTGTTCCTTTTCTTGCAGGGGTTTCAACCTAATGACATTTTCTTTTGGAGAACATCTTGTCAGATCAATCCTAAACCACCTGATTTCCCATATCAAGGATTATGATCACACAGAAGACTTTATGACACTAAGATTCTATTATCAGAGCTTTGGTAAAATATTATGCCGTTGATGTTTGGATGGCACATCACGATTTCAGGATTTTAGGGACTGATTGATTGTAATATAGTTATCTTGAATTCTTTTTTTTCCCCAAATTTGTTGGGATTATTTTTTTCAGTATTTTTTTTCGTTATTTTTTGTGTTAAAGGGTTAGATCACCCAAAAATGAAAATTAAGTAATTAATCACTCACCCTCATGCTGTACCAACCCCTTAAGACCTTCGTTCATCTTCGAAACACAAATGAAGATATTTTTGATTAAATCTGAGAGGTGGATCACTGCTACATAGGCTGCCTAAGGGATTGCAACTTGATGGCCCAAAGTCATTAAAGCAAATGTTTAAATATTTCATGTGCCTATAGTAGCTCCACTATAAGCTTATGAAGCGACGAGAATACTTTTTGTGCGAAAAAACAAACAAAAATAGCGACTTTATTTGACTATTCCATTACTTCCTTGTGGGCCTGATCTGAGAGCTCAAGAGATTTCCAGGATGCATGTGCGAGAACTGCGATGAGGATTTTCTTCTACTCCTTTTCACTGGCTGCTCACTGCTTAGGAGTATTACCGCCACCTGCTGTATAAGATGACGTGCTTAAATAGCCGGAAGCGCAAAACTTTCTGTTTACAAACAGAGGAAGACGCGCGCTGTCCATAAGGTTTTAAATTCATAAATATGTCTGCAGATTTCGACGTAGATGAACACTTACACTTTTTCAAACAAAGCCAAGCATATTCCCGGAATGAGAACATGACTCATCCACAAACACTGCCTCAGCGTGTGCTAAGCCCAAGCACGACAGGCAGTATTTGTGGCCATCTACCTGAGGGAGAAGTCGACCACATCCAGAAACGAGAAGACATCCTGAAAAGGATGCGAGGATGCTTGTCATGTGCCGAAGCACCGAGGGATCGCCGCGGCAGACACTCTGGGAAACTGCAGCCCTCGGTAAAATTAACCCAACATGTGTTATGTCCTATATTTCCCCCGCCGTTGGGTTAAAAACAACCCAATTTGGGTTGTTTTTAAGCCAGTGTTTTTTTTTTTTTTTATGTTGGTTGTACTAGTTTATGGTGAAAGCATAAACATTTTACTTATACTCCTAGGCATATGTCTCATAATGTCTTTGATTTTTTTTTTCAAAGGCATCTTTAAATAAAAAATAAATAAATAAATAAATAAAAATAAATAAAAAACGAAGCTTTATTCATGTATCATTCTGTCCTTCCTGGCTTCCTTCCTTCCTTGATACAATACAATAAATGTTCAATAAATATACATTTATTAAATATATCTATTTTTAAACTCACCTTTAAAACTTAAATCATTTTAACAGGGTTTGATGTTCTAAAACTAAATAAGTAATGCCAAGTATGTGCCAGGCTATCTATTTAGAAATTATTCTTGGAAATGCTTTAAAAATGTTAACTATATTTTTCTTTTATGCTATCTTTGCGACAACAATTGTTATGTTTGGGCTTAATAACAACAACACAAAATGCACACGGCTGTGTGCAATCACTTAAACTCCCATCCACATTTGTTGGTAACAGTATAATAAAGCTAGTCACAATGTGAATTTAGTGAGCTGGGCATGAGGATTTTCTCGGGACATGTGAAGCTCAGTTACAGCAGGTGTTTATTAGGCCTCATCTCTGACTGACATATTAAAAGAGATCCACATATAAATCCCCACACAATTTCCACAGCACCATGGAAAAGCTCCAAAACAATCAATTTATTCAGCATTCTGCAGTTTGTTGATTTGTAGGAAGAGGATTAAAAGGTACTTTGAGCAGCAAACACAAAGATTGTGATAAAGCCGCTAGGCAGTTTTAATCAAGCCAGGCTTCCTGAAGTGTACGCATACTGTAGTCTGTAAACTTTGGAAAGCACTGCGTGCCATTTTAAGAGAGGGACTGGCTCAGTGATTGCTTCTCAGTGGTGTTTGTGTCCCTCTGATGCTCTGAATATTTATGAGACCCACACAGACTAAGAAGACATGTTATTATTTATTTCAGATTAAATACTTCAATACAGTCCCAAGCATATATGGGTTGGAGAAAGAATTCTCCATTTATTTGATCCAAAAAAAAAAAAAAACTTTAAAATTAATATTGTAAAATAAATGTAAGATATATTCATTATTTATTAATTAATTATATTAATGTATTCAATATATTGAAATATATTAATTATATACGTCATTCTTTTACCAGACCTCCTGTGTTTGGGTGTAATCAGAAAACTAGCCAATCAGAAATGCCCTCAGCTAGTTAACCACTTTGCATGTTTGAGTTTTCTGTCATTTGATTGGTGGTGAAGTATCCTCAACAACAAACCAACACATCAGCACAGTACATATGGCAGGAATATGTACAAATGTTCTAATGTGTTATATACTTGTGGTCTTCCGGTGAAAAAAAAGACAGCATGTAAGAAAGAAGTGCTCTCCTTCATTGTGTTTTGTTTCACAGTCTGAAAGGGACATGATCACAAACAGGAGAGTCAGGAGAGCCGTCTCTATGCATAATTCAGCCTCACTGCGTCAGCAAGTGCATAAAAGCCTCTGAAGGACTTGAAAAGGCACTTGGATTATGTGTAAGCTCCATTCACATCAATGCATAGTTTCTGGCTTGAGGAAGGTGCACAACTAAATGCTTTTCATAAACAACTCTGGCGTTCGCAAAGTGATCCAGGCATGAAGCAAGGATTTGCTGTTTGTCAGATCCATGCTACTGCAGGATGCAGTAAATGCATCACACTAGTGTGACTCTCTGGAAACTGCAGCAATTTGTCATACAGTCATATGATAAACAAAGACATCCAGGATCTGAAAGCTGCTGGACATGGGTGTGATAGTGGATCTTTTTTTTTTTTTGGTGGTGGTTTGCTACACGGACGGATCAAAAGAACAGGCACTTTAAACCAAGTCTTTGGTAGGCTACTCTAGGTCGCATGGAGGGTGGAGCTGATTTCTCTCTAGACTATCAGGCCAATCAGAGCAGATTAGGCTTGCGAAAAAGAGGGGTTCCGAGAGACTGGATCTTTGAAAATGACAATTTGCACATTCACATTCATGG
This sequence comes from Cyprinella venusta, assembly GCA_038021265.1. Classification (NCBI taxonomy): domain Eukaryota; kingdom Metazoa; phylum Chordata; class Actinopteri; order Cypriniformes; family Leuciscidae; genus Cyprinella; species Cyprinella venusta. Next base: position 23,019,539 of record CM075867.1, read on the forward strand.
CTAAACTCGTACATTTTCAAACTCGTATTGTACAATATTCAAAGTTTTTTTTTTTTTTGTGCACAGTTGTATATCTATGAATTGTGTTTTGCATTTGTGAAATGCATTTTATGAATATATCATTAAATGATATATGCATTGTGATCCCCTGGCCCTGATTATGAGTAGATTAAAGTGTTTTTTGACCTTTGATATATGTAAACCTGCTGTAAAAGACCTCAAAACAAAACTAAGAACCTTTAACATAGCATTGGGTCACTTTAAAAAGTACTGCAGTAGAATGCAAAAACATGCAGTTAAAACGTTAACTAGTAAAAAACTGTTTATAAAACGTGCTAAGCTGATTTGTTTCAGCCAATATAATTCTTTATCAGTGTGCTAACTTTGTGTAACTTTATGTAAAAATTCATACATTTAAAATTAAACCTTAGAAAATAAACATGTAACATTTGTATTTTATAATTATTTGTTGCCATTAAAAAAAAAAAAAAAAAAAAAAAAACATTTACAGAGTCTCATTGATTATTGTCCTTATGTAGTTGTTTTTTAGGCAGGAAAGAACCACGGTTCACAAATATATTTAGCTGCCCTGGGGATGTGCCATTTGAAGCTTGCCTTGCTGGGTGTTCATAACAACCCGACCTATTAAAGCATTCAGCTGCGGGTGTCAAGCCAGCATCATAACATCTGCTTAGAACTTGCCCTCAGCAAAGGTCACCAACACGAGTATGTGCCTAATCTTCAAATGCTTCACTACAGTGTAGCCTGATCATCTTCAAACCATACATGCTGGTTGAATAACCTTGACTCAGTTGTTTTTGTTGTTTGTTGTTTTTTCCAACATCCATGCCATTTTCAATAGCAGGGTATTGATTTTGACAAATGCCTGATGACATGTTAGTCAATGACCTGATGGAGTCATGGGTACAGCCAGAATGTATCCAGTAAAGCCTATTTAAACAAAATGTGACTGTAATGCTGCCCCACAAATGTAAAGTGAGAATTGCTTTGTTACTGCCTGCTGTATTTTCTTATGATTTATTTTAATCAGTATCATCTAAAATGAAGCAATGTACATCTTTATATTATGAAGTAGATTTGTTATAAATATTGTTTGAAAGTTATTTCTGAGCTGATTCAAGGCTGCTGTAAAAGAGGTTGATACTTAAAGATTAGTTTATGGTATTTTTCTATGCATAAAGACCATGTATTTCAGCATGTCTTCATCACTGTGTGTACGGGCTACTTTAGGTGGCTTTTAGCCTCCACTTTTGAGTAGACTTTTTGACCAGCATCCGGAGGCTGAAGGTTAATTCTGGGAGCATTTTATGTTGCTTTTTAAATCTATTGTCATTTGCTATTATTGTGTAACCTTTATTACATTACATAAGCATTAATTGGCTCCCTTACCAATTTGGAATGTTTTAGAGAGGCTGCTTTACTTATTAGTGTAGTGATAGAGGAACATTTTACTATGAAGTTACACAATTTACAAATGATTTAAGGCACTACCATGTAGGACAATGTAATATCAAATATAAAAATTATGGCTATTTGTGAAAACATGCATATGAAATCATGTAAAACTGATTAAGTAGGCTACATCTTTGCATTTAGTTAGCACATTGTACACTTGCATGGTATTTTCAAATATTAATGTTGTCAAATGTGAATATTTAAGCAGCAACTTATTATTGTATACATGTTCTCATTCTGTTTACGCCACATTCCGACTCTACCATCTGAATGTCGCAACAGAAATCGAGACTCATCAGACCAGGCAACATTTTTCCAGTCTTCAGCTGTCCAATTTTGGAAAGCTCTTGCCAATTTTAACCTCTTTCTCCTATTTGTAGTGGAGATGAGTGGTACTCGGTGGGGTCTTCTGCTATTGTAGCCCATCCACCACAACACCTTGTATGCATTCTGTTCTAATGACGATATAAGGTCTCCTTTTTGTGGAGGTGACTTTATCAAATTCCCCTGTGCTGGTCAGACTCACATAGACTCTTTCCCTCACTAATCAGCAGCAGTGTCATTGGGTCCCGCTGACTGTTAGTAACTTATAGAAGCAATTTAGAGAAGCAGGTTATACCGGTTAGGTCGAGAGGGGCCACTGTGAAAAGCTGAACTGCAGGCCATTATTGAGACCGTAACTGTGCCAGGCTGTTTAGGGTGAATTATAGCAGCAGAGGAACGCTAAAAGCTTACAATCATGTTATTGTTTTGGGGTCAACGGACACAGACTCTGAAAATAAAGAGAATTGACCTCAATGTTTATAAGGTTCTTTCTGCCTGCGGCTGTAGCGCAAATGTTAATATGTGTGCTAATAGCAACAACTGAGCATGTAAGCAGCCTGAAAAATGCCAAGAAAAAAAAAAATCGAAGAGACATTCACATGCAGAAAATGACAGAATGGAGAGTGCTAACGCAACATTCATCAGAATGAATGAATTGTGAACACTAAAGAAAAAAAAAGGTAACACTTTACAATAACAGGGCATGAATAATCATGTACTAATACCTTTATTAATATAGTTACTTCAACGTGAACTCATGATTAGTGAATATATGAACTGGCGATGAATGAATGGCGATCCTTAACTGACAGTTAAGTGATCATAATAATTCATGAATAACAGCAGCCTTAAACATGTTAAAAGAAAATATTACAAAAGAAATATTTTGACCTTGAAATACTTTTAAACAATGTATTAGTCATAATTAAGGCTATTGGCATCAGCAGCTTAATCATAAACATTACTGAAAGGCACAGGATTAGTTTGTCATTAATTTCACTGATCCTCTTTTTCAAACATAGAAAACACTAAATAGGCTAATAATTTATCTTAAAAAGACCTAATCTGTATTGTGATATTCTCTTTCCCATAAAACTAAATCTAATGTGATTTATCGGTTCCAAAAAAAAAAAAAAAAATAGCCAGCAGGAAGCATTAACTATAAGGTCAGGGGAACATTTGCTGGGAGTAGTTCACTCTACATTCAGACGCAGGCTGTGATGATACTGTACTTCCGTTCTCTGACCACACAACATCACTTCACTGGGCTGAATACTAGTTGTAGAACACATGTATTTGATCAGTCATGAGCTGAAACTGGTAAGTAGTAAAGAGTGATGACTCCCCCATGTTTGACTCCTGTCAAACTTCACCTATGTTAAACCGTAGATACAAAGTTAAAAATATTCAAATGCTCCATAAGGTTAAAATTAGGCCAGCACACAAGGTCCTCAGTCATTAAATATCTTCTCTGAAGTTAAACAGATCTTTAATGAATATTAAACCACCACAGTCCACTTGGCCACTGTTTTTCTTCAAACAGGGCTGGGGGCTGAAAATAAACAGCAGATCTGCCTCTTCTGATTAATATATCAGTTTAGTCCTATCAATCTCTGGATATGAGTTTGCCTTTGGAATGTGGGGGTGATTAATATCAGTTCCCAGTGTCAGATCTCTCTTTGTATTTCATTCAGTCAAAATGGAAGAAGGGGATTAAAGAGAGAGAGAGAGAGACAGAGATAGACAGAGAGAGAGACAGAGAGAGATGGGAATAGGAGCAGCAAGAATAATGCCATTTCTAAGGAGAGGCCTTATTTAATTTACTGCAGGTCGATGGAGGTTCTCCAATTGCCTCTTCTGGATTAATAAGTAACCCACACAAGCTGTCCATCAGTGCCCATCTCCCATTAGACCTCTGAAATGGGCACCAAATTGCCTGCTTGGGACAGACCTGATGGAAAGTGCACGCTCTTGCCTCCTGCTTTCCATTGCTCGCTCTTTCTCCCTCTTGATGAGACATACACATTCTCTATTACAGTCAAAAAGATTGAATTGAGATAGAAGGAATAAAACCATGCCATCTCATCAGTCTGTAGAATGAACTACACAGAACTGATTTAATATCAAAGTCATGGGGCGCTGTGTGATTTAAGTGAAATGAAGCAGATTACTCAGAGGCTTCAACTTGCATTTGACTTGTTAGCACAGACAAACTCAGTAGCAAGCTCTGATTGAAGCATTTCATGATAGGGATCAACAAATCAGGCGGCTTTATTCTTGTCGAGACGTTTTATGTCACTAAACAGAGTAGTGCGTGCTTAATTCGGTTGCAGGTCATGGATGTAATATATACTGTTCTGAGGTGAGCCAGTGTTTATATTCCGACCCACGAGCCGAAGAAAAAGTCCACAAGCAATATTTATGTTTTGTAAACCCATCACCAATATTATCATCGATGTTTAATGCGCATGAAATCCCTCAGGTACATGAGGGCCCTGTTTATTATCCCTCAGTAACAGTCATATCATTGCACCTGCTGCGACATCAACATCCGACAGTGTTCAAGAGTCATTAACTAAAAGGCAACAATGGCAGGTCTGGAGGACACATTTTATTACTAATACTGTCTGCCTTTAATTACCATCATTCACTCTCTTTGTGCCACTCTCTCTCTCTGACTCACTTGCACACTTTCTCTTTGTATCTTAGACAAATTAGGCCCAAGCGATAGCTTTAATTTTAATCTGATAAGAAAAACAATCAAAAATAAACAAAAACAAACAAAAAACTTACAAACAAATGAAACTAGTGCAGTGCCCATGAAAAATCTGTTTTTGTGTGTGTTTTTAGTAATTTTTGGTTTGGTGTTACAACTACAGTTCAGTGACATTTTTATATGTGCATGGTAGAAAGCAACTGATACTGACATGATGACATAGGGTGAATACTTGTAAAGTGGGACACTTTCTGATAATTTATATTCTGCATACTTTTTTTTATTATGATCCAAATGTCTTAGCCACCCATATGATACTATTCTTAACAGCTTAGGAGCTTATACTATACACAAAAGAAAAGAAAGAAACATTAAACACAGGATGGATGACTCTTTCTCAAACACACAATGATCCCAAACCACATTTTTCAAGGCGCTACTGTCAAACTGGGACACTTAAAACAAATTCAATTGTTATTATAAGTGTAGGGCTTATAAATGAAATACACAATGACAATATCAATTAAAGCAATTAAATTAATCTAATTAAATAATCAAATTATTTGGCCCTTAATGGCTAAGATCTATAAATGGGTAAGCCTGGTGGTATCCAGTAAGCGACCAACTATGGCAGTGATCCTACGTATGTCTTGACATCAGTCCATTCCCTATCCATATCCCGTGTGAATGGGCCATTAATATTACAGACATCCCGTGGTAAAATTAGATTACTCAATCTACCCGTAAAACTAATTCCGTTCCATAAGGCTAAAAAGAGGAATAAACAGAAAACTGATCATCACTGATTCAGTCTTATGCAAAATAATCATTTAAAAAAAAAAAAAAAACACATTTATGTTTACAGCACCTTCCACAGATTTTAAATGTTCGGTTAACACTGCGAGATTGCTTTCGTTAAAGACACCTGAGGAAATGTCAGAGGAGGAGGAGGCTCTGCGGGAAAACAAACGATTTATCCATGAGAAATCATGATGGCAGCTTATATGGATCCTAGTGTTTGCTTAATGAGGAGAAAACCATGGGGGAAAGAGAGAGACGGACGGCTGCAGGAGAGCTGAATTGGAAATTAGAGGGGACAATACTCAGCAGACATCCCAAATGTCAGAGAGGGAAGAAAAACAGCATCTTGTGTACATGCATACAGGCATATAAATTATTCATTTCAATATATTCCTGTTAATTTTCCAGAGTTCGGTGACACTTCTGTGTCAGTGGTCATCAATGTATTTCTGCAGCTTTAATTATTTTCTCAAAGTCTCTGTTCTAAAGTTTCGACTTTAAAAGTACCGCAATAGCCCTTCCGACACCCGCTTCTGAAAACTGTTTTATAATTCACAATAATTGCAGCGTAAGTGGACACATCTGTGTAGCTTTATTGTTTGAAGGCCTTTGTTAATCCATTCTCTACAGTTCCCTGCCAGTTGTCACTATTCCAGACTGTGCCCTGACAAAAGTAAGTCCCATCAATAGAATATAAATGAGTTGCAGTGAGGCCTTAGAGGTTGTCGAAAAAGCTCTTAAGACACCCTTTGCAGGATCTTTTTTATGTGCTGCTGCTTCTTCAAAGCAGCCGCTAGACTACGAGAGAAGATTACGAGGAGATGGCCAAGAGTGTGTCATGTCAGACTGCCTGAGCTGTCCATGGTGGAGACGGCAGAAAACCCCACAGCATTACATTCACCTCACGTCACATTCATTCCCATTACTCTCATTACTCTGATCTAAGCATAATCTCAGAGAGAAAACACTGCAAAGTTCATATATCTATCCAATTGGCTGGATTTATTGTCTGCAAAGAACATAGATGCCTACCTCGTGATGACAAACCAGATCGAGCTAGTGAGCAATACAAAATATTGTGCAGTGCCTGGTTGTGGAAGAAGACATTCGCTGCATATGCTTCCTCTGGATTCCAATAAGACTGCATGGATAAACTTTATTTTAATGACGTTCCGGCTGATGAGGTAAAACATTGTCCGCCTGTTCGCTTCATTTACTGAGGATTGTTTTATACAGGATTTGCAGACCGATTAAGAGTGAAGAACGGTGCTGTGCCGTCTATATCGGATCTGACAGGAATTGTGCAACACACGGACTCTGGGTCGAACATGTATGGGCAAATCATTTCGGTTGCCATTTTACAACATTGGACGTTTTCATAACAATTTCCCCCAAGTGAATCGACGGGTGAGTTGAAACTCATTATAATATGCAAAACTGTTATCCACTCACAGTAGTGGGCGTTTACTTCCAAGTCTTCAATGCAAGACGCCCATAAAAACCTAGTGTTTTTCAGTTAGGCTCAAATCTAGGGTACAATGTAGAATATTACTTACTCATTTTGATGTTTTTGAATGCAAAAACTAAACGAACATCATAAGCTGACCTCAGACAATAATATAATAGAATGTAAAAAGCCAGTTCATGACTTCTTTAATAGCCTGTGTTATTCACTTGAAATGAGATAAATCGTTGTCATAGAGCAGACGATTGCAAACACAGGTCAAATCGGAATGGAGTTTATTGAATGACAAGGAATTTAGCAGATGGGTCTCTGCATTGCACATCATGATAGTGATACTGGCATCTGAATGATAAGTCTTATCTTTTGCAGGTAGTGAAGGGAATTGGCTTGAGGACTGGCAGACGGTGACACACAGAAGACAAAGGACAGAACTATTCAAGGCACAGCTAAGTTTTCCAGGTAGTCAGATTTCCACGGAATTTCCATGTAACACAATGAGACCAGATGCTGATGAGTGTGTGAAGCAGGCTTATAGAGTGGAACTGATGAGGGTGAATGATTGCAGGTGTGGATGATGTGAAGTGTGTGCAGGTGTGAGCCGGTAGGGATCATGGATTATTACAACACCATCTCATGACCAATTGTACGGATTCTTACGAGTGATTAAAAGGAGGCTAATTAGTACGAATTCATATGACCTCACTCGACTTGATGAGTCTGTTTTTCAAACCCAGCTTTGTAAGTTTTCAAAGTTGTTAGTCCATAATTTGATATCAATTATATGGAACTGATACTTGAGCCTAACTAAATGAATTATGGGGTAAGAGAAATGTGGAAACACTGTATGAAAAGGGAATATTCCTGTCACCATTCAGTATATTAAAAAAAAATCAATATTTTTCTAGGTGTTACAGTTATTTGTGTATATTGTTTGACTTTTAAACATCCTATCTAAATCCCAATAGCAGATACCCTAAAGCATTAATCTGTGCTGTTGCCCTAAACTAAAGCAAGCTCTCAGCGGTCAGTCTTCTCTCCTGCCACCTCCACTGTGTGCTATTAGATTATCCAGCCCAGGATGTCCTGGGTAGGTAAACACAGCTAAAGGTCAGGATGGAAATATCGATGGGCTCAGCTCAACACAGTGACATTTGAGCTTGGCCGTGTAAGGGTTTTATTAAGTGTTCGATATCCAGCTGTTGCAATGGCAATTGGAGAGGATGCAAGATCGGGGATCATCTACAAATTATAAAATTACCCGTAGAGAAAAGTTAACAACGGCCTGTTTGGACAGCCGAACACAACAAATTATGATCAGTTCTCCATCCAGGTCGGCTAAAACTGATCAATTGTACTATCGATAATCAATCACAAGAATTATAATTAAATATTAATTAATTAAAATAAAATAAAACAAGTATAGTTAAATATTGTCAATTGTCTAAAATAAAATAAAACAATTATAGTTAAATATTGTCAATTGTCTAAAATAGATTGATTGTCAAGATAATCTTTAAGGGGATTCATTTTTTATCAAATCATCTGCTTGTCCAGCAAAACTGATCATTTGATCTCTATCAAACCTCACAAAAATTAACCTCCTTTTTAGACTTTCAAAAGAAGCTCCTCCTCTGGCTACAATATTCATGTTCTATAACAATACTATGTAAGTATCAATACATTCGTAAAGCACATAGCATCAAGTAAAGTTACATGGAATAGAAGTATACAAACAATAAAACAACGAACACTGAAGGAGAGTGTAAGGAAAAAGGGAGAGACTGAGAGATCCCAAAGGAAAGTGACAAAATACAGACCGTAAACCCTTGAGAGACAACACGGAAAACACAATCTTAATGCTCCGAAAGCTTGATAAACAATACTTGCAAAATTGCTCTTTGTGGTGCTGAGTTGAGAAAGCGCGTGTGTGTGGCATTCTGTCGGAGCGTCACGTGGTCTGTGAATTGGTTCGAAGTGGGCACTTCATCAAACGTTTAAAGGTCCTTGACGTAAAGTTACCAAATAAATAATTCAGGCTAAGTTCAATTTACTTGTATTTGGAAATGAACGAAGTAGACAACGAAAAGGAAAAACACTTAAAGGAAAACAAAACAAATACTAAAGGGAAAGCGAAAGGACAAACTGGAGATGTCCAACACAGGAAAAGAGAGCCGAAGAAGAGAGAGAGCAGATGCTTGGACCGTTACAGGTCTCATTAGGCCTTTTGAAGGTAGACTCACATTCTGTGGCTGTCAGGTAGGCGGCCTTCCTGAGAATAAGCTCCCACTTACTGTCATCGCCAGGTGTTAGGCCACGGGTCTTCCTGAGTATGAGCTTCCACATGCTGTGGTTGTCAGGTTTTAGGCCGTCCGGCCTTCCTGAACTGAGTCCCCATGTACTGGGGATGTATTGGTTTTTGATCCCTCTCTTACTTCCTCGGTGTTCAGAGCGAGCACTGGGTAGACCCGTGGATTAAGTGGACGACTTCCGTCATTTCTTGAGGTTGAGTCACACTCTCCAAGGTATCATGTCTCTGTGAGCCGGAACTGAATGATTTCTGCCAGCTTTGCTGGCCTTCGGATTTTGGATGCCTTTCCAAGGCAATTTCCAGAGGCTCTGTCTTTGGACAGACAGGCAACGTCCAGACTATGCATCTTAGTTAGATTACCAGGCCAGCCTGGGGGCATTTTCAGGAGGTTTTCTCCTGAATAGTGACTGGCTGGGGGTCCCTTTGGTTCCCTAGCCACACTCTCTAGAAGGGACCCTTTCCTTGAGGAAGTTGTGGTCCTAAGCCTTTGAGCTTATATTTTTTAATTATTAAAAATGAAAACCACCAATAGGTAGCGCCAAATCACGGTCTTAATGTACGAGTCATAGAAGCATTCATTAAAATGATTCATTCAGAACGGTAGATTCTTTCTGGAACCAAGCCACCCTTTGTTTACTGAACTGTTTACTAAATACCATATGTTATAAAAATAACTCATAGCCTACTAGGGCCATTTTTTCCACCATATCTTGAATTTTGGGTGCATACTAATTCTGCTTTTTACCCCCCAACCCCCTGATAACATCTGACCTCACTTCAAGAGCAACATAAAACACAACAAAACATAATTAACAGTTTCTTATGTTGTTTTTCGTCATTGGAAAGAGACACATTTGGCTTTAAATAAAGCATGATTTGGATGAAACTGTTGCAAATGTCTGTGTGAATTTATGCACATTATACAAAACATATGCCATCACTATTATCATTTTAATCTATTGACAGCCTTAATTTGAAAACATCATTTTGTTAAAGCATAAAACAGAGATATATTCTTGAGCTTGTTGACACAGGTGTTCATGCCCGGATCCGATACATCAACTTTACCAGATTTATATATATATATATATATATATATATATATATATATATATATATATATATATATATATATATATAATAGATTTCAATAATGTTTGTGTTTGTGTGTGTGGTGCCTTCAGGAGAAAGTTCCATTATCTCTCTGGCTGAGAGGGAGAAGATTGGAATTATTTTGAAGCTTGAGCGGGGTATGTGGATGGTCTCTGGCGAGGATTGCAAAGCCATAAAGGTATCGGAAAGTTCCTCCTAGTCCCAGACATGTTGGAACCATTTTAGACTTAGATTGTCACAAGTCCTGATCTATATTCTTGAGTTCAGAGTCTAAAAGCTTTGGGATTTCAAAAGGAATGTGCATTATTTGTGTTCAGATGATCGAACCATGATTTTGGTTCAATCCTTAGGGTGTTGGAATGCATTTTTGGGCAAATTAAGCAACAATCGGGTAACAGGATGGCGGTGCCAAGACTAAAGACTGACAGATGAGCACAAAGCATGGATGTCAGGACCCTAACACTGAAACTTAACCAAGACTAGACCAAAATGTCAGGATCAAGACATGATGCCCTGAACATGCAAGACGCATGACCCATAGAACAGCCCTAAAGCCATACACTCACACAAACACGAGACAAACACATGAGTGTCAGGATCCTGCCAAACTAAAAACAAGACCAATCAATGTGACAGAACTCGAACTGACCAAACAGGTATGAATACAGAGAGCTGAAAGTGCATGGAGAGATTCATCAGTATGTCAAATTTTATGCATGCAAATGTCACAAGCTCGAGCCTCATCTTCTGTGCATTACATAATGAATGGATGACTTCTAAGATGTCTCGGTCGGTGCAGGTTTAATTCATTTTTCTCCAATCCCTGAGACAGAATCTGACAGGGTGAAGAAGTCACACTAATCTCTGAATGTCCTGACCCGTGGGTATAAATCTGTCTTCTCTTCCTGTTGACACAATAGGTGTTCATGGCCAGATCCGATACATGGATGCATCAACTTTACCAATCTTTTGTCTGAACCTGCAATTCCCACAGGTTGAAATCTGAATCATAACCGTTATTTGTCTTTGGGGTCAAATAAATAATTTTATAAATACTTTATTACTTTGTTTATTGCCTTTTGGCTCCGGGATTACATTGTTTTCTTTGGATTCATGTTTTCAGCAGATGTTCTCTTATCAAAGCAACTTTTCTGCACAAATCACATTAATAGAAGTTATGCAAAACACAATACTTTTTTCCCCCTTGAAGCACTTGTATTTCTGTACTATAATCTTTATTGATATTTACTACAGGAGTTAGTTCCAGTCTTCAAATCTGAGTCTTGTTAATATTTATAGAAATAGCTTTTATAGCACTCATTTACACTCAGCATGTGGCATTGTATCTGGAGTGTGTTTGGTGAGTGTTTTCTCTGCATGTTAACCCTGATATGATGTGAAGAGAGAAAAGGTAGACAGCTGTGTAATTTCAATGTATCCTTATCTCAAGCAAAGCCTCTTTTCACATTTCCATGTGCTCAGAGCTCAAATTAGATTTTCAAAACACCTGAGCCACACAAGTGAGTCCTGCTCCTTGTTTTGAAGTCTTTGACAGCTCCTCCTCACTTCACAACACACTCTTAGGGACTGCAACACCTCGATTCGCTGTATTCCCTAGTTCTGCGCAACATTCACACCTGTCTCTTGCTTGACTTAAGTTGTAAAGCTCAACTTAAAGCTGAACTTTTAATGTAATATCGTACATAAAATCGGTTGCAAACTGCACCAACAGACACTGTAGGAGGACTTCGCTCCTTTTTTTTCCGGTAAGTGACATTCCACTACTATTTCACATAGTTAGCACTATTTAGCATCAATGTTTGTGTTAGCAAACAGTTAGCATTAAATCGCCTCTGATAAGTTAGCATCCGAAGGTAAGTTACTAGGGTTGCCGACCGTTTCGTATAAAACAGTAACTTATAGTCATGCTGCTGACAAGGCACGCATAACTGAATCAGTCTTTTTTTAAATGTTTCATTCTTAAATGAATCAGCTGTTTGAACGAATCGTTTGAATGAATTAATAAATGACTCACTCATTAAGACGGTCGCCTGCCGCCACCTACTGGTGGTTTAGTGTTAAATGTTTAAAAGTAGTGTCATTCTTTTTTCACTACTTTTAGTGTCGTTTCTTAAATGTAAATTTAAATCAGTTTCATAACAATATTTTATGCTATTGTAATTTTTCTGTGAAAATGATTTAATTTGATCAGCCCCTAGGGTAACAGCCCTATAGTGTCTTATTATTCGAAATAATTGAATTTATTGACCAAATTTAGGAATTTAAAACGGTTCGCATGAGAAATCGCTAATGAGAACGCTGTCATGGGACCCCTGTGCACACTGGGGTACCGAACCCGAGACTACCTGGAGGAGTTGGTCTGAGTTTGGTTGCTCCCGAACCATGAATGTGAAAGCAACAAGGATTCGGGTCCGCACTTGTTTGGGAAGTAAAGTGGCCTGTGTATATGTTTTAGCTTATTGTGATGTATTCAGTTAAATAAAACACTTGTAAGGGATGATGATAATTTACCTCGGATACGAGCGAAAGTGAGCATGCAGTTTATTCATAAATTGGGCGTGGAATCAGGACACCAAATTTGGAAATCCACTGTCTCCCCAAAAGAGTCTGTTTGTAAGCAGCAGAAGGCCACCTTATGTGACACATGCATAGTAAACCTGTATTGTTCACTCAACTGCACATAATGGAAGCGAATTAATAATAATAATTTAAAAAAAACACAATACTGACTCTCTGCTTATGAAATATGTGCATTTCTCTCTGGCGCATTCACCTACTGCGAAGATCGTGAGTCAGCATCGTCAACTTCATCTTTATGAATAAACAATTAAAATGTCTCCTTGCTATATTTGACATATTCATGATCATTGCTTTTGCTGGTTCTTTGTTACAGCTTTTAGGTGCTTTAATTATTGGCAGCGCCGCTGCTACCCTTAGGCTTGCATGTTACAAGCGTCACCACCGCATCAAAAACATGATTGCATGATAAAAACATGGGAAAAAAAGTTTGGGAACCTCTGCTAAGTAAATGGCGTTGCCATGGTGACAAATGAACTGAAGGAAAAAAAAACTGTTAGACAAAAATAGCTCTCCCAAATGGATGCTAATTGGACTGATTCAATTTACATAAACTCAAATTTACATAAAACTGGTCTAGTGCCATGCTGAACAGTATGCAAATGGGATAAATGGACTTTATTTGAATCAACCTTGTCAAGTTGCAGTTGCACTTTTAATCAGACTTTAAATTAGACTAAAGGTTCCTTGTATCCCCCAAATATATGAGATCTGTGACACCCATTTCCTCTCAGATTGCTCTAAATTGTATAATGTAACATTTAAAAGCATTATGATGTTTTACAATAGATCATAATTCCAACAAGAAAAAAGTCAAAAAAATAAAAAAATAAAAAAAGTAAAAAATAAAAAAAGTAACCTGATACACACACCTTAAAAGTGACTATTTACATTAGTAATAGAGTCAACACAGCAGAGAGCAATATGAGACATTTTCATATAAAATAAAATGTATCAGTTACAGTTCCAATCCAAATGATAAAATAAATAAAAGAGATTTGACATTTTATCGGTTACTTGCATGTCATGTGACATTAACCAACATCAGAGAACCGTATGAAAATATTTTGTTAAATTGTTATTAAACCTTCAGGGGATACTGGCATCTAGGGATTCTGCTGACAAAAAGTTTGGGAACCCCTGATATAGACAACGCACTGTTCAGCTACCAAACCTTTTACACATTTGTTCCCAGAGTGTTGGGCATGAGAGGGATCAACACAAGGGACGAGGAGATAAATCTAATTTCTGGTAATTTCCACTGCGCTTGGTTTAATGGAACAACATCATTACAGCATCAGACGAATCCCTCTCATGATGATTCATGCCATAATTGATTAAGGCTAAACACAGATGTGTTTATTCAGTCGGTGAGTGCTTTTAATGTTGCGTAATCAGCACTACCTAAACCAACTAAAACCCAAATGTGCAGCTGTGCAATTTAAAAAAAAAAAAAAAAAAAAAAAAGGCAGGGTGAAAATACTTTTTTTTATAAATTTCCTAAACAAAAGCTTTTTATCCCATTAGGCAGAGGTCTTTATAGTCATGTTTGGCTATCAGAAAGTGTCAAGATAAGACAAAGGAGAGAAACCCACTGTCCATCCTTCATATTTTTTCTTTCATATTCTCTCTCCACACAGGAGTACTGCTCCTCTGTCTGAAACCTTCCCTCTGACATGCTGTGTCATGTGTGGTTGCAGGAAGGCAGATGAAGATGAAGATAACACGAAGGTTTAATGGTAATAATATAAAGGATAGGAAGACAGGCAGCAACACACTATACACAACGTAGATCGGACAAAGACTGACTGAACAGACAGAACTTAAATGCAAACACAGATGACGATGATTAACTGAACACAGGTAATACAGATGAATTGATAATGACAACGACATGACATGTGATGACATGCAGACAAGTCCAATGAAAACAAACTAAACAACATAACTGTGACACACTGTTTGTGGTTTTGTTAGGTAATGAGTCTTCTCCATCTGTCGCTGCGGAGTGTGATGGTCAACACCATATGTGTTAAAGGCCAAGTCCAAACAAGCATAACGAGTTTTTTAATGCATTATGTCCACTGGTAGCCGTTAGTTATTGTTAAGGGCTGTTTTGAATCAATCACTACCATCTGTTGTGCACATCTCACCCTGTGTAGAAGGTTATTCAACCGAGTCTTAAAGGGATAGTTCACGTTGAAATTAAAATTAATTCATACTTAAAGGTCACCTATTATGCAAAATTCACTTTTACATGGTGTTTGATCATAAATGTCTGTTGGCAGTGTTTGAGCAAAACCACCCTAGAATGATAAAAATCCACTCAGTGTTTTTTACACTCAATTATCTCAATAAATCATATGTACTCAGAACGAGCTGTTCTAAGATTCAGCGCTTTGTGACGAAGAATTGAGCAAGGGGTTTGATTGACAGCGTGGTTGTGGCATAGACCCCGCCCTCGGTGATCTGTACACCATCCTCCATTGTTTCACCGACAGCCCTAGAATCATAAGTGTTCTGTTGTGGGATGGGATGTAATACTGACATACCGGTACATATCTATATATATCTTTATATATATTTAAAGATATTGTTTTAAAAACTGCAGATATTTTCTTGCCATCTTCTCACATTTGCCACAGAAGCACCTGTATGATAGGTAATGTAAACATGAGGCAACAGGTCCCTCGCATAAATGTAATTTCACTTGTACGTAGCAAACTTTATCACAGTATGTGTTTGTTGTTTAAAAAATTGCACCAACATTAGTGTTTGTGTGTGTCGGTGTGTGTGTTTTGAACATCCATAATTGCAAAGGGGACGCAATTACAACACTATAAACATAAATGTATCAAATAACCATACCGAGACATCCTGGTCCATTCTCATTTGTGTTTATTCTGCCGGAGTCTCTTCGTCATCTGGGTCTGATCAGAGACTATTTATATATTCCAATTCAAACATGTACGGCTGAATGACAGTGGGAACACTTTATGGAACGGCAGTGTGGGAGAACCAGAACCCACGCTGCATCTCGTCCCAGACACTCGCCGCCGAAATGAGGAAGGTTTTCGACCGGGCGGTCTCTGGAAGTGAGGCGGCCAGAGCATTGGCCGAACTACAGCAGGGAGGAAGATTAGTTTCAGACTTTTCGATTGAATTCAGGACCTTGGCGGCGGAGTGTGGATGGAACGAGGAGGCGCAGTGGGACATGCTCCTGCATGGGCTGGCTGACCACGTTCAGAAGGAGATCTATGCCCCGGATCTCCCCACCACCCTAAATGGACTGATCAATGTTGCCCTGCGGGTGGACACTCAGTTGTCCAGAATCGAGTGTCGAGCTGCGTCCTCCCGCACACTCGGGGCTTTCTTTGTTCTACGATCCAGAGGCAGGGATGTGGTCAGCCCCGTCAACGATCACGAGCCCATCCAGGTGGGTCGAGCTTGGCTTTCCCGAGAGGAGAGGGAGAGGCGGAGGTCCCAGGGCCTTTGCCTTTATTGTGGAGGAGCTGGACACTATGCATACAACTGTCCGGTAAAAGGCCAAGCCTGATAATAAACTTGAGGCTACTATCGGGTGGGATCTCCGCCAGGAAGACCTCATCAACGACTACATCTACCTCCACCCTCCTCTCGGTAAGACCAAGATGGTCAAGAAACCAGCACGGTTGTCAAGCACTGTTGGATTCCGGGGCTGAAGGTAATTTTATGGACTATAATTTTGCACGCACATTCCAGATTCCCCTCAAACCCCTCATTCGCCAGATTGTAGTTCACACCCTAATTGGTCAAGAGCTTTCCACGATTTCCTGTGCTACAGAAGACATCACACTCATCACCTCTGGCAACCACACCAGGACTATTTCCTTTTATATTCTGGACTCACTGCTAGCACCCGTTGTTCTAGGACACCCAAAGCTCATCAGACACAACCCCCGAGTGGACTGGATTCATAAATCTGTGCTGGAGTGGAGCAAGGAATGTCATAAGTCTTGTCTTGTGTCTGCTTGTTCTTCTGTACCTGTTTGTGTGTTTCAGGAGGAAGCAGGGGATTTGTCCAACGTGCCCGTGGAGTATCTGGACCTGAAGGAAGTGTTCAGTAACACTTGTGCTGCTTCTCTCCCTCCGCATCGTCCCTATGACGGAGCTATAGATTTACTGCCAGGTAAGTCTCCGCCTAAGGGCAAGTTATATTCACTTTCGATTCCCGATGGAGAAATATATTTCTGATTCTCTAGCAACCAAGTTCATTCACCCTTCGTCTTCTCCAGTGGGGAGGGGGTTCTTTTTTGTGGAAAAAAGGATGGTTCGCTGCGACCTTACATTGATTACCGAGGGTTGAATAACATCACAGTAAAGAATATTTATCTTTTGCCGTTGATGTCTTCAGCCTTCGAGAGGTTGCAGGAGCATCCATCTTCACAAAATTGGACTTACGTAATGCTTATCATTTGGTCCGCATTAGGGAGGGAAATGAATGGAAAACTGCTTTTAAGACCCCCAGGGGGCACTTTGAATATTTGGTCATGCCGTTCGGGTTGTCCAACTTCCCAGCAGTAGCTTCCCAGCAACTTCCAGGCACTGGTCAATGACATGTCGCGAGATATAATTGATCAGTTCATATATGTCTACCTGGATGACATATTGATTTTTTTTCTTCATCTCTCCAGGAGCATGTGCAACACATTTGACAAGTGCTTCAGAGGTTGCTAGACCTCTGAAGCACTGGGCTTTTTGTCAAGGCGGAGAAATGCTATTTTCAAGAACATTCTGTTCCTTTTCTAGGGTACATCGTGTCGTCTGAGGAATGCGGATGGACCCTGAGAAGATCAAGGCTGTGGTAGATTGGCCAAGTCCAGATTCCCGCAAGGCCCTGCTGTGGTTTCTGAGGTTCACCAATTTTTACTGGCGATTCATTCGCAACTTTCGCAACAAAAAAACAACAGAAAAAAAGTATTCCTGCCTATTTTTGCTCATTTTTAATGAGCACAAATCATAGGAGAAATGTGTGTTTTTTAAACTGGGGAGTGCGTATATGGTACAATAATAATCCCGTTCTTGCCTCTTACTTAGAATGCTAAAGAAAAATCCAGTGTGTGTGTGTGTGTATGGCTGTTATACTGCAATGACAATAGAGTTTTCTGCACTTAGACTGAAAAATGAAGAAAATGCACTGAAACAGTTTTTAATGGCCAGGCAGGAGGCAGCACATTAAAAATTAAAAGCTTTGTGTGGGTTGACAGTGTTGGCGCACAAAGATACGCCATGAGAAACAAAGAAATAGAAATAATAATAAAAAAAGAGAGATACAGGAAGGGTATGATACATATTTTACCTTCAATTAGATTATCTCACTTTAAGGCATAAGTTGAGTAATGACTTTGTAACTGAATTGCAAGGTTGTTTAGTCAAAAACATGTGCTCACATTATAACACCAAATTGTTACCATTAAGAAGAAAATAAAAGACCCCAAAATGTTGCCACTGAATTGTAAAGCAGGGTCTTTATTAGATTCCAGCTGAGAGGGGCTGTGTGGGCTGGTGGATGCTGATGAGGAGCACTGGGACATACAGGGGTCTGAGTCTAACTGAAGAATAAAGAGTCAACCACAGAGTAAGCACAGTATTTTTTTAGAACAACACAGGGTCAGCTATGGACTGACTATAGATAGCCCTGGGACTTTTCTCTGTTGTAGAAAGCAAATATATGTATACAACATTAATAAACTCAAATTTATTCTGTAGAGCACTCTGATGTGTACGTACTGCACACTTTGGTGCCACAAAAATGCTTTTGTGTTCACGGTGAATGCTGTTACTGTACACTTCTGCACTTAATAACTAGAAGAAGTCTAAATAGCATAATTATGATATATAATCTATTCTTCTGAGTAGGTGCATGTAGTCGCATACAAACAAAAACTGCAATCTGGCAACTTATCTTCTGTTCTTTTTTTTTCACTTTTGTTTTTGAGTTTCACTTTATGCAAAAACTCACAGTTTACACAGTTCTTGGTGTCCAAACTCAAATGTGTGTTTAAGTGTCTCCAACTGTGTTCTTACTTGTCGACTCGGGTCACCATGGAACACTGCTCGGAGACAGAAGACATCACCCCATCTGCCACACTCTCGTGGAAGATATGTGAGAATTCTTAAAAAGGTTGGGACATTGTCTGAACTCGTCCTTTTATTACTGCACACTCTGGCTTTTAAAATGCTTCTGACTCACCCATTTTTCAACTTATACTGAAGAAGAGCACTTTATAAGCATGAATGAAGCACTGAAGCACTTTTGAAGCATGACGATTGTCAGCATGAATGTTCATCTCACAAACCAGATTTAAAGAGACTTCAAGGGACAGTTCACTCAGAAACTAATAATTTACTCTCCCTCCTGTCGTTTCTAAAATTCTTTCCTGCTTGGAACACAAAAGCAGAATATTTTGTCCATTATTTTCAATATAATGAAAATGAATAAGGATTATTACTATTTACCCTTAAATGAAAATTATGTCATTAATGACTCATGGCCCTCATGTCATTCCAAGCTGGTAAGACCTCTGTTTATCTTCAGAACACAGTTTAAAATATTTTAGATTTAGTCTGAGAGTTTTCTGTCCCTCCATTGAAAATGTATACACGGTATACTGTCCTTGTCCAGAAAGAAAATAGAGACATCATCTAGGTAGTCCATGTGACATCAGTGGGTTAGTTCGAATATTTTGAAGCACCGAAAATACATTTTGGTCCAAAAATAACAAAAACTATGACTTTTTTCAGCATTCTCTACCGGTTCTGGGCAGGAAACTTGCCTAAACCTTGACGCTCCTTTTGTTAAAAACATCCAAACTGTTAAAATATGGAGTCTTCTCCTTGTTATTCCCTGAGTATTTTATAACTGCTGCTTCTTGTCAGTTAATGTTGTCTTAGCAGGGTTATTTATTAGTTTTAAACATGGAGATACAACAGTTTCATCTCTGACGAAAGCTGGATCCATCTCAGCACTATCGATTGAGTACTATTGTGTTTTTAGTGAGATATCCATCTCATCCTTTATCTGTGAGTCTGAGTGTGTATATGTGTGTTTGTAGGCATGATTCGGTAAGGCGATAATGTCTGACCATTCCATCCACATAATCGTCTATTGATTCAGTTTTTGTGCATGGAGCAATAAATTCCCTCAGCAGTGTGATAGAAAGTGCACCACAGCTTCTCTCAGTACAGAGAGATTCATTTATAGAACATCTCTACTGTTATGCAGTACATTTACTCTTGTATCTATCATGTCACAAAATATTTTTTTCTTAATATTTATTCATTAATATTGGAACCTTATTATTTATTTATTTAGCAATTTCTGCGTCATTGACAGGCCACAATCCGCAATTTCTATCCTCAGTTCCCTTTCGAGGGAACTTGCGCTGCATCGAAAATCGACACATTGGGGAATGCCTCCAGCATAACGCGTCTGAAGCCTGTATGCAACTAGTCCAATCTTGATTGAAGTTGCGATATGACGTCACCCATGACTTCACATGTTACGGTGAGCGGAAGCTATAAAAGGGGACCGGAACGTAAAAAATGTCAGCTTTCTGTTCTCAGCGAAGCACTCTGTATGACTGTTTGTCTTATTTGGTGTTGTATTGTAAGTTTATCCCTTCCCTATTTATATATTGTGATGGCAGAGAAGCAATTCAGGCAGAGTGCATCGCCTTGTCCTCGCTTTTTGAGCGAGGGTGACCCACACTCGCTTTGTGTTGTTTGTCTGGGAGTGGAGTATGCATGGGCATCGCTCAAGGGGGCTGTCTGTGCTAACTGTGATCTAATGCCCCTTAGAACCAGTGATGGAGTACTCGAGTACCTTATTCTCTGGACTTGAGTCCGACTCGAGACTCCATTCTCTGGACTCGTGACTCGACTTGGACTCGTGGACTGATGACTCAAGACTTGGACTTGCATTACAAACCGAACCATTACAGTTGGACCAGTTTTCCTGCCGACCAAAATCTGCAATGGCGCGACCACCTAACGTTGTGCAACATCAAATCGCAAACGTTATGAAAGCGGAACGAAACTCATTTAATGCTTCACGGACCTTTATCATTGAAATTGAATGAGTACTACAGAGAACTTCAGTTGGACCCAGTTAAATGCCCAGTCACTTCTCTAAAGGACTCTAATGGCGGCCATAGCTGCCTTCCACTCACCTCTAGGGGTGGGCACCTTGGGGAGATACCCACTTATTGTACGTTTTCTTCATGGAGCTAGAAGGATGAGACCTGTCATCTAGTCCAGAGTTCCCACTTGGGAATTGACAGTGGTCCTCGAAGGGTTATCCCTGGGACCCTTCGAACCATTGGATGAGGTGTCTGAGAAGTTTATGTCCTTTAAATTAACCTTCCTGCTTGACTTCCTGCTTCCGGGCCCATAAGATTATTTTGTCCCGGGCACAACTTATAATCTCGGGCAAGACTGTCAGCTGGCCTATAGTCCCTCTTTCCACAGCATATCATATACGAACTCAGACATGTAAGTACCATTTTCTTTTTCTTTTAATAACAGAGCTCAATATTACATTTAAATGACAATGTAATTCCTGTTTGTTTGTTTTTTGAAAATAAAATTGGTTATTTGAAAATTAAATATTATGTGAATATTGTGTGTGAAAGTTTTATTGCTTCAACATTGTGAACAAACGCTCTACAAGTATTAGGGGTCATTTATTCTTAGGCCTAAAACAACCACAAGAGGTTGCTAACAAGTGAAATTTTTATTACTTATTGACCCACTGTTATTCATGGCTGTAATGATGTGTAGGTGAGTGTAACGTCCTTCCTCACGTGAAGCTTGTGTCCCCTTGGGCTTTATTTTCCATTCCTCCTCTGTCCTGATAGTGAGGCCAGTGATCCCTGTCATTAATGGCCAATGACATAAAATTGTGGTCAGGTTTTATGAGCTCGCATGTAAATTGGATGCTAGGGTTCGTAAATGTGGTCCTTGTATTTAAGGTAAATGACAGTGGTTGCTGAATTGAACAAGTGAGGTCGGCCCTCAAGCCCTGCTGGATGGCTTAAACACTTAAACCTGCTCATGTGCACATGCAAATATACTTTATCTCTCTTTCCATTCCACAGACTCTCTCACCCTATCCCTCTGTATTTGTCCTTCTCTCCAAGGCAAGTGATTTATTGTTTCATTTTACTTAACATATGGATCTCTAAAATTAATTTCAAGGAGGTATGTTGACCCATCTGGGGGAGCTGTTGATTTATACAGATGAAATGATTGCTTTCAAATGACCTCAAGTCACTGATTGAAAAGGGAAATTGTCATGATTTTTTAATGCATTTGTTTGTTCTTGCCTTCTTGCCGCAAATATATTGTTCTGGTTATGAATGCAATTACATGTTATAGATTAGAGCAATAAAACTTTTCAGCAGGATTGAATTTACACAGCCGTAGTCCTTTATAAGCCAGAGACAAATTGAGTCTGTACTTAAGGCCTAAATAGAAGCGTTAATGAATATTAAATACAAGAAAACATGTTGCAAAATATATGAGGGTAGAGCAAAGTGTGCCTAATATATTGTGTTGTTTGGATACAGCAGCGCAGTCATCTTTCTTCTGTAATAAATAGCTTGATTAATGTGCTTGTTTTGTTAACTATTGGCCAGGATTAACTTTCATTATCCGGTGAAACAAATTGCCAGTGTCTGGTTTATGAGGCAACATGCAGCTTCATCCATGACTTCAATACATAAAACAAATTTGACTGAAAAACTTAAGCATATTTTATGGCAGGTTAGATTGGGTAAACTAACATCTTTACACATTTGTGACTGATATAATGGAAAATGGCATGTCATTCAAGACTTTTTTTGCACACTTGAATCAGTACTGAACTCTTATTTACATTCACCCAAGTTAATCAAAAAGATGGCAGTGATTTGATTGACTTTTATAGCCAAAACACCTTTTCTTCTTTTTTTAGAGACAATAAATTCAAACTTTATTAAATAAATATAGTCACTCATCATAACAGTGTCTCAAGGTTTCCTAGAAGCAACAGGAGCAGAATGGTTGCTGTCAAAAATCCCACTCCGATTTACATCAAAAGACAAGGAAATGAGCAGTGCTTTCCAATCGGCAATGAACACAGCAGATAAGGCAGACAATAGGACCCAATCACACTGCTCTCCACAATAGACTCTCATGAGGTTGCCTGGAGCAGATGGATCATTTGCATTGACACAGGCTGACTGTGATTGTGTTAGATATTATAGGTATATTAAAAAATATCTCTGCAGGAAAAGTGATCATAAGCTGATTCAGATCTCTATTCAAAGTGAATTTTTTTAATTATCATAAATGGGTAAGTCTACTGAGTTGGATAAGTCATATACGATAATGATAACTTTTTAAGTTCACTTCATTAAAATACTGCATGGTAGTATTTTTATCTGTGGAACTGCACTTCAAAGAGCTAGCAAAAAAACAGCATTGTAGTTACACACTAAAATTAGGTAATATCTTAAAGGGTTAATTCACCCAAAAATGAAAAATGTCATTAATGACTCGCCCTCATGTCATTCCAAGCCTGTAAGACCTCCGTTCATCTTCAGAACACAGGTTAAGATATTTTAGATTTAATCCAAGAGTTTTCTGTCCCTCCATTGAAAATGTATACAAGGTATACTGTCCTTGTCCAGAAAGGGAATAAAGACATCAAAGTAGTCCATGTGGCATCAGTGGGTTAGTTTTGGGAAGCATTGTAAATACATTTTGGTTCAAAAATAACAAAAACTATGAATTTATTCAGCATTGTATTGTCCGAAAAGCCGCATTCAGTGATTCTGCTGACGTGTTATCAGCGTGCCCGAGCTTCCTTTACAGTCTGAGGGAGATGCATGCTGTAAACAAACATGTCTAAGGATTTCGACACAGAGGAAGACTTGCATTTTTTTGCCCCGCCATATATATTTGAACACCAGATAATACGTAAGCAGCGTCTTGCATCATCAGCGTCACTGCAGGAACAAGTGGGTAATATACCACAATTATGTATTAAAATGTTATGTGTCTGAAAAAAAAATAAGTATGTATATTGCTCTCATGTAGTTTGGCGTGACTGGCCTGGAACGCTACAAAGTCGTGAGTCGTGAAGTTGTGAGTTTGAAGTCGTGATTTAAGGTGGGCGTACACGAATTCTGGGCGGTGCGAATTCTGATGGTCGGAAGATTGTGTGTCCAGGCACACTTTACGAGTGAGTTTATCCAAAAATCGTACGGAGGCAGTGATATGCGACATGATTTTACGACCTGCTGAATTCCTAAGAAATCGCACGAAGATCCGCGCTAAAAACTCTCTCATAACTGCATATAAAATATTGATACAAGCCATGATTATTTTGCTATAGGCTCGTTTTCAGCACCGGAAAACGGACGTCCGGTCACCCTTGTGTGTGTGTGCGTGTGTGTGTGTGAATTAAAAAACGTAGTTACGGTAGGCTACACATTAAAAAATAAAATTTCAAG
Organism: Cyprinella venusta; assembly: GCA_038021265.1. Taxonomy (NCBI): domain Eukaryota; kingdom Metazoa; phylum Chordata; class Actinopteri; order Cypriniformes; family Leuciscidae; genus Cyprinella; species Cyprinella venusta. The sequence goes on from CM075867.1 coordinate 23,043,877, forward strand.
CTCTCTGAATGATTAATTAGCCGTTTAAACCACCTCATGTGAGTGTTTGCAATTAATTTTGCTGCGAGAAAGCAATAGCGCGAAAGGCGCTATTGAGTGAACTTGAGCACATTGTGAGTGAGGGCGCGGGTGCCAGATCCCATGTTGTCAGATCCACTTAATGGAAAGGTGACAGAATTATCATATTATGCATATTACAATAAACATAAATATATAAGTAGCAGCTTAAGGTTCAGCGCTTCTCTGCGCTTTCTCTCCCAAAATATAAGACAGTTTGTTTATGAGGCTCACTTGTTGGAATTGAGGTAAAAATCTGTGCTATTTGTGTAAGTGAAATAAGTGTCTGTGATGTTTTTATTCTTGCTGCAGCTGATTCTCTATGACGCCATTAGAGCGGTGTGAACACAGTCTGACCTCTCTGGCTCTCCAGCTCTGCTTGTGTCGGCCCATCTCCACACACAGACTGTGCGACACTAATGCAATACCTTGTCAGGAGCTTTGACCATAATTACTAATAGACCTAAGCAGACCTAAACCTACCCATACTCTGTGCGTATTATATTGACGCTAAAGGGTGCCATGTGCGTTGGATGTATACGTATTTGCAAAAACACCAGTATATGACGCCATGGGATGAGAATGCGTTGCACCATCGCGAACAAAAATGGACAACTTTAAAGGCGATTTTCTCAATGTTCTGAATGTTTTGCACCCTCAGACTCCAGATTTTCAAATAGTTGTATCTTGGCGAAATATTGTCCTAACAAACCATACATCAATGTAAAGCTTATTTATTCTTTCAGGTAACATTTCATTCTAATCATTAATATTCCACATTTTCTGCTTGTCAACAAATTACATAAAGATTTCCTCCTTTTGGCAGACAGACACACAGACTGACACACACACACACACAAACAAACAAACAAAACAACCCTAATTTTATACAGCTTTTTATCACAGAGTCACAGCATTAATCATACTGCAGGCTTTAGTGGAAAAGCTGCTTGGATATCTGTCCATCAGTGATAGCTAATCATCCTGTCCCTCCTCTAGCGGTGGAACAAATCTGATAATGAGAGAAGAGTGTGACAGTGAGGTACTGCTGAGCTTACAGTAGATAAATAAAACACAGACATTGAAGGGGAAAAACAGCTCACATAAACTGATAAATGCCTAATAACTTTGTATTTGTTGTAATCAAAGTAAACTTGTGAGCATGCAGTTGTTTATGGCTGTATCCTATTTAGCATAACAGTATAACATCAACTATTTCTGATCTTGATTAAACCTTGCACATGTTGGTCTATCGTCAGCATCACATTCTATGAGAACACACATTTGCCATTTCATGGTGTCACACCGTATTTATTTCTCATTACATGCATCTAATAGCTCTTGCCTAAAAATCCATAACCTTAACCTTGTCATTACGCACATTATCAGCTGTTTCAAGCAAAAGAAAAAGCATGCTGAATAACAGCTGTAAACTCCTCTCATTATCTGTGCTGAACCTGCAGTCCCAGTCTATCAATACACGACACTGTCTCAGTCCATAACAAATGAGTTCTTTACACCACACAGCATGGGCATAATTAGTTTTGTCTTGATTGATTGAATGGTGTCGTACTACTACACTTGTTTTACAATAGGACAGCACTGTAATTCATTAAATTGTCAATACTTCATATCTTTGATGTGGTGGACAAGCTTTTTGTTAAATATAAGTTGCTAATTTATGAATTAAATTGATATAGAGGCAGTTGACCAAAATAAAATCATGTTGTGCATGCTGAAAGTTTTCCTTAAAAAAATCAGGATACATTAAAATCGCTTAAAACTTTTCAATGAAATGGAAGTTGAAACACTCTTTTCTTCCCTATGGGCTATATGCGCGCATAAGTTCCGCATTTGACGCAAGGATGCTCGTCCATTTCCGGTTGTGGAGATTAAAGCGGAGGAAAACAGGATTATGGCAGAGTCTTCAAAATTTACTTTCCTCTTGTCTTTGAAACGGAACGTACATACGTTTAGATGTAATTTTATATATAGTTATGTTTATTTAATATCATTTTTAAAAGAAGCATAAACACAACGAGGGGTGTCTGTTTTATCTGTTTTTGTGACGTTTCTTTAGTATAACCATGGAGTATAAAATTCAATATAAATTCTCGATATTGCATTGGACTCTACGATCGGCGGAAGTTATCGGGGATCCTTAAATCTTCACCGGAAATACCGCCGTGCATAGAGCCCATAGTGACGTATGAGTAAAACTATTTCTCGGATGAGAAAAAATGTCATAGTATATACACGAAAACCTTCCAACGTGCATCAAATAATAGAAACACAATGCTATCCTACGCTATCTCACGACCAATTCGAGTGATTCAAAAGTGGCTAATTCGTACTAATTCATACGACCTCACTCGTACGAATTCGTACGATTTGTCTAAACCCACGTGACGGTTATGTTTAGGGGCGGGGTCAGGGGTAGGTCATTCGTACGAATTCATACGAATTGGCTAATTCGTAAAATATGTACGATTTAGCAAAATTGTACTAATTCGTACGAGTGAGGTCATACGAATTGTTACGAATTAGCCACCTCGTAAAATTCGTACGAATTCCTGTGAGATCGGGTTGTGCCATCCATAAGCAGTAGACAGAAAAAAAAACTGATTGCAATACCTTCAAGCTGTTATCTGCTCACTGATTATGTGGTCATATTGCTCTGTCACTGTACTGTAATTGCCCGAACATAGGGATTCAGCTTCATGCTGATCCCCATTAGGCCAAATGCGACTGGGTAGGCAGAACATGGTGTTTTAAAGCAGCCTTACTGACCCTGAGCTGCTTTAAAACACTGTGTTCTGCCTACCCACCATCTGTCAATGCCCAGCCTTGGGCTTCAAATGTGGAACTGATATGGAAAGTACATCTTCAGCATCAGCAGTTGTCAGATAGCTGGAGTGCAGAACCATTACCCTTCCAATAGTATTTATCTCCTTAAACACAGTCAAAGAAAACTTATTTATTTATTGGTTGGTATATTATTATATTTAGAGATGTTATCATGCCAAATGCCAATCATTTAATGCACTGTGATTACACACAGTCATTATAGATTGTCTGTGGGCATATGATCACTGAATATTTCAAATCAATATATAAGACTTCTATGTTGTGGGCATGTGGGAATAAACTGATCTAATTTTTCATCCCTGTGTCCCTTCAGGTAAAGAATGACATTCATTTATAATGTCATATCACAATATCCCTCTGCAGTTCTACAAACATGTCATTTCATAAATCTTTAGACATATTAAATTATGAAAAAAAATGAATTCTTTATTTTAACACTTTAATGACATTGGGGTTTTTTACTAGTTTTGTATCTTGTAAATTATGAATTTGGAGTGTGTTAAAATGCATAATATAATTCCAAGAGCAGTTAGATGATATAGTCATGCGAACACATTATAAACTGTTCATAAATAACTGTTATATTTTACAGTCTCAAGTCTGTTATATTTTACAGTCTCAGTCTCTTACAGTATTCTACAGTCTCAGTACCCCAGAGGGGACCACCCTTAGAAGCCTGACCGCCTCAGCGTCAGGGCTTCTCCTTTGTCCAAGCTTTTTTAGAGATAAAACAGTCCTCAGATCTTGCATATCTCTAACTGGCTATAGACTTTTCTGTTTTGCACCTTGTGCTGCGAGGAGCTTAATACGCCGAGACTGCCCTCGTTCAGCAGTCTCAGGAACATTGGTGAGGAAGAAACCTCTGGAACACCGCTGAATGGATTATTTCATAGTTTTCTTGAAAGCGGAGTGTCCAGAAGAACAAACATATGTATATCTTTATTTTCCATTATCTTTATATCGGAAAAACATATATGTACATATAATTCTGTGGCCACCAGCGGGAACAACCGAACTGGCAGCGCTGCGACCCTCCTCAGAGAGTCGCTCCTCACACTCATTCCATACCCACCAGGGCTGCCTAATAAAAATGTACTCATTTATGATGGCTGGTGGGTAACGTCAGGGTTAAAAACGATGACACTGACTCGGGAGAGAGAAAGCTTGCAGGCGACTCTTTAACCCGAGGCACTGAAACACCCAAACATTGCTAGACATCTGGGGATTAAACACATAAAATATAAACCCCGACGAGGAGGCTGAGATACAGAGTTTTCTAGTTTTTAAGATAAATTTAATCTAAAAACTCTTATTTATTTTTCAATCTCATAATATTCAGCTAGCCAGTAAAATTTTAACTGGCAAAAGCATAAATAAAACCTTTAAAAGCTCCTCTTTATTCAGCAGAAATGAGCTGACTTATTTATTAACTCATTTAAAAGTCAAACATCTACCTTTCTCTTAACATTTTTATTTGTTTTGTAATGTTTCTTTTTAAAACAAAACAAAACACTAACGATACATTCCTCTGAACTGGAAATCGCAGTCCACTAGATCTGGCAAGCGAAAGCTGAGATAGAGCTGAGCTCGTCCCAACCCTGTCAGATCCATTTGCGAACCCCGAAATGCGAGTCGTATCCGTGCCTCGGCAACAGAGAGACCCGCGCGGGGAACGCGAACCGAACCGTCCTCCTCGGAGAACGCCCGGCGGGAGCGGAGCGTCCTCACGGACAGCTTCTCGCAATGCCCACAATCAGCTCCCTCGAGAACTGACTGCTGGCATGCTCCACTCCCAAACAAATAGCTGATGTGTGTCCCCACCCGTGATGTAACGAGGGCAGAGAACCACACAGCGTATAAGCTTGTTTGCTATAAATATAGATAGTAATATATATATTCTTTTTTTGGCTTTGACAAACAACAATAAATAGACAGGGACAGAGTACAGATATCGCTTGCTGAAGGCTACAGAAGCTGTCGCGGTCTGATCTCAAGGGTGCTTTATAGTTTCCTGGTCAATGACGTCACCTGACGTCCTACTCTCTTATTGGACTGATTGTACAGACGCTTCACGACGCAATCACGCAGAGCGTTCCCATCGCAGCTCGAAGTTCCCTTGAAAGGGAACAGGAGATACAAGATATGACAAAAAATTCACTAGCTAAAAAAAAAAAAATTAACAAGAACGCTTTGCTCGCTAAGGACAGGGTCTACGCCAAAGAACTCATAAATTTATGCTTGCTGAGTGGTCAATAAATGTATACTGCTTTTCAATTTATCTCCCAAGTCTTTCTGGAAGAACTGCTTTTCCTGAACATAAATGTCACTGACATTAAAGGGGCATGTTGTGTGATGTAGCCAAATTCTGTACATATTTAATGCCTATATGAGCTAATATTACAAATTCTTTTTGAAATGTTGTCATTGACATGGATAAAAAAAAAAATAAAAAAAATCACTGTGAGTCTGGAGTGGTATAGGAGCTTTATGAACACAAGTTTCCTTACAAGCTGTGGCAATGCTGAGGGTCTGAAGGTAATGTTGTTGACGCTTGCAAGCCAAAAGCCAATCCATCAGGCAGAGGTTGGAGGAAAAACCTACGACGGCGAGGCACTTCATCGTTTTAAAAGGCTATTCATCACAGCAGTCGCAGCTGTCAGCTTCTGCTCCCAATATTTCCAGGGGAGGAATCAGGAACTAGCCAGACTCCTTCCTCAGTTTCTCCACGAAGAGAAACAGCACATCACAAGCTCACCAGATGCAAAGAAGCATCGCTGTCTCAATGTGCGCTCTCACACACTCAAAAGCACATACTCTCAGTAGTTGTTTTCCCATAAGCCTCAAGGGTGTGTGGGCCACACACATGTGTTTGAAAGAGGAGAGGAGATAAGCAGGGATCAAAGAGCCATTGCAAGCTCTACAGCTTCACAGGGAAACTGAGCTGGCTGCAGTACCAAAACAGACAACAGACATCTCTGCTTCTCTGAATGAATAGTTATTTTTATAGCATAGTTATGGTTCTTTGTATGCATTAGATTGTTTAGTTGTACAAAAATCAGTTTATTTCCAGTGCAGGCTGTCAATATGTTTTAATATATTATGCAGATAACATCATGCAAATTTATTCAAAGTAATTCACTTTCACATTGATTACTGTCACTCTCTGCAGTTTCAAATAGGACTATATCAGTTTACTTGTCTGTGTGCTTTCCATTTGGGTTGTGATAGTTTTTTTTTTTTTTTTTTTTTAGTCACTCGATCTGCAGGTAGATGGCGGCTAGTGACATGTCTTTGTGGGTGAATTGAATTGATTCTAATTCATTCAACCAATTTGTTCAAAAACGCAGATTCATTCAGGATCAAAACAAGTACTGATTTATGAAGGAGTCATTGAATTATTCACTGAACAGACTGTTGAAATGTTTCTGTTTGAAACTATTTTCATTTAAAGGAGCAAAAACACAAAGTACCCTTACGAAGAAGAAGTTCAAGTTAATTTTAAGAAGCATATTTAAGTAATGTAAGCATAACATATTAAGTATACTGTCGTTCTGAAGAACAAATTAAAAAGAAGAAGGAGTCGGATAAAGAACGTGCGAAGTTCCGAATTTATATCGGTAGCAAAGCTTTTGAACGATGGCGAGAACTCCGGCGGCAGAAGGGCTTCCAGTCCGACGGTTACAATTATTTCAGGAAGCACGGAAGGGAGGGGAAGGAGATGAGTTGCGGAGGAGGTAGGGTCTAGCTAGCCTCCGATTTGTTTGAAAATATTGCGAACGTCAACACCCCCAGGATCGCTTAGAGGACCTTTAAAAACATGTTTCGTGTGTTATATAGCTTTATGAATTATGACACAGCTTTATTCAACACAATATTTTAGAATGCATCTAACTTTTTTGCTCCAACTAATCTATATTACAGTAATAATAATTACTAATTCATTTTTTCAAAATTTCCTTAGTAGGCTTGAGTGGCGTTCTATGCCTATAATATACGGAGTTCAGTGATGCCAAAAACCCTCATCATACGGATCGTGACTGTCTCTCAAATTAACTTTAAAGAGAAAGACTAGTATTTGTCATAGAAGCTATCATACAAGCTTGTGTTGTGTCCTACTTGATAATATCTGTAAGACCAATGAAATGCAGACATTTCTTTTGCTTCTAGCCTTTTGTACTCATGAGAGTAAAACTCCTTATGACTGTTTCTTTAGCTATACGGTTATCCTGTGCACATTTCATCTCAACAAAAGCTTTGCAATACATAAGCAATGTCCCCGAGTTTAAAATATCCACCTCTTACACCATTTAACTTTTGCCTCTGGTACCAGAGCAGGAAATGAGGTCATGACTGGTGTGGCGTTGGCTCATGCATGCTCCTGCTGTCTGTTCATCGACTGTCTGGACGTGTGTAAATCTGGCATGTGTTTATTGATCCGTTACACCACCGTTAGCCCCTTTATCAGCCGTGAAATGGCCTTCTGTCTGCCTACCTGGCCATGTCTGGCAGTTTAATTCCTTTGGGTGGTAAAATAAGCTTGATTCATTAGTGTAATAAAAGTGCTTTAGCACACAAAACAAAGAGAGCCAACAAAATAATGAACAGCATGAAAAAAAAAAAAAACAACGTTATGATATTTTTTTTAACAGCAAAATTTTTAGAATGATTTACAATGATCTAAATTATTGTCGTCTAGAGTTAGCTCCACCTGCTATTTTTATATTTTTCAGTATTGAACAAAATAAATGATGTATTCAACATTTCCCTTGTTGAAATAATGGCAAGGCTCTTGTGTAGTAGTTGTTGAATCGTGTTGAATTGAAGGGCCCATTTTCCCTGATCTTGTCAGCTCACGTTACATTTTGGGATTGTATTATCCAAATATGACAATTTGTTACTATTTGAAGTTTTGGTGACTTGATGGTGAACTTATATGAATTAGTATACCATCACATACTTGTTTTCTTATGATCTGCTGCTGCCCTGCTGATGGTTAGGTTTACGGTTTAACCTCCAAGCTTACTTTTTGCTCAAAATCATTACGTTTTGCACAAATCATATTATACGGATTCACGAAAGATTTGATACACACAGTATGTTGCTTTCAATTTTTGGCCTCACCGTCAGATCACTTGGACCTTACTGTAATTACAAGAGGTAAAAACTATATAAATACTGTTCGTTTCCTCACACAAACCGCTCGTTTTGTGTCTTAGGCCATCAATGTGTACTTACATTTACGAGTCATTAAATCATGTTTAATTTTGACTTCTGAGCATGCTCTTTGAGGTGGACCCCCTTGCATTATATGACTGAGACAACAACGGTTTGACAGAAAAATATCAAAATTGAAAATACTGTAGAAACAAAGACACCTACATCTTGGATGCTCTTGAGGTAGCTAAAACATCCCTTTAAGTCTCTTATAAGGAAATAATCTTACTGGCAACCTTTGGAACAGTCTTTGAAACATGTCTCTAATGTCTAGGTAGGGAGTTTAATAAGATTTGGAACAAAGCCTGTATATCAATGTATAAAACTGCTTTATTCTTTGACTGAAGTCTGAAAAAATCCTTAAAACAGCAATGCAGGATTTTATTTTATTTTTATTTTTTTCCTGGAGCATACTATCCCTCTTTATTGAACCTGTTTAGCACAAGCAATCTGACCACTTAAACCGAGTGCTACAGACATTACTGTGGCTTCATGCTGCTCCAGGATACTTCCAATTTGATTCATGGTCAGAGAGAATACAGAAAAATCGCTGCAGTGGTGAATATTTGCCTTTTCTAAGCCCCAGGTTTTGGCTCATAGAGGAGTGAGCGCATCAAATGTAATCAATTTATTGATTAAGAGTGAATTGGGGAGAATCAGTTTGCGGTGCTTCAGATGAAAAGGATGCAGAATGTAATTGTGCTCGCAGTGGTTGAACACTTTGCTGAAGTGTGTTAACTTTTCATGCCGTTGAGAACAACTGGCCGTGGGGGTTCTCATTTTGTTTAATTTGCATCAGGGGTTTTGTGAATAGCCTCGATTGAGAACATGTATCTTTTTTCCTCGCCCACTGCTACTGTGCCAGCTGCGATGGGAATTTGGTGGAGGAGCTAATCGTGTAAATGCCTTGATGTGATGTTGTGATAAAGAATGAATTGTCACAGTAAACGATGTAGCACGCTTCACTGTTGTTTTCTGCTTTTCCAGACTTGTGGAGTAAATTACTTTAAGCAACTGATTATGAATATAGTTTAGAAAAAAAAAATAAAAATGCAAAATTGTATCACTATTGTACATAAATGCACATGTTCAATTGTGATTTTAATTTATAAAACAAACTGTCAGCCAAAATGATTTTTTTACAGTTTTGTTTCTATTTTTTTTCTATTTATCTGAATAATTTATGTCGTTACCAAGTCCAGTGATGTACAAATCTAAACTGTTTTGAGAAACAAATACCGAATACAGTGATTCTGCCAGACCCTTCAGTCCAAAATGAAGTGCTGTGCTGTTTCTATGGTTACACCTGCCCCTAATGCAATGCCACACTTGTTTTGTTATTATGACAATACTTTACACAAATTAAAGCATAAAGCATTCGGTGGACTTGGTGGTGTTCATACATTTTACAAATCAAATATAAGTGTGTGCTCAAGAATCAGGTCAAGGTGATATGGGAAACAACGTTGATGATCAAACCACCCCAAATTATTCATAATTCCCGTGCCTGCAAGGACAGCTGAAGAATCCATGTGCTGAAACATGATGGCTTTTAGGTATCAAGAGACTTGAAGTTGCATGAATCCGTACAGTGCCGTTCAGAATTAAATGTCACATCTAATTCCTGTCTAAACCCACTTGAATGTTATCGGATGAAAAATCAGATTTTAGGAGGATAAAAACTTTCAGAAGAGCTCTAGAAACAGGTCTCTTCTCCTAACCCTCCTCCTAACTTAAGACTGCCGGTTTTAGACATGATTGATTAAATGAATCCCTCTCCTACAGGGGCAAGACACACTTAGCACACTATGATCTGTGGTGATGTTAAACGATTAGCATCTACTGAAGGGTGGTTTGCCCTTGGGGCAGGGATGAATGATTTAAGCAGGTTATTAGCAGTTTTGTACATTCAATTTAGATGTCTGGGTAAAAATCAATAAAGCTTTTCTGTCACAATATTGATACACTATTGCCTAGTCTAAGTATTGTAATCATTTTTATTATCTTTTATTACATTTTGAAGGCGCTAGTAGTGGCTATAAAACAAATCTGTGTGTTTGTTTTCTTCTCTTTGTTTCCTTTGTCACCTTTGCCTTTTCACTCTTTCACAAATGCTGATAATATTTTTGTGGTAATATGTTTAGACACATCATTTGTATTAGGTGTCTGATGGCAATCCATCTGACATAATTGTTCTGAAATGCCCCATACCGTCAATGCCAAATGCCAGTTGCTCTGGCCCTACATGTATATATTACATTACAGATGGCTTGTCAGCAGTGGGGTTATTGTTTGACTGTCATGCCTTCTGGATTCAAGCATGACTTCCTGCATTCTGGACCATCCATGTCTGACCCATGTCTGATTGATGCAATTTTCTTCTAGAAACAAACTTGTATTATTTTCATGTTATCACTGTGAAGCTGCTTTGATGCAATCTGTATTGTAAAAAGCGCTATATAAACAAAGGTGACTTGACTTTCCAGAAATATCTAAGCTTAATAAGATTATTTAGGATAGTTAAATGAATATTGTGCAACATATTTCCCACCATGAACGCAGATAATAAATAACACAATACAAGCAGGTTACATAATCATAAACAACTAAACACTATACTGGTCAAAAGTTTGGAGGTTTTATTTTTTATGATTTCTCTACTATTTAAAATCAATACTGTTCTTTTGAACTTTATATTTTAAACCTTTCCTTTAAAAATGCATCACGGTTTCCACAAAAGAATAAGCAACATTGATAATAATAAGACCTGTGTCTTGACACCAAATTAACATATAAGAATGATATCTGAAATAAATAAATGAATTACATATTAAAATGTAGTAAACAGTAGTGCACGGCTCAACAGTGGTAACATACCCGATATACAACACTTTTTTTTTTCAGAGGCTGAATGCTTGACTTCTGTGATATTCAAGGTACAATCAAACAAACTAGCTGATTTAGCAAAGCGCAAAATACAAGCACACCCTCTACCTCCCGGTGGTTCTCATGGCCCCATGACAGTGCCAACACTGTGGTGACAAGACCTCATAAATCACCGCATCTCCTGCTGGTGGCAATCACAATCATGTCCTTCTAAGAACATTGCGTTTTGTGTGTACCGGTATATGAGTGAGAGAAAATGGTTGCCATCATAGACAAACCTATTTTTATGGGTATTATCTCAGCCCTTAGCTCAAAAAGTCTTAATTACTAACCCTCATTACTAACCCAACCCCCCCCCCCCCCCCTCCCCCCACCCACCCCCCCCCCCCCCCCCCCCCCTGCACTGTAAAAATGAATGGTGAAATTTATTGAACGAGTTTAATCAAATATGACTAAAAAGAAAAAAATTATGCAAAATCAGTAACGGATTATATCATGCACAACTTTAAGGCCTGGTCTCAATTTAGAACTGCAATGATATGTATAAACTCCTACGTTATAAAATCTTGCAATATTCACATTCAAAATATTAATTTCTGAGTGAAATGTAAGGCCCAAAAATACCCTCATTAAGTCATGTACAGCCCCTGGCTGCACAACACTACTGTGATTCTCATAATGCAGCACCGTTAACAAAAGATCGATCAGCAGCCTAATGCTTTAAAGAGTTACATTTCAATATTCCGGACGAAAATAACTCAGTCCTTGTCTGTGTAAAAATTATTTTCCTATTGCCATTTCCCATTGTCAGCAAATGACTGTTCCTCAAACACGGTAGAAGCAGAAAAATTACAGGTAGAATTTCAATTTCCCATTAAATACAACAAAACACTAATCAAGCCTATTCACCAAACAGCCTACAGCCTTGCCAGCAAATAACAGAACTGAGAGATAACAAAGCAGTACGGCTAGAACAACACTCTCTGGGCTTCCCGCACACACGTCTGGCATGAACATATACCGTGCTCTTCGTGCACATGTATCATATTAAAGGCATTACTCATGGCAGTCACCTATCGTATCAAAGCTTGGCAGATTGACAGGTTTATTGGGCACAAAGAGGCAAATATGTTTTGCCTTTATCTGTGAAGCAGCATGGTAATTTGGAAGGCAATAATGGAGATTTCCTTTCAGCAGCTGGAGTTGAGGAGGAACCTGTCACAGTCTTTTGTGTGGTAATGAAAGGTGTAAAATGGAGCGTCTCCCTGCAGTGAGGGAATAGCATCTGCTGAGCACATACAATGAGATGTGCCTCCAGCTCTTTTGTATCTTTCCTTTGTGACAGGACATTTTTGCAGGTGAAATTGATGGAGACACATTTAAAGTTATGGTGAAATTATACTGCTTATTTAACCAATAAATAGGGACATGTGCTTTAATGCAGGGATGCTAGCAAGAAACATTATGCAGATAGAGTGATTGAGGAAAGATGTTTCCAAATGTATTATTTTATCCAGAACCACAGGCATGAAGAAATGTAAATTACTTAAAAAAATAAATAAATAAATGAACAATACTCCCCATCCCCCAAATGTCTTCCAAACTATCTAAACACAATTTTCTAAACAGTTTCATATTTACCAGTGTTGTTGATTTTTTTTTAAGTTAACAAGCTCCCAGCATGCATTGCAACATGTAACATTATGTGGGATAGCTGTTATAGTAAAAACGTATAATAGCTGTAGTAAAAGTATTCGAGAGATTTTCACATGTAATATGTGGCTATTTCATATGCAAGCATGTCAGCCAATCACAGCAGTGGCCAGTTACACTGAATCCCACAGCAGACACGCCCCTTCAAACAGAGCGTTCAAATCAGAGGCTAAAATCAGGCCAGGAAAATGCCTTTTATTTCTAAAGTATGACTATTTTTGATCTAAAAAAACATACTAGCATTATAAGGGAAACCCAGGAAACATTATAAAATAATACCATGTCCGGGGACCTTTTAAAAATTGGCACCGACATTGTTGATGTCTGCAAAAAAAAAAAAAAAAGAAAAAAAAAGGACAAACCAAACAGACAGATTTTGAGAAGAAAAGCCTCATATTGAATGAAAGAACCTAGAGGATGTTCTCATGAATTTTATCTCTTGGTTGTGCTGTGCCAGGCTTTAATCTTGTTAAAATGAGATAAGAAAAAAAACATGAAAGGAAAACATAATATTTCTAGATACTCCAGAGCTGATTATGAGTTTGGGCGAGGCTTTGGCTAACTTTGTTTTGCTGTTGATAAGGACTACATCATTTCCACCAGCTATCTTCGTGCAGATAAGACTGGCTGATGGGACAAGTGCTCTTATCACCTCTGTACTGGTCAATGACATTAATGCTGAGCTTATTGCAGTGTGAATATATGCTTATGCAACTACTGACGGATCTGTCTGTATATAATATCCTAACTGAATGAATATCAAGACCTTTTAACTTAGAAAAAACAAAAACAAAACAACAACAACAACAAAAAAAACAACATAGTACACATTGTCACAACTTCAGAGCCGGAGTAGTACCCCCAGGGACCCCTGGGCACTGAAGCTCATGGGCCCTCCTCCCCTACCTAACAACCACACCCTCTAAAGGAGGTGATAAAAATACCTACCTATCTACCTACCTACCTACCTTATCTGCTCATTTTTTAACAGCAAATTTTGAGTCAGACAGCTTCCAGAATCTCCACGAATTCAATGACGGATTCAACAAGAAACTGTTACTAAAACATGAAGCAGTTCCAACTTTAGCCATTGCTGGCTTTATAGACACTAGGCTACTATTTATGCTATTTTGTGTCTACGACAAATGCGTACAAACATTATGGACCTGAATTTTGTATAAGTGTTGTAAATGTATTTTTCATGTATACTGTTTATGAAGTTATTTTCGATTTTAACAAGAACGTAAACCAATGCCAACAAATTTTGTGTATATAACGTTGGTAGCCAGTCAGTTCAATGCTATTGTGCAAAACAAACGTGTATAAAGTTAAAAAAAATAAATAAATAAATAATAAAAAAAAGGCAAATTACCATTCAGAAACGTTTGTAAGAGCCGTGTGTGGTGAGGTTCTGCTTGCCTCTCTTCATCGCCGCTTTCTGGGTCTGATTCTGGCTCATACTGATACTGCAGTGTCGAAGTATCAGCACTATCAACACCATTATTTACATTGATTGAACCGAAGCACATGCATGTTTCGTCCGTAAAGGTAATGGGAGTGAAACTTCTGGACAACGTGAGCTACAGTTTGGCCAATCACAACACACCGGTCCAAACTAATCAATCTGAGCCCACTGCCTGTTTCTCAGAGAGTCGTTTCATGAGGTGCGTTCCATTCGACCATAAGTGGACTGCAAAGTGGACTTCATAGGGTATTTCATCATCTTAAGTGAGATTCCAATCCGAAGGAATGAACATGTTCGGTTCGAAGGGCACTGCAAACGGCGTAGGGAATAAGGGAACATCGATACATCACTTCACAGGAAGTGGAGAGTGAAAATTAACCAACTGTCATTGTGCACTACGTCACCAGTCTGTACTAGAGCAGTGCCGTTGGAAGAGATTTTAAATTTAAATTTCTAACGGTAAATTTCTGAGTTTATGTACACATTGAGTATTATTAAATATTGTTATTATTATACAAACTAGAGTATTTATGAACAGTTTCTGGTGATGAATGTATTGGCCTATATGATTTTAAATTAGAAATGAAAGTAAATTACAACATTTAATTAAGTTATATCACAATCTGCGCAACCCTGTTGTTGCCTTTCTTTGATGACGTTTCAGTCCTACAAAGTATAACATTTATACTAAACAGCCATGTAATTATTAAACTCTGTGGCCAGGCTACAGCATTTTAAAATATATTAAATAAAAGACTTTCGTACTGACTGTCTTATGGTAAACTATTAAACAGTACATCTGTGTCTATTTTTAATTGAAAAAAAAAATCTTTTGTCAAATATTTTATTTTTAAAGTATGTGTAATCTATAGAAATGCACTTGCTTTCATCCTTTGTTATAGCCTACACTGTAGACATTCATACATTTTTAGATGGATCTAAACTGTCAAAATATGTTGTTAGTGCTGTATGCTGTTACTGTGCCTGAGATTGAAATGCAAGTGTATTGAAGTGACAGTTGCAGCATTATGTGATATAAATTATACTTACAAAATAAATGTATATAAAACAAAACCCTTCAGACGCCACCGTAATCTGACAGGAAACATGACTCATAGAGAGACATGGCATTATTTCCTGACAATATAAAATATGTTAAACTGAAAAGAACATAATGAGGCATGCCTCTTTAGTATACTGTATATTGCATAATCTCTCTCTTTCCTTTCTTACCTTGTGTGTGGACACCTGTCGGCTACCTCTCCTGCCCCGTTCCCAGCAGGCCTTGCTCTGACAGCTGACCCCGTCTGGTTGTGGAGTTGCATCGCTGCTTCCGACCTCTCTGAGACACATGTCCTCTCGTCCTTCCCTGTCCCGCCACAAGGCATCATGACCGTCTCTGTCGGCCCAACGTCCCCCATGGGGTCCACCTACTGTCTCCCTTCCCTTCTTCTCTCTGCTTTAATTGATGACCCTGTTCATCCTCTTTCTCTTTATTTTTCTTTTCTTACTTTTGCCTTTTTTACATATCGCTAGGGCAACATAACAAAAACAGCAAGTGATTTTAAATTTGCTCCTGTGTGTGTACAGGCACATGTATGAGATACTGTCAAAAGAAAGTATCAGATGAAGGCAAGAACAATACTCCCTATAAGGAGTAACTAGAAGGCTAAATCTGATGAGGCTCAGTAAACAGCCGGGGCAATGGCTCTCATTTATCAAAATGCATACACCAAATTTCTAGCATACACCTGGCGTTCACCTAAAACCACAGTGACTTTGAGATTTATCAATATGGACGGAGGCGTACGGCACGCTCAAATCCTACACCAGCTCAGGAGGTGGTCACACTTTACTTTACAGCAGTACCACTTTTAACACACATTCGTCAAAAGACAAAAAAGACAGTTATTGATGAGCAGTTTGACATCGATGACAGGTTTAGCTGAAGTTCAGACATCCGTCTGTTTTCTGTTCTCAAATGTGTGTGTTGCTTTATTTGTTTATTTATTAGTTTTTCTTGTTGTTTGTATACCATGCACGAATGAACTCCTATTTCCAAGCATGTCGACATTTAACATTTAATGAATATAGGATAGCATTATAAACTGTTGGATGGCCCTGGGACACTGACACGGCTTTCTTCGGCTCATTGAAGACCACCATCGCTGCTGCATTCTGGATCAGTTGCAAAGGTTTGATAGTACATGCTGGTAGGTCCTCTAAAAGAGCATTACAATAGTCCAGTCTGGATAGAACAAGAGCCAAGAGCTAGAACAAGGAGTTCCAAGTGAGTTCCAGTTGTGGCTTGCTCTGATAGGTAGGGTCTGATCTTACTGATGTCGTATAAAGCAAATCTCCAGGACTGGGCCGTTGTAATAATATGGTCTGTGAAGCTTTGAAACAATGAGCAAAGAATTATAGCAAAAACAATTATAATTCTAAGAAAAAATCCACAAGTAAGGTAACAGGATTACAGCTTTATATAGGACTTTATGACAGTTTTGGGGACTTTGGATTGTTTGTTTTGCATCAGCATTTCCTCAGAGCTCTGTCTTAATAATTATCATCATGAAGCTCTGGTAGCTCTGAGTAACTGGAGAAATGTCCACCTGAAACAAGTGTAGGCCTACAGCTCTTTACTTTCCAGATTATTCCCACAAACACATCTCCTGCTTTCTTTCATGGCATGATTAATTTTAATAAAACATAGAATTAACTCTGGAAAAATAGTTGTGATATGACATGACAAGGGAAGCCCTGCTAGTAGTTACACCGTGTCCTTTAATCATTAAGTATTTTTTTGCTTTATATCGTCCACGCACACTCACAAACCGCTGAACGCTGTGTTGATGTGTGTGTGCACCAGTCGCGTGTGATGATCGTTTGACAAAAGTCCTGATGTCATATTTTTTGCGCGCCCCCTCGCACAGCAGGAGAGCATGAGACGCACCTGTGGTCTGGATTCTCCTGCTGTTAAAAAAAATCGCTATATCATCACATTAAGTTGATAATTAAGGGCAGACTAAAACATCCCTCAGTCCGACGGCCAGTCTGCAAGTTTAATCTCAGTGTGTCTTGTTGTTCAAGAGGATTCACGAATGGACCAATGACCAAACACTAGACTATGTGCAGGTAGTACTCATGGGAGTTGTAGTGTTGTAGTGTCAAATTGCAATTAGTTTGTTATGTCAGATGTCTTTTGACAAGACTACAATTTTTCAACACACCAAAGTGGCTTGTGGGAGTGACGGTGTTACCCGCCATGGGTAAAATCCACCCCCTTTTGGCGTGTTGGCGGGAGTTAATGTCAAGCCCTGGTCATGACTTTACTTGAGGGGGCATATCATAATTAATTCACTGTTAATACTTACCAAAATCCAGTTTGTGATTTAATCATGAACTCACATTCAAAAACATACACATGTACTAGTACAACTAGTATCCAGCCCAGTTACTGTAAGTGATGTTGTGTAAAGTATCATCACAGCATGTGTCTGGATGGAGAGTAAACTACTGATCCCGTAGTTCATTATTCCTCTTTTGGGGGAACCCCAATTCCTCAGAACTGTTTTAAGTCTCAGTAGGTTGAGTCTTAAAAGACCTTTTTAAGATAAATTATTAATTTAGTATTTTCTGTTTGATGATGATCAGTGAAAAATGCAAACTAATCCTGTGCCATTCAGTAATGTTTATGACAAAGCTACATGTCAATAGTTCAAATAGTTTAAATTATGACAATACATTGTTTATATTTATTTCAAAGTCAGAATATTACTTATTCCTTCTTGTGGAGCCTGATTGATTTACTGTAGTTTACCCCTAAATGTTAATTAATGCATGAACTATCAAACATGTATGTAGTTAAGGCTGTTGTTACTCATGCATGAATCCTAATGACTCCTGTCGTAGTTAGGTGTGAGGTTTTGTCACTTCTGTTTAGTTTATTTCTTAGTTTTGTGACAGAGCTCTCACAATCCTGTTTTGTCATGTCTGTGTGTGGTTGCACGGCTTCGAGCGTTTTCGAGACGTGCGCTCTCTTGTCCGTATGCCTTGTTATAGGTGCTATAACTTTATCATCTGCTTTATCCAAATGTAAAGTGTTCACAAATATTGTATCGGTAAAGTGTTAAAGGTGTTATTGTAATTTTGGTCCCAACATAGACATTCTTTTTTTTTTTTTTAAAGAAGTAACATGTAGGTCCTATTTTTTTCCCTCTGTCACAACAATAATCACAATTAGAAAAGTGAATAAGAGTTTTCCAATGGTAGGGAAGCCTGTGATGATGTAATTGTTCATGTGTAAACAAGCCACTATTGAATTCCAGTCATCTAATCCTGAGTCTTTTACTCCGGCAGCACACCTGAGCAGCCAATGGAGCACAGCTGGCTACATTCCAAAAGATACCGCAAAGCATGAAGTGACCTTTATAAAGCCACAAATACAAAATTCAAAGAAGGGTAGAAAGAAAATACACACCCCCTCTATGTTTTGTCCTTGTCTTTGGTGCAAGCCAGCAGTCATGCAAGCTAACCTTTCTCTAATTGATGTTTGTGCCGAATAGGCTCACCAGGCAGCCATTTTGTGGCGGGAAGGAGAGCAGCCCGAAGCACAGTGGGGTTCTTTAATGCTGCACGGCTGTATGAATTTCCAGGGAGATTTTACGCCTTATATACGCCTTCCTCTGAATAAGCGCAACTCAGTATACAAATGATTTCCCTCCTGTAATTTTAGCCTGCTTTTATGCACAGGGTTTAAGTTTACTTTTCTAAAAAATGATGGCCATTATGCTTCTGGTTTTGGCAGGAGCAGCCTTTGGGCATGCAATCAGTGCATGTGCACTTAAACAATAAAATGTGCCATAAATCAGCACTATTTGTTTAGTGTGTGTATTTTCTTCTAAAATTGTGTAATAATTTTCTTAAGGGTTGTACACATAATGGTGCATAGAAAACAGATAAATGACTCGGTGGATTCAATAGACCTCTCCAAGGTCCTGAAACAACAAATGTACTGGGATATGGGAGAAATACAATGCAAGTGACTGCAAGTATAGGACCCTTTAAGCATTCAGTTTAAGCACTGAATAGTAAGTGTTTGGTATTACATCAATTGCTATTTATCGACTGCAGGATACTCTTGTTTGTCCCACAGTTATGCTTTCTCCTGTACTGATACTGGTCAGCCTCAATTCCCCAGCATTGCTTGAAATACCTGCAATCAGATAGGAAGGATGTGTTGCTCTCCAACAGCGCATTTGATTCCACACAACAGGTTTTCCAAATGTCCAAAACTCAGAGGCAAATTGCATGTAATAATCCCTTAAACCCCTGTAGATTCGTCTAGCACTTTAGGACATTTTTGATGGCTGTGCAATTTACCATTGCAACCTCTTCCTCACCACCCTACAAAGTTAAGTTGTTCATTTTGGCTTGAGTGCATATACTGCAATGTCATTGATTTGTTCTGAGCTATTGCAGTGCTTCACGATGACCAAAAAAAAAAAAAAAAAAAAAAAAGACAAGCAAAGAAAAAAAAACTCATGGTACCAAAAGTGTTGCCTTTTTTAATTCATCCAAAGCCACAGGCAACTACAGAGGGAAGATGCAAACCCAAAGCCATAATGTCTCACTTACGGTATAGAGACCTGTACTCTCTGTGAGGCCTGCAGGGCTGCTTTGTGTTGACAGGGAGGGAAAGAAAGACTTTCTGGCATTTTGATCATGTATCATTACTGTTGTAAAATGCTTCACTCGGAGCACTATATGCTCCTCAAGAAAATCTCAGTGCTTTTATTAAAAACGCACATGCTAGTAGATGATAAAAGTTGGGATGTTGTCTATTAACAGCAACAGCATGAAATCTGAAATTCTAACAACAAATTATCTGAATTATCTGGTCAGAATGATTATCTGTGGGTTTTTTTTTTTTTTCTATCTTGTTTTGCTGTGATTTCACCTTTAAAAAAGTGCTGACCCCTGAAGGTGTTCTGTGGTATCTGGCACCAAGAAGATTACAAAAGATTCTTCGGATTCTACAGAAGATACAAACTGGTGCCATCACTTCTGTAGATAAAAGGTGCACACTGTCACATGATGTTAAAAAAAAACCCACCAGGGAACCTTCTTTCTCTGCTCTAATGTCCAGTTTAGACGCTCACATGTCCATTCTATTGTCGACGCTTTCAACAGTGACAGTGGTCATCATAGACACATTTCTCCCATAACCATAATTAAAATTCTGTGTGACTTGTGCCACAGTAGACCGTCTGTTCACTCGGAGCAGATGGGATAGGCTGCGTTGCCCTAGTGCATCGATGAGTATTGTGTGCCCAACACCCTGTTGCTGGTTTGTCCTTCCTCGGACCACTGTTGGTAAATTCTCACCACTACTGACCGGTAGCAACCCACAAGCCTTGCCGTTTTAGAGATACTGGCCCAGTTGCCTTACAATTTGTCATAACAATTTGCCCTTTATTGCTCAGATCTTTATTTATGCCTATTTCGCTTGCATTCAAGACATTAATTGCGAGAACTGATAATTTGTTTACCTTCTGATCTACCCAGACCTTAGTGTGACCTTTTTTAGGAGGTCATCAATGATAATAGCATTACTTGTGACTTTTCATATTGTTTTGGCTCATCTGTATATATATACTGCATCATGTGTGATTGAATTATTTTTTAATTCTTGATCAGATCAGCTGTCTGTCACTGAAGGACCACTCCCAAATCAGTGTATATATCAGTGACACTTTATGAGTGTTTTTATTTATTTATTTTGATAAATAAAATGTATTACCATCCAACCCGATGATACCAAATGCATGGTTACAGAATAGATAGACAGAGAAAGATAGAGGCCAAAATGACTAGAGGTAGTTCTTGGTGTCGTGACATGGTTGGGGACAGAAGAAGGTTAAAGAAGAGTGCAATAGAGGATCAGTCTCTTTCAATGGCTGGTGCCCTCCAGGAGTGTCTTGTCCTTTGAGGGACACGAGGAAATGTCATAGATCAGAGCTGGGTTAATCCTGCACTGATGTCTGACCTTCTACTTAAACACAAGGAAAAGGACTTTTTTTGTCTCTCCAATTTTTTTTTTAAGTATTTGATTGCTTTTATCTAAAGTAACTTACATTTACTCTGCATTTTCATCACTGTCATTCAAAGGCTTTTTTAATTTTTTTTTATTAATTAACAAAAGCTCACCGAGCCTGCATTCATCTGATCAAAAAACACAAAAATACATATTTGGGCCAACTTAAAATTTACTGTTTTCTTTTTAAAGATTAAAAAATAACAAGAAGATTTCCTATGATGGAATTTTTAGCATGATTACAGTCTTCAGTGACACATGATCCTTCAGAAAATCAATCTAATATGCTGATTTGGTGCTCAAGACACATTTCTTATCGAAATTGAAACTATACACTCTAAAAATTGCTGGGTTGTTTTAACCGAACTTTGGGTCAAATATGGACAAACCCAGCAATTGTGTTAAATTTTTAATTAAAGTTTTAACCCAACGTTTGGGTTTGTCCATATTTGACGCAAAGGTGGGTTAAAACAACCCAGCATTTTTAGAGTGTATGGTTTCTGTGAATCGAATTTGCATTGTCACTGCATAGCCTACAAGTTCAGACTGTTAAATATAAAAATATCAATATTTATAACTTTATCGTCTAAAATAACTAGCTTCCGAACAGACGACCGTACACATAATATGCTAGTCGACTCATGGCTCAAGAGTAACTTCCGATACATGAATTATGCAGGATGTGGGAGTATCTTCTCTTAAGTTAGTTCACTCAGAAATGATTTACTCACCCTCAAGCCATCCTAGGTGTATGACATTCTTCTTTCAGACGAATACAATCTGAGTTATATATATAAAAATGTCCTGGCTCTTCCAAGATTTATAATGGCAGTGAATGTTTTTTTTTTTGTTTGTTTGTTTTTTGTTTTTTAAGTTCATGAAGTGCATCCATCCATGATAAAAAGTCCTGCACATGCCTCATGGGGTTAAAGGCCTTCTGAAATGAAGCGATGCATTCAGCAAGCGAAATGAAGCGATGATAATATCCATATTTAAAACTTTATAGACTAAAATAACTAGCTTCTGGTAGTGATGGCAATACCACTTATTTTGTTTTTAATGTGATACCGATACTTTCAAGGCCAGTATCCTCGATTACGATACCTCTAAACTGAACTTTTAAATTTGAATATTTTCAATGCTTTGTTGCCCAGCCATGTTTGTTTGAACTGCGAGAGGCGTCTAAACGTACATCTTGCGTCATATCATTATAATACTTTTTTTCTCTGAAGTATAAGTGAATAGTTGCACAGACATTCCAATAAACTCAGTAAAACCCTGTTAGTTAAGTGGCAAAAATTACATAACGATTGTTAAACCCATTTGTTTGGTGCTATTTTCATTGTGCCAATATTTTTTACCTCTATTAAAGTGTTTTTGCATACTTGTGTACACACGTATATTCTCGGTGCTTGTTAATAAATAATTCATAAAACATAATTATATCTGTTCTTTGATGAACACTCAATTAATCATGAAGCATAACAATGTTTGTTCTTGCCCGCACACATAAGTACTATAAAATAAGAAACAGCAGCAAATCTTTTCACTGACATCCCATCTCCAACAGCCAAGATCTCCAGAGATATGCTTCAGTGCATACATGATCACACACACATACACACCCACGCACGCACACTACCCTTTCTCTCAGGTGGAACCGACCCAACTGCATGAATATTCATTATGCCACTGAGAAAAAAAAAAAGATCTGGAGATGCATAACGACAAGTGTCAGTGAGTGGGTATGGAATAGCTTTGTTTAATGAACAGCATTTCTCTGCCTGCAGGCTTACCCAACACTCACTGATGTTTCAGGCAGATGTGGGATGAAGATCCAAAGGCAGGGAGATGTGTGACAGAAGGAGAAATGTGAAGAAACAACCTGACTCTTTAGTTGGTACTTATTTTTTTCACGAATCACCTCAAGGCATATATTTCCTTTCTTCATTCTCTCCACTTCCTCTCCACCTCTAAATGTTAAGTGAGCCACCGGGAACAAGTGGGCAAGAAACGAAGACAAATCTGACTTTTCGTTTTGTTTCAACCGTGCAGGCATTCATGCTTCTCATTGGGTTATGATTCATATTTTTAGTTGGAAAAAAAATCACATATTCATAAGTGAATGTCTGAAGTTTAGGTTGATGCCTTGATATGCAGGTATACCTACTCTATATGGGCATTACATATGCACATCATCATTAAGGGCGTTCTCAGCAGCATAGTTAATCTTTTATTATGCAATACCTTACACATTTACTCCTAGAAGCAAACAAAAAGAGCTCCTACTTGAGAAAGCAAAAAACCCTGTGAATTAATACAAATAATGAACAAAATCCTAGCTATGTTTAAGAAATACAGCTGGGTAAAGTGGACTAACATTAGCAGAGATTGTGCTGGGTTGATATACTTAGTCTCTTCTGCCTCGGGCAAACCACTGGATTGTGCATTGAGAACTCAAATGTTTTTTATAACTTTACTCATGACAAAGGTGATGTCGATATTGTAGCAAAATTGGAAAAAAAAACATTTTATTTTGTTCTTGTTTTAAAATTGTTCTTACTGAACAAACAAAGTAATGGTCAGGTTCTTTTTGCGATGACGGGTCTTTATATCTTTGGCTGTAACCCAAGATTTACAAATCCACCTTGAGCGGTTATTGATTTTAAAGGCCTTTAATGTTGCCTCTGAGACAGAAAGTGACAGCCAGCAGAGCAACATGGCTTGGGGAGAAACCATTGATCGAAGGAAAAAGTCCTCTGAATGCCTCTTAGTCTTCCAATCAGCTGGCTTGAAATCATCACTTCCCTGACATGAGAGCAGAGGAGACTGTACTTGCTCCTCCATTAGAGCATTCCCAAAGACATCAGTAGACAATCAATGCACAGTTGTTTTTTTTTTTTTTTTTTAATAATAATAATAGGGATTTTGCAATAGATTGGTTGTTAGTAACAAGAATTTGCTTTCTTGTGTTGTATTTATTGTGTTACTGCACACAAGCAGAGGTTTTATCACACAACGTTTTGGGATACAGATATTTAATGAATAGGCAGTATTCATGATAATAAAAATAAGTCCACACTATTAGAGGCACCAAACTGCATTGTGCAAATAATGACTCCATTGTCTCTATACAAGCTTCCCTAACTTATTGTTCCCAAACTTATGTAACAGGTAGTCCCTACCTAACATTGAATAAAAATACAGTGCCTTTAACAAAACACCATTTGGCAAACAATGACCTGCTGTGCCTTGAACCGCTAATGTGCTGCTCTGATAGTCTCACATCTCTTTTTTCTTTTTTGAAGTTATGTTCTGAGAATCTAAATTGACCACTTCCAGATTCACATAAGAGAACTGTTAGTATCTCATCAAATGTTAGGTTGCTAGGCAACATGTGATTTGCTGTCATACTCCACTTGCATGTGAATTGGGGAGAGAGCACATGCAGAAAGCATTGTCTTGAAGCTCAGAAACATTAGATGCTCTTCTATTATGCTTTAATATAATATCATATCATGTCATATCTAATAAATACTGTTTCACTGAGAAGGTACAGAAGCCATGTTCACTTACCTTTAAACTAATCAAAAGTATATTTCCAAGAAAACATGGCAGGATGTTTAGCACATAACATAGCATGAAGAATATGATCATTTGACTCCACATGATTGAACTGTAAAGACTTTTTTTGTGTGTATGTGTGCAAAAATTAACCATGAATTTTATAACAAAGATTAAAGCAGCACTATGTTGTTTTTTCAACCTGTGTAATATTTTCCAAAACCCTTGAGATGGTACATTGACTTACAATTGGTTGAATGACAGGTCTGCCATAGTCTGACGTGGTCTGTATCGCTTTTACTGGCACTCTGTACAAAATTTGACTGCTTTATGGCATACATCGCTTCCCCCATTTCCACAAATTCCAACGCGAGAGCCCAACAAGCGTTTTTTTTTTTTTTTAACCTCTCTATGTTGTCATGGCTGAAGCAGCAAGTAAAACCAAATGTGAAGTGCTTCAGAAACAGAGAGCACGGGCGATCAGTTTACTGTTGGTAATGTGTTGTGCAGCTTTGTCAAATTTGTAGATTCATCTATGGTAGTTTGATATTATAATATTGATGACATGGCTATTATCTACCAACAAATATTGAATTGAATTAGCATATCTATTATGTAAAACAGTAGCCAATAGGCCAACGTTGTTATAAAGACGCTGGCTTGTAAACGTGAGCTATGCGATCTTTTGAAAAAAAAAAAATAAATAAATAAAGCCCATGACACTAAATTCATAAGACAAGCTGAAATATATGCCTCCTGTGATGTACGTGTGATGCAATATATGTACTTGTGATGAAGACATTTCACACGCAACACTGGAGTCTGCCCAAGATGTGAGAACTCCTTCCTTCTGCAGCGTTCGGGGGTATCGTTTGTCAACAAATGCAAGCGTGTAGGCTCCACACCCGCCTCTATCATAAGGCAAGATCTACCAGTTAACTTCCAAACATGGACGGAGGATGGGGCTTACGCCAAAGAACTTTGAGACGGAGCTCGCTGAGGGTTTACTTTTATTTTTATTGGCTGTAAAATTATTTTATAAAATAAAATCAATTTCACACAAGAATCCTCCAGAGTCTTTTTAGTAGAACTAATCATTATTAGTTAATGCAACTGACGTTAACTAATGGAACCTTATTGTAAAGTGTAACCAATATGTAATACTTTTAGCAAACTGTCCTATGTATTTTCCTAAATAAAAGCACGATGAAACCATTTATCATTCATGATGTAAATCACTCTCCATTTGTCAAGAGCTTCGTGCTAGCTGTCACTTCATGCTCTTAAATGACACAGAACAATGACAGGGACGTGATGGATTTTTTTTCTTGGCTTGTCAGGGACTGGGGTTGTTTAATGGCAAAAAAGGCACTGATATCATGCCAGGATCTCTAGGCACAAACAAACTGACATGCATATGGCTGACATTTAGCTGTTGCCCTCTGCCACAGATGGCACATTGCTAAGTGGCCATCTCATAATGACAAACACCAGGCCATCACAGCATATTATTAGTGCTTTTCTGGGTAATGGCCATAATGAAACCATCACGAGTTTCCCTTGCTGGAAACAGATGTATTTAGCTGTGTGGCATCATATGAAAATGGCATGTCATCTGCTTTAATTGGTAATAACAAACTAGTCTCAACCTCAGATGACACACCCACAGACCTCTTCCAGTTAATGTATGGACATCTGATGCATTCGCAGTTCAAATCTGATTTCAAAAATTAAAATACAGTTTTGTTTGGCACAGCCTGCACCATAATCACACCATGTTCTGGGAACTGCCCCCCAAAACTGAGTTTATTATTACTGCAATTATTTCAATATTTTTCTTTAACATGTGCCTATTGTGGTATCAACTATTTTAGACAAAAACTATTTAAAACAAATTGTAAGAAATGTTCGTTTTAAAGCCCATGTTTGCTTTAAAATGACCTCTTGCTGAATGTGTTTTACTGTAGAATGAATGCGGAATGGAGGCCCTGTAATTTCATCCCATCATCTTCTTCTGATTCGACAGGAGAAAATCAGGTGGCACGCTTCAGCAGCTAAAGCTTATCTGTCAAGGGCTGCCTTTCTGAGAGATGTACCTGCTGTCTGGGCTTACCAGACAAGGCATAAAGCATGAATGAGAAACAGGCATGAGCAACTGCACACAGATGTTCCTCTCCCCAGGTGCCTGCATTCATATTTGGCCCTTTTCACTTGGGAGGCACTTGATAGGATGCTGCATGTTGCAATGATGGGTGGAAGACTAGAGGGGGAGAAAACAAAGTCAGAATTGGTTTCCGAGGGGATCGAGCCCAAAAACAGTGTGGACACATTTCCAGATGGTGTCCTCTGTTGATGTATGATCACCAAAGCTAGCTTGCAATAGAAGACATGAGAGTCAGAGCAATGTCATCCCTTCAACATAATGTAGAACACTGGCAGAACTTTCAGGGTGAGGGACTATTCTTATTACTCCAACTTTTAGATATGAATCCCTATAATTTTCTAACACTAGCGTGTACTACATTGGTTTACTCTTCAAATTCAGCATTGTGAATATTCTTGACTTCTCCTTGTGTTTTCTTTAATATAGTAAATTCCTTTGAAAAAAATCTGCTAATCGGCTTTTAGTAATGCAAATGATTTATTTAGGTGTGGATGTCTGCAGACTCTCGTGAATGTGATGGTACGATCCAGTTCACATGAAGGATTTGACTGATTATTCATAAATGTAAAGATAGTTGAAAGAGGCCTGTATACACCAAGAACGATAACTATATTAGTGTCCACACAACTTATTCTATAAGATATTATACTGTGCACACACTGCAGTGGTGTCATCTGCCACTTTAAATGTTCGTATATTCGTTAAATATTCGTATACAGACTGAGGTGAATAAATGTTCAATTCATGCAGTTAAATTAATGATCATATAGTGCAACAGAATGCCAGGGTCTTTGACCCTCTTTTTATGTTTAACTGTTTGTAAGTGTTAAAAAATATGCCATGACACAGGATGCTGAAAATAAGCAGCCTGTTCTCACGTAAATGCGTCTCTATAACACGCATCGTGTATTATCGTGTAATTTATACGCGAAAATGAGTTTTTACGTGCATATGAGACGCAGTTTTTTCGCGTGCAATTGATACGCAGTTCATTTCGCACCCCACACCACTAATCGTACAATACACACGCACCCTACCCCACACCTAAACTTAACCTAACCAACCAATGCGTATTATATGCACGTAAAAACTCACTTTAGCGTATATCTATTACACGACAATACACATGCTATAAAGACGCATTTAGTGTGATCGGGTTGCAATAAGAGTCAGTAGAGTATCTGGTCTTTAAATGTATATAAACAAAGAGTTAAAATGTCAGTAACACTTAACCAGCATTTTTAAATAATGGGGCCTTATTGTAAAATATTTTGGGAATGGACTGATTTGCACTGTTAGGTCAGTGATAGTCTTATGTTAATAGGCATTTTTAATATACATTTACCTCTGCTTTGTGATGTCAGTTATCACAAGGATACTTTAGTGTCTTTGAATGATCTTCATTTGGAGGCAAAATGTTCCCAGCAAATGTTGATGATGTGATTAATTGAATTAATCAGCATATCATGTAATTAACATCATTCACATTTCAGCCCTCAAGTGAACTTTAGAATCATATCAAACCTACTTCCATTCTTCTTCGCTTCTGCCTCAGTGCTCATCATAAATACACGAGTGTGTCTTTACTTGTCCTGAGATAGTTTCCTCTTTCAGCTTGCATGGTTTATAAGATGGCATGTCATGCTGCTCCGTGCAGACCATAATGGAGTTATGATGTCTCGGCAGCCATTGAGAAAGAGGCCTGTTATTTATGCTGAGCGTCAGGATAACAGAGGAGAGGCAAAGCACATTTAATTTCTCTCTAGATCACAAAGACAAATTCTATTTACTGCTCCCAGACAGGGATACGAGGAGAGAGAGAGACAGAAAGAGAGAAAGGGAGAAAGGGAGAGAGGTGGTGGGGGGGCAATGGGTGATGGAAGGATTTAATAGGTCATTGTGACAAACCTCATTAAGAGCTCTCGTGCGAGTCCTGGGGAAACCCTGTTCAAAATGACCAGTGTTTACCATTTTACTGCCTTATTTTTCTCTGTTGGAAACAATAAGACAATGTATCAGTCAACTGAAAACAAAGCTGGCAGTTCAAAATGAGTTGACAGTAAACAATATATAACAATAAACATGATGCGTATCGGGCACGTTATTGAATGAGGAAAAGTGAAATATTCATATCCTTATGGCATGAGGGTAGTACTGAATGAATATCAGTAAAGCGAAGCTAACTGAACAAATTTACATGCTTCGCTAGAGTGTTGAGTTTGTCATTCGGTCTTCTTCAGATGTTACAAAAAAGCATATGCTGCCTTCTACTGTTATGATCTGTGGTTATAAAAAATAAATGTTTTGTATAGATACATTTTATGTATTTGTGAGAACAAGCTAAAATGTACAAAACCAAAGTGAATGGAAATTGATTGACCTTCATTGATTCCTCTCTGAGGAGAAAACAAAAGTCGTTCCTTGTTACTTGGGCATAATTAACACTGATCGACCGTGCTTGCTCTTTTTCTCTGTTCTGGTGCAGCGATGGCTGTCCACTGAGAAAACAACAACAACAAAAAAACATTAACAAACGTCAATGACGACGTGACAGGAACTCTGAATGACTGTAAGCAGAAACTGATATGAAAACAACAGTGGCAGCTTATGCATTAAATTGACAAGTGTAATTTGGATATCAATGTATTTCTCTGCTGTCTTGACCTTCTATCACGTCAACCACCGCATTGGCAACCGAATCACGCTGTGAGGTGTGGTTAAATAAGTGGCGTGCAGTCATAATGTTTTGTGACAGTTCTTTGAAAACCATACCAGCAAGAATGACTAAATATTTTTAAGTGATAGTTCACCCAAAAATGTACATGTTGACATCATTAACTAAACCTGAAGAAAGAATGTAATTAAATGATGGCCGAATGTTATTTTGAGAGAACTGACACTGTAAGCTTTTGAGGCCCTCAGTTTCCTGTCAGCATCTTTAAATTGTGTTCAGATCAAATATGAAATAATACTAAAAGTAGTTTATGTTGCAAGATAGTAAAGATAGCAACTGAATTCAGATTCTATAGTCACAATCTGAAGAGCATTTAGCATCTGAAGAACATTTTGAGTTGATGGAGGGCACTTATTAAAATGCATCTAATGTTCTGCAGTTATTCCTCTACGGCTATTGAATATGAAGCATTTTGAAACATAAGATACATTAATAGTATATATATATATATATATATATATATATATATATATATATATATATGTATAAGTTATAGAAGTTAGATATAAGTTAGAAGGTAGATATTTAAAAAAAATTAAAATAAAATAGCTTTCAGTAAGATTTTGATTGGGCACAGTACCAAACTTTTTCACTAGATAACAACCAGACTCCATTACTGCCCATATAAGTGCACCTCCATATCTATTATGTCTTTTGAGTGATATGAACCATTATTTCCGCAATTTTCATACAATTTCCACAAAGCCATCCTATTCAGAAGTAATATAAGTTTGGCAGATTTTGATATGAATTCAACCTCTAAGAAACACATAAAAAGACGTATGTGCATTATAGCTTCCTGCCACATCACAAAATGGTGAATATATAATTTGTTTCTATTAAAAAAAAAAAAAAAAAAAAAAAAAACTTTTTTTTTTTTACTAAAATAATTGAATGGATGCTATCTTTTGAACTCTTGGCATAAAAAAAAACTGAGGTTCCTACCCTTCTTTCATGATTTTTCATGTTCATCACTATTTCAAAATAAAGGTCTAAACACGCCTTTGGATTATGAAAACATTATTGTTGCAAATTGATAAATTATGTCTCTTCTGTAATTTATATTGAAAATCAGTCACAATCTCAAATATGAAAACTTGTAAGCTTTCAAATGATACAGAGTTTGTCAAGATTAGTTTAGGTTTAGTATAGGATATTACTGTTTTAAAAATGTAATTGAATGAAAAAAATGATTTGGGCCCACCGGTGGGCCGGTGACAAGAGGATATTTTTACGGTATTTAGTGTGGAGTAATAAACCAGTCGACGCCCCTGAGCAACTCGCTGTGAAGAGATTTTTGCCATGCAGCAGGGAAAAAAGCCAGGTAATCTTGTGCAGTGTATATTAGGTGTAATTGTATAGATACCTTTATGTATTAGCACCACCTCACCATGGTGCAGCTTTGAAGGTTTTCCAGCAGATGTTTAGTCCAGAGAGCTTTCCTCATTGGATCAGAGCTCCAAATTTATTTTGCCTGGATGTCCTTCGGTGCTTTTCTGTATTCTGTGTACCAAAAGTGATCTGATTGCACAGACACAGCATTAAATGAGGACTTTAAATTAATGATTCCTTTATTCTTCTGAATATACACATCCTATGAAAACGTATTTCTTGTTTTATTATAGTAGCAAGCTTAGAAACAGCCATGAACAACATGGTAGTAGGCAAGCAATGAACAATGGAAAGTGGAACCTCAGTTTATTTATATACACAAAAAACATCCTGGTGTATTGCTGTTTACTTCAATTACTGTCTCATTTGAGATAACCCAGCCATGAAATGATGCCATTTGCTTTGCCATTATTTTAAATCAGTAGATAACGGTAAAGATTTAGCTCACAATCTGACTCACCTCAAAAAAAGTCAAGCTCTCCTCTGACCTCAATTTATATTAGGTCTTTAACGCCATAACTACAGTTTTTAATTGTATGTATTTTAAGACCAGGTCGTTTTGAAATATAGACCAGTGATAAGTATTTTATAAGGTTTGATAGATTGAACTTTCACATTGATAGGCAATAACTTTAAATGATCTAACAGTGATTTTTTTTTCTCCTGATTTTTTTTTTTTAAATGATGAAGAAAATGAAATGTTTATGCTATACAACTTTAACATGAATAGTTTTTAAAACCCTTGCAGATTTCTATGAGAGCACAGGAGAAAGGATTTGCCTTTTGATTACATATACATTCAGGCGATGCGAAATGTACAGTACACAGCGGTGAGTCAGCAAATCAGGCTCCTTATTGAAAGGCTTCCTCTGGGGTCTCAGCAGGGGCATATGGACAGGGGCCAAAGTCCAATAAAACTTTCTGAATCAAGTTCTCTCTTCTCCATTGCCTCCAGCTGTAGCCCTCATACCTTTCTACTGTAAGTCATGTAAATCATTCCTCTATCAGAAGTGTAACATCCGTACAGGAACTTTCCCATACGCTTCACTTATTATTAGTGAATGACTCTCCTTGTGAAATGCTTATTTTATGCGATATTTCATGTCATTTTATGTATGTAAAAAATATGTTAAAGTATGTCAAATTGCCTCAACATCTGGACTTTATCATTAATTGCATTTACAGTGACCTAAAACATATTAATGGTATATGGCTTCAGCTGCGTGAAATCAGCGTATAGTGCACATTTTGTTTCTCTTATCTGACCCATATAGAGTGCCGAAGTGATGACGTAACTTTGTAGGACAACTCGGAAGCTAGCGGCGCACGGGTTCCCTCGATCGAAAAGCTATGCATTTTCCCCATAGACCTTTGGAAAATCGCAAAAAATAAAATCTGTGTTCAACAAAGAGTTGTGACCCTTACACGTTTTGTCTATCAAGATAATCTTTAATCCACAATTTATACATTTTGAAGCATATATAAAGTTAAAAAAAAAAACACAAGCAGACACAATAAAGTTTAAAAAATCACAAGCAGGTTATAAATGTGTGTTCTATGTCATAGATCAAAACGTGAAAATAGAGGCTTTGTTCACCACAGACCTTATTTCAGGCGATTTAGCAAAAACCCATTCAAAAATCCCATAGACTTTAGAGCGAGGGAACCGGGAGTGCTAAAATGCTAACTCACTTCCGCGTTTTGGCCTAAAGAGTGACGTCATAACTTCGGCACTCTATTCGCTAGTTGCATAACAACGGAAATGGAATTTCCGGTTTGTCTGCGGTGGGCTGGACCACTTCCGGTCACTGCTTCCGTCAATGACACTCGCTTACTTAACCGACCGTTCAGCATAGTGTAAAAAAAAAAAAAAACACGAGTTTTTTTGGTATTAAAACAGGAAATAAAACACACCAGTTATAACCTGCATGTGGTTTTTACACTTTATTGTGTTTTCTTGTGTTTTTTAAACTTGTAAAGATTATCTTGATAGACAAAACGTGCAAGGGTCACAACTCTTTGTTGAACACAGATCTTATTTTTGCGATTTTCCAAAAGTCTATGGGGAAAATGCATAGCTTTTCGATCGAGGGAACCCATGCAACTTCGAGTTGTCCTACAAAGTGATGTTATCACTTCGGTACTCTATGACAGAGGAGAAAGCTGCTTACAATAAAGGTGAAATTTATGAAAAATAAGACTTTTTAAATGAGAAAAACAATGAATACATGTCATATTGCACCCCCAAAACACAATCATGCAAACACAAAAGCAGTAAACCACCCCTTTAAAATAGAACATATTTCACTATATTTCATACTAATATTGTGTGCAATTTAATTAAAAAAAAAAAACATTTAAATACCTTTAAATTAAATATGGGTGACTATGGGTGATTATAAACAGTATATATAGCTCCCTCTATATTTCTATTCACTTTTTATAACTCTTTTAAAATCATCCTTTAAAAAAAATCCCTCTTTTGAATAAATATTTTGATTTACTGTGGTTTTATGTGATTTTGAAGGTAATTTGAATCCCCTCCACATCTTAGTTCAGCTCTGTAATTTCTTTATCCATGTATGTGTTTATGTCAATCTAACAGTGTATTTTTTTTTAAATAATCACTGATGATTACCTCTGTACAAAGCTCGATTGTACTTAAAGTTCCAAAAAACAAGTTTAATTCATCCCCAGTGCAACCTAAATCAGGGAGATGGATTGATTTTGATGTCGCAGGTCACAAATGGATCTAAATTGCCTTGACTAAATCGGTTACATTTTTGAAACGGCAGACAGGTCCTGACAGATTGCGGGTCGTGCCCTGGGCAGCTGGGGTCCTCCAGATGTGCTTTCTGGGATGATGGGATCAAAGTTAAACACTAGCAGATGTTTCCGCGCCCTCCTGGACAGGCACAGCAGAAGGAAGGAAAGGTTGTCCTCCTACATCCACCCATTCCAAGGGGAGCGAGAAACATGGAACCCTGGACTGCTGTGTGGTTCTCATGTCAGCATGCTCCCTAAACATTCAAATCACTTGCATTTTAAAACCCCTCTGAAAGCCAGAGAGATGGATGCGGAGAGGGTTGAGAGCAGGGTGAGATATGGGTTACTACACTGGAGAGGAAGAGGAATGAAAAGGAAATGAGAGGTATAAAAACTGTGGAAAGAAAAGAAAAAGGGAGAGGCTCAGGGAAGGAGAGAGATGGGTCAGGGTGAGTTAGGGAATGTGGAACAGAGAATGGAGAGAAAGAAAGGAGGGGGAACAGAAAGGCTTAGGTGAAGGATAGCATTTACCTTTTCTCCTGGAGCGATAATGGGCTCTCTGGGGCGCTATAAAAGTTTCATTCTGTCCCACCTCCTGGCAGCCAAGAGTAATGACAGTGGTGTTTGGGTCGACGGGGTCACGGCACTGAAAAGTTGCAGTGCTGTAACCACCAGAGAGAGACGCTTGATGACGAATGTTTTGACAATGTTTTTACAATGTCCTCACAGAGTCCAGTGTGTATAAATTCACTGACAGCATGACTTGAGTTGGTAAAATCTCCCTTGGCATGAACCCTTCATCTATAACAGAGACCACAGTCCTCAAATGACACAGCAATCAAATGAGGGAAAGAATGAGTGAATGCTATGAAACCCCTTGAAATTAAGAATGATGTTGTCAGTTCCTCACAGTGGCATTTTGTGGCATCTTAGAGCAAGGTTTACTTGCAACTCGAAGCAGTTGATGTGTCACATTGAGGATACGAACACCACGCTCTCTCATGGGAGCAATGTCCGCCTCCACAACCTTCATATAGATGGGGGCCAACAGGGCCAGCCCGAAGGTTAGGACTATGTACTGAAATTCTCTCGACCCTTGAATGCAAAGCGCAGGAATGATTGAGCTGAAAGGGAACAAACATTTAGAAAATTGATTTTTGGAATTTGTGAATCGTTTTGAATGTGTAGATGATAGAATCTTGATTTATATGTGAATCGATTTTTCCCCTCACCTCTAGTACACAAGTATAGTTGTTTGTTGTTGGTATGCTCCGTGTCCTCCCATATTTTATACAAGTGTCATATTCTCACGTACTAGTACCTGTGTCTTGTACATTCAACTTGGTCAGTCAGTGCCTAAGAAAATGTAAACATTTTTTTTTTTTTTTTAATGAGAGTTTCTTTTGAGCTTTCCTGCACTGCAGTGCACTCAGTCAGCAACACAAGTTGGTGGTCTTAACGGGGGAAAAAAATGTAGTGGATCGTTTGATCTGCGCTTTAGGCCACAACTAAGATAAAGGATGCTGCCTTTATGGGGTTCACAATTTGTGTGCTGGTAGCAGTGTAATTAGGATGATAACTGCTTTTGTGGGATCATCTGTTGCCGTGATACAGTCTAATTAACCTATTTCTAGCTGGCCCGGTGCATTTATGGGCCTAATGAGCACTTCCAATGACAACAGAGGAAAAATCATTGACAAAGCCCAATCCCTAGTGGCTTGATTTAACAGATATAGTGGGGTGATGTTTCATGCTCACCATCCACCATAAGAGAGAGAAGACGGCTAATGAGGAAATTTGGTCATTTCAGTAACACCTTCATCTCGTTATATGGTCCCAAAAGCACACGGTTATTGTAACCTGCGATTGTCCCAGAGCGAGTACAGATTGAAAAAAAAGTGGATGTGTGACAGAAGCAACAGAGAAAATTGCAACACACAGCAAATAGACCGCTAATGAGACCACGAAGGCACCTGACAGAGCACATGGTGTTTATAAATGTTTTTTAGCACTCTTACAGCATGTCGGTTTTTGCCTGCAAAATATAGATTTGAGATTCAGTAGATTTAATATATGTAAACATATGTGATGAAATTGTACTATTTCTTTTTCTCTGTTTTGCCTAGACTGGTAAGCAAATGACTTAATAGTTTTCCACTTTTGATGTTGTATTGGTCGTCTTCTAATTGGCTCTTTTAATGAGAGGATATATGGAAAAGAGGTATTTAAAAGCAAAGCATTTGCTCAGCCACTGAGTCATTTTAATGAATTGAGATGAGGTCATCTATTTACTTCCTGAGCATTTTTCAATTATTTGTTGTAATGGATCCATATTCACCGGTATTGGGTTAATTAAAAAATTAGCAATGAGGTGGCTCATTCGGTTACAGTTTAGCCATTTTGTGACATTGAACGCTATCAGTCCGTGGTTCGGCAAACTAAATTTACTAGTAATTTAATTTTGAACTCATATTATGAAATAGAATATAAAATCTATGTGTCTGTGCAATACTGATTATTCTTTATGCAAAAAGATGCACAAAGACAAATAAAAACCTCATCAAGTTAAAATGTATTTGAAACATTTGATTTGCCATTAAATAGTCTGTAAAATGACTTTGCTAAATCCAACGATGTTTACAATTTCAAATAATAGCTAAGGGAAAAAAATCATGAACTCAATGCTGTAATTCTGTCACCTGCCTAAACACGTTCTGACCTAACTTCCAGGTGTTTATTGTGCATTGACACATATGTTTAGTTTTGTTTTTCTGCTATAAACTGTATAAAGCTATTTAGGTCACCAGTAATGTCCTCATATTGAAAAATAAAATAATTATAAGAGGAGCAGAGCCCTCTGTGGTTTATTAAGAGGCTACAACATTTACAGACCATATTGTGAGCATAGTGATCAAGCAGCTTTGAGGCTTTGACCAACAAAAAAAGAACAAAGTAAACGGTGTACAAAAGAATAAGAGAAGCACGGATCAGTTTGAGCCAATGTAGTGAAGCACAAATGTTTTCTTTCATCTGTTTAGATGGTCAAAATAGTCTGTCAGTTGCATTATTAAAGGACCAAAGCTGCATTGTGTCTCTCCTGATTGTCCAGTCAGGGTTGTAATTTGGGTCAAATGGCTCTTTTTGTCCAGCTCACTGAAACGGCTTTATACTTTTGTCTGTTTCTGAAGCAAATAAATAGTGATGGCAATGAGGGTCTAAGCTCTCTGTTACAGATCTGCATGAATGAAGAAAATTGATGAACTTTTCTGTTGTACTGTCATTCTAGACAAAACCATTAACAAATAGTGTGAGTGTGAGCAAAGGTGAGAGATTTTAAAGCAGTCTTACTTCTACTTTCCTCTGTCACATAATTGTCTGACAGCCTAAAGCAGCACGTCTAGGGAACAAATAGCTAATATGATCAACATTTCAACAAGAGCTACAGTAAAAACTATAACGTTAAAAAAATAATAATGATTATTATATTATAATACTAATACTAATGTATTGTTTTAGCGAAACATCTTCATACTCACAAGCTTAATAACTTCCATGTTTAATTATAACTTTTGATCTTGGATACAAAATAAATGTATTTCTGTAACATTAAAAATGTTAGCTGCATGCACAATTGTTAGCAGCATATGTTATTTATTTAAAAACTAATATCTACATAATAGAACATTTTCTATTTTTCCTAGCGCAATTTCTGTTTATTATTAAGATTTTACAATTTGTGAAGTGATTTAATGTGCCCATTTTTAATAATCATAAAGCAATAGTTTAGGCATTGCAGTTGGTCACATATGTACCACCATACAGATACATTTTGCTCGAAAACTTATCTAATGTCTCCCTTCTGCTGGGACTTGTTTGTTGTTTTCCTCTATATGATAAACAGGCCCTGAAAGCTTTCAGGCAGCATCATTAACAATGTACGACGATGCTCATGCCCCTCAAACTGCACAAATTAATCATTTTAATCTAATCCTATCGTCCTAATCAAAGGCCCCAGCTTCTGTTTTATTTATTGCGCCCTTAACCTTAGTAATTAACTTATGCATGAATTTATTATTCAAGATTCTCCCTGAATGGGCCAATTTAACCAGATGCAAATAATCATTGGGCATCAGATTTTGTGTTCGTTCAGTCTTGGGAGGCAGAGACTCCTTCTAGTGACACTTGAGGGTAATGCTGTCTGAATTCATTCCCTTACATTTATAAAATAAAACAAAAATAGCTAGAGGCATCTGTTTTCATCTACATTATGCAGATATTAGTCTTCATGATTTTTTAAACATTTGTTTACTTCTTAAATACAGCCATATTAGTGAGAGCTTCAGTAATACTGAAAAAGGATGGCTGTAAGAAGGAAAATGAATCAAGTTTGGTAAAACCAAACAGATTGGCCCGGTTTAAGATTCGATTTTTAATAGGCATAGTTTTATCTGATTTTTATCATTTATCTGTTATGTTTTTGTTTATCAAATGTGTTTATGTAATATTAAATGTACAAGGCCTTCCGCACATTACTTTTACATATTTACTTTTCAAATGTTAAAAAAACCATCACAATTATAATCCAGCATACTGATGCTGTAAAACCTTTGCTTTGCGGTTTTGATTATTATATTTAATTTGCAGCATTTGCACAAACATTCACATGTGCAACAAACAAATACAATTAGACCTATCATAACAAGCTACACACTACAGAAATGCATATTCTCCATAAAAATATAGCATATGTTGGCACTGCCATCATAACACCAAAACATACTGGATATTGCTATTACCACCACATGTCTTAAATATCCAGTACCCATGCATTTTTGAAGATTTCATTATTATCAATACTACATTTTTTTTCTGTTTGTCATTAAATGCTTACTTTTTTAAGGTTTTAGCCACCACTCCTCTCTGCATCTAAATTGGCTGAGCAAACATCACCAGCAGTCAGCTGGGCTGAGCGCTGTCAGTCTGACGGGACAGTGTCACCCCAGGGCAGAATATGTCCTCTCTTCTGATAATAAAGGGGACTCTGGAATGTGAGCTGGCACTCAAGGGAAGAACTGCAGAGGGTCACTTAGAAATGACTTCTGCCTTTTCCTTATATCGGTGCTATCTCTAGGAATTCTATTTATCGACAGCTCTCCATTATATCTTGCCTTAAAATAATGATTTTGTGAAACAATCTAAGGAAGGATTATGATATATGGTGCACTGATGTTTAAGGTGCCTTATGAAAGTGACAATTGAAATTAATGGGATAGATATATGGAGTATAAACAGATCCTCACTTGTTTCTGTGATGTTATTACAGTTGACTTTATCAAGGTGGATGAACCGTATTGCACTGCTGTGCTTTTCTAGGAATCTGTGCCTC
Source organism: Cyprinella venusta (assembly GCA_038021265.1). Lineage (NCBI taxonomy): Eukaryota > Metazoa > Chordata > Actinopteri > Cypriniformes > Leuciscidae > Cyprinella > Cyprinella venusta. Next base: position 23,083,182 of record CM075867.1, read on the forward strand.
TGTTAATCATTTGGTTGCTACTCTTAGTGTATAAAGAGCTTTTGTCTTCTAAAAAGCTGGCATTTTTCACACATCTTGTGACTTACACAGCGCTCTGGAATACAGTACTTGATTCTTATTGGTCAGTTGCAGCAGTCTGTAAATAATAATTTTGTATAATGCTCTGCAAACTCAAAATTTGACAGTTGTCCCTATCCTACCATGCTAGCTTCATGACTCATAAAAGTAATAGGCATTATGAAATATTGAGTAAATTTAAAAGATACTCTACCATTCAAAAGTTTGCGGTGAGTACAATTTTTTTTTTTTTAATTATTATTATCAATAATTTTATTCAGCGAGGATTCAATTAATCAATTGTGGGGTTTTTTTTAACACTGACTGGAGTTTATTTTGCTGTACGTTTTGCAATGTGCATTCAGTCAGTCATTACATCCACCCCTCTGTCTTGTGATGCATGTTTTTTTAGCTTTATATATAGCTTTATAAATCTGATAATCATGACATTTTTTTTTTCTTTTATTTCAAACCTTGTCAACAGGTTTTAAATATACTGTAATTTACCTAAGCTTTAAATCCACAATTTGCTTGCCTTTGATTTCATCCAAATTTCTGTCTTCTCACTCAAGAGCTCTTGATCTTTGACTTCCCGTTCCTTCAATGCACAAGCTCTCTCATCGTTAAGCATTCAGGTGAGGATTTCTCTTCACGGTGCAGCTTTGCGGCAAGAGGCGCTCACATTTAAAAGACTTTTTGAAGTTGTTGGGAATTGCCATCACTTCCTTTTAGTTGCTTTCCCAGAACAGTATGCTTTCCATCTAATAAGGCAGTGCATTTGCTCCAAACACACTCTCCATGAATTAATTTGACAGTTGTTATGACCCTGAAGGGCCGTTCAGTAAAATCTGCTTTTGAATTTGCCCAGGCCCCCTCATAATGTACCGGCCCCCAGTGTTTCTTCTCAGAGTGGCCATTTTCAATTAATCCCACTGCATTATGCATGACTACATTTAACAATCCAATGGACCGATATGGGTTCTTTGGCTGCAGAGGAACTCTGTTAATGGTTGTAAAATAGAGTTATACCACTCAGAATGAATTCATTAGTTATAGTTACTCAGAAGGTATGATGCTTTTTGGGTTCGGGGCAGCTTTTGGCAGTCACTTGATAATGTTTATTTTATTTTCTGTAGAGAATTATAATGAGGCCTGCAGCTTTTGCTGCCATGGATGGAACATTTGAGATAATTAGAGGATTTTTGTTTATTTAATTTATTTTTTTAAAGCACACCATTAACCATAATGATAGTGAGATATGGTTTTGATTCAGTCAACATTTAAAAAAAATCTAAATTCAAAATAATTTACTCCAAATAAACGAAAGGAAGCAAGAAAGCGTATCGTGGGACTGGGTTGAATGGTAGAATTTCAGTTAATTCTGCATGTGAATGAATTATATAACTATTTCAGCTTTCAGACAAATGATAGTGTGATATGGTTTGAGGATACAGTAAGTATTTTAACATATCTACAATCCTATTTAATTCTAAGAGAATTAAGAAAGCAAAAAGAAAAATGTTGGACTGGTTCCCAATAGGCTCTATGCACGAACCCTGCTGACGTGTGTTCGAACGAATCTCAGTCAGCGTCTTTACTTCCGGAAGCGCGTTCTGCAGGCCAAACTGTATAGCGGCAAAACTGTAATAAAATCTGTTTTCTCAGAAACGGAGACAACGATTTTAGAAACGCTGATTCGCTAGTCGAATTTCGTACGATATGAGAGAATACTAACACTCAAAGTTGTTGATTTGGCTCGAAATATATAATTTAAATAACTTCTCTTTTTTACTCTTGTGTGACAGCTAACTGCCTCACAGTGTTGTTAACATCATTCACGTTAACCGGAGGACGTTTTTATGAACAGCAAGTGTAATTTGACACTATCTCCACCTATCGCAAAACCGGCTTCTGACCATAGACTGACGCAGCACCGGAAGTAGGTGGGCGTGCTGAGACAAATATGGAAGCGATCGTGCATAGAGCCTATTACTGTAATTCCAAATGTGATTTAACTTACTACTCATATCTTAAGTTATTTTACTCATATTGCGAAATTAGGAATTTGACACAAGTTTACCGGTCCTCCTTCACTGCTACACTTCCTCACTCACACTCTAGGCTACAATTCCCAGCACCGGCTACCTTCATAGCCTGGTATCATCGTTCATGGCGTGTGTGGACTTACCTCACTCCTTGTTATCTGTGTTTACCTGCCTTCATCACAATATCTTCTCTTCAAGTCATTGTGTACCCACAACACCAAGAACACTAGTTAAGTCTGCCATCTTGCCTGCTATCTGCTTTCTCTGTTTAATAAACATCTGTCGACTGCATTCCTGTTGTCTTTACCTCTGTTACATGACAGAGTGAAGGATAAATGAAAATCGTGGAACTCTTTCCAATTAATTTCATATGAGAATGAATGACGTCAAGAACCGTTTTAGCTTTAACATGAAGGTCCTTGAGAGAAATTGATAGACAAATCTGGATATATAGAGTGCTGGTTCCTCTCCCCTCAGGCCATTAGAGTGACACACTTTTTTTGGTCTTCTCTCTGCTCTCATTATTTTTCCTCCACAGACTTTTCCCTAGCGCCAATAAAAGCCAATGTTGCGCCATACCTGTCAAGAGAGCGTCTCTTTCCTGCAGTCATGCAACTGCACACTAACTAAACACCTTCACTGGTGACTAAAGTATGACCACTGTAGATATTCAGAGACCACAGACTCACTCCAGTGACTAGACGTGTCTAACACTGGAGCTTTTTCTTTCACCATAGGATATTAAACTGCTCCCCATCAAACCTGGAAAATGGTAGGAGAGGAAACGTTGCATTTGAGTGTTTAGAAAACGCTGCCTGCACACGCACAAACTCACCGTCTTATAACTTACATACATTTCGCTAGCAGCCTGAGGGCATCAAAAGCTGCAGATCACAGAGGTGAAACATGAGCAGCCCAGTAATGAGCAGGATTTGAGGTGAGATCAAGTGGAAGAGGCAATTTCTCAAACTTTCGTGAAACAGATCCAAGTTCAGATGCAGTTCAAGCGTGCTGCACAATTTTGCTCCTCTTATAAACGTCCATCAGCAGATCATATAAGTCACGGTGTTTGGCAGGGTTTTACAGTGGATGCAGTGAAAACCAAGGTTTTCATTAGTATATATTACCAGCTGTATGTCGGCCAGCTAAGTGGATCTATTAATAAACTGAATCAGAGTGCACTCACCAGCTATGGAGCAGTAAGGTTTGATTTCAGCTCTGCTAGATGTCTGTTCACAGAGCGCACATCACCATCATCTTTCCATTTTTAGTTTGACTTCCGGCTGAGCTGTCCATCATTTTAATGACCTGTCTGTATGTGTCAGAGCAATCCATCTTCTGTGACACGGTTAGACTTGCTTGCTTGGAGTTGATTCAAGTGCTGGAATGAGATAATGTTCTGACAGACATCCAGACCTGTTGTTAGCCCTGTCTTGATTTATTGTGTACTAAATAAGGCTATATTTTGAGGTTCATTTTTGTAGTGCATTATATAATCCCAATAAAAGAAAAAAGAATGCACTTAGCATGTTGATGATTTGAATTGTTTTTATTCTATTTTTGTTATACTTTTTTTCTGATTGTTGGAATAGCACATTTGAAAGAAGCTGCCTTTCAGTCAGACAGTCCTTAGCTACTCTGTACTACTGATAGCTACTGGAGAAAGACTGGTACTAGTTTTTTTTTTCTAACGTCTCAGTTTACGTATGGAACCCTGGTTCCCTGATAGGGACCGATTCGCTGTGTTTGAGACACGGTGGGAACGTTCAGCGTGATTGTGCCGTGAAGCACGTGTAAAATCAGTCCGATGGTTCAGTGTGTGGGTGATGGAAGAAAACAGGGGTCGGCGTAAATTTGACTCGTACACTTATGTTACACTCAATATAACAGTGGCACACTGGGCGCTTTTACATTAACTCAGGTCCCTTCAAAGAACACGCTTTACACTTTACACTTCAGCTACTCTTTCACTTCAGCCTTTCTCCGGTTGTTTTTCACGTTGTGTACGAGTTCCTAGGCTCTCTCAGTCTGCTCTCCCAATCCAGCCTGACTTTATGCAGTCTCCCCACGCCAATTACTGCAATCAGAGACAGGTGTTCATCATTTTTCACTTGTCATACTTACTCTCCACTCGGCTCCTCCCTCGCTGTCCTGCTACAGACTTTGCTGAACCACGTCCCCCTAATCACAAAGTCCAATGGAAGCCCGAGACGTCATATGTGATGTCATAGACCATAAAGCACCCCTGAATTCAGAGCGTGACAGCTTCAGAAAGGCCTGAAGCAAATAAATCAGGACATGCAGGAAGTACGACAGACAAACGCAGCGCCTAGTTCCCTATCAGGGAACCAGGATTACATACGTAACCTGAGATGTTCCCTTTAAAGAGAACTCGAACTGTGCTTGAGACGCGGTGGGAACCCCACACCCACTATGCCATAGTGACAAATGCCCATTCTGTGTGAAGTCCTTGCGCACACTAAGAAGCAAGCAACCTTGCCCCAGGAGTGGAGAAGTCATGGTCATAAAACCTGACAAATGTATGCGGAGAGGACCTGTATCCAAGGGCCCCCATCATTAACTGGGACCTTAGGAAATAACCCGGTCATTATTATATTATATACATGAGAAAGGGTGGGGCCCATCTCAATATATATATATATATATATATATATATATTGGGCTTGAAAAAACAAAGTTACTGGGCTGTCACTTTTCATGTTTTCTGGTTTGGTAGATACACCGGGGACCAGATTATAGCACTTAAACATGAAAAAAGTCAGATTTTCACGACATGTCCCCTTTAAGGAAAACTAATATCACAGATGGTGTGAAGTACTGTTTTAAGTAAATATAATTATAACATAAATTAGTTACTGTACACAAGTATATTTTTGGATATGTTGTAGTTTTGCTGAATATCCAATATATTAGCAACTTCTACTTCCATCTATTTGACTACATTTTTGAATAAGTATATGTAGTTCTTACTCCAATTTTGTAACGAGTAATGCAGTTACAAACATGTCACCTTTTTTTTCTTTGCAGTTTATTTCCATTACAAAAAAAGCTACATTGTCATCTACGTTGAAGACCCTATAACTTGTGCACAACCCCTTGCACTTGAGGTTAACTGAGACTTGAGACTTTGTAGACGTTCAAGAGTGTCAACCTTGATTTATTGCAATTCTGAGATGTTCAGTTTTATTTTAGAAAATAAACATGATTGCTTTCCTGGCAAATCAGCTGTTTCTTGTTTTTCACTAATGTCTTTTTGGTGTTGAGGACAAGTGCATCTTTGAGCCTAGATAGGAGTAAAATACTTAAGTACTGTTAAAATCAGATGCTCTTAGACTTTTACTCTAGTCACATTGGAATTGGTGACTTGTAACTTGTAATATAGTCATCTTCGCTCTAAGGTATCTGTACTTTTACTCTCAAGTATGGCTTTCAGGTTTATCATGTCCTGAAACTCAGAGGATCTAGCTGAAGTTATTTCCCAGTGCTCTGTTATCCAGCAACTTACAGCTCAGACTGGCTTGTTCTCTTATTGTACTCTTCCAAATGTGCTCATTATTCTTTTTAATCTGCTGTTAGATGCGTAGCTTTCTTGGCAGAGAAGAGCTCCACCCAGATCGTCCACCTGGAATCTCCACAATCTACCTCCACCACATGATTAAGGATTCAATATTGTCGGTGACGCACCTTACACAGATGCCTTCTGCTATTGCTTATTAATAATAATGATAATGTTAATAATGGAAGTCGCATTAAATGGCCCCAGAGGAGCTGCGTTTGATTGTCCTTAATGAATTCTGCCCTGCAGGCTTTTGTTCTAGCTAATGAAAGAGGGGGTGGCTATGGAGGGGCCAGAGTGCTAGAATAGATTAATAGATCGCACAGGATTGAGCTCCATTGCTGTGGATATAATGAGGTGTCAGTTCACTGTTGCAGAGGGTGGGAGGAAGTTTTCGTTCCTGCTCAGACATTTTGAAAAAGGGAACCAAAATGAAATCTAGAGCAAGAGACAATGAGAGTGGGGGAAAAGACAGATTGTCATGCATGTGGCAACAGAGAACAAGGGAGGCTGTGATGGGTATGAATAACCGGACAGAGTTCAAGAGCGCTTCAAAGAGGGCAAGAAAAATGTAAGACAGGATGTCTTTCAATTAAAGAAATATGATTGCTTTCGTCAGCACCAGAATATAGTCACTTGACCTTACCACCCTTTACAGTATATGACATAAGACATCAGGGCCTTCCCTTGCACATCTATCATTAAAGCTCTTTAATTGTAAGATTCAATTGTAAGATTTTATTGTAAGATAAAGCTCTTTAATTGTCTCCGAGACGCGATGAAGGCGCGAGCGTCCTTCAATGGACGTCACGCCAGGCTCATTGGTAGGCTGCTGCAGTTGCCGTAGGGCAGCCAATGAGCATGTCACCTGCACTGCCTTGACATTGAATACAAAATTAAGGATAATTTTTGGCTTTAATATTTTGAGAAGATTATTCTTCTAGAGAGAACCGAGGTTACGTTAGGTAACTGACAAGTTATCTCTCTATGAGAATCTATTTCTTTTTATCTGTTGGATTATTAAATTAACTACTGTTTGTGTAGTTTGTTCCTGTGCCGTGCGATTTATATACAGCCACCTGTGGCAACCCTTTTGTCTCTCAGAACAAAGAAAGATGTGATTAGTGGTGACTGTGACAGTTCTATTATGGTGAGTAAAAACATTTCATTTTTTAAAAGAGTTTTCATTTTTGGGTGAACCGTTCCTTTAAACATTAGCTAAGTGTATAGCATACACAGTTGTGCCAAGAGCTGCAAACAGTGATTATTTATCTTTCAGGGCTCTGCATATTTTGCATGGTCAAAAGGGTGAGTCAGACCGGCATCTGTTTTATTTTACAGTTTATAAATCTACATAAATTCCACAATCTTGGATGTGGAGGCAGGTTGCACACAATACATGTTCTTTTGATGAAAAGATTTTGATTTTTAGCTCCGATTCAATTGATTCTGGTTTGCATATTTGTAATCAGCGTAGATTTTAATCAGCCACTCAAACCAATGATCTTAAAGCCTTTTTTTCTGAAGTTTTTGATTTTAAAGCCATTTCCAGATGACATAATATGCTTTTATTTACTCTCTGCTGAGACATCTGTTTGTAAACAGCATGCAAATCCAGGCATGTGTTCCCCTGCAATTTGGCCTGGTTTGTCATAAAACGGCCAATTAACACTGGCAGAAGGAGATTAATGCACTGTGCTCAGATGGGGTTTACTTATGCCCCCAATTACTATCTGGCAGGATTTGGGGAAAAGACACATTTAGAAGTCTTCTGCAGTATCTACTACTGACAAGTGACAAAAAAATAAAATAATAGAAGACACCTGCACGTACAAAATCGTTGTTGTGTTTTTACAGTATGTTATTTGTGTTGTTGCTTTTTCTGTTAATTTCTAAGCAATATAATTGATGCTACTATTTGGGCACATATATTATAAAAGGAAGGGTCATGAACTCCGTTCATACTTTAGATTACATTCAGATTAGACTTTCGACTGTTTTTTTTTTTTAAACTAAGTTGAGCTAGACTGATGTCAATGTGTCATTTAAGTATAGAAGCAGTTTGAAACGCTTGCATGGATGAATTGTTCACAAAGACATCAATAACTATGTTATAAAATATATAGGGTGAATTTTTATTTCATGCCAACTTTAACAAGTTGCAGCTTAAAGGGACACTATGCAGGAATTCCTTTGTTTCTTTGACAATGTATAAAATGCTCCATTACCTTGTATCTTACGTTATGGCCCACAGAAGCAGTTTTTGTAAAAATAGGCTCACGATTGCATCATAACACGGGGCCCTCTGTCGCATGGAGAAATTACCATATAGACCAGGGGTCGGGAACCATTTTTGACCAAAGAGCTATTTTTCATTTTTGGTTAATACATTTTTCCTAAAGAGCCACAGTAAAAGAATTATATAATGTTATTATTAAAGACGTGCTTTTTTCAATAAAAGTTTGACAGCATTTGGCTGAAAACAAACAAATGAAGAGTTCAGATGAAAAAGCCTCTAAGTGCCATTTGAAATTTTCTTCTAAAATGATCATTTTTATCAAGCTTGTATATTTAAGTTCAGTAATTTCACTTAAATGATAATTAATAGGTAATCTTCATTGCCATTTAAGTGAAATTACTGAACTTAAATATACAAGCTTGATAAAAATGATCATTTTAGAAGAAAATTTCAAATGGCACTTAGAGGCTTTTGCATCTGAACTCTTCAAATATTTAGCAAAGTTTCAATATTAATTTTGAAGGTCTTTCACTGTGAGCTTGACTTATCAATTGATGAGCATAAGGAAACTGACTGATCTGAATGAAATTATGCCTTACAGTCTTTGAAGATGTAGTGCTAATAAAACTGTTATTTATATCTTAATAGTCAAATCAAATTATCATGCAAGATTTGCACCCAACAACCAACAAGAAATCTAAAAAAAAATTACATAAGCAGGGGGAAAAGTACAAAATGAGAATGGATAAGAAAATAGTGGGAAGCACTTGATTTGTTATTTGTGATTCGGTGTACACGGGTTGGTTCATAATATTGGTTTCAACTGTTTTTTTTTTTTTTTTAATGTATTTCACTGTGCCTTGTTAACATAATTATTACACACAAAGAATAAGTTTTACAAAATTTTAGATTCATTGTTGAATGCATAATATAATTTTCTGCAGTCCTGCTATCCAAAGCATTTTTTTATTAATGAATTGTGCAATAGATGCAATTGTAGAATCGGTGGTTGTAGCTTCTTTTTGTTGTTTGCAGAAACATAATACTGCTACAAATTTTGTTTTCCTATTTATCACAGAAATTAATCCAATTAGTCACGCACAAGACCTTGTGTTTAATGACTGATAATAGATCCCCATTGAATTGTAAGTAATCATTAGGCAGACCCTAATGAGGATTATGGTACGTTTGTGAGCACGAGCTGCAGGGGTGGAGAGCACTGTGCTATTGCTGCTTGACTGCCATTACTCAGCACAGCAGGGGGAATTCTGCAAGGGCCTTGATATAAAAATATTATTTCCTGGGTTAATTTATCGAATGGGCAGTTTCATTGAACTAAATCTCATCTCAAGAACTTTGTTTCATTCATCAAAGCACAGTAAGCCCGTGCATAAAGAATCTCCTTGGAAAACATAAAAGCTAGAAATCTTTAAAATAATGAAATAAAAATAAAAAGATAATTGCTTACTTAAAGGTCTGACTGTTTGAATGACGAGCAGTTTGGGATGGATTACTGACAGAGTCCTTTCCAAGTACACTCCTTTGTTTTATGCATGTTTTTCGCCTTCTGTCGCTACTTTGGATTTCCCAGGATGTAATTTTTTGTGAACATCATTATCTATGGCATTATTTTTAGCAGCAATAAAACTTGACCTTGACCTTAATTGCTCGAAATCCTTATTTAACGGGATTGTTCTTTAAAAAAATTAAAAATCTGTAATTTACTCACCCTCATGCCACTTCATGCTTGTGTGGCTCTTTTAATTGCAGAGCACAAAAGAAGATATTTTTTAAAGAATGTTGGTGTCCTATGAACATCAGATCCTTTTGACTTATTGTATTGGATAAAAAAAATGCTAACATTTATATATTTAGTTCCACTAAGAGGGTGCTTCTCAAACGGAAAGCAGCATCCTTGAGGCTGTATTTTTGTAGTCCAGTCGCAACATTTTATGTTAAAAATACCCAGTTTTTCCAAGCCATACATTCTTAAACAATTGTCTGATGGGCTGAATAAGCCATTCTCTGGTCACTGCGATTGCCTCTATAATCCAGTACAGTGAAATAAATAAGAAGGATTCGCAACGGAATTTGAGACTGGGCGTGACGTCATGCGCGATCACGCTTACGTGGCTATGTCTGGCAGGTTTGTTTAATTGCCATCATTCTCTGTATCAACGAAGACAACTCGAGAGACAAAACTTTAGTCAACTTTCGACAAAAGTAGAAGATGGATTCAAAGAGACCGGCTTGTAGTTCATTCCAAACCCCAACGAAAACTCCACTAAAGAAAATAAAACTTTTGTCTAGTGCCAGGCGTCGGAATAAGACGAGAGTCAACATCGGGAAGGCTTTCAACAAATGGAGAGATCTCTGGTCTGCTCTAGGGCTCAAACAGGATCCTATACAAAATAATAATTTATATTGTTCATGAACGTGTTTCATGAAGGAATTATGCTTAGGGCACCAAAATGGCTAGCAGCAGCACTTATAATGGCGATAGTTATACAAACTGTGTGCTTCTCCCTGCCCGCATTATTTAACGGGTGGGGACACACACAAGCTTTGTGTAATGTGTGGAGCATGCAGTGTCAGCCTTCAAGGGGCCTGACTGCCAGCATTGCGAGAAGCTTCCGCTTCACATGCTCCGCTCCCGTCTGTCACTTTTTGAGGAAACCGCTGCTTCAGAGGCAGCACGAAGAATGCATTCCTGGGGATCGCAAAATGATCTCTCAGAGGGATTGGAGATGGCCGAGGGCTCTTTCTCCTTCTCTTCTTGTGAGATCCTCTGCTCTCCCTTCGGTGTTGGAAATCTGCGCTGCAGCTTCTTCCGCCCAAGCAGAGAGGTGAAGCATTGGGTGCTTCAGTGCTCTAGCTCTGAGGAGGTAGATGTGCAGAGCATTGGTAGTACAAGCACAATCATGGGAGAAGAGGATTCGCCACCTCTTTCCCCATGCATCCATTTCCGGTCTGTCGTCAACCGTTTTTATCAATCCCATTCAAAAATAGACACGGACTGACAGCGACGGAAGGGTAGACTGCTTCTTCGCCTTCTTCAAGGAAGTCTTAGAAAAGTCACTTTTCACTCGCCATAGGACTCAGGGTCCCAACGAAAGTGCAAGGGCTGCATGGCCCAGGTGAGAGCGCAGATCACAGGTGAGCATTTGTGCTTATAAAACTTAAAGCTGTCATTTGGACCTTGAAATGGTTGGGGTCCATTGAAGTTCATTATATGGAGAAAAATCCTGTAATGTTTTTGTTTTCAACTGAAGAAAGAAAGACATGGACGTCTTGGATGGTAAGTAAATTATCAGCAAAAGTTTTTGAAAAAGTGAACTAATCCTGTAACAAAACAATGAAGTTATTTGCCATTCATTTCCTGTGCGAATGGTGTGTATTTTGTACTCTTTGGCAACGTACAATCAATGACTGTTCCTCCAGTGACATAACTTCAGAGTGTGATATGACGAACCATTAAATGTGATATAGTGAAGGAGAGCTGTGAGATCTAACATGTTGGTCCTTTTTTTGCCCACTGCTGCTGTCATTCAGTCTGTCATGCCCACTGAGGATCTAGGGTTTCAGGAACAAAACAGCAGTTATCACACATACCATACCCAAGACAAAGAAGCACATAGTATGCTTAAAATGTATGTATAATTATCTAGGATGGGTACAATTTCTTGTCCTTTTTTTCAGTATTACACAGTTGCAGGAAAATTGCATAAAAATTGTTAGCAGCCTGGTTCGTCCATTTACATTAACAGCATTTTAACATCTAACAAAGAATATTGTTTTGATAAAAAATGATTGCTATAATTTAATAATAAAAATCACTCAATGCTGTTAGATGTTAAATTGACAAACTAAGCTGTGAATACATTTCCCCAACCAAATGTTTTTAGAGTGGGTTATACTGTATTAAGTGTTATTTCAACAGCTTTATGCATACTTTGGCAAATTAGTTTGAAATGTTGTAAATATAACAGATGTCTTTACGTTATTAATGGAGTCATTCGGGCGGTGATGGTGTTGACTCATAGTGCACATATGAGAGAGAATGCAACAGCATTTAGCATGGGTGAATAACACGATCCCGTAGGAGTGCAACTGTGCAAGCCTACATAACATCCTTCAATTAACGCTCTGAGTGCTGCAACATGGATGAGTAATATCAGAGCAGTGATATTGATGTTAACAAGTCCCCAGGATTCTGCTGTTTACGTCAACAAAATGATACAGTGTGATACTTTTTAAATTAGAAAGATAACACGCTGGAGTTTAATCATCAAAGCAAGATACTGTGATCATGACAATAATCAGTGATGATTATCTGACAAACTTTTAAGCTTTAGAACTATTTGCTTTGTCTATTTTTGTATTGTTAAAGGAATAGTTTACAAATATATATATATATATATATATATAATGAACATTTGACTTTCTTTTATACCTGGAACACAGAAAGACATTTTAAAGTACAGTTATACTCCAAGGGAAAAATCTGGGTTTTGTGAACTTGGATCAACTGATTTATTGAAATCTAAATGTAACTTAAAGCTGCAGATGGGAGTTTTGAGAAAACGTTGACTTAGCCTGAAAATTTGAACAAGCACAACTTACAGATCCCACTCCCTTGCTCTCTGCTGCGCTACAGCCTGATGGTGTGAAGGTGCTCTTTGGTGATTCTGATCAGAGCCACTGCTTTAAAGGAATAGTTCACACAAAAAAATAAAAATTAAGTAATTAATTACTCACCCCCATGCTGTACCAACCCCGTAAGACTTTCGTTCATCTTCAGAACACAAACGAAGATATTTTTTTATTATTAAATTTGAGAGCTGGATCACTGCTACATAGGCTGCCTAAGGGATTGAAACTTGACAGCCCAGAAAGTCATTGAAGAAAATGTTTAAATATTCCATGTGACTACAGTGGCTCAAGTATAAGTTTATCAAGCGACAAGATTATTTTTTGTGTGAAAAAACAAACAAAATTTACGACTTTATTCGACTATTCCTTTTCTTCCTTGTAGGCCTGAGACAAGAGTTCAAGAGATTTCCACGACACATGTTAGTTGTTACTGACACATATTATTCTAGACCCGATGGTGTCCAGTCTGTTATATATACTTGTTCTGTGAGCTCAGGGGTCCTGAGTTGCAGTGGCAACCAGTTACTTATGGTGCGGCTTTTTTTGAATGGCGTCCCCACTGCATATAGCTAAGCAAAGGGACCGTTCGAAAGAGAACTACTCGGTTACTATCGTAACCTCAGTTCCCCGAGAGAGGGAACGAGTATTGCGTAGCTGGCCGCTCTATAGTAAACTGGCAAGTTGTCGCTTCAGTCATTAAACCTGCTATAATGGCGAATTTGGGGGATAATTAGGCTAAAGCCACACCCCCATGGCAGGCTCTTACGTGTAATGACATAGGGCTAGCTCATTAGTTGCACGTTAGAGGCACCTGCGTCATTGGATGTGCAGTTGCTGCAGCACAGTCTATGAGCGAGCCAGACGCTCAATGTGCTCGCTGTGCAGCTGCAAATGCGTTTTACATATAAGCTTCAGTAAATCGAGGAAAAGGAGTGTCCCCACTTGCTTATAGCTACGTAATTCTCATTCCCTCTCTCAGGGAACTGAGGTTACGATAGTAACCGAATAGTTATTTGCATTACTTTGAGCAAACAGTGAGCAATATTATATTTTACAACATTTATTCATATTAATACAAATGCAATATTAGCAAATGTTTCTTCTAATAAAAGGTTTATTTGTTGAACTTCCAGAAACTCATTCCACCTGCTCTTTTACTAAAATATTTTGATTGTAGAAAAAAAAAAAAAAAAAAAACTTTATAAAACAGAGATATTGAAAATACCCAAGGCTCTGATGTCTACACTTTTTGTGATACAGTCTGCTCTTGATCCAAGGTCCTCTAGGACTTTCTGTGTGTTTCAGAAATACTGAGAGAAGTCATTTCCATCTTACGTTTGCCTCTGGATTTCATATTACTCACATAATTTCACTGGCACGCACATAAACAAACACAGGCATACACACACAGCATAATACTAATAGTTTTCCATGCCCAGTGTTCAGTCAGCTGGACCACAGACAGGTTTTTTCAGCGGGCTAGTGCACTGTCTCTGCACATCCGATCAGCGGTGTCTTTGGCCCTGAGGCTTGCTTTTTTTAACAGGAGCTTTACCGGAGTTAACAGACCTCTCATCGTGCCCACTGACTGCAAAGACCCCACTGGCCTTAAAGATAAATTCTCAGTCTGTCTGTGTGTATCATCTGAATCAACATCTGAAGGATGGGGAGGTTCATAGAGACATTTGCTTAGAGCTTCCATCTGCTATCAGCCACTCCAGGCTGTTTAAGATTAATGGAAATCACTAAAACAACCATGACATTAATAGTTCAAAAGAACTATTTTGTTTTCACAAAATGTATTAACTGTTGCAGACTTTTAGAAGTTTACAGTGTGAGCTAAAGATTCGTAGAATCAAATATAATATAAATAAACTGCTAGATCGATTTAAAATTTAAAACACACACACACTGACATTCACACGCATATTTTCAATCCAAATGAATTCAATCTGATTTCAGATTCTGAAAGTTTTGTTTATATGAGCTCTAAACTTTAACATGTGATTCACACATTCCTTACATGTGCATTACATGTATCACAAACAATGCATGTAATGCAAACAAACAGCAAAACATAATTCCGTTATGAATCACAATGTTTTTTTTGCTTTGGTGACATACTTAAAATGAAAGCCGATAAATCAGAAGAGACTTGAGTGTCCCCAACTAAGCAAGCCAAAAGGCGACAATGGCATGAAAACCAAACTCAATCGGTGAAGGAAATGAAGGGAAAACAAAAGCTTGGCTCAGTCCTCTGGCCAGACAAACAAACATGGAGTGGTTTAATTCCAGGCTGCATCACTATTCAGATTATAGATTGATCATTCAGAATATTTTCTGGTGGTTTGCTCATTTGGCTAGTTTAAATGTGTCAATCTTTCAGGCCACAAAATTAGCACAGGATCAACACTTCAGCCCTGAGGAACCCCTTTTGATGTCCCTTTGATTTTGTGCTCAGACTGTTATCTAGGCCATTGTGCCCGTTACAGTATTTTGCTTTGGTCTCCAAAGGCTCTATGGCTTTGTTCCTGAGACATGATTAGAATTAGGATACTTCCATGTTTAAGATTTTTCTCAATCATCACAATTAGCAAATAACCTAATTTTATTGTATTTGTGTTCTATTATAAATTATACTTTAACAAATATATATATTTTATTTTCATAAATATTATAAATATATATTCTTATCCTTTCTGCATTAAATTAGTCTTACTCATTCAGTTTGTGCATGATGGATACTGAAAGAGCACTTGAAAATACAGGGTCACCAGTTGTTTCGATTTGTAGTATTTGCAAATCAAACAAAAACTGAGAGACGGATTGATGCCTAAACTTTGTCCCGTTTTTTTTATTATTATTATTATTATTATTATTTTGAGTCTTCAAGCTGTAACCATTATTACAGCTCCTTTTGACTTATGTGAGGTTTTTTTTTTAGCTGTGAGAGATTAATTCTTTGTGTTCATCGAGAGACTTTTGAGTATTGAGAAGCAAAGAAATAAAAGTGAGGCAAAAATGCCATAGTTCATATGGAATGGCTTAAGAATGGAGAAGAAAGTCAAAGGATAGAAATACAAAGTTTAGACAGTAGTAAATGTACTCCAAGTTGAAATAGCACCATGTCTCCAGAAAGTAATTCAGACCACATGTGCATTAATAAAAATGACAGATGTAGGAACATCATGGACCGTTACCTTCCCTGCATTATAAACTGCAACATCAAAGACACATTTTTATTAAACGTCTGATGAATTTCAGCTTTTAGCAGCAGACAGAAGAATGGATTTTAAGCATGTTCTCTGTTCAGACTTTCTTTAATACATGCATTTCCATAATAACCACATTGTATTCCCTGGAGAGAAAAAAAAAATGCTAAGGATACTTGCAGACATAATTTATCATACTTCAAGTGTGTCAATGATTAGTTAACTTAAAGGGAGAATTTGTTATAATTTCCTCCATTTAGCCATGAAAATGTATTTTGCTTTCAAACGAATTGTGCTCTCCAGCGCCTTGCTTTTTCAAATGCGCGTTGCATCTACGGTAGCCATTATGTACCATAAAGCTATAACAGGATGTCTAGCATTTCATCGAGTGTTCCTTTGGGTGAACAGGTTTGGTATTTTAAACAAACAGCAACTTGACACAACGAACAAAACGAATTACTGGCTGTGAAAAATATGAACTGTTGTAATAAGCCTTCTTTATTCATTATATTTTCTGAAGTATGTGCATTGTTAGATAGGCTATCATCATCAACTTTTAACTATAAATGTTCATCTGTCTATAAAATAAAGTACACAGCCAAACAATGAAAACAAGCTTATAATTGACTGTAACATTTACTTAACTTATGTACCTGTTGAGAAGAAAGCAGGACTTCAACATCTCTTTTGAAATCTTTCTCCTGCATTAGCTCTATCCACCTAGAAAAAGCTATCCGACACTACCTTGTGTTTTTTTGCTATCTACGGTCACATTTCCTTTTATGATCTAGTTTGGACTTTTCTGGTGATGAGGATTTGCAATGCAGCCTTTTAAACTTGCCAGGGCAGTGACAAGCGCCTCTCACTGCTCTGCTCCTCCATTTCTGCTGCTTTCAGTTACGTCATGCTGGCTCTGAACGAAAACACGTTGTGGAAATGTGTAGGCCTAGTACTTTTTGTCCCTCTCTGCTATTTTGTTTTTTCAAGATGGCGGAACTACATGGAACCCTCTGTGGACTTACCCATCCCAAGATATAAATTCTTCGTTTTCTAGGATAAGTCAGATAATTGGTAGAGGTATTTGTACACCATTGAGGACATATTTATGAATAAAAATATTGATTTTAAATAATAAAATACACAAAGTATACATTGTTTTTTTTTTGTTGTTGTTGTTGTTGTTCATTGTAGAGTCAAAAGTGCAAGAAGACCAAGATGACTCCTTTATAGGAGCTTTTTGCTGAAGATGATGCCCTTAAGGAGAACCTAATTCAGAGCACCTTGTCCATCCAGGAACAAACTGCCAAAGAACTGGAGATGTATAGGGACATGCTGCCTCTAATGACTTCTGAAGACCCTGCACTCTGGTGGTGGAACTGGAGAGGCACATATCCTTTCCTGTCTGACCTAGCTCAATCATACCTTTGTGTACAACATCTCTTTCTCTGACATTTACATGACTGTTCCCTACTGGTGGAATGATCTGCCTAACTTAACCAGAGAGTCTGTAACCATTTTCAAGAAACAGCAACACTTGATCCATTAATGCTAAGATTTTCTCTTCTATTCTACTTCTATCTATAAAACTATAAGATAAAATAGATTAAAAAATTAAAAAAGTAAAAAAAAAAATGTACTGTATTAGATAAAACTGGGAAGGGTCATAGCACTTGCATAATTGTTGTCCTATTGTTAGTTTAACTGTTTCTATTGTTCTCATTTGTAAGTCGCTTTGGATAAAAGCGTCTGTTAAAATTAATAAATGTAAATGTAAATAATAGCTGTTGTCCTGAACAGATGGCCAAGGTCACAATGTAAAAGTGTGAGGCTGGTACAGCTGTGGTTGTTTGACCAGAAATGCTTCCATAAGCATTTGACTCTGGGTGTGAATCAGGCTGGAGATCTCTCAGGGAGAAAGATGCTTATGTTTTTTTGACACAGCAGAGTGAACTCTTGCACTCCTGTGTGATGCTGAAGCTAAGTGGCTAACAACAGGGCTGGGACTTTGGGACTCAGTGTGAGCATAAAACCACAGAAACTCACAGTTACGCTTCAGAGCACAAGGCTTCACATTCCTTCATCGTCCAACTGTTTCTCAAATATAAGGCCTAAAGTCATGACTCTAGGAAAAGGAGAAAGAATGATGTTTCAAGCCATGAAGTCAAATGTGTAACATAAAATTCAGTGTAGTGATACAATATTTATTATCTGCTGCTGCTGATGAGTAATAATCATGTATTTGCTCTTTGCTCTGACTGTTTTTCCCCTGTTTTGTTGAAGTTAGTTGAAAATAAGTTGACTATACGATAGTTTTAATGCATTATTCGTTTTAACTTGTTTAAATATACATCTTTAAAACGTACCCACATGAACCATAAAGCACTCACTCTCACTGCAGTTACTTGTCTGGTCTCATCATTCCATGGCTCACAGACTCCCCGACTACCTACCTGCTACTTACCTGCTTCCTGTCCTTCCAAGACCAATCCATCTTCCCCGAACCACCGCCAACTCATCTGCAACAGAGAAAAGGACATTAATCACCAGCTAAGCTCATTTATGTTTCTAACTCATTTGTTCCTCACCTGTTGTCTCCGACTGCGATCCATCTGCACAATAAAGCTTATAAAACTTACCATCCTGTCTTTTTCCTCTGTGAACCCTGACAATCACATTCTGTGAGAAGCATTTATTGTCTTCTTTTCTTTTTCTTTTTTATGGCTTCATAACAAGAAAAAAAATATCCCTGATGGCAGTTATATATGAGACAGAATATGTAATAAAGGCCATGCTATAAGATTCAAGCTGCCCCAACAAACACCAAATTCCACTGACTGTTGCGTTTTGTTGAATCAGTTATTGTTTGTGCGGGTGAACCTGACTTAAGTCTGAATAAAATCACCACTGAAAAACATAAAACAAATCTCTGTCATCATTTATCTGCTGCCTGTTATTTTATTTAACCCCATCTCCCATACACAATGGCAAAGGGATCATTCACAACAGTCTGAAGAACCTCCCCACCACCACTGTCTCTTTGTTTCTATTGTGGTGGTACGTGATTGAAGGGAAGAAAAATCTAATATAAAATAATCTCTCTTTTGAAGACAGATTGACAATTTTCCCAGCTAAAGCCTGGTGCATTCTCTACGATTCTGGCCACAATTGTGCCATCTGAAAAAAATTGTTTCTTTCATCTTGAAAATAATTTTCAGTCTCTGCTTGCTTTGTGTCATGCTATCCTAACTGCATTTGTCATGAATCCTTGCCTCTGACAATGTGTCATCATGTAGATGTGTGTATGTGTGGGAGACAGAGATGTTCATTGCTCATCTGATATACAATGCATATACAGTAGTTTATAGTCAAAATTACCTTTAGTTTGCTTTAAAAAATAAGTTTGTGCTTGTGGTGTTTCGTTTTAATTTTGCATGTATCAGAAAAAATACAGACTATAGTGACTTGCTTAAAACGTCCTGCTGTTGTTGGTAATGTCCAGTGTTGCAGATGCATATCATACAGTCTGGCATTAAAGACTGTTGATGTCAGCTCATATCATATGGTCTGAAAAGCAACAATTGCAATATAAATCTCTTTCATATAAGCTGTTCTGCAGACGATATTGAGTTGCTTAACGAACTGAAAGTTGTGCTGCCCCTTTAAGGTAAGAATATAATCATATGAAAATTAAAGCTCACACACACATGCAGTTTCTATAATCTAAATCTGCTACTAAGGAGTGCTATTGATTACATTGTCTATGGGTCAGTCATGTCTGTGCCTTTTCAGAATCACTTTCATCTAAAGTAATTATGTACCAATTCTGGATTGTTTTAAGTATATAAATAGTCAAGAATGAGGACAAGTTTCAAAGTTATTGTAATTTTTTTTCTTTTCTTTTTTTTTTTCTTTAGAGAGATACTGCGAAACTATATATGGGGATAAATACTATAAGTGTTGAACAGACAGTATGGCATGTTTAATAAAGGCGTGTTGTTTTATGTATGAATTAATACAGCATTTAGAATTGTTTCTAATGGTACAAAATGGATCAACATAAGTTATTTAGACAAGCTTAAGATACTCTGCAGTTTAAACAATCCAGTTAATGTTAAACAGTGGACACATATTTACTTGCTCATTTATATATATATTCCAAATGTATTTAATATGAAGCTTTATACAGCAGTTTGAATCCATGAATTTACAATTTCTGTCCTTAGATGAAATATAAATTCAAGTCATGCACAATTCATTTGCTAATGACACTAGTTGCAGATAATAGCCCAGTCCATTTCAAGCCATTTTATGGGTGTAATGTAACACATTTAATTATTAATCTTACAAATTTAGGTCATAGGTTACTGGTTGAGAGGATCTGAAATAAGGCAAAGGAAGACTCATTATTAATGCCTTAAGCAATAAAACATTTTTGTCTTTATTTTAAGTGTGAATGTAATTTTCCCACTATGCTTAATTTGACAGAATTAATTTTAAAATGCACACTTCATTTAGGTCCCACACTATCATTATATGGGTGACTTGGGTCAAGGCATTTGCAAGTATTGTTTAAAAAGGAATAAATCAGTGGTATTTTAGTCCTTGATACTGTAGATCATTTAGTAAATCAACGTTGAGTTCAGGTGTAGAATGTGTTGGATCAATTTGGTGTAGTTTAAGAACGATGAAAGCCATGCAGGCAGGGGGTCAAAATCATTTAGAAGTGCACTTTGAGTGAGAGAGAGAGAGAGAGAGAGAGAGAGAGAGAGAGAGAGAGAGAGAGAGAGAGAGAGAGAGAGAGAGAGAGAGAGAGAGAGAGAGAGAGAGAGAGAGGGGTAAAATGTGACCCCCTGCAATACATACATCTTGGTTGCTTGCCATTTGATGTGTAATGTAGCAATTCTCAAGCAAAACCAGCAGAGAACATCTGCACTACATATCATTATCTCTCTCTTCTCATCTCACATCTTTCTTTTCCTACATTCTTTACCATCTCCTTTTTGCTATCACCCCGATTCCTTATTTCTTTTCTTTGGGATGAAGGAGACGGATTAGGCGTGCAGCCCAGGTGGGGAGGCATTCATCTTTTCCGGCCCAAATGCCAGCTGGAGAGCTGCCCTACAAGCGCCCGAGTATATCAAAGGGGTCCTTTCTAAGGCACCTAGTATGGCGAATATGGATGACAGGGAGAGAGTTTCTCAAAGTAGTGCATGAGAAGAGCTCAGCAAGCAACAGAGAAATTGTATTATTTCACATAGGGAATCGATGTGGAAAGCACGTAAACTTAGATCTAGTACTTCAAGTGTGTGTCAGTTCTATAAACAATTCAGATATTTATTCTTACCGATTTTTATACTAATCAGGAGAAGAAAGGGTCGGACAAATTAACTCCACACTGTAAAAAAAAATATTTTCATGATTTGTAATCACAACATTTTTTCTTTTGTCAAATCAACGTAAATAATTTAAGTAGTTCAGATAACATAATATTATGAGTTTCTGATGCTTATATCAATCTCCTTCATTGTATTAACTCAATTTTTCCAGTTCAATGAACTTAAAATTTTAAGGGAACCAGGTTAATTCATTTTTTAAGTTAAACCAACAAAAAATTTTACAGTGCATGTGTGCTAATGTGAATTATTAGACAAGAAGCCATTATTATTCAAGGGACCACTTGATGAGTAAAACGATTTCTGAAAATGTGCTCAAGAAGCTACTTTACAGCCATTGCACCAGGGATCCAGAATAGAGTGGTATTATCAGCCTCTTGCCCAGGGCAACACAAACTCTCTATTAAAGATTATTCTCTATTAACTCACCTCTTTTGATTCTACAGCAGATTTCCAGGGGTGCAGTGAGCCAATCTGGCAGATGCAAGAAAGCCAGATGCCAAAACTGTGTGTGGATCATCTCATTGAAAGATTTTCGACTTTGAATTGCAGGGTTCTGGCTTTGGCTAAGGATCTTTGATGATGGAAATGTACACCAATCAGGGCTAAAAACAGCACACAAATCTGGAGCTGAAAACTATAGCGCTCCCCAAATGAAAGAGATTAGATGAGATTGGCTAGAACTGATCGTGATTCTGTCAGAGAGTGAGTAAATTTAGACTTATAAATGCAGGAATTACTGATACAATTGCCGAAACTGTTCAGAGATGAACTCATAGAACTAAGTACATTACAGATGTTATCGCATGGCATGATCTTTAAGCACATTTTGAATACTATGACCCACTGGAGAGCACCAACCTGATCTCACGACCAAGTCGTACGAATTCGACGAATGATTAAAAAGTGGCTAATTTGTAACAATTCATACAAAATCACTCGTGCGAATTAGTACGATTTTGATAATTCGTACATATTTTACGAATTGGCCAATTCGTATGAATTCGTACGAATGACCTACCCCCCGCCCCTAAACCTAACCGTCACGTGGGTTTAGACAAATCGTACAAATTCGTACGAGTGAGGTCGTACGAATTAGTACGAATTAAACATTTTTTACTCATTCGTCGTATTCGTACGAATTGGGCGTGAGATAGTGTTGGAGAGCACTGTCAGTTAAATTAGCATGTGTTAGGGATGACTAGTATCATATAGTATATATCTTCCAGACATTGGATTACACCCTTTAGGTTATTTGAGTAGTATCTATGTGACAAAATTCAAGATTTG
This sequence comes from Cyprinella venusta, assembly GCA_038021265.1. Taxonomy (NCBI): domain Eukaryota; kingdom Metazoa; phylum Chordata; class Actinopteri; order Cypriniformes; family Leuciscidae; genus Cyprinella; species Cyprinella venusta. Next base: position 23,105,648 of record CM075867.1, read on the forward strand.
GAGACAATGTATAAAAATATTATATTATTTTCCCACAGAACAGCTACTTAGTTTAGACTACTTTACTGAACGTCTTACTATTTTTTGCACATCTATATCCATTTTTACAATGGTAAATAGCTATTTTTATAAATATTATTTTAAGAAGACTTATTATACATCCAATATTATTCATTTTAATTCTATTTATTTAGCTATATATTTTAACCAGTAACTTAAAATAACTTACACAAACTGCATAGAATTCAAATAACAGTGAGTCATTTAAAGCTGCAGTCCGGTGTTTTCCTCTTTGTCCTCTTTTCCTCCAATCCTCTTTGTTGCCATCTCTGTTCGAAATCTGAAATTGCAGTCATTCGTGGAAATATCAACTTACTGTGGGTTTTACTTCAAGACCCCTGACACGGTACAACGTGGATGAAAACAATGTTTGAGGGGAGTGTGAGGCTGTCTAATTTTTCATTTAAAAAATATATATATTTTTTTTTAAATCATTTTTTATAGATAATTTTTAATTCAAAAAAACTTACGGGCTACAGCTTTAAATTGACAAGACAGCATTAACTCTGCTATGCAGGAGTGAGTCAGTTCAGTTTCCATCTATCTACCTATCTGTGTGTTGTTTGTGTGCTACTTATTTTCCCTTTTACTCTAAAATGAAAGACAAACGAGGTTTCTCCTTTGTTCTTATCGTCTGTACCACAACTATCCTGAGATTGACCTTCTGGTCCACCTGGGAAATATATTGGCTTGCTGGAGGGTGCAGGCCTTAATACGGGCCCAGCGTAAGAGCTGTCAGCCAGCCTGATTACCTTCATATACACAAACACCTGCTGCCATCACACACAAACTCTCCACCATCTCATCTCTGCAAGCCAATGGTGGCCTGATTAGAATCATACACAACTGAGCATGAGATATGTATATAGACAACTCCAATAAAAACAAATAATGGAGGCCTTGCACACATACAGTGGCGCAATTCCATATCCATTCTAAATATAAATGTTGATTATAGCCATGCAATTTATTAACCAGCACAAGAAGAAAAGTCACACTCACCCTCACTCTCAAACACACAAACATACTGTACAATCTCTCTCTCAGACAAACCCGCCGTTTCCCGAGCAGAGACTGTCTGCCCCACTTTCAAATGGGCAATTTTTCATCAGGCCCCCTGAAAATTTCTCTATTCTTACCACAGGAAAGCTAATGCACATCATCTATCTCCGAGCAGCCAGCAGGATCCAGAGAATCCATGCTTATATATGGTCTCATTAGCCAAGCAACTGATACCTCAACAAACTAAATATGTCGGTTGGTGTAATCTTACAGCAGTTGGCAGACCTTGAGGATGGTTACTCTTACAAAGAGATATAAAAGATTGTGGAACCTAAACAGACTACATTTTGGAAAATAGACAATATTTTCACAGCCATGGCTGGAATTATTGTGGCTGAGTGATTTGTGGAATATCATTTTACTGTGCAAAAGGTCATGCTTATGACAAATCCTAACACTGTCTCACGACCAATTCGTACGAATTCAGAGTAAAAGGTGACGAATTCATACTTTTGTCTAAACCCCAGTGATAGGTTTAGGGGCAGGGTCACAAATTCATATACATGGGTTTCCTGTACAAACATTATACCATGTGCGCATACCAGAGGCAGAAAGCCTGATTGGTGAGCTGGTCCTACTGCAACAACCTTAAGTATAACTTGTGTTTGCTATCTGGAACTACATCCTAAGGTGCAGTGGATGACAGTATTCTGAAGCACCTTTGCTGTGTGTCTTGACCTCTTTGGTTTTCGCTGAGTTGTATCATTGTTATTTTGTTGACATAAATCAAGTGTTTCACTCCACATATCTTTAAAAGAGGCTTGACTACGGTACTCAACCAGTGTCTCTTTAAGTGCTTCAATAAGTTGAACAGCCTTAGCATAGTCCACTGTTTTAGACTGAAACATATCTGATAAAAACTTCACTCAGGACCTTTCTGAACAGAACAAGACATCCAAAAAAAAAAATTCAGATCAATTTGAGCCAATTTTTCTTCTACAGCTCTTTGTGAATGGTTCTCAGATGCTATCTTTTCAAGCACCTGCACTATTGCAGGCACCTGTCCATGACATTGCGACATGCTATGTGCCTACAGGCCCAACTTGTATCACTTAGCTGTTGGAGTTCCCTTGGTACACCATCAAACATCTCCTGCTGCACTTCCAGCCATTTGTTATGTACATAAGACTCAGACATGAATACATACAGTCGATCCATTAAAATGAGAAGACGTTTCTTGCATCTGCCACACTTTTTTTTTACAGCATTTACTCTAAGTTCAAGCAGTGTGCACTACAGTGAACATAGAAGGCATGTTTGGCTACTTTTTTAGCCTGAACACCTGCATGTGCCCCACGCATCACTGCTGTGCCATCATAGCCCTGGCCTACAAGGTTTTTCTTGTACTGCAGCCCAAGCTTCTCAAGGAAGAATATAATCTTGTCACTTAAGGCAGCAGCATCCAGGTGTTCTGCCACTTCAAACTCCAGAAAGCTTTTATGAACCGCACCGTTATAAAGATATCTCAGAACAAATGACATTTGCTCTTTTTTCTGAACATCTTAAGTTTCATCAACAATAACTGAGCTTGGTCGTTTTAACTTCCTGGATGATTTCGTCTTTGACCATTGCAGCCAAGCACTCAAGTATTTAATTCTGTATTGTTTTACTCGTGTATTTTGCAATTTTAGCTTGTTGTTCAAGTCTTTTTTTTTTTTTTTTTTTTTTTCAAAATGAGTCGAGAGACTCCCTGTGACCCCGCTGTGCTATGTTTTCATTGGCTTTTCTCTCAATGAATGAAGCTAACTTTACTGAAGCTAACATCTGTAATTTTTTCTATGGTCGTATGTTATAATCGTAACATTACACCGTCATGCCCATACGAGCAACGGATCTTGCTTATTGTTTCAGATGTAGTCTAGTTCATTGAGCGATTTTCACATAAAATTAATGTTACTCTTCTGTTTTATGACAAACTGCAATTTTCTTGACTTTCACAATTCCACAACAAATCTTCATAAATCTTTTAAATTGACAAACGTCATATGTGTAATTCAGGGTACAGTTCAGACGGAATAAAAAGATAAGTTGTCTCTCGCCATTGACATACATATTTTATTTTTCCGTCATAAGGTCCCATGAGTCGGAAGAGGAGGGGAGGGACTTAGGCTCTTCATTGATCATGCTGCAAACTGGATCAACAACACTCACCAAGATGTTAACGCCCTCTGCAGGCATTTGTTATAATGCATCATGTGCATAATATATATCATGTGTTTTAACGGTGTTGTTCAATAAAACCATAAAAAATACTTGCTTTTAAACTCTCTTTAAATTGATTATTATTGTCTCGTTGTTATATGCATTAAGTAATTTTAAAGCACAACAACACAATTCTGCTTAGGGCACCCATTTGGCCAGCAACGGCCCCTGCGCAAGTGGATTGATTCCAAAAACACTGTGTGAACGGCCCTTTATGCGTGCCATCATTGTAGTGTACACCTATAAGTAAATAAATACCTCAACAGGATATTTGAGAATTACAGTGTCTCTGATCTACCCACAGCAAAGCTGGGTGGCTTTTTAAAGAGGAAATTGGAGCTCCTATGTTTTAAAAGCATACAAATCTGTCTCTTCTAAAGCTCTGAGTCTGTTCTAGAATGACCAAAGATGTGTACCCTATTTCCAGATTTAAAAAAGAAAAAGAAAAAAAAGCGCTACGCAGTAAAATGGATAGCAGACATTCCAGCCGAGCAGCTTGAAGCTTAAGACCCAAGTCAGTAGGTTGAAACGCAGGTTAGAACTGTCGTTAAGCAATTAATGAAATGATAATTTGCTGCTTGACTTATGCCCTGTAGCTGAATTGAATAATTATAGGTTGCGTCCTAAATCACATAGAGAGTGTGTATGTTTGTGTCATTTTTGCTATCAAGAACCTTAGCAGGTCTAGAGCGAGTTCTGTTCTCAGGGAAATCCATTTGTTTTCCCCAAAAAAGGGGCGTTACCCTCGATGATACAAAAGTACCGTTGTTCTATTAGCATTAAAAACACAGACATAGGCTGCTGAGGCTGCTGTCACTTTAAGATATAACGCACAGATGCAGTACGCAAATACCGATATATATGCATTGTCTTTGACTGTTTACATTCACTCATCTACTATGTTTGCTAGGATACTTAGCAAGATGGCATAGCCTATTGATATTTTTTGTGTTAATTTGTCTGTTCAAGTACAAGACTTGAAAGAGAACCTATCTGTGCACTGTCTGAGACGCGGTTTACCGTGTGCGTGCTTCAATGCACACACACAAATCTTCTCACAGCATGCGCGTGTTCTCTGTCACGTCTTATTGTGCTAGAATGTTAAAATTGGCAAGGCTTAAATAGTTTAAACACAGATGTCAAGGGGTGCTGTTTAAGTCTCACCAACACACGTACTATCAACCACCTAGGAGATGATCATTTTAGAGCCTACGACCCTCACTTTGTTTTTTCCAAGAACCGTTACACCCTAGAAGGGAAGTATGTGATTTTTTTATAACATTGTCTTCTAAAGAGTATTGTGTAGATTTGTTGTGGATTTCTGCGCTTTCCTGAATGAATAGATAGAGAAAGTGCTGGGAAAAAAAACTAATGGCTGCATTGAATATGTGGGATTTTCCTATTCATGAATCAGAGCTTTATCTTGTCCCCTGGGGTAGCACACTTTTATACAAGCTAACGCACAGAAGTTCAGGTTGATCTACATATCTAATTTTTCTGCTGCTAATCATTCGATATCACATAATCACAAACAGACACATTTTTAGTTGGGTGGACAAGTCTTATAAATCGCAACCCTCTGTGAGAGGACACACGCCCACAGAGCTCTCACTGTTGGAGCCCAATTACATCTCCCCAGCACATTAGCCAGCATTAGCGTGCATTAGCAGGGGAGCTAAGCCACCAGTTCATCTCCTGGACTCTCGACCTCCTACCTACCAGAACAGCGATGAGCATGCCGGCTAATGTGTACTAATGTGAATGCTCCCCTATAGTGAAGCTGTCTCACTTTAGCACAACTTATTAGGGGCTTTTGTTTGGTGCTTTATTTGGGCAGAATTTTCTTGCTGTCACTAACTGCATACAAAAGTAGTGTACCGTCATGTCAAATTTTATTTGAAAAATAAGCAAATTTAGCTTTATTTAATAACATTCAATAACAGTGATTTCAAATTCATTTTCAGGACTTGAATGGCCACCACTGTTAGATATATTATACAGTGTTGAAAACATAAGATGTTGCATAGCGTATAAACTAGGCGCAATACAAACCCACATAAACACCCCATATAAACCCGTGCTGCATCCTAATTCGCCTACTTATACAAAAAAATATAAATAAATACAAGCTTTGGGACAGACTACTTCATCTTTAACAGACAGTCGTGTGAATCCTATCACCGATAAACTGCCTTGTCAATCATCTTTTCATATCTGTTTATAAGCAACTGAAAAAAAGCACACGTCAGGGCATGTCAAAACATCTCAAGGACCCCAAAAACACCTTAGACCCCAGAGGGTTAAAATCCTCAATTCAATCTAATTTAATTTTGCATTGTATTGGAGGGAAATGTAGTAGCACGTTCATCTGCCAGCCGTGGGTTTTTTATGTGGAGACTCTCATGAAGCATTTAAAAGTTAATGGTTAAACGTATCTTTACAAAAAATCACAATGCTGCTGTAGATGCAATATAATGTAGACAACATTGAATAAATTAATTTGTGTCAGGTTAGATTCTGATAATTAATTACTCAAACCTAAACCTTTATCTTTATATATCTTTTCTAAACTTCTCTACATAACTGCCGGACTTGTGCATCTTCTTCTTCTTTTTTTTTTTTTTTTTTTTTTTTACACTTTCACTCGTGTTTGTAGTTCTAATTGAATCCTCGTCCAACGTGCAATGAGTTGTAGGGCAACATCAGCCATTAGAGTGTGCATCAATCTCCACTTCAGATTCTGAACGGAAATAGAAGACTATCCAGGTCTCTTTGGAACTCATTTCAACATATTACAATTTGGGACTATTTTTGAATACTATTTAGGTATTAAACAGATAGTATGCAAATTCAAACGCACTGATGGTTTTCTCAAACATTATCTGAGAAGTCTTTGTTACACTGTAACACTAAACACTTCTTTAGTGTTACACTGCAATTCTGAGCATGCTCCCTGGTCTCTTGGTTTTTGGATTTCTTGCCTGTTCTACTCTCTTTTGCCTGTGTTCCCTGCCTTTTTGTTTGTTATGGATGTTTGTGTTTGACCCTGCCTTCAATTTGGATTACATCTTTGGTTTGCCCTGTTCAATAAATACTGCATTTGGATTCACAACCTTTAGAGCAGTTTGTAACAGAAACATTGACAATAAAATCAGATCAACGAGGTATTTTTCGTAATATTCTAATTTTCCTCTAGATTCTAATTTTCACACTATACTTTTCCTCTATATCTCATTCCAGACTAGAAAAAAATAAGTGGCTGGTAAACTAAGCTACACTCAAACGGAGATAGGAATATGTGTGACAGAATATGTGCCTATATTCTGTTATTGTTAAGCCCCACAAAAGGCACAGAAACATTATAAAGCACCATAACGTTTTCGTGTACAATTTTATAAGTGGTCTGAAGCCATTATATAGTATAATGTGAGATATAAATTAATATTTAACTAATTAAATTGAAGATCATGTACATTTTTTCCCTCCACTGGTGCGGTCATTCTCCATTCAGCATTCAAACAGCACGTCGCTTTCGGTTACGACAGTCAATATGAGGAAACTCTCTCTAAGATTATTTTTACTACTATTATAATATTTGATCTGTAGATAGAGGTTTATGGTTTTGCATAAATCAACTTTATCTTAATGGAAAAAAAAAAAACCTTTATCTTAATGGACTTTTTTGCTGTACCTTAATCATGTTACTTTCTACCGGGCATCTGTTAGATAGTCAGAGAACTATAATTGTTCTTCACACTCAGTAACTGAAATTTAAAACTGTAAAAAGAAACTCTCAATAAACTATTGCATAGACGGTACAGTACACTAATCAATATATGTATTTCCTTTGTGCTTTGAACTTGGACTCGACACGTTGCGCTCAGTTACTCATAGCACATCATTCTGCGTTTAGGTGACGCGCATAAGCGCTGTGTGCCCATGGGGGTATCCATCAGCCGGAAGTTGAAGCCTCACGGGAGCCGCCATTGTAGCAAATTTTCATCTCCTGTTAGCAACCCATTGACTATCATTCATTTTGGCTTCACTTTGACAGCGAATAACTTAAATCTGAGGTGTCCAAAGACTTCATTTGTCCATTATTTATTTCTAAAGAAACATGACAATGTATAAAACGCTCCATTACTTTATATCTTATGTTATAGCCCTGTAGATGCCATTTTTGTGAAAAATAGGCTAACGATTGTGTCATCACTACGCAACTTTCTGTCGCACAATAGAAACATTACCGTATAGACAGGAGGAGAAGCAGGCAATCTTAGCTGTCTATGAGGCAGTCGGGGGGACATGGAGGCATAAAGTCGAGGGAGAAGCCTTTTACTGTCTATGGGAGAAGCCCATAGATAGAGAGTCCATAAAAGAAACGGGACAAAATATTTCAACATTTTGGCTTGGCAAAGCTACTAGAAGATTTACAACTGTCAGACTGTCGTCAGGCTCAGTCTGAGCCTGCGCAGTCGCTCAGACATCAGACGTGCAAAAATCGGGCTTCAGTCTTCTCCGTTGAAATCAATGGGGTCGCTCTGTCCATTTCTTTTACTTTCTATGCGTGTGCCACGATTTGGAGCCTTTCATATCATAATACAGTGACGCAATGAAAGATTATCAATAGCCTTTCTTGTTCTGTCCTATCCATCATGTGTTGCTGCCTCATTAAACAGCTATGCTAAACATTTGAAACGTGTCACAATTTAATAGTAGCCTAAATATTGCTATAAATACAAATATTGCTATAGGCTATATAATAATTTATCTTTTTGATTTGTGTTATCTTCTTATTCATAAATGTACAGTATTTTACAACAATACAAAGAGCAATGTGTAACCTTTTACCAGATTTACTAAATGTTCGATTGTATACAATATTGTGCACTCGTGATTTTTACATAAAAGATCATGATTAACACATAAAAGAGTGTTTATCAGTTCAACACAGAGTTCTAGAAATTGTAGTTGATAAAAAAAAAATCAATGGTATCAGACTGGTATCAGTTTTAGCCGATACTCAGAATTTTGGTATTGGATTGCTTTTGAAAAAGCAGTATCGATGCATCCTATGATGGGCTTCCCTCCTGCTGCTACTCACTGAAACTCATCTGTCACTTTGCTCAAAATGAGCCTCCCTTTGATCGAGCACCGCTTTGAGTGACGTGGAACTGCTGGGCATGCAAACAATGTGCCCGTTACATGAAATGGATTGAAAATTTAATTAACTACTGCGTGGCTTCCTCTAATTAATTATGCTTCAAAGACAAGACATGAAGTACGGTATCATGATGGGATAGCAGAAAGTGTGACTACAGTTTCATGACAGGGAGAATGGCAAACTGTAAATTACAGGCACTGTATTGTTTACTTCTGCAAACACATGCTATTGAGTGCTTGAGCGTGTAATTCTCCAGTCCCTTAGATTGCTGACATACTCTAATAATGTTATTTATAGCCAAAAACTTACAAAAAAACACTTCTTCTAGCAGTAAAATTTGAAATGTACAATTCAGAGTCATTCAGCTGCACTCGACTCCACTACTTCTAACTGAATACCAGTCAACGATATGCTGTTTGGTAGTTTGTTAGCTTTGATTTATGAAGCACAACTTTCATAAATGTCATCTGTTGTCCATTTCCTTTCGTCTGGCTATGGTGATAAGTCGGGCTTGACTTGACATTCTCAGTTGAATGCAGGAGCACAGGTCACTTCCTCTTTTAATTTGTTAGTGCTGGAATTGTTTTGAACGGTTCGAGATTGAACTGCCAAACTGGATTTGTGGCTAAACCCATGGCTAAACCTTTGACTTGGTATTTGGCTCTGAGCCTATTAGCATGTAAATGCAACAACTTACAGAAGGAACAAAACGGATAACGTGGAGGAAAAGGTACAGGAAGTCAACATATATTTAACACAGTCTTGACAAGTTTGCTTTTTTGTCATTGATTCAGCAGGATAGTGATACTTGAAATGAGATAAAAACAGAAAGTAAATCTGTAGTTACTGTTTTGATTTCTATATGTACCGCATATAAATATGTTATCCTTGAAATAACGTATTTATCAACCTTTAAAGGCACAATATATTGTTATTTGTGCTACATTTAAAGCAGAAAACAATATATTTTTTTAGGGTTGGGGGGTGGTGGTGTCCCCCTCAACATTAAAAAATGTGGCATGTGTCCCACCCAAAAAATTGCATACCTAACCTACCGCAGGAACTAAAACTGTACATTTGGAACTTTTATTTTTTTAAGCGTGACAAGCAAGTCAAACCCAGAGTGATAGTTAGGTTAAACCCTTAAACCCGGTTAAACCTTCCCATTTCATGTTTGAATAATCACCATTCGCTTCGGAGCATCTGATTGGTTGAGAGAAGTTAACATTACACTATAAACACATCAGCTTTGATCTGGGACCTACATGATTGATCTAATCTGACAATGTTATTTTTGTTATTATTTATTTATTATTGTTAGCTCCATGTTACTTGAATGGTCTGCCTTGCCGTAAGCTGAGTCCTCGATTCATCGGATCCTTTACCATCCAGAGGCAGTTGAACGAAGAAACCTACAGGCTCAACCTTCCCTTGCAGTACAAGATTTCTCCATCCTTTCATGTATCATTACTCAAATCTTTCACTAATCCTGTCACTCCTGGTCCCTCAGATGACATGCCCTCAGATGTACCTCCTCCTCCCATCCTAGTAGAAGAGGAACCGGTCTATCGCGTTCGCACCATCCTGGACTCTCCTTGTCTGGAGTACCTGGTGGACTGAGAGGACTACGGGCCTGAGGAATGTTCTTGGGTCCTATGGGACGACATCCTGGATCCTACTCTCCCAGTTCCATGAGGATCATCCAGACCATCCTGCACTCAGGGGTCGTGGTCGACCTAGTCGCCGTCAGCCCCCTTCTCAGTCGTTGAGAGCTGCCTCGGGAGGATGGGATACTGTCAGGATTCAATCCCATCACCAGCAGTGGCAAGTTGAAGTTGTTTGAAAGTTGTCTTTCTTCATGAGCACATTGCTAGTTTGGTCAAGGCCTGTGCCCTGTTGAGGCCACACCAAGCACCCAGGAGGAGTCAGGAAGTCGGAAGAGAGGGTGATTGGAGTTGTTGTTTGGAGTCCTGGTTACAAATTCCTGAGATTGTCCTTGGTTCTTTGTGAGAGAGAGAGTCTTCTGGGGAAATGTCAGAGTGGGAAGGTTGCTCTAGTTAATTTATGAGTTTTTGTCCCAAGCGTGGTTATACCTTCATTAATGCTCAGACAGATGTACTGTATATGCATAGAGATTAATGAAAAATATGGCTTTTGTACTTCAAAGTGCCATAGGAAGTCTAACATTTTCTTCTATTGAATACTGTATGTTTATTTCCTATTCTGAACAGATATTTTCACCAGGCTCTTACCATACATGCTTATACACTTCTATTAGCAACAGGTCAGAAATTATCAGCCAAGGTGTAACATCCCACATTCTCAGCGATGGCAGTGGCCGAACTCTTTCAGTGACCTCTCTGTACTTGGACAGCTTTGACTGCCGCCACAACATCACCTGCTGTTTCGCCGAGGAGTGCTAATTAAATTTGGAATCCAATTACAGCAATGGTAATGAAATTTCCAAATGGGGAAACTCTTAATCTGTTCATTGAGGTGTTTAATTACTAGTGAGTGTGTGAGTTAGAGATAGACTGCACCGCTGCATTTCAAGACGGCCGTTGTAGAGAAACAGAAAAAAACGTGCCTGTATAGGTCTGTGTCCAACATTTGACTGAATCCACACAAAGAGCTTTAGCAGACCTTTTTCACACCAGGGGTTTGGTATTTGATGCCAGGCTAATTTGAATATCTGCAAAAATGAAAAAATGAAGAAGCTTTGTAAAAAAGGATTAAAAAGGAGGTAGTCTAGTCTTCAGACTTTAGAGTTTAGTGATCAACTGTTATGAAATATTTTATCCATGCCTGAGTGTTTCTTTCAATTTTTTTTTATTTTTTTATTTTTTTTTAAATTCAACTTAAAATTTGTGCTGTTAAAATTAACCTTGCTGAAATCCATTTAACCCCAAACTATATTGGGTCAAAATTGTGTGTCAAATTTTGCTCTCTTTTTGTCTGACACTGTCACCAACGGTTGCAGGAAACACGATGAAGATCAGGTAAAATGTCTTCAATAATCCACTCAGAAGGAAATACAGAACAAGATAATCAAATGAAACCAACCGATATGCTAAACGTGACCAGACAATGGGTGATACAAACACAGCGATTTAAATAGCAAGGCAATTAATGACGCACAGCTGAACTGAAAAATAATCTTATCCGTTAACATGACAGCTAAAGAGTGGCAGGAAAACTGAACAAAGGAAGTCAGGAAACGTAAGAATAACCGAAAAGTCCATGATAATGAAACTAAGAATGAGTGTCGACACCATAGTTATTTATCAGTTATAGCATATTTGAATGTCTTATGAACTTAATGCTTTCAGATGTAACTTTTTTATTATTAATTAATAGGACATTTGATATCTTAAAGCATAAATCCTTTGGAAATGTAAGTTATGTGGTTTTCATGGCTCTGCTGGATATTGAGAAGAAGCCATAAACTGGTACTAAATAGCCCTATTAGAGGCAGTTTAGCAGCCCTCATATTGCTGTGTTGTTCATGGTTGGCAGTCTTTGATTGTTCTCATGAAATGCTTGCTGTTTAGTGCACAATCCACAACACCTATTTGTAGTATGACATTTTAACTGCTGCTTTTACACCAGAGTCTTAGTAATAGAGTTGTGTTGAATGCAGGCAGAGGCCATTTTCTTTTGTTCACATTAAGCTATTAAATGCTCTGTGGTTACTTTGAAATATGTCACGTAGGCTATAAAGAAACATATTTAGTACTGATACACAGAGAAAATGTAAAGCTGATTCACAGGAAGCGGAAGTTTTTGTAGGTTCTCTGAATAAATGCGCTCACTAAATGCCTTAAATGCTAAACATGTTTCATACAGAGTGGGAGGATCTAGGAGCAAAAAACATGAGTTAAAAAGTTCAGATCAGGGGCAGTGATGCTGTCGGTTTACATAATGTATGTGGGGGCATGTTCAGCTCGATAAAACAAGCACATTTTTAAGAAAATGGATATTACACAACATCTTACACATGTGAATACCCTAAAAACACTATTTCTGTAAAAACACTATTTACTTCGCTGAAATTGTATTAATTGATTACCTTAAATTAACAACTTACAAAGCAATGCAATTTATAAAATATTTTAATATCATTCAAAATTAATGGAACGTACAAGTGATGATAAGTAGCCTACTCTGTTTTATTTTGTGTTGACAAATGCTGTTGCAGTTCCTTTAATGTCCACAGGAGGCAGAATGGGATGCTGAAAGACTTCTGCAATAAACCCATGAGGCTGTGCAGGGGTTGATGGGTAAAGCCTGTAGAGCACAAAGGTTCGGGCAGATAAGGCTGTTGTGTGTCCCCATGGTGAATCAATATTTTTCATCGTAGCAGCTTAGCTGGAAAAAAGGGGAAGGAGGAGTTGGATTTCACAGCCAGAGAGCGTGACATTTCTGCAGGCAGCTTGCTCAGCCTCACAAAGTATCAGAAAGCTATATGTCGCTTAGATTTCCAAATGAACACTTTGCTGTGGTGTTTTTACACTTGCTGTAAATTACACTCACAAGGTGGCAAATAAAGAAAAGAAAAACAGAAAAGTAAACATTTCAGCAAGTGTAAATTTACAGATTTACAAAAAAAAAAAAAAAATGTGAAAGTGCCTGTAGCTTTTTTATATAAATTTCACAGTAAAAGGGTATGGCTTCAGATATATAATAATTCAGATACTTTCAAATGACAGGAACTTCAAAGGACAGATTTAATGTAAATTCAGACCACTAATCTGATTTACCTCAGAGAACATTGATATTCTCATTGTGTATAAATAACCTCTGGTAAGTTTAAATACCATAAATAACATAAATTACATTTCTGCTTAGAACTTTCTACTGTATATTAAATTTCAGTAATTTCACTTATATGGCAATGAAGATTACCTATTAATTGTCATTCAAGTGAAATTACTGAACTTATATATACAAGCTTGATAAAAATGATCATTCTAGAAGAAAATTTCAAATGGCACTTAGGCTTTTGCATCTGAACTCTTCAATTATTTTATAAAAATACACACACATGCTTGTATATATTTAAAAAAATATTTTCATATATACTGTATATATATATATATAATATTTTTTGCATGTGTGTGTATTTATATAAATACAAAACAATTATACACAGTCCACCCACATTATGTAAACACAAACTTTTATTTTGGATATGATTAATCGCGATTAATCTTTTGACAGCCCTAATATATAGGCTATTCTAAGCCTTTAAAAAAAGCTAAGTTTTTAAAAAGCATTTTTTAAATTGTGGTTTCTCTTTGGGTATTAAGCTAATACTCATTGCTGGTACCGAGTTGGACCCCCTTTTCAAAACTGCCTTAATTCTTCATGGCATATGTTCAACAAGGTGCTGGAAACATTCCTAACATGTGAAACTATTAATATTTGGTAAAATAATTAGTTAATCAGACATCTATAAATCTCTGTCTAGAAGCTGACTCTTACTGTGAATTTCTAAGTAACATTGTCTTTGACGTTAAATGTATTGTTAACATATCAGTTTAAACCTTGTATGAATGAATATACAATCTTTTTTTATTCAGTTCTTAATAATCAATTCTTCTTGTCTTTGAAGTTTAATAGATGTCAATGCTTGTCCACTCTCAATATGGCAGTCTTTGTAATATGTCCACTACTAATGTGTTATCGAATTAATTTAGAAACTCAGAAATATTGGCTTTCATCCAAGTTTTAAGGCTGCAGTGCTGTGACATTAACACTCATTAGGTTCAAAACCTGAGTTTTGCTTTAAATACCTCTTGTACTGGTAGAATCAATAATTGCAGCAATTATGTCCCTTTATGACACATCACAGTAATTAGCTTATTTCAATCAATGATTAAAAATATATCATTTGCATCTCTGCTAGATAAGAACAGTTGTATTTACAATTACGATAAATTGATGCATTTATAATGTTACTATTGATCATAATACGCTAAAAGCCAGATGAGGTCATGAAGTCTTACTGAGGGACTTTCTGATCAATAGATGACGAGCAAAAATAGATGCTGTGCAGTTTTAACAAGTTATTGTTTACATGCCGGTAGTCCACAAATAGCAGTCATTCTGAAAACAGCTAGCTATAGTCAATATCTCTCATCTTCAGTTGCATTCATGCACAATCAACTGCTATGGATAAAACTCTTTTTCTTCATCCTTTTTTGGAGTTTGACAGCCAGTCACCATACACTTCATTGTGCCTAATACTTATCTCGATCCAAACTTACTGTAGTGTTCCCCAATAACTTGATGGGACCATCTTTGTGCTCGTATTTCACACTGTCATCTCTTATCCAGTGTGAAACAAGCACCTTCTCTGTCAGTCTTCGCCACAGCAGGACTTCAGGGCCCCTAGCCGACAGCTTGAAGTGGCAGTCTGCCAGAGGTCCTGTTATTTTTTACTGCTGTCGATAAGGCTCTAAACTGGCAGTAACCCACGACTACAGCTGATTGGCAAAACTCACCCATGGCCAAGTTATGGTGTGACAGTCCTATGATTAAAAGAGCTCATGAAACTGGCCATGTTCAAGCTCGTGATCAGATAATGTGGAGCATGTTGGTGTGCCAACTGATGCTTTGACGTGATCATTTTGTTAATCTTAAGGAAAACATCTTTTCAATTCAATATGGTGCCAGACAGAATCATGCATTCACATTTATTTACATTTGTCCCTAATTTATCAGATTTTATTTTTGCGGTATACTGGATGGGTGTTGATACAGCTGGCTTTATATTTTAGGAACAGGGTCTCTAGCAAAGGGATAATCATATTATTTAGGGCATCAAAATATATGAAATCTTTTAATCTTTGTTTTTTTTTTCTGGTAGTTTATTTAAAATGCTTTGGATGCGCAACACTAGCATCTGCATTTTTTAATAGCCAAACATGTGACCATTACACCACTTATTGACAAATCTTCTCTGAAAGGAGTAAACATAATACTTTTTTAGCTAATTAATCAACTAATTGCTTATTTGCATCATTAATATCAAACGTTTATTCAGTTTGGGAAATCTGAGAAATTTAACAACAGTCAGGTTTGCTCGTTGCACAGTTCAAATTAAATACAGAAGCAAATCAATGAATTTATAACAAGCAACATCATGTTCTTAACATTTGTCTAAGAAGTCCAAGGATGATAGCAATCAATTTGTTACTGCTGAGAAAATCCACAGCTGTACTGAAATCTGTGTGTGATATCCAGCAGCAAAGAACAAAACCATATGCTCAGCCCTCTATTATGATTATTATTATTTTTTTTTTTTTAACTGTTCAGCTGGTAAGCAGTTCAGCTGTGAAAATAAAATCAATTAATTCATTCTAAATTATTCACTTATATGGATTATAGATTGCATGCTTGTGGCGGAAATATGTAATAAGTTATTTTAAATTGTCCGAGCTATTGATACAAGGGAAATCTTGGGTATCAAAATATCAGGTTAAGAATTTACCTTTGTAGTGTAATTTCAGAACATACATTCCTAAATAATCCAATGCAAAGGAAATCAATATCCATAATTTATTCACGTGCTATGCCTGCCATGATTTTTATTTTTGTACATATACAAATAAAGAGAAGAGCTACTCAGCAGGATGACAGAAGCACCAACAGAACTTAAGGGGGCGTTTTAAAATGCCTGCATCATTAATGGATCCCATGCTGCTAGAAGACTCAAACACCACACGCTCCCTCCAGAGATGTGACCTTCTCACTGCATGGTCCCCAGGCAGCCTTCCTCATTAACCTGCTCACCATACTCTTCCAGCAAAGACTTACATAGAATGAAAGTTATGAAACCATGAAGCTCCAGTTGCCATGTCAAGTCTCCAGGTATGTTCCACAGGGGATTTTTCCTGTCTGGTTTAGAGATGACTTGTTAGATGTGATGTAAATGATTTATAAAATGTATGGATCTAACTGGGAAAAACTGGGACAGTTGTAGTGCAGAAACAAATGTTGAGACTGAACAGTGACCATGACCAACAAACTACAGTAAATGTGTCTACCCGTATATTTGTGGAAGAATACTGAGAAATACTTGAAATAAGTCCAGGTTCTATGAGAACAAAGACAAGCTTCAATAAGTCTAATTTATCATTTTATCTTTGACATCATTATTAGTTCATACACTTAATTAAACCAACATTATACCGAGTATATTTCTTTGAAAATGTTGAATTCTCATATAGTGTTCATTGATTTCGAATATTTTTGCTATATCAAATAACTAAAAGCAGCTGAGGGAGACGTGCCAAGACTTTTAAACATTTTTTTTTTTTTCATATGGCTCTGGAGTTGAGTCCTGACCTCTTTATTCTTATCAATCCAATATTCGTCTAGTCCTTTAAAACTCAACTCATTGCCTTTGATTTGAAAATCTTTAAAAATATTTTTTTTCTTACTTTTTCTGAATAGGTTATAGAGGACATGAACTTTTCCATGTCTCCTACAAATCTGAATGATTAATTAATGTTTCATAGTTACAAGGTCAAATCCATCATGTGATACATGATACCGCACTGAGAAAACTACAGAAAACCTATGGCAAGGGTGTGTTGTTTTATCTGTCAAGAGTGTCTGTCGGTGATAGCCCAGAGCCAGCTGCTCTCCAGCGGAGCTCTGAACCATCCTAATAATACTGAGCTGGTATGAAGCCAGACTCTGGGAGAAATGTGGGAATGATCAGGTAGAAGAGAAATGAACAGTTGAGAGTATATCGTAATTTTTCTTGAGGACATGCCCAGAAGTCCACATTTAAACTGCTGAAGCAACAGGTTTCAGACCATTTCCAAATGTGCTCTTCTCTTAAAGAGGAAATACAAGTGACTATTGGTGGTTAATATATGTGCATTTTTTGGCCTGTCTGCTATGAATTGGACAGATGAGTCATGTAGGCATGTTGTCGGCATTTATTTAAGTTCAAAAAGAGCTTAAAAATAGTTACATTTAATTAAAAAATTTGAAACAAGGACCAAAAACACAGTAAAATAGCCCATAAGGCATGTACAGTACAAGCTCCTACAATATTCCAAATTGGCATGAGGACACCTCCCACCAGGTTTGGTGTCAATAACACCAAATGCCATTGGTTCTCATTTGCCTCGTAAACTTGATCTGCGAAAACCGGACAAAATGCATGGTGCTTTTTGTCCCCTTTCATTGTGTGGGAAAAGTAGACATTCTTTAGAATTTCTCTTGTGTTTTACAGAATAAAGTAAGTCGCACAGGTTTGGAATAATGATGTGGGTAAATGATCCTGACTGAAGGAATACAGACTGAGTTTACAGAATACAGAAACTGCATTAAGCAACTGTTGTGCAGGTTCTTCACCACTCAACTGTGCCAAAGAGCAAGCCACTGTGTAAAGAAAGAAAGAAAGAAAGAAAGAAAGAAAGAAAGAAAGAAAGAAAGAAAGAAAGAAAGAAAGAAAGAAAGAAAGAAAGAAAGAAAGAAAGAAAGAAAGCCATATACAGTATGAGATCTTGGATGAATCCAGCTGCTAAACAGTTCTATGGTCAAATAAGACCAACATTTTGCTTTTTGGTCATTAGACTAATGCCAGATTTCAACTGAGAATTTATATTGATTAATCAAAACATTAATCAGTGGGCTATTTAAAAGTTCTGGGGTTTTTTCTTGTTTGTTTGTTTGTTTGTTTTGTTTTTTGTTTTGTTTTTAATAGTGCCTGGCAGGTTTGGTTTGAAGGTTTGTTATGTTAATGTTTTTTTAATAATATCATGTTAAAATTAAGTCAGCAAGTAATAGCCTAAACAAGATAAAGAAGATTTCTGCCATTTCGCGTTTGGTCAGGTATCATGATGTAGGCTGTATGTCCTAACAACTGGTTGCCGTGCAAAAACGCAGCCAATAGCATCCGTTAACGGGCTGTGTTTATGAAATGGAGAAAACGCAGTCTAACCAGCTGGAGCATAGCCTACTTCATGCAAGTCTGAAACATGCATCTTGCAAGAGGTGGTTGCGGTCGAAAGTTATCTGTTTTATTATCGTCGTCGGTACGCCTCGCAATTGATCATGTCGTTAAAAGGCTCCATTGCTCAGCCCGTGACCATTAAAAAAAGCCTCTGCTAATTTATTTCCACCGCCGTGAACATCCACGAGCGTCGTGAACTCCTCATCGTCCCTCGGATTTCTCATCTTATGCTGTAGTAGGCTAGTCTTTTGTTTAGGACATGGGGATCATTTCACAACACTGAGTTTCCAATCGATTTCTGCTGCCACCGTGCTCGAGCAGCAGTGCTCAATTAGGCTACTGGGAAGACTTTCTCTGAATGGCCCTTCGCCCACGCGTTTGCAAACCAACGCTCTGTTAAAGTAGACTACAGGGTACACTATTCTGCACTGGCCGTCGATAAGCTCGAGCTGGACCATCGCCTCGCTCCCGACACTCCTGCATCCCTACTGACCAATCAGAGCCGCTGCACCGTCCCGCCCCTCCCGAATCCCGATCCCTTCAGAACACGTGATCCGGAGCGATCTGGAAACCTGCCGCTCGCATTCAGTGCGTTATTGTGGTTCACAGGTACAGAGGAATGGCCCTCCGCGAGACTCTGACAAACTCACGGCTCTCCGCGAGCGCACGGACTGAGGACGGAGGACAGTCTCTCTAACCGGCGCTCCAGTGGATGTTGTAGCTTCGGCATGTCACTCGAATGGGATATATGATTTTTGCCCCATTTGTGTCTCTCAAAAACACCCCGTGCGTCTTTTTATTTTTTATTTTTGCCTTGCTTTCTAAACACCTCTCTTACCCACTCTCCTCCCGAAACCATCCCCTCCCCTGTCATCGCACCCAGACCTTTCTCATTCCGCATCTGCACCTTCTCGCTTCGGGCGGATCCTTACTCTTGTCATCCAGAAACAACTGCTTCATGGGGCACACTCCTTTCGTCGGAAAATGTCCCCCTCTTGGCTTCTAAGCGCACCGGCAAAGTTGACAACATTAGGACCAGGGCGCGCCTGTGAGCAGTGTCGGGGGAACTGAGATGGGTGTCTCGGTGGCGGCGGCCCTATATGAGCCCCGAAGTCCGCACCAGTGGAGTCGGATAGTGGGACACTGGGTTTGGATTGCAGTCTTGTCTTTTCTCGCCACTTTCCCAGTGCAACAACTTGGCGCTTTCCCATCCTCTCTCAGCGACTGTCAGACTCCAACTGGGTGGAATTGCTCAGGTGAGTATTTCATAATAGTCCGCTGCTCATTGTTGAAGAGAATACGGTTTTGAAGTTCCCTTGACAACGAAAGACTGCTGTTTATCATACAAGTATAGCATAAGTTATGGACTTAAATTGATCCTGATGTGTGGTGATGCAAGCTTTTGCATTTCACTGTTGCTGTAAAAAAATACCTGTTTTAGTGATGGTCAGGATGGTTTTTGGTGTGTTGTATAGTTATTTCTGTATCGTCTTTTTAACCCTCACGGGAAATGTAAATCACCTAATGGTTTTTCATGAAAACAAGAATGTATTGCCGTGTCTGACACCACATTTCCTACATCAATTGACCTGTTTTTCAAGTTCAGTGCTTTTAAGAGAAAACGCATGGTTGTTAGCCTATATGTCAAACACAATCACCAATGAATAGCAAGAAACACGTAAATAGGCTAATTAGCCAGAAAAAAAGTGGTAAACCTACTTATCCTTCTGTCTAAATCACATGTGAATTAAGTTTCTGTGGATAATTTGAGACTCGGAGACTATATTGCTTGTTTATTTTCATTATTTATTTATCCTCATTGACCTAAAACTGTTATTTATATATTTCTATTCTTTGGGAAAAAAATAAACTAGGAGTTATAGGTTTCAGCCTTCAAGAATGTAGCTAAGGCTACATCATTTAGAAGTCAAGTCATACTTTTCTTGGTTACAATTCAGCCAGCATAATAATCTCCGTGCATCAGTCCTTTGTAGACTCGGATATTAAGTGGGATTTGATTTGGATTGCGCCAACCTCTCACCTTCACTGTCAGAGCGCCGTTCAGATGATTTCGGAGGCACGTGAAATAATCATCATGCGCGCGCCCTGCGCGGTGCGAGAGACCCACGGAAGTCACCGCATATTTGTGCGCAGTTTCCCTCCGTGGCGCCTGAATATCAATCAGCAGGTCACCGTGGGCAATTAGGTGTCGTTTCAAAACGTCTATACTGCCTGCACTTTGTTTATGCAACTCATGGCAATGGCATGCATGAGACGTGGGAAACTCTACCACAGGCATGCCTGAAGGCCACTTCAGTGTTTCCATGATTTACAAAAAGGTGTTGATAATAGGCTAGGCTCTATGATACATTTCCTTAAATCCTAACTACAAATGCAATCATACAACCATTGCAGACTACAAAATATAACACAAATGGCCAGAATCAAAGTGCCTATTGGTCTATTGTAATAATTTTCAAAAAGGTGTGGCCATTGTTTGAATTGAGTTTTTTTATAATCTGATTGTCATTGGTGTCTAAAAGCTTTTTACTGACTGTTTTTCAAACAGCTGTCAGTCACTGATGTTTCAGAATATCTTTTGTGTTCTTACAAAAAAAGGGTATTTTCTTGTTTAGGTGCACTATCACTTTATTCATTGCTGAATTAAGAGGATAGTGCACAGAGCAAACAGAATGTAAACTGACATTATTGCATTTAGGTCTGAAGAGGGAAATCTGTGGTATAAAACTTTAAGTTTTAACTGACTGACTTTAACTCACCAGCACTTAATTATACGCTGAACACAGCAATAATGTCCAGCAAAACAAATGGAAGCCAGCTGTTTAGTCAACAATCCTAACTTGCGGCGGTTGGCAGTGGACACGAGCGATGTGAATACTCTTGCAAAGTAAGGGCATTTTTACTGAAATATCTTCCCTGTGATTAGAATTCTGTAAGCTTTAATTTTATGTACCAACTCAAAACCCAAGACCCAAAGGGCCAGGGTAAGCAAGATGGTCCTCACTGCAGAACACGAAATCCAGGGGGAGGAGTTGGGAGGAGTTGGATCCAGATCCAACTCCTCCCACCTTACGTGTACCCAAACCCACCCATCTCCGCGCCCTGATCCCTAACCCCACCCCTAATACTACCCATCTCCACCCCTTAGATCTGGATCCAACTCTGCCCCCTGGATCTCTTGTAATGCAATGAAGTGCTACTGGAGTAAGCTCTTATTTTTAATGTTCATAGATATCAATAGCTCTCATTTGGAGACCTTTTTTTATTATTTATTTTGTGCAGTGCTGGCTCACCAAGGGCTTTTTTATATCATTTGCAAGGGAGGTGAGAGGAGATAGTTTTATTAATTTGAAGAGACATAACATTAACTACCTAGTTAAACTCTTAAAGGTAAAGATTGTTTTCAAATTATCAAACTATTTTCAAATTACTTACAAAATGTCAAGATTTTTCAAAATGAACTCCATCTCTAAATAATGGTGTTGCGTAGTAGAGGATTCAGACCAGAATCTGTAGAGAAATTCTCTACTACACTACAGACCATATTTGTATTACACCTCAAACAAAAGCTAAAAACATTTTTTAACTGAAAACAATCTCCTGGGGTTTGAATTCCAGCTCTTTACTGGCCAGACAACTGGTCTGATGTCTCACTCCCAGGAGTTGTTTATACTTCACCTTTAGAATATTTGTGTCTCTGCCAGCTTGCTCCTTTAAATTATTCACCTCACAAGGCCGAAATAACAATCTGCATCTCCCCTGATACTCACCCGTTTGGCACATTGTGAGACGTAACATTGGCTCACACTTCTAGTATGTTTTGATAAAATTACAACACTCGAGGAGAGCGAGTGGACCTGCAATATACCAGGTGTTTGAGCCAAGCAAAGTTTCTTATTTCACTGCAGATGAAAGAAACAATCAGATGAAGGTGGTACTGGCAACACTTTTAATTAGGATAGTTAGAGCTCCATTGCTGATGAAGTGGATGTTGTTAGCTATAATATTGGAGGTGAAAATATTCATTATTACAGTTAGTTCCAATCCTTGATTCATATTCACGATGAAACACTGCTATGACCGCTGCACCCAACAGTTCGATTTATCACTGCACAACACTGTGGTTCCTATACGTATGAGCTTTCATGCATATTACACATTGGAACCTTGTTATTGTTCCCCTCGCTTCGCAACGCTCGTGCCTAACAATGCCCTTCAGCCGTTACTTATTCACGATACAGCACAGCCTCTCGTACCTTATTGCTTACGTAAAGTCTAGTGTTATTCATATATGTTATGAGGTTTTACATACATTCTCTAAACTGAATGCATTAATCTGCCCTTCACCTTGTCACTATAAAGCTACAGCTGTAACTCACAACCCATTTGTTTTAAATTTCTATCCATTAGCCACTAAATAGCTTTTATACAAAAGTGGCCGAGGCTTGTGACAGATTATGCTGCTCCAAACACCTATCCAAAAGCAGTTACCAAGGTTATACTGATTATAAAGTTCTTAACAGAATTTTTTGCTTCCAAATCTTAAAATTACTTGTTTGTGGGAAACCAAACTTCTGCAGGTCTGGCTTTATATAGGATGCATAGGATTCCACACTAAAATTAAAGTAGAGCAAAAGATTGTTTCTTCCATATTGTGACGCATTCCAGTGTAACGGATTATCGAAAAAAGAATTAAATTAAAAGTATGACAAGGACTTGGCTCTATGAATAAGTTATTGATTGGATTTTGAGATGTGGGTGTTGCACGTGGGTGCAAAATGTAAAGACGATATTGAATGGCCAGGGTTTAAACAGTCTAAATGATTGGAGAAGTCCAGCATACAAGGTAAGAGTATAATATCTTATTAAGATATCATATATTAACACAAAAATGAAACATAATACAGATGAATTGTTCACAAAAACATAACATACATAACAATCATTAACTAAATAGATTGGGTGCACAATCTTAATCAATTCAATTTGAAGTGTGTAGTTATTTTTATATTAAATGTTTTCGTCTATAGTTAATCCGTCACTATTATGTTCTGTCCTGTCTGCACCTGTTCTTGTTAGTCCCTAATTAGTTCATTAGTTCCCTCATTTCAGCCTGTGTATTTATACTCCTTGTTCTGTTTAGTCCTTTGTCAATTATTATTTGATAATGCTGTTCTTCATGTGAGTCACCAGTAAACTCTATTTTTGATCAAATCCAGTGTACCTTATCTTCCTTCATAACACAGTCTCATCCCAAGTCTTTTGACCATACGTCAATATCCGCCTTTTTAGGGCCCCCTTAAACGTCGGTAGATGACGACCCCGGGCCGTCATACAACTGACGCTTTACCTTTAACATCAGTTAGGTGACAGGGTTGGTTTAGGGTTAGGTTTAGGTCTGGGGTAGAGTTAGGATCCGATAACGTCATCTACCGACGTTTAAGGGGGCCCTAAAAAGGCAGATATTGACGTATGGTCAAAAGATATGACGTCTTGGGATGAGACTGCGCTGTCCTTCATTGGCTACACATTACATAATCAGTGTTACGGACTGGTGTAGAAAAGGAAAGCAAGGACTAAATAGCAGAGAACGAAGGTTTAATGAAAATAGAAAATAAATCCAGAAACCAAAGCAGGCGACAGATAATCAGGTCTGTCTGAAGTCAGGAACACTAGGAAACATAATAACGAATTAACACAGGGAGAATGAATAGGGAAACAAACTAGGAGGGTAAATAACAGGGCAGGTGGGGAAGATTAACATTACACTGATTTCACTGATTGTGCTCTCCAGCGCCTTTTTAAAATGCGCATTGCATCTACGGTAACCATTATGTACCAAAAAGCTATGACAGGATTAGCACCTTGTCGAGTGTTCCTTCAGGTGAACAGGTTTGTTATTTCAAACAAACAGCAACTTGACACGACGAAAAAGCGAATGTTACAGTATGAATTACTGACTGTGAAAAACATGATATTGTAATAAGTAGTTAAGCCTTCTTTGTATTTTCTGAAGTAGCCTACTTGCATTAGATATCATCATCAACTGTTAACTATAAATGTTCATCCGTCTATATATAATAAAGTACACAACCAGACAATGAAAAAAAAAGCTTGTAATTAAGACTGTAACATTGCCTTACATGTTGAGAAGAAAACAGGACTTCTGCATCTCTTTTGAACTCTTTCTCCTCTATCCACCTGGAAGAAGCAATCCCGACATTAACTCGTGTTTTTTGTAATCTCTCTCACGTTTCCTTTTACAATCTATTTTTTGGACTTTACTGCGTTGTAATATATATATATATATATATATATATATATATATATATATATATATATATATATATATATATATATTCATGATTTGTAATCACAACATTTTTCTTTTGTCAAATCAACTTAAATAATTTACGTAGTTCAGATAACATAATATTTTGAGTTTCTGATGCTTAAATCAATCTTCTTCATTGTATTAACTAAAATTTTCCAGTTCAATGAACTTAAAATTAAGGCAAACAGGTTACTTCATTTTTTAAGTTAAACCAACAATATATATATATATATATTTTTTTTTTTACAGTGTGGCAACAAGGATTTGCAATGCAGCCTTTTAAACTTGCCAGGGGCCTTGAATCGCCTCTCACTGCTCTGCTCCTCTCCTTCTGCTGATTTCAGTCACATCATGCTGGCTCTGAACGAAACGCGTTGTGAAATGAAAACTTTATGTCCCTCTCTGCTATTATAGTTTTTCAAGATGGCGGAACTACATGGAAGCCTCCGTGGACTTACCCGTCCCATGTGTATAAAGATAATAAATTCTTTGTTTAACGAGGATAAGTCATATAATTGGCAGAGGTTTGTTCACCATTGAGGACATATTTATCAATAAAAATATTGATTATAAATAATAAATTACATAAAAAGTTACACATAGTCCCTTTAAGTCCATATCATGATTCATGTACGTGTGTTGTGCACTAAATGTCAGTATAAGGCCGTTTGTTGGAGGGTTAAATATAGCATTTGCCTGGCTGGTGACGGCTCCAAAGGAAGAAAAAAAATCACCTCCGCAAATCATTGTTGCGAATAGTCATGCATCAACTGATCTTATTTACGGCCGTGTGTCACACAGGCTGTTTGCACATCATATTTTTACTATACATACCTTGAACTTCATACGATTTTGAAGAACTTTTGAACTTACTGAAAGTCTATTTTAGATTCAGGAAGAATTTTTTGTGTGCCGTCAGATAGTAGAGCATCTTAGGATGAAAGATGTAATTTCCTGTTTGGCTGCTCTAATCATTGCTCTGTGAATTCAAGGAATGACTTTGAGGAATTTTTATTGAAATTTGCAGGATGTTTCTTGTTGTCCACACACATACCGTGCTTTCTTCGCAAAGAATAGAACAACAGATCTTATCTATTCGTGTTGACAACCAGGCTACTGAAAGATTGTCCTGCCAGAGAGACTTTAAAGAGAGTAGAACAAAATTCCTTTCCGCTCGTGGTAACTCGTCCCTGCTCAAAAAACATTTTTAACTGACTTCCAAAAACTTATTTACAGTTAATCAAATTATCTGACTGATGTTTGGTTAAGTTTAAAATCTGTTTAGACGTTTAAAGGCCTCTCAGTGTCCTTGATGAAGAAATTAACATAATAAAATTTCATGGATGCCACTGCCTGTTTCCAGAACTCATTTCCCCTAGAGTGACCTTCTAACTTTCTTCAGTCACTGTTTTAACTTATAGGGCTTTGAACTTTTTGATGGTCCAGAGTAGACCAGGAGTATGTGAACCCTAGGGGTTATGTATATAAGCAGCTGGGGATAGTTCACCAAAATGAAAAAATGAAAATTATGTCATCATTTACTCACCCACATGTCTTTCCAAACCAGAAGATATTTTGAAGAATGTTTCAACTGTTTTTTTTTTCTTTTTCTTCAATACAATAATGAAGGTTTGACTGGACAAAAAGCACTGAGACATTATTTTGTGCGAAAGGCATTTTGTGTAATGCTAAATTATATAACGTATAATGCATGCTGTAAAAGGAACACATTTCTTTTTTATTTTTTTTTTCATTGAAAAAAGGTGCTTCAGATTTACTTGTTGGTAAACAAGTCCAAACTGTTGAATCGCTCTCAATTTAATTTGTGTTTATTGTGTTAGATGGAATATATATTCTCAAGTTCGGTTGGTTGACTCTTTTGTGTTGAGTTTGTACTTGTTTTCTGAAACAGTGGCACCTTATGTGTTGTTTCTTTAATAGAATTGGCTTTTTTAGTGTAGCAACAGGATGCAGATACTTCAGATTCATTAAACTGAATGGAGGGATTTTGTGTCTGGTGAGAGAGAAGCTCCTGTGACTTCTTCTCCGATCCATTACACCATTTCCTGCTCCTGTTACCTCTTTGAATGCTGCACGTCTCAGACTTTATAGTCTCAGACTATAAAGCATCTATGTGTGTCGTGAGGTCAAGCTGTATCATGACACAGCTATGGAAGGGCAGCCAAGCAATAGAGGTGTGACAAAATGCCTTGCATCTGTATGACTTCGCAGAGGTAGTGCTCACATCAATTATGCAAGCAGATACTGATTCCACCTAAAAAAATGGTCTGTGATTCCCATGAATGCTAGGAAAAGAATTTGTGTAAAAAGTATTAGACTCAAATTAAGGCATGCATTCTTATTTTATCAGTAAGCTTGAGGGATTGATGATGGTTTTGACTAATTAGCTTTGGCAAATACTCTGACTTGTATTTGTTGCTTCAGTAAGCTGAATTGATTGAATGTCAGTTAATCACAGCTCCTTAAGAACAGATTGTGAACAAGATGAATTTAAATAAAACATTCCTGTTGCAAACCATTCGTATGAACAGCTTCTCTAATTTTACACGAGAGATTATTGCACATACCAAGAGCCAGAATCATTTCTCAAGGTCTCCAGAACTGAGACGCATAATGTGAATATCGCAACTGACGACAGTCCTTTTTTCCTTCCAGTAGCGTTTGAGGTCCATTGATAATTTCTTTAGCTGAAATGCTAATAAGTGCACTAGATTACGTAAGACATTTTTCTGCACTGTATGTGGCCCTTTAGCAGGGGCCTAAAGTAGCTGCATGTCCTCTGGTGTTGTCGTTACAATGAGCAATGTTCTGGTTCGTTCTAGCTTCCAGGGCTCACCGGATAACACGGGGTAAAAATATTGTGTAGCACTTGCAAGAAGCTTATTTGCTTTGACAGCAAAAATCCCAGGGCACACGAGCGGACCCACTGTTTTGTGTCATGTAGTCTTATTATGATGATGTATGGCTCTTTTAGTCTGAATATATGCGGGTAATATTGAATGTTTCATGAGATATTATTCTTAGCGTAACGATAGTGTCATTTTTATAATATTAAGCAGTAGAGATAGAGATGCTTATTTCTTAAATAATAATAAAAGGTATCAGGTAGGATCTGAATGATGTAGTGTGGGTAAACGGGTAAAGTCATTATTTTAGGAGCTTATTGTTAAATGAACAGCAGTCAGCTTCTGTATGCTGAATTAGGTTTTGACTCAGCTGTGGTCTGTTTTTAGAAACAACTCGTCTTAATTGTAATCATTTTAAGGAATCCTTGTGGACTTAAACTGTCTGCAAGCTCTTGATTTTTGATGAAGTGCTATTTTTCGGAGTCTGTCCAGCTCCTCAGCAAAATTAGAATATTTCACAGAGACTGTACTCAGCTTATTATAAAAGCTGAATAAGGTTCTCATGTGCCTATTATACCAAGAAGTTCACCGTGTGCTGAATCATTATTCCTCCATGAACGCTTGTTTAATTTCCGATAAGAAAATGTCTCAAGAGCAAAATACGGTCTTGGCAAATGGAGGTGCTCATCGCAACTTGATGAACCTTTCAGAAGCCCTGCCAGCCATCCTGCTGGGATGACGTGTTCGCTCCGATAGTTCTGCTGAATTATTTTTATCAGAAGTGTCTGAGCAAACATCCCTGCTTGTGCTAGTCGTGTCTTGACAATGCTGTGTTTATGCAGAAATTCATGATGTTTTCTGGCTCTTTGGGTTGTTGCAGGGGATGATGACCGGGACACAGATCTCTTCCTTTGTGACACCAACACTTGCAAGTTTGATGGCGAGTGTCTCAGAATCGGGGACATCATAACATGTATATGCAACTTCAAGGTAAGACCACTTTCTCTATGAACCAGCATCACTAATCCAGGTTTAGTGTGTTGTGAAGGGTCAGGGATTGTATGACACAAATCTTGTATTACTTCGTCAATATAACATATTGTTACGATATTTTGCTGAAACATCAATACAAAATGGATTTTATATATTTTAAATCTTTTTATTGTATTGTATTTTCTTTTCAGCAAAATATTGTAGCAATATGTGATACTGTCACAAAACCATGTGGTAATGCCGATCACAGTTAATTAAATACTTTATAAATAAAATTAGTTTTCCTTTTTTTTTTTGATTTTTGCAAACTTTTGCAAGATATATCATTCATGGCAACAACATATCACTTTTGTTAAGTAGAAACAAAACACTTAAAACTATAAAATGATTAGTTCACTTCAGAATTAATTTCCTGATCATTTACTTACCCCACGTCATCCAAGATGTTCTTGTCTTTCTTTCATCAGTCGAAAAGTAATTAGGTTTTTGAGGAAAACATTCCAGGATTTTTCTCCATATAGTGGACTTCAATGGGATCCAACGGTTTGAAGGTCTAAATATCAGTTTCAGTGTAGCTTCAAAGGGGTTTACATGATTCCAGCCGAGGAATAAGAATCTTATTTAGCGAAATGATCTGTAAATTTTTTTTTTTTAAATATTATATTTATATATTTATATATACTCACCTAAAGGATTATTAAGAACACCACCTAATACTGTGTTTTATGTTTGACCCCCTTTCGCCTTCAGATCCCAAAGATGCTCAATTGGGTTGAGATCTGGTGACTGTGGGGGCCATTTTAGTACAGCGAACTCAATGTCATGTTCAAGAAACCAATTTGAAATGATTCGAGCTTTATGACATGGTGCATTATCCTGCTGGAAGTAGCCATCAGAGGATGGGTACATGGTGGCCATAAAGGGATGGATATGGTCAGAAACAATGCTCGGGTAGGCCGTGGCATTTAAACAATGCCCAATTGGCACTAAGGGGCCTAAAGTGTGCCAAGAAAACATCCCCCACACCATTACACCACCACCACCAGCCTGCACAGTGAGAACAAGGCATGATGGATCCATGTTCTCATTCTGTTTACACCAAATTCTGACTCTACCATCTGAATGAGTCATACCGTGAAAAAGAATTTTGGTCACACCGCCCAGCCCTAATCCCGGGCATACACTTAACGACTAGCTGAAACATTTTAAGACTGAACTGATCTCACTTACAGACCGTCTCTGACTCGGCACATTCGGGCATGATGAGTTGAAAGTATCAAATTACATTCCTTGAATCCTCCTAGAGCTTGTCTTTTTACTACAGTTGTTTTTACAATTTTTGTAAAAAAAAAAAAAAAAGTTAAATCCTTAGGGAAAAAAAAATTAAAACACAAATTAGGCTCAATCCCTACCCCTTGTTTTCGAGTGTACCCCTTGTCCCTTTAAACAGAGTTACAAGTTCCAAGGGGTTGAAATATTCCCAACGAATTGGAACAACCCTTCATGAACCCGATACATCGTCAGTCGACGGCAATGGCCTTGCCGTTACAGAGATTTTACAGGATTTCTCCATGACAACAACTGACAATCAGCGCAGCTCCTCTAAACTTTGAATAAACATGATGATTATAACTTTCCTTCCTCGAAATGTATGTCTTTTCTGATCGGAAAGGTAATTTATTGTACCATTTCTTAATTTAAATGAGTATAGTGCTATTATAAAAGTAAATAAAGTGCGTGGTGGAATCATCTGGCGCTAAATTTAAATGTTTAACCGTTCACGAAACCATCTCGCCGGTGATTTGCGATGCATTCCGTGAATTTTCTCTTAGCCCTCCATTTGGAGTCTGCATCTGAAAAATCTCTGTTTCGAGGACTATGTAGCCCTACCCCTTCGCCCTAACCCTCGATCTCAACAAGAATCGGGACACCCTACCCCTAGACGTGAACGCGCAAAACGGAGGCGTAGGGCCAAGGGGAGAATTGGATTGAGCCTTAGAGGCAAGTCTTTGATGCCATGAACTGTCCTTTAGTATTTCGCTGTTTTATGTCCAACTGATTTATAAGGGGATTACTAGAAAGTTGCCTGCTTTATCTGCTTTGGTCGTAAGATCACAGTGAAATGAAGACAGAGAGACTCGTTGCTAATAACATCTGAGTTTGGTCTAAATGAAAATGCATTAGAGTCCCTTCAAGGCCCTGAGCACATAGGCACTCAATGAGTCTGTTATTTTTATCCCAGCTCGCGAAGGAACATTAGTTTCTTTGGGGAGATAAATAGCATTAACTGTTTGTCCAACCCCTCTTCTTTTTTTGGTCCAAATAGGCCTCAGACTTCTCAGACTCTGATGGTATTCTGTTTTTAGGACAAACTCCATTCTGTGTCTGGCCTCAGTGGGTCACATTGCTTTAATTTGTTTTCAAGTGAGGTACTAATGCCATCGGCAAGAAAAGGATAAGCTTGATTTAGGCATCCTGGACTGTGTGCCACATGTGTGCAAGTGAAGCTCTGACGTCAGCTAGCCTAAATCTAATAATGGTCCATGACTTTATTCCATTAAGTGAAATAATTCATCAAAGAAGGATCGTCGAGTGGCTTGTGACGGGTATGAAGCCCTAGAGAAGTCTACAGTCAGGGAGGTAGTGTTGCTGAAGAGAGGAAGAAGGTTTGATCTGCCGATGAATAGAGGTCATTCAGCCCTTGATGTCCATTGAGTGATGTTTATTCACCTCACACCAGCTCTCAGAGGCACCTAGCACATCACTCATACTGTGATGTTTACTTAAGACTGGTTCGTTAATGGTTTTTTAAGTATTCATTATGTCTGAATGTTTGGTTGAATTTTACTTTCAAGTGTGTCTTTATGAACTGTACCACTGAGAAAAGAGAAACCCCCCATTCTTTAAGAAAGATGAATCACTTTTGCACTTATAAGTCTGATTCATTCTGCCAAGCTAAATTATAATTCACTAACCAATGTGGCCAAACTGAAGCAGTAAATATTACATGGTGCTCATCATTGGGTTGGATTTAGTAATTTTCTTCACTTTGGTCTTGTCTTGCACTGTGTTGGAAAGTTTATGATAATACTTTTTGTGTGCAAAAAAAAAAAAAGAATATTAAAAAAAATTACGACTTTATACAACTATTAATTTCCTTCTCTGTGGGCCTCGAGATTTCACATAGTGAAACTGCGCAACGGTGATTATACGTTACACAGCCCAACAGAACAGAACAACAGAACTGGAAGACAATACAATGCTGAATAAAGTCGTAGTTTTTGTTGTTTTTGGACCGAAATGTTTTTTCGATGCTTCAAAACATTCTAACTAACCCACTGATGACATGGACTACTTTGATGATGTCTTTATTCCCTTTCTGGACAAGGACAGTATACTGTACATACATTTTCAATGGAGGGACAGAAAGCTCTCAGACTAAATCTAAAACATCTTAAACTTTGTTCCGAAGATGAACGGAGGTCTTACGGCTTGGAACGACATGAGGGCGAGTCATTAATGACATCATTTTCATTTTTTTTGGTGAACTAAGCCCAATATTTAAATATTTTAATATTTAAGCCCAATATCAATTTAGCCGTTTTTATGTGATTTTTAGCGGCTGGAAAATATGCAGTAAAGCAATACAGTTTATGTAATGCAATTTGTAGTATGTCTTTGGACCATGAATAAGTTAACTTTTAAAAAACCCAGGGGCACAGCATGAAACAAGTTTGATGTGGCAAAGCAACGTGACTATTAAAATGGCTATTAAAGATGCATGTCTCTAAAACAGAAGCAGGAATTCTGTAACAGTGATTTTAGGTTTTGTTCAGGATGTTTTCAAGTGTTTTGACTCCCTAAGTTTACTGTATTCTACAAGTTGTATAAAAACTATATAGAACCATACGAATGTTATTCTATAATAACATTTAAATTTGCTGCCAGAATGGCATAATTACATTTTCTACCAAAATGAGTTTATGGGGTCATGGTAAACAGTCATACATTGAGCTCTTGGTCTCTTATGGTACTTTTTTATTACCAGTACCAGCTCGACTCGACTTGGCTCGCCTCGGCTCGACTCGGCTCGCTTTTCGTTACGTTTTCCATTGCAGACAGTATCGCCACAAAAAGTACCCGGTCGTCAAAGCGACGCCTTTCGTTCCTTGTTGCCCTATCAATCTCTCGCAGGATCCTCTCTTCGGCCACCAAACACAGGAAAGTCTGCACCTCCTTGTTTGACCACGGCGTATTCTTCCGAGTTGCCATAATAATAGTAGTTAGTTTAGTGACTATCTCTGGCCAAACTATTTAAAAATAGTGGGGTTATTCTGGATACTCCATCTAGCGCATGTAATGATAACGCAGTGAATGTTGACGATTATCTCTGACCAATCAGTAGTCGGCATTGTTTTCACGTGACATTTTAGTATTGCCTTAGCTCGCTCAGAACATCGCCGGAGGTGGTACAAAAAAAGTACCTGAAAGCTGGTACAGGTACAGCTTTTACACTGTGGAAAACCAAACAAAGGCGAGCTGCGCCGAGTTGAGTTGAGTCAAGTCGAGTCAAGCTGGTACTGTGTAGTGGAAAAGCGCTATTATATTCTTTTTGGCAAATCACAGATCAATAAAGATCTACAAAATCTACAAAAGATCTACTTTATTTCTTCTCTGAAGATATTTTGAAAAAAATGTTAATGTTTTTTAATGTTCCAACTGACATAACAACATTGGGGTGAATACATGAAGACAAAATGTTCTCTTTTTTGATATTTTAAAACTGTGCTATAGTTCTAGACAACATTTAAGAAATGCAATTTCAAAAAGCCAGCAGAAAAACAACTGGGTTTTTTTTCCCTGTCAGATTTTTCCCTCTTTCTAGCAAATCTTTGATTGTCCTCA
Organism: Cyprinella venusta; assembly: GCA_038021265.1. Classification (NCBI taxonomy): domain Eukaryota; kingdom Metazoa; phylum Chordata; class Actinopteri; order Cypriniformes; family Leuciscidae; genus Cyprinella; species Cyprinella venusta. The sequence goes on from CM075867.1 coordinate 23,139,232, forward strand.
TCTGGACATGTACCATCATGTCATAACGGATCGTGTTGTGATTCTGCATGTTCAGTCATGCCCGTGCGAATGACTCACTGTGTTATGACACCTCTGATCCAAAGCTCTGATGCTCAGTCATTCATGTACACTTTCATTGCCTACTCATGTGATTCATTAATGGGGGGTTATTGCTTAGCCATGTTTTTTGGCTTGTTTGCAAGCTAGTTTATGGAATTGTCCCTTGCCTGTTGATGATGTGTGGTCTTGATTCGGTTTAACTGGACTGATCAGTTATCATAGCATCTTCTGCTTGGCTCGTCTCTCAAGCACTGTTTCTGGTTACACTATCCCTCTGGCCATCATTGGATAACTGAGGTGTTGCCATTTTCAGATGGATGTGAATCGGTTGACTTAGCAAACAGCTTCTAGTTTGAGTTCTAGCCAAGGTGCAGCACTCAAGTGAACTTACCCATGAAAAACTGCGTCTCCTTCAGTTCTCCTTTAGCGTGAACTCTGGGAATGAACTCGCAAGGCGCGCAGACAGTGGCAGAAGGTGGACGACTTCCCTCCGGGCCTTCGGCTGCCCATCATAAGAGCCATTTTCAGCCAGACCTCTTTGCATAGATTTCCATGCATTTGTGATCCTTTTATTCTTCCGTCACATGGCTTTACCGTGGCTGGAGACAGATTAAAAGTGGGGCTTTATTCCCTGGTGCCATTAGACAGTCCTACATGACTATGACAATGAATCATATTGTACAGGTGCAATACCAAAATGTGCTTGGAGTGCCTGTAACTGCAAATTCGAGTGTCTTCTCATGTTTGTGTGGAGAAATAGGCCATGAGATGTTTTGTGTTACAGTGATTCCACTACAGGTAAAATGGTGTTTTTCAGCATGAGTACCTAAAACAATAATGACCCCGTTTTCCTTACTTTGCAAGCACACAGTGTACATAACGATAAAAGGGATGACTTTGAATAAAGTTATACAAAGCTTTTTCTTGGTGACTTCATATTATTTTAAATCTGGCATCTGTAGTACACCATCTGGAGCGCACACATGTTTGCTTCTTGTATCTTGATTTTTCATCCATTTTGTTTTACTGAAGTAAATCTAATAGATTCTCAGTTTACAGTCTGCTACTTTAATGTCTAAGAAAATTGTTTGGTTATTTCTTTCTTTGGTATTTTTAAACATTTTTAGTATTTTTCTGATGAGAAAATTGTATTATGACACGATTTTACAAAATATGAGTGACTGTTTTTTTCCTCCATTATTATTATTTCCATTGTTGCAGTGTCTCCACCAAAGAACAAACATACTAAAAAAGAAATAGTTTTTTTTTTTTCAGAATGGCCTTTGATTTAAAACTAAGGTCTATGTTAAGCAATAAAATTGATTCAATCAACATTCGTTTTTTTAATGTATTCATTTTATAATGCCTGCAATAACCATGAAATCATTATTGTATGATTAATGTAGAATTCAGCTTGTGTGCGGTCACAGGTGTGTGGATTTATTGGCTATTTTATATTTTATTGTGGTTCCTCCAGTCAGAACTCAGAGTCAGAAATTAGCTTTTTAGAAATGTGTTTAAAAGTAAAGTGTGTAATTTCTTACCCATAGAAGACGGAGCTAGTGTTTGAAACCTGTTTAAAAATCATCGGTTTGGCAATTGCGTTTGGTGCAGAAATAGTGGTGTAGAAATCACACTCTTCTGCTTAAAATGACTTGCAGAAATGCATTTAAATCATGTCGGGCGCAATCCATACAGGACTATTTTTTTTATTTATTTTTTTATGTCTAAGCTTTTTTTTTTCATGTCTTTCACCCCTAATAGCTTCTCTCCATGAGCTGCCACATGAGATAACTTTCACCAATATATAAAAAATGAAGCAATTAAAATCAGGAAGGAAGTTATTTCGGGGTGGAATTAGGTCCAGTTTCCTGTTAAAGTCAGTCTGGTGGGATTGAAAATGCAGTTATTCTGGCAGCATCCTGACTATGTTAGATGTGGTATGTGTCATACATCCATGTACACCGAGTCCCTCGGCTGGCAAGCGCTAGACATGAGATTGGTTGGTGGTTTGGCATCTGGAGAGTCGGTGGTGTGGGGATTCTACCGAGGTAGGTGATATTCGCTTGAGCCTGATGCCACTCAGGATAGCAGCATCTGTATCAGTCCCCGCGTGGCTCTCCTCAGCCTGTCAGACGCTATTACCGAAGAGCCGTCTCCCCTGACAGGTCCCGGGAGCTCCTCGCTGGGAAGAGCGTTGCTCTAATCAAGAGCAGACTGCCAAGCGCTTGCAGAGCGAGGCATGAGCCTTTCTGCCCTCCCCATAGCCTCCCCCCACCCTCATCAGAGGCTAACAGCACGCACATGGGCATCCTGGGAATGGGGAATGTCACTCAGTCACACAATGGCAGGCACGTCTCTGTGTGAGGGGGCGCAAAAAATACATCATCTGGTGAGACATGCACCAGATTCTTTTTTTTTCCTTCCTTGTTTGTGCCTCTCCGGGATATCGTGGCTGATCTGCTTCTATTTTTTCCCTCCCATGACCTTGTTGGCCACCGTCCCTGAGAGCTGTCACAGATAATGTGCTTCTTTAAGAAAGCAAGCGTTGAATCCGAATGCACTGAGACATAGTTACTCTCTTACTTTCCCCAGTTGAAACTGGAGTTAAAGGAATATTACAGGTTCAATACAAGTTAAACTCAGTTGACAGCATTTGTGGAGTAATTGCTTTAAAAATGTAAAGGTTATGGTGAAGCACTTAACTACTGTGAAGTAGGGTCCAAAAATTCATATCCGAACTCAAAGGGACCCGTACTGTGCTACATGGAACCGACCTGGACCCATCTATTATTTGAAAGCTAGACCTGAACCCGGTGGGAAGACACAGACGCGACTGAACCCGATTGTCACATATTCCACACTAAATTACTATTTACAAGTCAATTAACCATTTGCATTTTCGACAAATAAAACTTGTTTTACGCAATTTTAGTAATCGTCGTCTCCCTTCTTTGACCTGACTGATGCATTGCAATACTCTACAAGAAAGTAATATTCATGTTATTCCACTTGGTATTCCAAGCTTAATCCACTCATTATTTCAGCTTCATAAGTCCACTTGATGTCACGGTGATGGATAACAAAGCATTTTCGAATAAGAGTAATAATAACGGGCATAATAACTTTGACTGTTTGCCCTTTGTAACTATACTAACGATTGCTTGTTTAGTGCCATGGCCACTGACATTAATATTATTTATTTGCTTTCATCTCTGTGCTCTCTGCACCGAGTCTGACCACCAAAACTTTAAGATTAAACAAGACGGTTCACATATTAATTATAAAATTGGGAGAAAGTGCAAAGCATGTCAATGGGCTCTATGCACGGCGGTATTTCCGGTGAAGGTGTAAGGATGCTCGATAACTTCTGCCGATCGTAGAGTCCAATGCAATGCCGAGAATTTATATTGAATTTTATACACCATGGTTATACTAAAGAAACGTTAGTCACAAAAACAGACAAAACAGACACCCCTGTCAAACCTTTTGTCAAACCTTTTCATACTAGGCATTTCTAAGTTCCTCAACTGAAGCGAGCAACATTTTAGAATGATGAGAGAACAAAACGCATGTGAGTGAGCGTTCACCCTCTCGTCCTTGTGCGAGACCCTCCCGTTCACATTCCTTCACTGATTTAAGGTCAACTCATCCCTTTGGTATGGGACTAATGATCTGACAGAAAGGCCCAGTTTTCCGTCGACGTTCCCTGGAGCTTTTACTCTGTCACAAACGCTGTGCTAGACATCCATCACATCACAGACCCAGCTGACAGGGCCACTCGAAGACGCTATCTCTGTCTTTTGTCACAAACCACAGGTGTTCCAGTGCCTGGAACAGTAAGTCTTCTTAGTGCAAATGCCACTCGTGACATCTGAGATTTTCAGATTTCAAGGTTCGGACAGCCTTGTGTTTTTCAAGGAAACGGTGGTTGGAGTACCATGGATGTCACTGGAATTCAAACAGACGATGTCCTGACTTGTTTCTCCGTACCTCAGGGCTTCGACTCCATCTTTGACAGATTTGTTCTCCTGATAAGGATCAGCTGATGTTACTGATACACAGCCGGTAGGCTTTACGTTATCTTAATGGAAGAGAAAAAAAGAGACTGGGCAGACTTCTTGTCTGTGACTGTCTCTGTACATGTCAGATTGAGCTGTGTGCGCGAGTGCAAGCAATGTCTGTTTGCAGTCACAGCCGCTCACTCATGGTGCACTTTGAGCATCGTTATGGCCTCTCATGTTTCTCGAGTCGTGCTGTTTCAGCCCTCATAATGTGCCCAAGGGTGAAAAGAAATGCTACATAATGCTTAATGAATTAAATGGGTTATATCATGTTCCACAATGCATAATTAACTCGCTATGCCTGTTTCATCTCAAGCTGTTGTGTACCCACTGGAAAGTAGACAAGTACACACATTTGCTTTTCTTATATCAGATCAAGAGTTTTTTAGCGCTTCTCAGTCTGTTGGACCATATGGGAGTTTTGCATCTGCACTCAAGAAACCGCTGTTTTAAATATGACACTCAAATTCCACACTTCCTCGTGGATATCCTTACATTCAGAGTTTCATTCGCTCACAGTGTTGGACAATAAACACATATGACAACCTCACTCCAGTATTTGTACATGTATCTTAACACCCCTTCTTGATAGTCTTATAATCTTGGACTTTCCAAAAAGTATCAAGTTTAGAAGATGTAGACCTTTGAATATTATCGTTGTTGATACAAAACACGAAAGTGCGTGACTTGTGGATGTTATTTTTTCACCTTGGAAGCGGACAACTTGAATTCACTTTTTTAAATTATATTTCTATGATGATTTTTATCCTGTTGTTGATACACGAAGTAACCATTGAGAACATTAAAGTAGCCACGAAAAAGCTGCTATGATATTACATTTGCTTTGTAGCAAAAGACATTTTTCACCATCAAAAAATGTTCCAAACACCTTGAGAGTGATTTAGTGACGACAATTTTCATTCTTAGCCTAAAATAATAACCTTGGGTAAACTAATGGAGTCCTCCAAAACCATATGAATGTTGGATCAGATTACTTTAGTATACAGCACAAGAGTGACATTTTGGTGGTGCAGGATACAAGTCGCTAGACTGCCGTTTCCTTATGGGAGTGTGTTGTCTTAACATGTCAGCAACTGTATACGGTAGTTTTCAGTGCTGTTAGCGCTTCCTCGTACAGAACTGTAGACGCAGTATGGAGTCAGTCTTATCACCGCACCGATCGCTTCTGCTGCTCACTGTGTCTGACTTTAATTGCCTGTCTTGGTTCAGTCTAGCCCTACTGCTTGAGAAGTTTCTTTGTGTAAGCTCAGGCAGTACAAGTAGTGCCTAGCATAGATGGATTGACTTGTCAGAAAGAGAACAGCTGATTTGTGCCTCTGAATAGATGAATAGATCATCTAATAGATGGACTGACTGATGCGGGAATGAATGCCTGGGTTGGGGAAAAAAAACTGATGGATGGGTGAAAAACAAGGAAATAATGGGCTGCCACTTGCTAGCTCTAATACTAACTCTAATAATGCTGCAACACTTTTCTGTTGGCTTCCTGCCTGTGATTAAGTGTGACATCAATTCTAGGTATAGTGCAAATGAAATGTTAAAAAGCGGTAGCACAGGTGTCTCCGAGTGATGTTTGCAGGGACTTTTTCAATGTTGTGAAGAAACACAGGCTTCAAAATAAGTAAGAGGTAATGAGGGAAATTGGAGCAAAACAAGACCTCTTTTAGCCAGAGCACAGCCCCACAGCAGCCCCTGCAGGACAAAACAGGAACTTCAGCACCACCGGTGGAGGCTCAAATGAGAGGTATCAAAACACACAATGCATTACAATCAAAAGTTTTAGATCCTTTGAGCCACAAAGGGAAAATATTGTAAATATAATACTTTGTATACTAGCAAACCTGCTCACATATCCACAAATAGCTTTGAAACACTGTCAAATCTTGGCGGTAGACAAAGAGACAAAATGCAGTAGTATGCAGAGAAAATGTAACCCCCAATATGCCTAGTGGCGCACCGCCTTATAGTTAAAAGTGCCAATCACCTGTTCGTTTTGTCGATGCACATTAACTAGATGTCGCTAGTGTAATTTGAGGTTAAGAAGCTCAATTTATGATATCATTATTGTCATATTCCATTGCTAATTTAAAATACATTATTCTAACAATCTTGACAAACGTTTTTTTTTTTGTTGTTTTTTTTTTTAATAATAATATATTTTATTTGCAAAGCGCCTTTCTCATATTTCACATTCTCACATCTCAAAACAGAAAAAGTAGGCTTTGTAATAAAATTAAAGTGCAGCTTAAAACAAAATCAAAACAATTATACATTCAGCTCAATACAAAGAAATAAACAAACTGATTAAAGTGCTCCTATTTTGCTATATTAAAAGTTCCTAAATTTGTTTTGGATTTCTCCTACAACAGGATTATATGCATCCAAAGTTTAAAAAAAAAAACACACACACACTAATTGTCTCATTATATACACTGCTCATTGCCTAATTTTGAGTCTGAAAACGTTTTGTTTGAAGATTCAGTCTCTGTAGACCCCTCCTTTCCAAAAACCTACTCTGCTCTGATTGGTCAGGTGGCCCAGTCGGTTGTGATTAGTCGACCACTTATAGCACGAGTTAGAGACAGAATGATCATTACCATATCACAATTTCTGTTCCATAGGCTTCCTCAACCCGATCTCACGGGAATTCGTACGAATTTTACGAGGTGGCTAATTCGTAACAATTCGAATGACCTCACTCGTACGAATTAGTACGATTTTTGTGAAATCGTACATATTTTACGAATTGGCCAATTCGTATGAATTCATACGATTGACCTACCCCTAACCCCGCCCCTAAACATAACCGTGGGTTTAGGCAATTCGTACGAGTGAGGTCGTATGAATTAGTACGAATTAGCCACTTTTGAATCACTCGTACGAATTCGTACGAATTGGTCGTGAGATAGGGTAGGCTTCCTCAGCTCATGATACACAGTGATACGAACAGGAATGATGGCATTAGTTTTTTTCATATCAATTCCAGCGTGTCTTCATCCTTTTGAAGTGCATGCAAAGTAGATTTGCAGCACTGAAAAGAGCATCTCCTCTGCATCCTCTGCATTCCTCTCCTCTGATCTTTAAAAATTTGCCCCTTTTATAGTCACAAACAGCTATATTATGCACTGCATGAAAGGTAATTTTCGAAAAAGCATTTAATCATTATAAACCAGGTTAATTATTTCTTAAAGTTTGCAATAATATTGCAGACGTCCCCTACTGAAGCAAATAGGAGCTGTGCTTGCCTGTTACAGAATCTGCATACACCTGCCTGTGGTGTTACAGAGATGCCAGTCCAGTAAATTGACTTGACTTAAAGTTACTTAACAGCCAATTTGTGTTGTGAGTCATTTTGTTTTTTTTTGGGTGAAGGCATTTGTCGACCTCCACCTTGAGTGTTTGTGTATTTGGCCTCTGTTGGGAGGCTCATTGTGTTAGATTGCTTTCGAACACATGCTGTCTGGCCTTATGTTCGTCACTTACATGTTTCTTTATCTCTGTGGTCTTTTTGCTCCTTTCTATGCCTGTCCCTAATGTGGTGTGTTACCACGGGCGTCAGTTTGGTTTGAAATGTGCTGGGGACAGAGAGTCTGAAGTGCATTTTCAGAAGTGCTGGGTCCAAAATTATTCTAAAATGGTCTAGTGGTTGATCTTTTGCCAAGCGTGTCAGAGGTGCGGGTTCTAATCCACGCTTGAAGTTCATCGAAATTGAATATGTTCATCATTGGTTACAGTCTATATCAAGAAGCGACACATTTGTGTGCATATATTGTGATTTCACCGGAATGGATAGTCTCCACAACAACGATAGATTGAAAAGCGCGTCCGAGTGAAGACAGGGCACGCACCACAAGAGAACAAATATGCAACTAATAGCCGCGGCAACGAGTGCTCAGCTTGGGTTTAAAACTAAAACAATTTAAGCTAGATCTCTTATTTTATAGCTAACTAAATGAATGCTCTGCTAGTTAACCTGAGATGGTTTTTTTGTTTGTTTGTTTCTAAAAGTGGTGGGTACAAAATGACGTGTGATAGAATTGACACCTATGTGTGTTGCTATGTATTGATTGTATTGATAGCAAGTGAGGTCCATTGCTTTTTAAATGCAAGAACACCAGTGTGAACGGCACATTAAACAGTTTGGGACTGCTGTGTAGTTTGTGTAATCCAGTTGTCTGCAAACAAGAAAATGCTTGTCTAATGCTACTTTTTTATCATGCTTTACTTTGAAATGATCCAACTTTTTCTGCAATGGAATTGGACAGGTATATGTGTATCATGATAGAGCTTTTCAGCCTTTTCAAGGTCCTTTCATTCATCATAATGCTACTTCTTCAATCCTAGTCCTCTGACCTGCAAGTGAAAAGCAGTTTTTTTTTAATAGCTGAAGTGTCTGTCTGCTCATTTAACTGTTAGTATGTCAGAGACTCATTGCTTGCCCTCAATTTATTTCAATTAACTTTTCTATCATAATCACCAGTTATTTTTTCCTCAAAGATGAAGCGCTAATGCACTCCTTCCCCTCAAGAGGTAAAGTTAAAAGGACTAAACCGCAGGGGCTCTGCAAAACAGGCATTTCTCTGGGCATGCTGGGGGCTGCCTGGGGCTGGCCAGCCTTTCTCACTATTGCATCATGCCAGGCCAAAAGATTGATTGAACACTTGAAGCTGTAAAAATGTCAAAAAAGTAAAAGGTTTAAAAGTGGGAAATATCCATTTCACTCTCTTTCTCTCTCTTCCTACTCCTCTAATTTTTTCTCTGTTTATTTCGAGATCATCTCAATGCTTTGCTCTTCTGAGATTTCACTGTTTTTCTGTTCGGGTGTCTCGGTTGCATTTTACTGTCACTCAGTCTTTTCTAACACTCTCCGTCTCAGGTGTGCTAGTTGTGGATTATTTTTATCAAAGAGAACTCAAGTCGCATTCGACCTTAGTTGAATGAGATTTTTTTTTTCTTTTTTTTTTTTAAACAAATCTGTCACTGCTCAAGGGCATTAGATCAAAGATTGGCCCTTGCAATGTTTAAAACTCCAACTTTTTGGTTATCGACCTGGATCTTTAACCACTACCGCACACCAACCCCATACATGAATCTTTAGTCGTTTCAATCCATCCATTATTCATACACAACATTGTTTTTCTGAATGAGTCTTTGAATTATTTACTTGACTGATTCATTCAAAATCACTGATTAATTTGGGAACTAAATACCCTGTGTTGTAGGTTGTATTTGCTTTGACTTTGACAAACAAAAAAATGGTACCAAACAAAGTCTACACTAGATGCGAGTGACAATTCAGTAGTAAACAGAACCTATTATAATCATTGAATACTGTCTTTTGCAACGCAACAAGTCACCAACGGTAAACAGATGACCCATTCTATTTCCGGTTTCCTACACACTCTTGCATTTCTGACACAAAGGTCAAATGGATTTGGATTGTTTGCTTCGACATGTCCAGTGTAAACAGCTTCAAGAGCCATTCACACAGAACTTATTTGTGCATTCCACTGCACTATTCTATTGATTTTCTATGCATGTGCTAGAAGGATGTGTTTGACAGAGTTTCACATGCAGAGTTTCAAAGATGTGGCAAGTTAACAAGTAAAAAAAAATAATAATTACGTATCCAGAGACCTTCCCCCAACCTTCTTCTTCTATATGTGGCAAAAAAAATCTCTATATATATATTCATTCATGCCTGTCTTTTTCCTTTTTTATGTGTTCCACTTATTTCTATTCATTCAGTATAATCATCTCATGTAGACCTATTTTTTTTTTTCTATTTTTCCTCCTATTTCACTTCACTCTCTCAGGATATCTTGCCAGTGTTGGCTTAAAGCTTTCTCATCCTGCATAATATTGCTTCTCAGCCGATAAAACAGCGAGTACAAATCCCGCTCCAGAATCGATGGGCACAGTTATTCCTGTGACCCCTGCCAACCAGCTGGCTTCCAGCCACACAGTGCCTCAGCCAACATGTGAGCTGACAGGCCACTGCAGCCCTGCACATACCTGTCTCCCCAGGGGCCAGACAGACCCTGCCTGCCTGACCAGACAAAGTGTGTCTCTGTGTGTCCAGGTGCATGTGTGTGCAGTCTGTTCAGACTCTTCCAAAATACCTGCGTGAGGTTTGGAACAGCTTCATTTTCCACCAGGCCACCCAGTGATTTTAAACTACCTGCTTCTCATGAAGTGAAGCTTTAGTGGGTTTTAAAGAGATAGCATAGCATATAGGATAACATTTTTGTCTATATTGTGCAAACCTTTCCTCTTTAAAAGTATAACCATTTATAACCAAACAACCTGAAACCATAAGTTTGCAAATGTTTCACATAATTTTGTGATATATTCCTCCCTGGCATTTTCTTTCCATTTTCTTACACTGTAATCTTTTTTTTTTCTCTCTTTTTTTCCCACTGCTTTGAGAGCGTGGGCAGTGTAGTTGGCAGACTGTATTTCGACCCTTCGGTGCTCACAGTAGCTTAATTCGCATTCAGATCACGCAATTCTGTTCTCTGCTGTAAGCTCATCTTAAACTCCCAAAATAAAGCGGTGCTAAAACATCACAATTAAGCTGTGAGAGATATGTAGGTCAGTTTCATGCTTAATTATCATTCTTGCAATACAATAACATGTTCTTAAAGAAAGACTCCTTTGTTCCCATTTCATGATATACTTACATAAAATATGAATTGTATTTTATTATATATATATATATTTTAAACTACTCATAATATTAATACTATGTTTCAATGAATGTGTTATTATTTATTGATTTTTAATATATTTAAATTACACAAAAAAGATAATCAGATAGTTAGTAATACTAAAAACGTATAATATATAATTGTATTTATCCAAATATTTTTTTTGTTACTAATGCTTGTAATCTTTGACTTGAATTTTGGCCCCATGTTTTCTTAATCTAATATTGTTCTCAAATATTTTCTAATGCTTAAAATCCCTTCTATTTCAGTGCAACAACGATTATGTTCCTGTGTGCGGCTCCAACAACGAAAACTATGAAAACGAGTGTTTTCTGCGGAAAGACGCCTGTAAACAGCAAACCGAGATCCTGGTGGTTTCTGAAGGATCCTGTCCAGCTGGTACGTTCAGTCGTGAATTTGGTGTGTATGTCTCTTGAAAGTTAATCCACAGCCTAATCATTTGCCAATTACATTTATTAACTGTGAGTTTGAAGTTAGCAGATTGAGCAGAATTTCCATGTATTCACCCCTGTGGTCTGAAACAGACAGAGAGTCATGTCTGCGTTGTGTTAAACATGTCTTCAGTTTCTTCAGTTAGACAATACCCATAATATCTAACAGGCTAGAGCTGTGTATTACTGCTTTGTGTAAAGTTTTGCTATGTTTTAAAAACCTAGTGAGCTGCATCCTGAGCTTTTTAAGGCATGAATGTTGTTTCTCAAGACTGGATTGTTGTTAGAAATGATTTCAGATAAACACCCCCCCCCCCCCCTTTTTTTTTCCTTTTATTTATATCATGTTCCTGATTGTGAATGGGTTTTGCATGTTTTAAGGCAAATCAAAAACCAAATGATATAAGCGAAAGTGTGCTCTGTGGTCAATTAATGGTATACTGCAGAGAGTAAAGCAGATGTTTGGTGTTCTGGGATTTGCTGAGTCAGACTCCATTAAACAGTGCCTAAACACTGAAACCTCTAAAAATGATCCCTAGGGAGGAGAGAGTGTGGGAGGCGAGTATTTGTGCTTATGGAGCATCCAGAGAATGAAATGTTCTCTACTGGCCATGTGTGCCTGTTTTTGTGTATACAGGTAAAGTCATAATTCAATCCCAGCAGGATGTTGGTTCTCATTTACTTCTGAATGTTCGAGCATGTACTTGTCTGTTGGTGCTCTATAAGGTAAAAAGCAAATTTACTGAAACAAGCCACAAAAAAAAAAAAACACACAAAACAAGTCTTTGTCTCTGTCATGCTTGGATGGTGCCACTGAATCATCTCTCATCATCTCTCTGTTTGGCTGTCTCTCTCTCTGAACACTTTCCTGTCATCTTTTGCTTTTATTTCACTCTTTATGTTCATGCATTGAGTGCACATCAGACCAGTCCGGTTTAAGTACCTCATGGATATAAATCTGAAAATAAATCTACAAATGCAGTTGTGATTTTGCGTACTTCCAAAGTGTCTCAGAAAACTTGAGGTTTTTTTTTTTTTAATATCTTTCAATGGTTTGATTCTTTGAACCTCACAAATCGGACAATAGGTCTTCTGAATTGCCTGCACAGCTTGGCACTTTGTAAATATTCCTTCATTTCCTTTGTTTCCTTGGCTATTGAGTAATCTAATTAACGACATTTATTTTTGCAGAGACAAGTAAAGTTCCTAAATGAAGATCATTTAAATACGTTGCAATGCTGTGACTGCTGACTTTCAATCCTTATTATGAAATCCATGCACAGGTCAGGGGTTTAATTGCTTAAATGATTTACATTTTTTTATGAAGTTATTTACATTACCTTTCAAAAATTTGTTTAGGGAAGATTTTTTTTTTATGTTTCTAAAAGAAGTCTCGTATGCTCACCAAGGCTGCATTTATTTGTGTAAAAACAGTATGGTGGAGGTACAAAATATATTTTGTAATGTTATAAATGTCTTGACTTTCATGGTTGATGTTTGAAATTCTGACCATGTTCAATTCAGATTCACATGCATAAACATGCATGTAAGGTCAAGGATTACATTACGTGGTTGAACAAAACAAAACAAAACAAAAAATCCTAAATGATTTCTGTCCAAAAAGAGCTTTATGTTAGACCAAAATAATATACCCGCAGCCGGATGAGTTTTTCACACTTTCAGCCCTGAGGGCATTGAAGAAAGAGACAGAGAAATGGACTGCCTCACAGTTCTGATGCTTGTACCAGCTCATCTAACTCTTTGACACTGATTTCCTCTCCACTAATTCCCTGGCAAATGATCCAGCGGCTGAAAGATGACCTACCGAGATAAGTGAAGTGTATCACACTCTGCTATTTTCTTTATTTCTCCAAGGCTGGTTGCAACTTGGCTCCTCTGTCTTCATTCATACATCAATATCATAACTGAAAGTGAACACCTTCATGCACCAGGAAATAGAACATTGATTGTAATAAGTATTTCAGAGAAAGTATCAAAGGCCGCATATCACATCATATTAAATTTTTATAGTATGTCATATTTTCCTCTCTGTGTCTGACTCGTAGTATTAAATGCTGCTCTTCTTTTACGAAATGTCATTGGCATGTAAACATGGAAAGTCGTGTGTTAAAGCGTTCCTCTGTCATAGTTTTTGTTGTTTTTTGAGTTAAGTCAGACTGCAGTTCTTTAATCATTAAATATCAGTAAATATGTTTAAATATTTTTGAAAGAAGTCTTCAGATGTGGTTCTGTGTTTGACGCTCTCCATGGTGCTGAATGTCATTCCACATGTGTTGAATGACGCCGAATGGCATCAAAAGCACGCCTTGTGCTTGTCAGTTACAATCCTTCAATTCAAAGTATTGTTGTAAGCTTTAAAAGTTTAGGTAATATTTCAAGTCTACAAGTTACTAGTCACTAAATTTAGCTGTTCCCATTCACCAACAGTCACTTCCAATTCGGTTTGGTGAAATCCAGTTATTACACTTGGCTACTAAAATGCTACTAGAGTGTTGCTTAGTTTCCCAAAATGAGTCCTTGATGTGCTCCAATGACACAGTGCCAAATTTAGTGAAGTATCACGGAGGTTAGTATATGCTTCTCTCTTTTTCTGGCATTGATAAGTGGGCTATTTACCTCACAAACGGTAGCGAGTTCACCGCTGTGCTGCTGTAAGATCAGTGTGAGTAATGCACTGATTAAGGAGACGGGCCAGTGCTTATATTGAGTTTTCAGTGCGGCACAGGGCAGCTAGCCATTAGCTTAGTGGTGCGTAACTGTAGAGAGGAGTAAGCACTTTATTTTCAACATTAGAAATGGAGGTTAAGATAGCTTTTCTGCATAATCGCACTCCACGTAGTGCTAAAGTAGCTTTCGGCATGCAGGGAGTATGCTTCATATTACAAGAAATATCAACTTCTTTCTCAAAGCATTCACATAAACTGAGGACTGCAAGCTCAACAGGCTGTTTTATCAATTATTCTTTGTGCCTGGTACTGATGTTACATCATGTCCATGTCGGTCAAGCGTACTGTTCTTGAAATAGGTAATTGTGTGTTGTAACAGCGGCCGTGGCATGTTAAATCACAGCTGCATTTGTCTCTGCTGACAGAGACCATCTGCCTCTGAGCCACAAGCTCAAGTTTTGCTGAACCCATGGCATCGTGGGAGCCCAAGGAAAAGTGCAAAGTCACCTCATCACACATTCTTCCTGATAAATGACAAAGGCAGAGGAGATGCATAACCCGCTGATACCTCTGAATGAGAAGCAGGTTTCTTACTCTAAATAAGACTCCTGCCATTGTTTCATGCCCGCAGACTCAGCAGAGTCCAGTCTCACAGGAAGAAGTGTGCAGAGAAACAGGCTGTTCGTCTCGCTTTACTTCCACCCTCACACTGTGAAATAGTCTTTTTGATGTACTAGGGAACTTCATGATTTTTTGAGGCTGTGGAAGGTTTTCCACTTTTTTGATCCAATGCATCAGGACAGATTCATTGGTTCTGTATAATGCTTTTATGCTTTTGTATTTTAGGTCTTCGGTTTCTATCAGGAATTTTGAATTGAATACAAGGATGGAAAATTGATGATTTATTTTTATGCATTACACTTCTTTAGTTATTGATCTTAGACTATATTTTAAATTGTTATAACCATAAAATCCATATAGATATCATATTTAAACCATAGCTTTCTAATATTTATTTCGGTCATCTTTGATATTAGTTTCATGACTACTCATAAAAAATAAAATATGATCATCAAAACATTATTTAATGTTTACTGTATACAGCCCGCTCTCTGTTATAGTAAAAATCAATTAGATTTTAATAATGTTCTTGCTAATGTATTTATTAATTATTTGTGAAAAATTGATTTGTCTAAATTGTCAATAGATAGTCTGATTACTATTATTTATATGCCAGGCTTTAGAGAGTTAATATGAGTCATATTTTCTAATTGTATACACGTATACACAAGTTATATATAGGGTACAGGTGAAAGTATTTTGACAGGTTTAGACCTATTTTTTGTATTAAAGCCAAAGCTGAGCGTTTTTATGTCCAGATGGCCAGAGAGCATCTCTCAAATATTCAAAGACACATTGTGTGGGACATGTCTCTGATTCAAGAACATAATTGTCAGGCAATTAGAAAAACTGACAGCAAATAAATCGGTTTGAACTGTGTGTGTGTGTGTGTGTGTGTGTGTGTGTGTGTGTGAATGTGGTTCTGTAGGTTATTTTCTCTTTTTTAATCTGAGGGAAAAATCGAGTATTTTATTCTGTCTAAGGGATTAAGGATGAAATTCATGCTTGATATAACACATAGTGCTACACAGGTAAATTGTAGTGTGAATGTGTGTTTGAACTTTGAAGATGTATATTATGTTTTATCTTGCTATCAAATCAAAATGATTATATAAAGCACATTACAAACAACAGTTGACCACTTTGTTGTATAAAATCTTGCAATGGATATAAACAATTTAGACTGCAATGCAATAAAGTATAAAAAATGAGTGTATATGCATTTATCTCCCTCTTATATCATTTGTGCATCCCACTTCTAACTACAGAAGCCAAATGCGTCACATTTTGATCTTTGATCTTCCCACAGTTCAAGTACACAGAGCCATATCTGTAATGTATATTAGAATAGTATGCCCAGACTCCAGAGAGCTAGATGAGCAATAATGTATGGTACATGTTTTAGTCCATCCATCCATCCATCCTTTCATTTTCCGTTGAGAGTGTCCTATGTTACGGGGATGCATGAGCCCATCCCAGAGTTTCTAACTGTAGGCAGGAAAACACCCTGGACAGATGGACAGTCCATCTCATGTACAGAGTTTATATGTTATTTTTTGTTGTTGTTGTTTGTTTCTTTGTTGTTGTTTTTTTTAAATACAATTGTTTTATGTGGTCTCTCAGTTAACATTAAGCCTTATGAACGGCATGCATAAAAATGGTAAAGAAGTAGAAAATTCTTTCTAAATTAGTTTTACAAGCAGTAAAACCTGTGTGAATTTTGACCCTTTCACTAAAATGATATAAAGACTTTGGAGAAGACATTGATCTAATGATCTGCTTTTTGTGTTTTATAGAGGCTGGTTCAGGATCAGGAGATGAAGGTAAGGCAAACCAGCCAAAAAAAATTCCCATTTGGACACATGAATTTGTGTGCTTGCTGCTCATTAAATCACTCTGCACTTGTTTACACTTCCCCACAAATGATGCTCATAAACATGCACTCACTTTCTCTCAGCCTGTCAGCAGTCAGTTGCTCTCCTCCACAAGCCGCCCACTGAAACTGAGATTCAATTACGCCCACTCACGTATTGTTCAGAGAAACAAAATTATTACACTTTTCCCCCAAAGTGCAATGTCTGACTGACAGTAGAACAGTCTACGGCTCTAGCTGTATATTAGCTTCGCTTGAAATGTGTCACTCTTCTTTGATTTAATCTCTCGCTCTTCCAGTCAACCCTTTTATCCCTCTCTCTTGACCGAACAGGCCACATCCGCTAATTGAGTAGTGTAACCCCTACACTGCTGCTTATTGTTCGCCTGGAAAAACCCAGACAACTTCCGGCAAATTTAGATTTTCTTTGAAAGTTAGTCTGGCTCATTTAAGCCCATTTCCAATCTGTAGAAATCAAGGCACCAATCAGAAACGTCGGGGCAGGTTTTACACGATGACGACAGCGCTGAGATTTTGAAGCAGATTTTGTAGCCTACATTACAAAGATGGACAGTAGCACCGCATTAAAGTACACGAGATCCAGGGGTCGGAGTTGGATCCAGATCTAAGGGGTGGATATGGGCAGGATTAGGGGTGGGGTTAGGGATCAGGGGGTGGAGATGGGTAGGTTTAGGTATATGGAAGGAGTTGAATCTGGATTTCGTGTTCTGCAGTAAGGACCATCTCAAAATGGATGCCGCGGTCAAACATCACTCGTTCAAATCATCTATCGCATCTTTTTTTAAGCTTTTTGAGCATTTCCTTTTTGTTAAAAAAATTAGCAAAGAACAAGACTCGGGGATGTTTCACCTCTGCTCGGCATAGGTCACCCCCTTCATCGCTCTGATTGGTTTTAGGTCTATCCTTGACGTCAGTTGGTGGCACCCCTCTTGAAATGATTTGTCTATGACGCTTGCCAGACTAAAACTCAGTTACAACTGAGGATGGTCTGGTTTTAACCAGGCTAGCTTATTGTGGTCTAAATTTTCCAACAGTCTCCTATTTGCTGTATGTGGTCTGTGCTTTTTGCAAATAGCTGCAGCTTGGTTGGTATATGTGTCATTTGTATGGGACTATTTTCACTGAGGAGGTTAGGTAAATTTATATATATATGTATATATATATATATATATATATATATATATATATATATATATATATATATATCTTTATAGTTTTTAGAGAAATTGAATTCTATCCGGATAGGAATGTCTTTGATTGAACACTGTAACTTAAGCAAAATATCTTGAAGCTAAAGCTAAATATCTATCTAGAAACTCTTGTTTACAACTTTCTAATAGTAGGTAGGAAAGTGATTATTTAGTGCAATATTTTCAAGATTTCTCTAATAGTTAATGTTGGCTTCAGTTCAATAACAATATAAAAGCCAATTATTTAGCAAACAGCATGTTGTCTTTAAAATAAATTGCACTTAACATTTGCTTACACAGTAAAAAGGAGTGTTCCATGACAAAAGTTCATGGTTTAGAAAACTTCTGCCCGAATAGTGACATTATAGTGCTTATGAATGCACGTCGTGAACTTCTCATTTACCAAGTCTCCCAACTAAGAATGCGTAGATATTTGTTAGACAAATGCCTTAATCCCTTAATGTTAGTAGAGGACAATAAATAACTCTCTACCGACCAGAAAATCAAATGGTTTAAATGCAGTGAATGTGGAGAAGACAATATAATGTGGGGAGAGAAGGAAATATGGATAGAGAGACAAAAGAAGAGTGATAAGAGACCGGAGACCGCGCACATCGATGCAATATGTGGAGAAAGGAAAGGAGAGGGAAAGAGAAATGGAAGGCTGATAAAGAGAAAGATAAATAAAGAGGAGGAAGAAAAGATGAGAGTGATAAAGGCTGGGGTAAACGATTGCAGTTTATGGATGGAATGGAAAGGGAGTGCGAGAGAAGGGCATTAAGGTAAACACAGCACCATTGGTGTGATAAAAATCAAATGTATTTCAATGGCTGCAGATAAAACATATGGGTCGCTTACTGGGCCTGGATGATGCTGGTCACTAATGGCAAAGCACAGAGAGAAGCTTCTCAGGATGTTTGAGTGTGACAGGCTACATGCGGCATAACGTCTCGGTTACGTATGTAACCCTCGTTCCCTGAGTAGGGAACAGAGATGTTATGTAGGATGAACGAATGGGATTTCGCTTAGAATGCCTATCAACTTCGATTAGTTCAAAATGAGGGGAATAGAGAATACACATATGAACCGAAGGAATGCATATGGAGAACACGGGGGTGTCCAGCCGCAAGTGGAATATTGGAAACATTGCATTCTGTCTACATAGGTGCGGAGGGCACGTACTGGACGGAGCAGTGCCAAGGCAGGGTCTGCCTCCTCCAGGGCCAGTGCGGCACGACCAGAATGTCCTGCTCCTCGTCCTCCCTGACCCTGCGCAGGGTCTGGAAGGAGGCTCAGTGGGGGAAACGCATACTTGCGGTCAGCTGTGCACCAGTGCATCCGTGCCGAGCGTCCACTCGGTCAGGGAATAATACAGGTCGCAATGGGTCGAGTCGAGTGATGGTTGATGTACGCTACAGTGGCGGTATTGTTTGATCAGACTAGTTCGTGTTAACCCTTGAGCAACACCCGGAAGCGGTGCAGAGCAAGACGTGCTGCCAGGAACTCGAGACAATTGACATGCCATAAATGCTGGGGTCCTGTCCTTTGCACTTGGCACCCCAACCCGTGATGGAGGCATCTGTAGAGACAACAACATGCCAGGAAGCTAGTTCCAGAGCCCATAGAAAACTGAGATTCGACCACGGAGAGAAGGACTGACGGCAGGTCGGAGTAACTGGTACTCGGAGGGTGTCGCGTTGCCACGCCCATCTCGGGACTCGGTCGCAAAGACAAAGCTGAAGTGGTCTCATATGAAGCAATTCGAGTGGCGTTGCCGCGGCTGCAGATGCCATATGCCCCAGGAGCCTCTGAAATAGTTTCAGCGGAACCACACTCTTGCCCTCGAATTGTCTCAGGCAAGTCAGCAGTGCGCGCTCACTCAAGAGCTGCGCGGACATCGGGCCCGAATCGATGTCCACACCAAGAAAAGAGATCCTCTGCACGTGGCAAAGTTTGCTCTTCTCCCAGTTGACCCGAAGGCCCAGACAGGCTAAGTGCCGGAGCACTAGGTCCCTGTGTTCGCAAACCTGGTCTCGAGAGTGAGCTAGTATCAGCCAGTCTTCGAGATAGTTCAGGATGCAAACCCTGTGTTCCCGAAGGGGAACAAGGGCTGCCTCGACGACCTTCATGAAGACGCGAGGAGAAAGGGCTATGATCTTATGATCATGATCTTATTTGACGACGCAGTCATCAATGATTAGATCAATTAGTTATAAAGGTCAAGAATTAGATCAAGAATTAGATTAGATCAAGAAGTTATAAAGGAATATTTTCAGCTCATTGATGATTATTAAAAAATAACTGGTTGATCATCTTAAATGAGTCATATCCTTATATGTTGTTTTAGTGCAACAATTGGATAGTATTATACTGTAGAAAATAATGGGAGGGAATATAGTGTAAAAAAATAACAAAATTATTATTAAACAAAATAACATTAAAAAAATAAAATGAAATCAGTTTGATGATTTCTCAGTTAGTAACTTGAGCTCCATGCTGCTCTCATGACTGGCAGAACACCGGCAGTGTCTCTTACATAATGTTACAATAAAATAATAAAGTGAGTACATGGTAAGGTCTAAATAGACAGTTTTAAATACTGATGACATTTATTGTTAAGTTCAACTAAATTAGTTTAATTTTCTTCTGCAGGCAGAAATTCCTTTACGCTACATCCAGAGCAGGGGTGTGTTTCCCGTACAACTATGTCAGCCCGTTCTCATCCTTTAGCGTCTCATAAAACGCTATATGACAAAACGGCGCTATACTACGCACATGGCACCCTTTATCGTGAATATAACACGCGAACCCAAGACGTCATAAATCCTTTAGCGTGAATATGACACGCAGACCCTACCCCACACCTAAACTTAGCTCTCACAGCGCATGTTATATTAACGATAACGGATGCCATGTGCGTAGTATAGCGCCGTTTTGTCACATAACGTTCTATATGACGCTAAAGGATGAGAATGCATTGACTATGTAGTTCGCGGCTTCACTACCATAGTATAATGCATCGTTGGAGAAATCAACTAGCTAGTCACGGCTGTTTCCCGAAACCCACTGTCGCAAAGTATCGTTCAACCACGTTGGTTTCGCACGTGGTGGAGTAATAACTACTTTTAATGAAACTGTTTGAGATCCAATTAACGCTAGATTTTTTTATATATATATAAATTATAGACATGTCATCTGAGGACTATTTCTAGTAGTTCTCAGTTATTTTGCTTTATTACCAGACTCAATATTTGGCTCGTTTCTTACATAGTAGAGCACGTTCGCACATGCACACTCTTTAAACATGGTACTTTAAATCTTTTGAAAAACTAAAAGACGTAAATCACATTTGTATGTATTCTAAATAAAAGGCACTGGTTGTACTGAATGTCAGCTTGCTTATTTTGCTCAAGATAAGGATTTATTATGTCAAAATGTCATGCAATATAGAAACGATCCCTCTAACCACAGATCGAGAGCTGTTGTTCAAACCACACAGCTGTTTGCGAATGTTCGTTGGAACGATTGTTTCGGAAAACACAGACTCGTTGAACTATGCTGATAACGACAGAACTTGCGACCATATTTGGCTAACGATGCTTTCGGGAAACGCACCCCTGGATGTCACGACAAGTGGACTGTGACAGAGAACTATATGTTTATTTACTGACTGCTAGTTTTCTCCTTTTTTGGGGTTCACCTGACAGAACGAACTACTTATAAAAAAATCGAACTACCTTTTTATTTTTATTTATATAATTAATTATTTATTTGTTTGTATTTTTTATAATTTTCTCTCTTTTAATTCCAGAAGCAAATATATTTGTTCCATCACTGTAAAGCAAGGAACGCCTGATTTTATTCAATGATTAATCGCTGTATCACTTCAGCTGTCAAAACTGCAGCAGTACGGCTCCACCAGCACTTCATTATTTATAATTACTTCCAAATGAAATCCATTTACTGTGTATCCAGGGCTCTGCTTCAAGGATCCATTATGTTTTTAATTTTGGTAAATTTTCTATAATCAATACAGACACAGGAAGCAGTCTTTAAGGGACTTGGTTTGTGTGCTTTGGGTTTTCCTTGTGTATTTATTTAGTCTTTGCCGCTGCGGTTGACCTTGTTTGATCTTTCACATAAAATGGTTGTTAAGTCGTGCCTTAAAATGTTCTAAAACACTCCGCAGCTTTTACTGGAGGGAAATTAATGACCTCACGTTCCTGAGGTGACGACAGTCAGCTGCACAGCCGTCTCCGGGTGAGGACCTTCCTCAGTCACCGTGGTATCACCATGGTAACAAGCTTAGAGGACTGAGAAAGAGAATAATCTAATCTCCCCATTTCAGCTGCTGCGATAAAGGCGGGCGCAGTGCCGTCTGGAATGGGAGGTGAAGACTAAGGAAAAGTGTCTAACTGTGCTCAGAGTTTGCTTGCTTTACATTCAAGCTGAGTGTGAACATGTTTACTGTTTCTGTACTGCAGTCCTTACTGAGTTAGACATAGTGTTTATCAGTATCTGGCATTGCAGCTGGAAAAGGCTTTTAAAACATCACAACGGATATAATTTATAAGTTCATCTGATATAAATGCCCCATTGAAAAGCTTGAGTTTATATACTGTAACTAAGACTGAATCCAGTGCTTAATTTAAGCTGAATGAATTTCAGATTTTAGATTTTGGGTATTTGCTTTTAAATGATAAGGCATTAACAAGTGCATTTCAATGTGTGTGTGAGTTGGACATTGTAAGCGCAGGTTTATGCAAATGTATTTGGGGGTTATGTTTTTGCTGTTGGCTCTCAACGTACTATATATTTGACCAATCAGCTTTCTTAAGTCTCATAGGTTGATGCTTACTGCTTAATGTTTGCGTACAGTGTGACAATGCCGATTTTTGCGTTTGCATTTGGAGCTTGGGGAGTGTTAATTTTAGGCTCCTGCTAATCAGGGGTGCGTTTCCCGTACAACGACGTAGTTCACTGCTTCACTACCATAGTACGATGCATCGTTGGAAAAATCAACTAGCTAGTCACGACTGTTTCCCGAAACCCACTGTCGCAAAGTATCGTTCAACCACGTTGGTTTCGCACGTGGTGGAGTAATAACTACTTTCAATGAAACTGTTTAAGATCCAATTAACGCTAGATTTGTTTTATATAAATTACAGACATGTCATCTGAGGACTATTTCTAATTGTTCTCAGTTGTTTTGCTTTATTACCAGACTCAATATTTGGCTCTTTTGGCAATATTCGGTTCTTACATAGTGGAGCGCGTTCGCACATGCGCACTTTTCAAACACGTCACTTTAAATATTTTGACAAACTAAAAGACGTAAATTCTATTTGTAAGTATTCTAAATAAAAGACACCGGTTGTACTGAATGTCAGCTTGTTCATTATGCAATATAAAAACGATGCCTCTAACCATAGGTCGAGAGCTGTCGTTCAAACCACACAACTTTGCGATGCTGTTTGCGAATGTTCGTTGGAACGATGGTTTCGGGAAACACCGAATCGTTGAACTATGCTGATAACGACGGAACTTGTTGACCATAGTTGGCTAACGATGGTTTCGGGAAACGCACCCCAGGTTAGCAGGAGACACAAGCAACAGGAGTTAGATCAGACAGACATCGATGTAATGGTAGAGGCAAGATCGTCATCGGTGAGAGAGAGTATCACTGATCAACTAATGATATTTGGTCTCAAAGTAGCTGTATACATCACAAAATAATACATCAGGTTGTGGTTAGGGACGTGCAGAAATTTAGCATGTGGCGGTAACATGCTGTTTCTAGTTGGTAGATAGCTAGGTAGTAATCTAGTAATATAACTGAGTAATGTGACACACATGAAAATGGATCATTGCATGGGCAAGCATAAAGACATGTTGAGGCTGCTAAATTTGGTCTGTCACTAAAATATAATTTTTCCATTACACAATTCCATCATGTTGAATTTACATGTACAAGTTATGTTTTCTAACTAAGAATTAACTAAACTGAGAAAGGAAAAAAAAAATAAGTCAATTTAATTGATTTGTGTGGAATGATCAAATCATGTACATTCAAAGCACTTTTTTCTGTGTTCTTATTCTCCATTGCTGAATGAAAGGGATTTAGCGCTTCCTTAAAGTATGAAAATTGAAAATAACATTGAAAATGGAAATGACTTTATTCCACTTTGTTCTTATCACAAACAAGACATAGATTTGCCCTTGTTGCCTTTGTGAAAACCCATTTCAGAGACTAAGCTATTTCCAGCCCGAGAAGAGAAAATGCAATCATTTTATGGCAGCATCTACTCATTCGCGATTTGTTCCGAGCTCTGACAAATACCTCCGGAGTTATTAATATAGTCAGGGTCTCCACAAATGAAATGTAAATCTCAGGCACACGTAGAAGGAGACAAATCAAATGAGACAAAGGTGTATTGGGGGCTGTTTGAACCTTCTGTCGCTCAAAAATAAATGTGCTGTTTTAATGTGGGTCATCCTTGGGGCAGAAGGGGATTTCTATTAAAATGTATTTTGGGAAATATAATATAATGATATGGGCAGGCTGGAGAGAATGTGAAAGTGGCAGAGAGGATGAACAGGAATCACACTAGACACAAAAAGATGAGCTGTTCACGGCAATAGTGGGATTATATGGAGATTAGCGCGCTAGATGGGTCAGGAGACATTGTGATTGATGAGCCGTGGCAGGAAGTGACAAAATGGCCTCAAGGTCACAAGAAAAACTTAAAGAAAAGTGCAGAGTTCATTTTGGCTTATATACAGTAGAAGCAAACAGAAATGACACAAAGAGATATTTGATTTTTTTTCTGCAAATAAAACAGAATAAATCATATAAACATAGAAAATGGAGATTTACAGTCCAGGAGATGAGAAAGAAATGTATGGAGAGAAAGATAAAAAGGAGACAGAATGGATCAAGAAGGATTTTTACAGTATACAATAGTTGCATCTATGAGGAGTTTAATCTCGTCCCAATCATTGATCCTACAAGGACACTATTATCTGATAATTGTGAGCTTCATTTATTGACTCCCACTAAAAACAAACCAGCTATACAATCTGTTCTGGTTAAAATCAGAAAAGCATCAGCACTCTGTGGTGCAGGAATTCCCATCATAACAGCAGTCTTCATCTCCCAAATTACTGGAACTAGCTAGGCCTAAACTCCTTGGAGACAAACCTCCGTGTCTGAAATGTAAACATCTAAGGGCTTGGTTGTTTATAGAGCTTTCAATTCTTAAAGGATCATTTATCCTGGGATGCATCTGCAAAATCCACTGAGGTTGGTGGTTTGTTTGACTGTCTTTGAATAGAAAATAGAGATGCGAGGAGCTCCGCTGGGCTTGAGTCTGGAGTTTATGCTGGATCTGAAGGTGTTTTGAAATGGAAAATTACTTCACATTTCTCCAGAAACATGGCAAGGGTTATTTGTGGGCTAGAAGCATAATCGTTGATTACATTTGAACATCTGTTTTCCACTTTCTTAAGGCTTTTTGCAGCTGGATTATTGACTACTAGTGCCTTCTGTTAACAGACACTTCTGATCAATGGTTACAGGTGCAAAATGGGCTCCAAAGTGATCAAATCACTCAAACCAAACAGAGTGTCAGAAACATGTGACCACATTTACTAATTATAGTGTAATGCTGCAGAATTATGCATAGCAGCGAAGGGCCACTCACTCGCCTGTCAATCAGTTACTTTAAAACAAGTGTTAAACCTTGCTGCTTACATCCCACTTCAAAAGAAAATAATCCTAGAAGCATACATGCAAAGAGGAGAATGGGAATGGAAGTAACACTTTTTGTTTGAGCATCAATAAATCAGTGGTTTGTTATAGATCTCTCAAACTTTGATACACATTAGCTACATTTATCTGCTACAACCAAAACTCACTTGGATGTGTACTACACAATCAAAGCTTATGTGAGTTCATGTCAAATACAAAGAGTTATGTTACAATACCCACTACTGGGGTGATTTGTGCAGTAACACAAGCTGGGGAGGTAGGTAGGTAGGAGGTAGGATCCACATTATCTAATTTATTTTGAAGAACAAAGAATATACAGTTTTGAATAAATTGAATTATTCAAAGTGACAAAAAAAACATATGGCATTTCTTTTAGGACTTCACATTCAACACAAAAACAATTGACCCTTCGATGCTACGCCTGTCAAGCTTTCGCGACTGGCACATCTATTATAGTGTGGATGCACTGGTGTCAGACATTCCCAATTAGATAATTAGTAATTTTTGGCGAAATGTGAAATGTCTGAGAGAGCAAGACAAAAGGCACTGCAGTATTCCATTCGAGGGATATATTCACGACATAATATGCAACCGATCAGCTAAAGCTAAAGTCTATAGTCCCAGCGCAGGCAACAGCTGCCTCATATGCTGACCATTCAAATGGGAAACACAAATTAAGGAACATAATAATTATAAATCAAACAGCTTTTCCATAAATCTTGTGGAATAACACTAACACCGGGAGAGCCACGATCGGATTGGGTTAAAATTACTTAGTCAGGGGTAGTAGGCCGTCGATTAACAAAATGCTGAAATATATTTTAAAGTATGTCGGTGTTGCCATCCACCTATTTTTATGTGAATTTTTGGTATATCATATAAAAACACTGGGTGAAAACACTTGATATGTCAAGTGTTATATACCAATGCATTATCATCCTTGGGCATCATATAGTGACACTTTTGAAATTTTGAAGTTCAACACACATGGCACCCTTTGACACTAAATGGTGCCATGTGCGTTGGATGTAGACGCAAAAGCGTCAGTATATGACGCCTTGGGATGAGAACGGGCAACCCTACTTGATATATGACATTTCCCATCGAACCATGTCATGTGAACAAATGTAAAAGTAAGCAGCTATATTTATTATCATGTTAATTATTGTTCCTTTCTCCCCAACAGCAGGGGCGCGTTTTACCCCCAAATACAGTACCATCACATATTCTCCCGTTATTTAAAATATGTTATCAAAACAAAACCTTTGTTTCAAAATAGTCTATCATTTTATTGATTCTCCTTTGCTAAATAAATCTACAATTTAAAAAAAACAAAAAAAAAAACATTAAAGTCAGTGTGAAACGGAAGTTGAGTGTCATTTTTTCTGTGAAACGGCTTCTGAAATTAGAAAAAAAATGTAGAGCAGGGCTTGATTTCGTCCTTCGGGAATTGATTGGATAGTTGGAGGTTGGGCATTGCAAACAAAATGGTGGCAGATTTGAACGCGATTTTCTGAGAGGCGGTGCACTGATAGCCGCACCGTCATCGGATCTGGCCGCACCTTTTCACCATTCCAAGTGACCGAAATAGATGACAGGATGTTTCGATGGGGGAGGGAAGGGTAATGTATTTGATTAAAGATTATAAGGGTACATGAATTTTTAAAAAAATAACGAAGGTCACAGATAAATCGTTTTTAATAAACACTACAATATTACATCTAAAAAGAAGATTTGTCAAATTTGATTTCATGCCGAATTTAAATATTAAATAAAATTACAGAATCAGCTTTGCGTTGCTGTCTGCAACCGTTTCAATAACCAGCCAAATTTCCACATCATGAAAAGCAGTAGTTTAGAAAAGTGCTAAGCTAAATTTCTGTGCCATTGGTGGTTTAAAAGAGAAAAAGTCAAATGCGCCTTTTACCCGAGTGTGCCTTTAGCCCCGTTGTACACCATATTTTAAATAGTTTATTTTTAAAGGCTCTTTAAGTATTTTGGCTCTTTTTTAAAATATTATTAGGCCGTGTGTCCACCAAAGCGTTTTTCCACGTGCCTGGCGTATGTTTTCAATTGTTTTCAATGGGAGCACCGCGTTTTTTAAACACCATGACCGCAATAAGGTGCTGAAAATGTTCCTGGCGGGCAGATGTTGTTAAAGGCCAATATCTAAATTTGGTTTAAGTCTCTGAAAAATGAATTCAAATTCCTTTGAGTTGTGAAATGACCTTTAACTTGATACAGAAAAAAAAAACAGTTGTTGTTCTACTGAGGTGGAAAACCTCACGTCATCCTTGCTAAATCATTCATCGTCAAATGAGTTCATAAGATCTGCTTCAGGGAAAATTGCATTGCTTTTTCTTTATAAATATAAAATTAGAACAAAGTGAAAAAAACATGGCAATTTTATGAAAGAGATCTAAGTTCTATCATATTTTATGGAATCATCTTTGTGATAGCCTATAGCATCTGGCACTTGTGTACCAGAAGCTTGCATTGCACTGCTGATTTGGATCTTTTCTAAAGATCAGCGGGTAAAACTGGAGTGAAAGATTGGCACTGTGGTGCCAGAAGGATTAGTGGGGCTTGATGGCAAAGATTGGCACCAACAGTGATGGAACATCTCAACTGCTCTCTGTGCCACCCCACTGTGTCTGGGAGTTCAGATGGAAAGACAAGGTGCCAGCATCTTTCTGCTCGGACAAACATGATTCACTGCAGCAGGGGGTGAGCTGGGAGAATTTATTGATGGTCATAAAGAGGTCATTGTATAAGGAAATCAAATGCTCCTTGATCTTTAAAGATACAAGCTTTATGTTCTTAATCAATTTATTGAAATTAGACTGCAAAACTTTCTTTTTCCACAGCATGTAAGAAATCCTTATATATATATATATATATATATATATATATATATATATATATATATATATATATATAAGGGTCTAATATGAGAGTGTGGTTTAGGGAAGGTCATCTAGTGGGTGAAGCAGTTGATATGGACATTAATCCAAATGTTAATTTCAGCCTCAATCCTGGTCAGATCCCTTCATCAAGGCTGGCTTCTTAGCTTGCAGAAAGTGACACGTTATTGACTGTACATCGACCGCTTAGCTGCTGGAGATGTTTTCTTCTGTCCCTTTGTGTTTTTTTCTCTTTCCGTCTGTCTCTTTGTCTCTCATTCTTCATCTGTTTTTGAACCCTCTCCTTGCTTTTTCTTTCTTTCATGTTCTGTGCTACATAGGACAAACATCAAATGGTGTTCTCTCCATCCTGTTTTTCTTCTCATTTCTCATCATCCTCTATTTTTCATCTCCTTTCCTTCCCCTGCACTCTTCCTCCATTATATTACTGAGAGTGGCTCCATCACGAGTGTTATTATGGGTGCCATCAGGGACCGATCATAGTCAGAGCTGGAGATCAGCATACGTGCTGGTTTATGTGTGAATGTAAGAGGCTCTGAACCTCGTAGCACTTCTCATGGAAGTATAATGGAGAGCTCTAGACACAACACAGCTGTATCAAATGCAAGTGAAATGCTGCTTATGTGGGGAGTGTACGTTTAATTTATATGCGATGGTAAAAGTCTTTCTGAGTGATATGAAATCTGTGTTTTTATTTTACACGGTTGACCTTAGTGCACTGTAATGACCTAGAGCGAAACTGATTCCTAGATCTTCTGCTGGGTCTTATAGGCGCTCAATGGAAGACTTCCAGCAAGCTTAATCTGGTCAAAGCTGGAAAAAATGAAGTTTTAAGCCGTAATTCCTCTCCTAATTCTTCTTCCCTAATCCCTAGAAAAAGGGCAGCTCGTTTCAGGCCTTCTTTCCTGAATTTCACACGTTGGCTCTTACTGCTCTTGCCAATTCAAACCCTCATCTGGCTTTCAAAACGCTCTCCAAAAGCTGTCAGCCAGTGGAAGAAAAGAGCCCCGGGAGCACTCCACAAAATTAGACACCTTCGCTCTGCGCCACCGTCGTCAGCGGATTGCTGTAATTACATGCGCAAATGGGTCATTGGCAAGGTCTTCTATGCTGTCAGGTGTGGATAGAAGAGGCAAAGTGCCAGAGTGGGTTTTACGACATGCTTTTCCCAATTGGACAGGGTTACTCTCAGAGTCTTACTTGTGTGAAGTGGGTTATAATGGACCCAATGTGGTGAAGACTCAGTTAATGACTACATGATTGGAACATTGAGAGCCTGGTACTGTATTTATCAGACAAATTTGCAGGTCAAATGTAATATACATCCTTTCAAAATGTTTAGTCATATATTACATTTTTACTACAAAATTATCCATCCAATTTTTTATCAGTTTTTTGATATTTTATCCCTTTGTTTCTAAAAAAAATACATAAAACCAAGGTTTAAGAGACCATTTATAATATCTACTCAGATACCAATTTGAAACGAAGAGTATCATTACACTGATGCACATGTAAAAGCTCTAACTAATCGATTTACAATATATGTAGTGTTTTTACTTGCCGGATTCAATTATTCATGCACATGCCTTTTTTTGATGGACAAACACTTTGTAATTCTGACATTCCCCGAATTTTGCAATCATTGCCAGAAAAAAAAAGAAAAAAAGAAAAGAAAAAAAACATTTTACTGCAATATAAAGGGAGGGAAAAAAATCATCACTCTGAGATTCTCTCAAAAAGGAAGTGTTAAGACGATTCCGTGGATCATGCATAATGCTTAAATGTCACATTAACCGCATAGAAGAAGCATCATTAGCTCGTAAAGATCAGTGGAAATCCAAAGATCCTCTTTCAGGCTATCATCTTTCCACTGTAAGCATTATGCTTCCTACATTCTATTGATTCAAAGATGTAATGTGTCCTCTCCATCTGTGGAGATTCACTTGACCTTTCTGTCCCTCAAGAGCTCATCGTGTTCTTGTGCGGAGCCATCTCTTCAGGGAGAATATGGAATGCAGGCTTTTCTTACATTACACATTTGTTTTTTCATAGAAGGCTGATAGAACATTGCATTTCAGTAACGTGTTAATCACACGTTAACCTTTAAACTGCAAAGTATATGCATGATAAAATGTGACCTTTTGGAGTCCCAGAAGAGCTTAACAAAGCGTCTCATGATTCTTTTTGTTTCACCAAATGTTTAGCATTTGATAGCGTTGATCTAATCTCTTTCCATTTCACAAATGGTGTGTGTGTGTGCGTGTTCTGAGCTGCTTTTTGTTAGATGACCCAGGAGTTATCATCCATCCATTCGTTCAAGGAATACCACTCAAAAGAATCATTTTCTTCTCATGTTCATGAACGAAACAATACAATTTTTCTAAGACCATTTGGTGCAAATGAAGTAAAACGAAACGATCTACAGTACAGAACTGCAAAACAATCATGTTTGTAAGCAAATTACTTAATATTCTTAGAGTAAATTCTGAAAATAAAACTTTTATGCAGTCTTGACTATGGAGCCCCACATTTAGATATTGTGGCCATAAATAAAACAATTGGCCAGTGGTTGTTTTGAGTTGTCTGTGCAAAAAACCCTGCCATTCAGCCAAATCAAATACAATATAAATGTGACTTTGTGTGTGTGTGTGTGTGTATGAGCTGGGCTCTGGACTTCTCAAGTAAAACTGGTCTAATTTTATGGATGTTGTTATGTATTTCACTGGAAAACAAGGTAAATATACTGATTAGGAAAAATATTTTTTGTACCCAGTCTCTGGGTACTATTTTTACTTCTCACAATGTGATCTTAGTTCATATACGGCTCTTCCAACTCAGACTGGAATGCTACCCTCATTCTTGCTATCTGTTGTGAAGGTCAGTTTCCATACATTGTGCAGGAGATGGGTGGCTTCATTCATCATCTGTCTGACAGCCCATGTTGTGCCCTAAATCCACCCCCACCTTTCTCCTTAGTTTCTGCACAAGTAGGTTTGTCCCATTAAGAGCCATTTTTTTTGGACACTCACCATCTGTCTTCTGTTCATTTGAGTTTCTCCTCTCCATCTACCATTTAAAGCAGAACCTATTCCTCTGCTCAGCATGTGCTCAGATTGCTACATTTTAATGTATAACGCAAAGACATTTAAGGTTATGAAACATTAAAAGCACTTTAAAGACAACAACAACAAAGACTTAAGAATCCTTCCATTATTCCCAAAATATATTTTTAAATCAATCATTGATCTTGGGTGTTCACACACAGTGTATCTTATTCTTAAACAGGATATTTTTTTATTTTTTTTATTTATTTATTTATTTATTTATTTATTGTCAGAGGCTTTAGATGAAAGCAGAGGGGAGTTGGTAATCGACTGTTTCTGGTCAGGGAAAATTGATTCAGAGGGTCCATTTAAAGCTGGATATAACCAATACAGCCCCTTCCCTCTGACACGTCTCTCATTTCCAGACCCTTGGTCCATAAAGCCACAACTCAGGGAGAAGCTTGGCACTGGGTTAATCGCTCCTGTCATGATTCGGGACAAGAGATGTGTTTGGGGCAAAGCTTGATCTATTGGTGCATACTTTTGATTTTAATGGTAGCCACTGTCTTCACACAATATCAAAATAAAGTAAAATTGGAGGGACATTTATTTTACTCTTTTTCGTGAATTCACTTTTACTTTTTCGTTGTTTGTGTCTCTAGGTTGACTATTTTTGAGCTTACAGACTGTCAGTATTAATATATTAGTTATGTGCATTTTTAGTGGCTCTGCAGGTTGAATCACTATGCCAGTGGGTGTCTTTTGAGTGAGTCTTTGAATCGTTTTCTCTAGTGATTCATTCGAATCACTGAATTGTTGAGGAACAAAACAAGTGGCTGTTTTTAAGTGAGTGAGTAAGTGAGTGAGTGAATGAATGAATCATTGAATAATTTACTCCATAGATTTGTCAGAACACTGATTCATTTAACATCAAGACAACATTTGATTATTTTCATTTTGATGCTTATTTTCATTGGTGGAGCAAAACGCACAAATTATTGGTACTATAATGTCTAAAATGTACTTATCTTTTGTCTAAAATGTACTTTACCTAACTGGTCCCACTTTATATTAAGTGGCTTTAACTACACTGTAAAAAATAATGTTGGTTTAACTTAAAAAAGTAAGTAACCTGGTTGCCTTAAAATTTTAAGTTGATTGAACTGGAAAAAGTGAGTTAATACAATGAAGGAGATTTATTTAATCATCAGAAACTCAAAATAATAAGTTATCTCAACTAAATAAATTATTTAAGTTGATTTGACAGAAGAAAAAATGTTGAGATAACAAATCTTGATTTTTTTTACAGTGATAATGGACTAACATTGAAATTACTAATTTGATACATTGTACTTATTGTGTTTTTTACATTGTACTTACATTTTAAAAACACCTGCATGTAATTACAGCTGTGATTAATTTATGAAATTACATTTGTAATTACACTGTTGACCCTTCCCTTACACCTTAACACGCCCTTACCCGTATCACACCTCAATAGCAGCAAAAGTGTTTTACAATACAACATCCACACAAAAAGTAATATGTACTTATTTTTAGATGTAAGTATAGTACTTAAAGCCACTTAATATAAAGTGGGACCATTAATGGTTTATTGAACTGTTGTATTGAGCAGTTGTACTATTTCTCATATTGCTGTATTGCTGTTTAAACTATTTAAAATAACTCAAAAAGATTCGACAGAGGGACAACAAATATACCGAAATAATTATTGAAACACCTGGGACTTTAACGTTGCTCTTTCTTTCTTTTTACTTTTCTTCCTTTATTCCTTCTGCCTTTCTTTTCTCATCTCTCTGTCTTTGCGGTATAAGTTTTAAAAATAGCACCTCATAATGGAGGGTCAGGATCCAAAGGGGAATGATGATCCTCCGAGGAGTAGACGTAATTTAAATTCCACGGCGTACGGGATTGCTTTTCCCCATCCACTGATGAGGGCAGATATGCGATAGCGAGGGGCTTTAAGCTTCGGCTCCTGGGAAGCCTCTATCACCAGGGAGCAGGAACGGCATATCAGAAATCATCATGATGAAATGAGGGGTGAGGCTGAGGAAAGATCAGTGGGGGATTTGAACTTCTCGTGAGAGCCAGAGACAAAGGCAGAATGAGAATTATGTCTTTCCTCTGTCTCTCCATCTATTCATGCATGTTTGCAT
This sequence comes from Cyprinella venusta, assembly GCA_038021265.1. NCBI lineage: Eukaryota > Metazoa > Chordata > Actinopteri > Cypriniformes > Leuciscidae > Cyprinella > Cyprinella venusta. The sequence continues at coordinate 23,172,850 of CM075867.1, forward strand.
GTGTGTGTGTGTTAGAGAGGGAGATAAAGAGAGAGAAGGAGAGATGGACTGTGATTGTCTGCTCATCTTGCCCCAAATAATATTTGTCAGACCTTTAAAAGCTTACGCTGGCTTGTCTCGTCTTTGTGTATCCAAGCAGGGAACGAGGGTTCGGCCGAGAATGGACAGAAGGAGACGTCCACCTGTGACATTTGCCAATTTGGAGCGGAGTGTGACGTGGATGCAGAAGATGTCTGGTAAGCACAAAAGCAAACTATAGGAGAACTAATACAGAATAAAAAAAAATAGACTGAATAAAAAGAAAAGATGCCCAGCCAAGCATTTCTTTAGTGAATTAAAAAGAAAAAAATCATCATATACTCACTGTATTGTCATTGTAAACCTTTATGACGTATTTTCTTTTGCGGAACATAGAAGAAGATCATTTGAAGAATGTTCACACTGCTCTATTTCATACATTGAAAAGCTGATGGGGACCAGAGGCTGAAAAGCTGATGGGCACTCTGTGCACTAGGGCTGCAACAACTAATCGATAAAATCGACAATAATGAATTATGAAAATCGTTGTCAATGAATGTCATTATCGATTAGTTGGTCTGCTTACGTCACAGGGAGCGTTTAATGCTGATTGGTTGAAACAGGCCAATCATGATGCTCTCTGAGGGACGTGAGAGAATGGCGCAAGGCCGATGGCGTGAGTGATAATGAACGACACCTGTGAGATGCACCGGTCTCGCATCTCTTATACGCACTGGTCTCGCATAATATGTCCCTTGGCCTCGTCCTGCTCGCCACAACCCTGATTTAGTGTTTTATTCCGTTATTTTAAACAAAAAAATCCAATTGTATTTCTTTGAAAACCGAAAAAATAATCTTCTGATTAATCGATTATCAAAATAATTCTTATTGATTAGTTGGTCCGCACTATATACTACTACAGTATAATGTATGTATTATACGTATTCTGGGGCATATTAACATTTTTGTGAGAAACTGACTAAAATGTTTTGTCATTCACAAAATTCTTGCCTTTTAAATCTTCCTTTACAGCCCTGGTGTCCATATACGTTCATTGTATTGAATCTGTTCAATAGCGTGGGGTTGGTAGGCTTTTAATGTTTTTGAAAATCTCTTGCTTGCCAAGCCTGCATTTATTTGATCAAAAATACATTAAAATGGCAATATTTAGAAATATTATTACAATATAAAATTCGTGTTTCCTATTTTTCTATATTTTAAAATTTAATTTATTCCTGTGGTGACAAAGTGGTTTCTTTTAATTTCAAACTCTTTCTTTTATGTGAATGCTTTCTCTGGTCAGTAACAAAGAGATTAGTTGGTTGTTTGATTTGTTGGTACTGTGATATGGCAACACATTCTCACCCCAAGGCGTCACCTTTGACCATGCGTCAAACATTGAAGCATGGTCAAAATGCTCCCGAAGCGTCAGTTAGGTGACGCCTTGGGGGTGAGAATGGGCTGGTGCTGCAGCTCTGATAACTCATTAATATTCAATAAAAAAATAAGCAGAAAACCACTATAACCAGTCAATTTGCACTTCTCGCTACATCTTTATGTTATATTCAATGAGAAATGGTTATCATTTCTAGAGAATCTATTTGAGTTGTAAACATGTGGGAAAAAAAATCCTGACTCACATATATTTAAAATGCACACGTGGGTGTGGAGAGGAGGTTTCCATTGCCCTGGGCATCAGTGAACAGCTCAAACTGTCAGCAAGAAAGAACGAGACTACCCTTTAATCTTAATAGAAGTAGGCCTCTCTTCCTCCCTCCTGCCTATCTCTCTCGGGACGTCTGAATGGAATTAGATGTCGGCCTTGGCAAAGACAGCCTGTAGATTCACTAAAGATTCAACAAGCTCTGGCTGGAGAGCTGGGGTGTTTGGAGGCATCAGAATGAAACAGCCCGGCCTCTCCCTCCTCAGAGATATCAGCACAATTTGAGGCATTTATACCTGAGTCGTAGGGATGGTCCCATGACAGGCCTCTCGCTCTGATACACTTGACTGCAGATGACTCACTCACCTCACTGTTCCCCCACCAAAAAAAATAACACTCTTCCTCTATCAGAGGTCCTTATTTTTTTAAGTCTCACTCCATTTTTCCATCTTCCTGAATCATTTGAAAGGATTACTGAACAAATGAGATGAAAGATTATAAATAAAATCAGTGCTATAAGCTGCATTACTGTAATAACATGTCATTGTGTGTTAGTGCACTGCTTGTGCGTGTATAGTGACAAGCACCAGATTTACTTGGCTGTTGTTTAGATAGATAGATAGATAGATAGATAGATAGATAGATAGATAGATAGATAGATAGATAGATAGATAGATAGATAGATAGATAGATAGATAGATAGATAGATAGATAGATAGATAGATAGATAGATACATAGATAGATACATAGATAGATACATAGATACTTAGATACATACATAAATCAACACTATCTCACGCCCAATTCGTACGAATACGACGAATGAATAAAAAATGTTTAATTCGTATTAATTCGTACGACCTCACTCGTACGAATTTGTACGATTTGTCTAAACCCACGTGACGGTTAGGTTTAGGGGCGGGATTAGGGGTAGGTCGACATTCGTACGAATTCATACGAATTGGCCAATTCGTAAAATATGTACGAATTAGCAAAATCGTACGAGTGATTTCGTATGAATTGTTACGAATTAGCCACTCTTTAATCATTCGTCGAATTCGTACGACTTGGTCGTGAGATCAGGTTGACATAGATACATAGATACTACTAATCTAAATAGAGCATTTGAAACATTGGGTTAAAGAAACAAAACTAAACTACGAATTACCCTGAAAACTGAGATTGATCCTCAACAAGTAGACTACAGTCTCTGTCATCATAATCAAGCTATAGAGAGAGAAAGAGAGGGTAAACTAAAGTGTGTGAGTTAAGGGCAGCTGGATAGACAGGAAGCGCACAGGCCATGTTGGAAAAGTTATGATAACAGAGAAACCACATGGCTCTTACAAATCAATAAGACATATCCCCTCACTCAACAAGATAAACACATGCTCACACACATACAGATGCCATCAAAACAACCTACATTTTTAAGGAAATCTCATCCCTTCTGTTGGACTCATTCGCAAAGCCATTATTACTTGATTTGCTATTGGAAATCTTTGGTGTGTGTGTGTTGTTGATGCAGTGCATTTGCAGAGTGTGTGTCCAGAGAACGTGAGAGGTGACATTAAATATTCATGCTCTCAAGACACATTAGCCTTTATGACCACTACAGACGGTCACATTGGAGAGCAAGTGTGTGTGTGCGTGTGCTTGTGTGACCATTACCAATAATAAATACATCTCAATATCATTGTGCCTGTTTGTTTCATCTCACATTCAGCGTTCCAGGCATGTATCTAAATTGCAATGCATTACAGATCTCAATTACCAATGGCAAACAATCAAAGCTGCTCTTGAGTGGACTTCATACCTTAGTTCAATTCAGTCAGTGTCTCTATTTAAAACAGATATTTTTTATCTGCACATTTGTAGTCAGTTCACATTATTCCTGTAGTGCCAGAATACAAAACGGCTCCTTACTCCACTAAAGCTCGCTGGCAGGGTGGAAATATTAAAAAAGAAAGTTGAAGAAAGAAAAGCACACACACACACACATACATACAAATAATGACAGATTTATAATTATACTGTCGTTTGTTTTCTGCAGTGAGAAGTGACTGGGGACGGCAGTTTAATTGTCATTTTTGCTCAACATGTTCCTGCAGTGGCACGCAGATGACTCATACACACTTTAGAGAGAGAAACTACAGATGAAACACCTGAATGCTGAGGAGACAGACCACAAATTCATATCTGTCATGACAACTAGAGTTTGGCCTTGTAATGAATGTGACAATGTTAAAGGAGTGGTTCGCTTTTCAAAAAACTTTTGCTGATAATTTACTCACCCCCATGTCTTCCAAGATGTCCATGTCTTTCTTTCTTCAGTCGAAAAGAAATGAAGATTTTTGATGAAAACATTCCAGCATTTTTCTCCATATAATGCACTTCAGTGTGAACCAAACGGTTTAAGGTCCAAAAGACGATTTCAGCACAAACCGCAAACTGTTCAAAGGGCTTTAAACGATTCCAGACGATGAATAGGGGTCTTATCAAGCGAAACCTATCACTCTTTAAAAAAAAAGTTTAAAGAGCAACATGCAGGTTGATTTTATTTCTGAATTAATACTTTAAATTGTCTGCAGAGGTCTTTTAAAAACACTTATGTAAAAATTACTAATGAAATCTCATTTGATGTAGAGATTTTGATGAAAATGCGCTAGGCTCTGGAATAACGCCTTTCCAGCAAGCAACGCGTCATATGACGTGGCCCGAGGAAAACAAATCAGCTCGCGGCCGCTTTCTCATTGCTGGGTGTTGATGTAGTTAGAGCAGTAGTGAGAGACATATAGTTTTAGATCGAAGCCATAATGGTAAATTATTGTGTTTGTGGTTGTTGCACGAATTCCAGCCTGTCAGGACATCATATCCATCATTTTCCTTCAAGGAAGAACAAGGCTTTTTGGTCTTGGGTGCGTTATGTGCGGGTGAATAGAGCAGACTTCACTGCCGCGTCTGTTAACACACACACTCGGTCGTTTGTGGCGCACATTTCACTCGCTTTAAATGGTATCACAAACTGCATTTGAAAAGCATTATTTATTTGTTGTTATGGCATGATCATTAGTCAATGTGGATAGTGCTAACCAGCTTGGATGGTCTGCATAATCACTGTCAGCATAGAATATGAGAAGACAAAACGTTGCTGGCTTAAATAAAGACAATCTAAATAGATGTTTAATCAAGAACAAAGTGAAATGTATGTTTGCTAAAGCAGATTTATTGCAAAACACCAAGGTATAGCCATACAGTAGATGAATCAGCGTTAGCCGCGGTGCTAACTTACATGAACTCACTTGCCCTGTATTCGCCACTGGTTTTCTCGACACCACAACTCTAACGTTACTTCTTTCCTCTGCCCATTGTTCGTCTCCCGATCTCCCCCTGACTTCTATCTCGCCTAGAAGGCTCATAATTATTTGCCTGTGGGTCATCATAGGCATATTCGTCAACATCGGAGAACGCGGTTTCGTCGTTCGCATCCATTGTAACCTGAGCCTGAACTTGAACAGACTGCCTCGCCAATCGTCACTTCCGGTTAGTGCGTTGTAGACGCGGGAGTTATTTTATCACAATTTTTCTCAAAAGATCGTTAATGGCTAAATATATATTACTCCAGTTCAGAAAATCTTGTTGTTTTATCGTCAACTTACACTATGCTATATAGGGGTGTCCAACCTGCATGTTGCACTTTAAGTTTTATAAGCTCAAATGCTCACCTTGTTCTGTTCTGTGATGCGTGTTCGTGACGCTCCTGTTCAAACTCGTTCATCAAAATGAACGAATCTTTTTCCGAGTCAATTTGTTCGCTTTGTTTGTTCAAATGGACATGGACATCTTGGATGACATGAGGGTGAGTAAATTATCAGCAAAAGTTTTTTTTTTTTTTTCAAAAGTGAACTACTCCTTTAATGTGTTTGGTTTTGGCGGAATAGATCTGCTATGCTGCTGCTTTTGTTGTTCGCGCGTACATGAATCGCCCTGCAGCAGATCTAGGTGGAGCAGGGGATGGTGGAGGGTTTCTGAAAGCACGCTGCAAATGATAGGCAAGTATTTGAATGTTGAGCAGCGAGCTCACTGATACAGCAGGAACCAATCAGCTGTGCTCAACAGAGAACGATGTGACTGCAGGCAGACTGGATCAAGGACCTTTCAGCATGTGCCAACTACAGTTTCATGACAGAACTTTGTATATCAACTCCTTTGGGAAATACCAAATAAACTCACATAACATACGCAGTAAAGACAAGATGACAGATATTTTGTTCTATCAAGCAGAAATGAATGGCTTGTTCACACACAAATACAAAGGCTGTGTGTGTTGCACGCCTGTCGCAAATGCTTCAATGCTTCTTTGTCTCCTTTTCAAGATAGCCTTTCATCCGTACATACGCACATGCACGTAAGCGCTCATTACCGTCACTAATGAAGGTATGTGAATAAGAGCAGCCATTAAAACGTGCGAAGGAACATCAAAGCATTGAAACTCATAATTTCCCGTTTGAAACAGAGCGTTGTATTATTCTCCGCTGATGCGTTCGCAGTGCTTTGGTTCCTAAGCCAGTTCTCTGGGCTAGTTATTAAGCCCCTGAGATGATAGTCTCAAGAATGTGCTATAGATCGAAAATCACTGCTGCATCCTATTCAGTCCCATCCACATTCATTCCCTTCACGCTGATCCGAGGAGATGACAAAAAGACTTTACTCATTACATTTGCAATCTTGACACCCTTATCAACATTTATAGAGTAGACACATAATAAAAACACTGTTGATGTTGGTGTTAATCTGTTTCTAATGGTAATTCATTCAGCCTCAAGCCAAATAAGTACTTATGAATGTCAGTTAAAGTAAATGGGAGGTTACCGTTCCCGCTGATGCAGACTTTTTGTAAAGAGGCCTGTATTTTTTACCATTGTAATCTGTGTATGTTGCAGTGCCGTAGTCTCGCAGGATGCCTGTGAAAATGCTGAGCTTAACACACTCATGATGGAGAGGTGTACATTAAAGTCATAATGTTCACCCTTTGCAGAACTGGCTCTTACAAAAGCAATTTTCTTGTATAGGCATAAAAACAAGTGTTGGTGTGATTGATTGAAACTACCAGCAACACTAGAATTCACAAAATGCTTCAAACTGTCCATTCAGGTGACTTTGTGGGACAGACTTGTTGTGTAGATGTTCTTTATATTTTTATTTTATTCAACAAAAATAATTAGAAGCACAATGGTTTTCAACATTGATAATTATAAGAAATGTTTCTTGACATCATGTGACACTGAAGAGTAATGATGCAGAAAATTCAGCTTTACCGTCACATGAATAAATTACATTTCAAAAGATATATTACAATATAGAAAAAATATATATTTTTTAAAAAAAATATTGGAATAATACTTCATAATATCACCATTTTTACTGTAATTTTGATCAGATAAATACAGCCAATAAATAAATCGTTCAAAAACAATAAACATCACCAACCTTTTGAACTAAATTGTATAAATGTGTTTTAGGGATGTCCCGAGCCGATCTCAAGGATCGAGATCAGGGTCGATTTAGCAATTTTTCAACTTATCGGTATCGGTTATCCTAAGTCCAAGTGTCATGATTTCTAACCTTAATTCCACTTTTTCCCCTTGAAAAACAAACAAACTTGATGTACATCTACCAATGTCTTTGTACAGTGATACATTATAGATTTATATATGTATGTGTGTGTGTGTTTTAGGCCTATGATTACAGTAGTAGTGGTTCTATTGGAAACACTCTGTAGTGATATATGCCCCTTTATTACATTTAATCCCCTGAGAAACTCTGCACAGCCCTGTATACATTGGATTGATTTTAATAACTTTAAGTGTGCCCCAAGCACTAAGAAAATACAAGTATCGGATCGGGACTTGGTATCGGCAGTTACTCAATTTTCAAAGACTCGGATCGGGGGCACAATAAATCTGATCAGTACTTTGTTTATTTTATTTTACTTTTATAAATTCATTTGCTGCAGGCCATAAGAAAAGTTTGATGATTGATATTGATATTTGATATTGATATTGATTCTTAAAATCTGTATTGATCATGATGCATTATAAAGACAGTGTACCACAAAATAGTATCTTTCTTTTAAGTTAGAAGAGAGAGAGAGAGATCGGACCATTTCAAAAGATGTAAACAACACTGGCCCAGAAGCACTTCCTGTTTCAGTTTGTAACTGTTTTCTTTATTTCACATGTAAAGAAAACATCTTAAAGATGTTTGTTTAACTCTTTGATTCAGTTTTAAATGTTCTGTAGGTTGTATTTTATCCCAGCTTTTATGTAGTGTTAAAAAACTGAAACAGGAAGTGCTTCTGGGCCAGTGTTGTTTACATCTTTGTTGTGCGCTGCTCATTTGGCCCGTCCGACATTCCAATCTGACATTTCTTGGATATTTCCTCCTCTCCATCAATTCCTGTCCTTTCTCTCCTAATTAATATTCATAAAATTGGTAAAAGGCCAAAAAGATACATTATTGCCAAATAGCCCATAAAAGATTTTGCTTAAATATAAGATGTGAAACGTTGAATTCCCTCCGGCAATTATTTTAAGTCCCCAGTTTGCATGTCTGAAGTGTTAGCTTGATCAAACAAGGTGTGACACTTACCTAATGATCTTTTTCACCATCTTTGATTTGACAGTTATTGGCATTTACTGTGTTGTTTCTCCCTACACAGGTGCGTCTGTAACATCGACTGCTCCCACATCAGTTTTAACCCCGTGTGTGCGTCAGATGGCCGTTCTTATGACAACCCCTGCCAGGTAAAAGAAGCGTCGTGTCAGCGGCAGGAACGAATCGAGGTCAAGTTCCTGGGTCACTGTCAGGGTAAGAAGACCATTTTAAAATCATTTATGATTACTTTATATAATATATTCATTTCTTATATTGTTACATGATGTCTTCTTCCATTTCATTTGCATTTATATAAGACAACGAGAGAGAACGCATGAAAAGATGAACATTATAAATCACTGTTACATAATCAAGTCCATTCATGTTCATTTCATTAGTCTCTGGAATATAGCAATTTTCAAAATATCATCTTCAAAATGACAATGTACAAATGAAAAAAAAAACATGTTTTATTATATAACCAGTGGACTGGCAGAGGCAGATCTGTTCATTTTAACATCTGAATTCATTTCTATCCTGTAGGTGACATGATTACAGGCACCAAAGCAGGAGATGGACAATATGCCAGGACAGACTACACAGGTGAATGTGTGTTTAATAATAAAGTTGATTTTAACATGTATGTCCCGTGATTCTGAAGATACCCTTGGATTCCAGCTGTTCTGACCCACTTGTGTGTGTCTGTGTTTTAATTATAGAGGAGAAGCCTGAGGTTTCAGAGGTGGCGAGAGGTTTGTACATCCCCTGCCCTGAGCACTATAAGAACTACTGTGTTCACGGAGACTGTGAATATCCCAACATGCTCTCAACACCGTCCTGCAGGTACACACACACATACACACACTCATGATGTGTCTGATCACTCAAGCATATCCCGTTTAGAAAAATACCTTGTGAATACGCTCACACGGCTGCTTATTGTGTATGTAACTCCATATCACAGAACTTTGTCTCCCCCTAGTGTTTAAACTTTTTTTAGATTTAGGTTTTCCAGCTAAACCAACCCGGTCTCATCCCAATTCGTCATTTAACTGACGTTTTGGGACGTCTTTTGACCATTCGTCAATATACGACTTTTTAGGGCCCCCTTAAACGTCGGTAGATGACGTTATGGGATCCTAACTCTACCCCATACCTAAACCTAACCCTAAACCCAACTCGTCACCTAACTGACGTTAAAGGTAAAGCGTCAGTTGTATGACGACCCGGGATCGTCATCTACCGACGTTTAAGGGGGCCCTAAAAAGTCGTATATTGACGAATGGTCAAAAGACGTCCCAAAACGTCAGTTATATGACGAATTGGGATGAGACTGTGTTAGCTAAACGAAAATAAGAATTTTCTTTGGCAGCTAGCTAGAAAAAAGGTTAACTTTTTTGTTTTGTTTGATTTGAACTCAAGTAATGTAAATGTGTTTGTGTGCATGGATAGAGATATTACAGAGAATGTGTGGACTCTTTAAAACAACCTAAGTCCACAGAGTACAAGCACACTCATGTAATCTAATGAGTTCATAATGCTGTGTTTCTTTCTTCAGCTGTCACTCAGGATTCAGTGGTCCACAGTGTGAAAATAAGGAGTATAATGTGCTGTACGTGGTACCTGGCTCTGGAAAGCTCCGCTACGTCCTCATCGCGTCTGTCATTGGGGCTCTGCAGGTGGCCATCATATGTGTAGTGGTGCTGTGTATTACCCGGTGAGTATAAACACACACCACAGCACGTTGTGCTACTGCGAAGGAAAGCTACCTCGTGTGTAGATAACACACATTCGCAGCTCTTTATAGAGTGCGAGGTCCTGCCAGCAGGAGTCTTTTTACACTCTGTGAAAGGTCATTGTTGAAGGATGTGTGTATGGTAGTGAAATCTAAAGCACTTCTAGTTGCAATAAATAACTCACCCATCTACTGAAATGCATCAGAGGGAGTGTTATCATGATTAACCCTTTCACGCGTACGATCACACCGGTGTGATCAGTCTTGGCTGGTCCCTGGAGCGTACGATCACACCGGTGTGATTAGAACGTTTAGTGCATCACGTGATCAACTGCTAAATTCAAACTTGCTCTCCCGCGTTGACTGGCGCTCAGCCAGAGACAGACGCACTCAGTGCTGTCGTATATCACAACTATTGAGTGTTTTCAACCACATAATGTTTATTTTACGTTTCAGACATTTAAATACACATATGTACTAGCAAAACAATGATTCTGAGTTTGTAAAATACACACAGCTGTCTATGGAAGCGGCAATAATAATCGACACGTTTTATTCATATCAAAAACACATTGTGTAAGTAGCTTAACATTTGACCCTATTCTTCTCCCAGTTCACCAGCCACTTACTTTCATGTATTTCGTGAGAAGTGGAGGAATTGACGTTATAAACCAACAGATCCGATTCTCGGAACTGAAAATGAAACTAAAATGGCGCCGCCCATTGCGCATACAGCTCAACTAACGCGATCGTTATAAAGATGTCTAAACCACAAAACCCATCCACTTGCACATATTTGACAATCGGAATATCATTGTTTTATGATATAGCTAATAGATTTTTGAATGTTTTTAATAAAAAAGGAAAAATGCTATACAAGCAGATCACCATTCATTCCGCGCTCTGTTCTGGGTGTGCTGTGTCACGTGACAAGCAATGACGCGTCACCATGGAAACATTAAAGTGGCAAGTTCTAAATAACGGTCGTCTTGAAAAACTCACGCTGGGGGGTCAGTTAGAGTATTTTAAACTTACGTGTGAAAAGGTTAAAAGTGATGGTTGGATGATTAAACCATATATATTCAGTCTACATACACTACCAAAAATAGTAAGCAGCACAGTTGTTTTTAACATTGATGATAATAATAAGAAATGTTTGTTTGGGCAGCAAATCAGCATATTAGAATCATTTCTGAAGGAGTAGGAGTAATGATGTTGAAAATGTAGCTTTGCCATCACAGGAATAAATTACATTTTAAAATATGTTCAAATAGAAAACATTTATTTGATTCATTTATCATATTTCTCAATATTACTGTATGTTTGATCAAATAAATGCAGCCTTGGTGAGCATTCAAAGCATAGCTGTGGAAATCTGTCTGACTACTAATGCAGATGCATGCAGGAAACAATGTAAAAACTCTCAATAAACATTACAAAATATTTTTATTGAAAAAGTTCTGAAATATGAGTTTCTTTTCTTCCAGGCATTGTTTTGATTATAAATAACATTGTTATATGTATTGTTAAAAAAAAAGAAAAACAGCAAGTTGTGATGTTTTTTTCACATATTGTCACTTCAAAATCTGTTCAATAAAAACACACATAAAAAAAAGTTCTATGTACGACTAGTCTAGACGTCCTAGTCCTATATTAGACGTCCTTTTGCTTCCTCCACAGGAAGTGCCCACGGGCCAACAGAATCAACCGGCAGAAGCAGAACACAATGCACTACAACTCTGAAAACACTCTGCGCGCCTCCACCCGCCTCATTTGAGTGCCGTGACCGCTCGCGAACAGAGAATCATGAGAAACATAGTTTGAACAAATAAAAAAAAAAACTCAATCTCCGTCCCAACAGAGACACTGCATCCTGCTGGATGATGGGATGGAGGGACGGAGGACGATGGGTTCTACACATGATGCCTTGCACCTGTGGCGCAGGAAACAAACAGAGCATTTTAGGACAACATGATAGGACAAGTCCTGCTATTTGGTTAAGTATGGGTAATATTTCCAATAGTTAATTTGTTTGTCTTGATGGGGTCCTTTTTCTGTAATGTAAATAAATAATTTATATCACAAAGCACTGTGTGTTTATTCTTTTGTGGATGATATGACTTTTGAAGGATCTGGAAGGTCATTTCAGGTGATTCTAGTGGGACTGGAAAAAAACGATTTTCTACGGATAAACATCGCAAGGCTTCGACAGGCCCAGCAAAATCAATCTCAACAATTTTTTTTTTGCTGTTTTTAATGTAATGTAATGTAATCATGTACACTACTGTTTGGGATCAGCAGTTTTTAATCATTTTATTCAGCAAGGATGTATTAAATTGGTCAATTGTGACAGTAAAGACATTTATAGTGTAACAAAAATTCTGTTTCAAATAAATGCTTTTCTTTTTAATAGTCTGTCCGTCAAATAATCCTGGGGAAAAAAATGTATCACAGTTTCCACAGTTTTTTTTATTAAGCAGCACAAATGTTTAAAATATTACAAGATAGAATAGTTATTTTAAATTGTAACGATATTACTGTTTTTATTGTATTTTTGATCAAATAAAGTCAGCCTGGATGAACATAAGAGACTTCTTTCAAAAACATTGAAAATAATAGTGGTACATTTCAAAAAGAATCTCTTAATTTCCACAAAAAAGGGGAAGAAAGACACATGTAGAGTAATATTGTGGCTTCTAACTTACTAGTAACTACAGATGATAGATATACTGTCTGTCAGTCTTAGATTTTTAAACAAGGTGGTGAATTAGCTGAGCTATTCAAAAGATGAGGATATTACTGACCTCTAAAGGTCATTGGGAGAACAGGAGGACCCTTGAGGACTAAGAAATTCCAGACATTCTGTGTCCAGGGACTTCCTGTCCTGTCAGACAGTCTGTGTGCCACAGGCGTAAGAGAGAGAGATCCTTAATGAAACTGAGCATTTGTCTATGTGCATAAATATGTGTTTGTATTCTGCTTCCACTTCAGAGTCTTCAGAAATTGAAGCCCTGGTGACATTGGTGCCGTAAAAACTGAATTTGCATACAATGTTCCTGTCAAACAGTAAAGTACAAGATACAGGTACATAGTAGACATGCTTTGCATTTTTAGCAACCCAGAATTACATTCCAAGCCACGTGACGAAAGCAATATCTGATCTATTCCAAGAGCTTCATAATTTCACAATTACATGTGCTTTTAAATGAATGTAATTGTTTCATTGTATCTTAGCATCAGACAAACCATTTCAAAGTTTTGAACCAAACCATAAATGTGTTTCTTATTTTATATTTCTATGAATGTCATTTATTTGCATTACTGATTTTAAAGTAGCTATTTTACAGTAATTCACTTTTAATATAATCCTGGTTGGGAAAGTCTGCTTTATAATATTAGACAACAGTTGTTTGACTCTTGTTGTTGCTTTCTTGAAGAACAAAAAAGGGTGAATAAAATCAACAAAAACTGTCAAATCTTGCCAGGCTGAAATGCGAGAAGCATTTCATGTGGGTGGTTGGGGAGGCTATGAGAAACATTTTTCTTCAGGGCCTTTAGATCTGAGGAAAATTGTCAAATTATCTCTCAAATGACTTTAGCCTACCATCTTCTGCTTTTTTCATCACTGGTCAAAAGGTCCCAGAGACGAGAGAAAGAAATCTTTTCAGCTATCATTCGGCTAATGGAGGCTGAAGTCTTTTTCTTTCTCATTACTGTGCGCAATCTCTCACCAGAGCCGGAGTTTGCATTAACCTAACATTCATATTGGAAAACCTGTTTCCTGCAAAGCACATTCAGTATTTAAACAAAGGTAATTAAATGCAACACAAGCATAGTGTGCTGTGCAGTGACATGTTTCTGCATACTCTGGAATTCTCCCATGACGTTGAAACACAAATCATGCAAATCTATGAGTGACATCTCAATAACAGTCACGATACAATGAAACTAACGAGAAAGACGATATACAGACTCTCATTAAAAGAATCAACAACAGGATGTTTTTACGTAGCGGACAGGAAACACTGAACATTATTGAGATGTTTTACAGTAGGCTATTATTAACCCACTCAGTGCAACGTGCATTCATTAAAGTAAATGCAATTATTGAAGCATGTGGCCAGCTTCCAGTAGACAGTGATAGTGAATTAGGTTGAAATAGGTTAGTTCCATGTTAGTGAATTTATTTGTTTGTTATGTTTTGTTTTTGTTTTATTTCATTATTGTTGTTTTCTTTTTTGCAGTAAGTACCTTCTACCTGCAGAGGTCAGGCCTCACTGATCAAACATAATGTTTGAGTTTGCAGATGCTGATGCTTTCATTTACCTCCATCCTCCCCACACCACCTCCAAAATGGTTCCTTCACCCTCATCCTCCCCACCACCATCAGGATGGTCCCTTTATATACCTCCTAGGGAGTCGGCTGTGCCCCTGCCTTCGTCTTCAGGCAGGAAATGCAGAGTCTGGACCCTCGGATTGTGAGTTATGGATGAGGCCTACACCAATAAGGCTGGGCTATCAATAAATGTATTTATTGTTACAGTATTTATTCTCCCGAGTCTTTCTGGTAGAACTGGATGTTGAACTTATCTGGACGATAAACTTGATATCCTTTTTGCAGGTGATGGAAGAGGATTCGGTACTCTGTGACAGTACCCCCTCCTCCACGGGCGGCTCCTGACTGTTAGACGGGACGACAACGAGGCCTTCCTCGACCCCTGGTAGTCGTTCTGGATGTTCTGTTTGGTATTTGTGAGAAGTGTAGGATTGAGGATAGCATGACGAGTTAACCAGGAGCGTTCCTCGGGACCGTAATCCTCCCAGTCGATGAGGTGCCTGGGACCCTGTCATCGTGAGTCTAGGATAGCTCGGACCCGGTAGATAGGTTCCTCTTCTGCGATGTTGGGAGAAGGAGGTACTTCACTGTCACCAGATTCTGTAGGTGGAGAAAACGTGGGTTCAGAGTGAGGTTTTAGGAGTGACACATGGAAAGATGGTGAGATTCTGTATTGAGGTGGAAGATTTAGCCTATAGGTGATCTAGTTGAGCTGCCTGTGACCTGTGTACCTGTTACGCTCTTTACTGTAATGTGCATGTTTTACAAGAACGACAGATTGAAATTTTTATTTTTTATTTATTTTTTTTTTTTGTATTGTAAACCTTCCTGTGGTGGGAAAAAAAGCGACTTTGGCAAAAAGTGGCAAGGACATGTTCAATCTGCCCCATCCGAAAATTGCACCTATGCGCAGAATAAAGCAAGTCTTAAAGGTTGAGCAAACCTTCAAATGTTTAAAGGTGAGTATAAGATTTTTGAGTGAACTATCCCTTTAAGTATAATGTAATGTGTTTTGGCATGACCTATTTCTGCATATATTGATGTCCATGAGTGGATGTGGAGTCACTTGGGTGATGGTTTTTGCTTTGTTTCCATAATCTGAGCACATGACGGGAAAACACACATACCCCACCAAACTACAGGGGAAACATTAGCACTGTTTTTCTTTGCGTATGTGTGTGCACGCAGGCAGCCTTAGAGTGAGGCAATTGCCTTTTTTTCTCAGGAAATGAATAGATGTTGAAGATTATGTTTATGTTAGTGTCCTTTAATAACAATCTCTTACAACTATCTAAGTTTTGCATATTGGTTTATCCCTATTGATTGTCATTATCCAGAAAATTATCTTACAGGTTTATTTTTTATATGAGCTCCACACCAGATTTCCAGGTGAGGTGACACATTTATTAACACATTAATGTTTAACTTAATGGATCTATGAATGATTTAGTGTAGTTCCTTCTCTTTGTTCATTCAGATTGTGGAGCAAGATTCGATACTTTGTTCATTTTCAAAGTCAGACCTTGACTTATACTGTTCCTTCAAATAGCTCATATAAGGTGTGGTAAGTTATTAATGCACTCATCACTTTTAGTTTTTTGTACATCAAGTTAAACTAAACGAAAATGTGAATTGTTCCCTTTGCAACTAACTGAAATAAATTACGTTTAAGGTTTTCAAGTAATTTCAAGTAACAAAAGTTTTTGATTTTATATTTTTGGTTCAAGTTTTAGTTAATCCTAGGTGCCATGGCCACAGACTAACTGAGTTCACTGTCCAAACACTGATTTCCATATTTCCCCATGTGACATTTCCCCAGTCTGAGACAAAACACTAGTAGAGATTCATGAAGAAATAAAGAGACATTCAGGTGCATGTACGCAGAAACAGATACACCCACATTCCTTCACACAAACACTCCTGTGGCTAGTGTTGTCCAAAAATGCCTCTCTACACTATAAAAAAACATTACTGACTGCAAATTCAAGCTGATCAAACAACACTGAAATTGCACTGAGGGAAAATACACACATGCAATGGGACACTTTCATACTGACACTCTTTACTCTCATTACTCTGATGGGCTGGGCTAACTACCACAGCAACCATGCAGGCCCCTCCCCTGGGTGTGTGAGAAGTTTTAAAGTGGAGTGTTGGGAATGTTGTTTTTAGAGAGGCGCAGAAGGCAGGAGAGTGTCTGTGAGTGTCAATCTAACCACACCATTCAAAACCACCAGCTTTGACTCCAGGATGGGTGAAGACTCCTCTCACGCCGAGCGAAGCACAGCCACCTTACCCAAGGAGGAAAGCACCCCGATGGCACCAGCTCCAGATGATCAAGATCTTTTCGTTCCCAGCTTCAGCCCCAGCCCGGTACCCGCCTCCCCTGTCAACACCCTTTCCCGTTTGGGCCCCAAGTCCCCCACTAGTCCCACTGCCCCTGGAGGCCAGGTCAGCGCCATCACGGTCGTGGCTCTGCTCGACAAGCTGGTGGTGATGATCGAGGCGGTGCAGGATAACCAGCGGAGGATGGAGAAGAAGCAGGTCGAGCTGGAGGGGGCTGTCAGGGTGGTGCAGGGGGACGTGACCCGGCTTACCAAGAGCCACGCGTCCACGGCCAACAGCGTGGCCAAGCTGCTGGAGCGCTCGCGCAAGACTGGTAACAACGTAAAGGAGGTGAGGGAGCGCCTGGATAAACAGAGCAGCCAGGTGAAGCGTCTGGAGGCCAACCACACCCATCTACTGAAGAGGAACCACTTTAAGGTGGTCATCTTTCAGGTGAGCAAAATGAGATCTTGCAACTTTTGAGGAACCTTTAAACTTTAAAATGTGTCTGAATGAGGTTTTTATGCACTTTAAAAACCTTTAAAGACAAAAATAATCTAAATAAATGGGGATTTTTAAGCTTGTGCTTAAAACTTTGTGTATATATCTTTTTTCATTTAGCTAATACATTTTAAATCTATCACATATCAACACATACCTTCTATCTCTTCAAGAATTGTGCTTTTTTTTTAAGTTAACCTCCATGCAAATTTTCGACCCGTTAGAGAGTTTGCAAGGGGGTGCACACAATAATTACACAAAAATTGTAAGGTTAGATTTCAGTGTTTTCTTTAGGATTTAGTTGTGTGTGACAGGAACAGGACACGTGTGCAGTATGAATGAAACTAAAGTGCATGGGAATTCTTCCTGTGACTGCAGCTGGGATGAAATATTTGAAGTTTGTGCAGATTGCCGAGGAATGGTAATATGTACGTTTGTGTTTGAGCATTTTAACAATGTGTACTGTTACAGTATGCATATGAATGAGAGTTGTCAGTTGAGCTTCCTGCAAAACTCTCACATTCTTCATCATCCATTACCATAAAGCTTAAAGGTCACTTTGTTTACAATGGGTGCGTGTGTAAAAAGCCTCACCTTACAAATAAATGAAAAACAAACTGAGATTGTAAAGTCTTCTGGCTAAACCAGCTTTGTGACCTGTGCTTTAGTTTGCTACTTTGCTCTAATCTTTTGGTGTGGTCTTTTGTATGTTCAGGTAATGCAATTTTACACACTCAGGAAGTGCTATTATACTTTATGCCTGTTGGTTAATGTAAAGGGTGCGTCGTGTTGATTTAAGCAACTGCGTGGGGCTCGTGCTTTTAGGATAGTAGTTCTTATCTGATTGCCCTAGAGCGAGCCACATGCAGCTTTACATGCTGGGACACTGATCTTTAACTTGTAGAAGCAGGTAGAGGCATTTCTTAGGGGTGCTCAAGGTCTGCTTTTCAGAATGATTTCTGGGAATCAGTTTTCCTGAGGCTAACGTAATTCAATAGCAGAATGAGCTAAATGTCAAAGCGAGTATTTGAACCTAATAGATACGAAACCACATACTTTTATCTAGCTCCTTTGAGACTATCCTGATCCATCGTGTCAACACCTGATCATTTATGAAGCATAAAGGGTCAAATTTATTTTTGGGACAAAACACTGAGGCGAACAGATTTTTACGCTTAGCATGCTAATTCAAAATGTTTAACTTTATAGGAACTTTTCTGGATATTTCTTTTTATAGGCTCTTTTAAAAAGAGCAATCTATCAGTGTGGAGAGAGTTGATTATAGGGGTGATGACTTTTGAATAATCCAGCTGTCAAAGAGGAAGCCCATGAGGCTGAACAGTGTAACTAATGGTTGATCCCAAGTCTTAAACGTTCCCTTTGCGATGGCTGGCAGCAGGTAATTTTCTAAAGTGATAATCAGCCTGCATTCAGCCTGTTAAAACACTTTGGCATGAGTGCAGGCTTGCAGAAATTTGCGGCAAGAGATTGTAATATCTGCTTTGGGAATGTGTTGGAAGATGTAAAGAAGAGCTTTGCAAGACACATGCACACATTCACTGGACTAGTACTTATGTTGTGTTTGTGTACTGTGAGTGTATTGAAATACATTACCATGTTTTTTATAGAAATTAATACTTCTATTTAGCAAGGACACATTAAATTGATCAAAGATTACAGTAAAGGCAGTAAAATGTCAATTTTTAAATAAATGCTGATCTTTTGAACTTACTATTCATAAAAGAATCCTGAAAAAAAAAATTTACTACAAAAATAATAAGCAGTATTAAAATGTTTCTTGAGCAATAAATCAGCATAAATAGAGTGATTTCTGAAAGATCACGTGAAAATGAAGAATGGAGTAATCATGCTTAAAATCCAGCTTTGGCATGACAGGAATAAATTAACATTTTAAATAATAGCTGCGGGTGATGTTTCACATTTGTTGCACATGTGTCAAGACAAATATGATGTGATAATGATCTTTTAATCACTGACTTTTAAATCAAGACGTATCTCTTCTTTTTGTTTTCTGTTTTTGTTAATAAAAAAGCGATGTGCATGTCTGTACCGTATAGGCCATTAAAACAATGGTGTATTGTTCTGTGGAGCGACCACCCCTTTTACACTCTATTAAAAGTAAACACAGAATACAAACACGTGGGAGAAGCGTACGGTCTCAGAAGTTTCCTTTGGAAGAGCAATGTTGCTCTTTGGTTGCGCATTTGCTTGTTTTGTTAAATTTTTGGCATCTTGACGATGCTCACCCAGCCTCTGTTGTAATTATAAATGTTCTGTGCGCTGTGTAAAGGCATTTGGAGATGGAAGGTGTGGTTTGTACACACAAGGGCCCAAAGAAAGAAAGAAAGAACGAAAGAACTGCTGTAAACACACTGAGCTTGGCACTGAAAATGCATGTGTGTGGGAGAGAAAGTCCGGTCAACTGCCTCATTCCCATTAACAAGCACTAATGATCTGCAGTAATTACTGCCCATTTAAAGCTTTGTTTGTTTATGTTTAATGCATCACTGCTCTTTCTGTGTTCTCAGAAATATGTGAGTGTTGATTCTTGAAAAATATGGTTCTACGTGCTGAAGCTCTTCAGTGAAGCAGCTACAGCCTTTTTGTGTTTGTGGTTGCCAATTCTTATGAAAGGTTAATAAAATGTCTTCACTAAATATGTTCACAGCAATAATAGACAACTCCTGAGAACTTTTGCTTTTTTTGTTAATATAAGATATATTGGTTATGAATGTGTGTTTTCCATGACGTCTTGGAGAAAAACTCTTTCTATATAAGGGATAAAATGCACCTTTAACGTCTTTATCAAGGCGTGCAAAGTTTGGCAAGCTGCATGACTGATGGCAAACATGAGGATTTTATGGATAGTTATAAAACATTTTTCATAAACATAAAACATATTTTATTGCTTTTATGTTTTTGAAGGAAAGAAAGATTTGGCTGAGATGTTTCTGGAATGGGCGTTCACAAAACCATCTGACAACTGTCATTTTTTACACCTTTGTAGTCATTCCGATTCCCCTCATTAGTTCACCCTCTCAAATCCTGTTGAACATTGTAAGGGTTTATTTTGGCCCAGAGGTGCCATAGAACGCCTAGGATGATGTAAGTCTGCTTGTGATCCAAGTAATTCCACGTATGATTGACCATGGCAATCCATTGGCATTTGTGTGTAATTGCGCATAGATGTTTAATAAGATCAGGATCTTCAATGAAAGGTAAAACAAATATGAGTGTGCAAATGTGAATTGTGGGAAAGTGACAGTCTTTCAGTGTGGGAGAAGGGAAACAAGCCGATCGCCGGAGTTTACAGGCCCTCCTATAATGAGAAAGAGCTTTTTATTGCGACAGAGCAGATTCTGATGATCAAAACACATTCAGTCTGATAATTCTGAACAATGACACTTGGTTATACAACAAAACACATTCTTTCATCAATCAAAAGCATGATTTCCTTAAAGATTTGTATCCATTTCGTGCAGCGGATGCACATAGCACACAACAAAGACCATTCATCTGAATTTGATTGTGTTGATCTGATCTCATCCATGATTATATTCTCAGACACTGAGAGAAAATGTGTTTGCTTATTGCGATCGATGCATTTCAGAGATTTGTTCTGGCTATTTTTATCTGAGAGTACTCTGATTCAGGTTGCAATTTCAATATTTTATTATTTTTTTTAAAAAAAAGATCAGGTCGCCATACAGTCGTTGTTTAGGCTGCCTTTCATTATGATCCATGTCCCATTACCTGAGCTCCACCCTCAACCAACAGAGATTCACCTTAAAGCAAATCTGAGTTAGCGAAAGAAAGAAAGAAAGAAAGAAAGAAAGAAAGAAAGAAAGAAAGAAAGAAAGAAAGAAAGAAAGAAAGAAAGAAAGAAAGAAAGAAAGAAAGAAAGAAAGAAAGAAAGAAAGAAAGAAAGAAAGAAAGAAAGAAAAACATGACTTCAAGGCCAGGGAAGAGATTGTGATGAGGGAGGAAACGGCGGAGGAGCAGAACAAATAGATTGAACTGGACGAGAACAATGGAAAACATACTGATGTATGAGAGAGAGAGAGAGAGAGAGAGAGAGAGAGAGAGAGAGAGAGAGAGAGAGAGAGAGGGGGGGGGGGGGGGACTCAGGCATGTTTCGACCCCATGCTGGATTTCTGGTTTGACAACTTGACTCCTCCTTTTATCTCACTCTGAACCAACATAAGCACACATATAACTGTTTGTTTATTACAACGCTCTGAAATACTTGATTCTGATTGGTCAATCGTAGCATTCTGCACGAGAAAAGTGAAACTAGCAAAGAATAGGTGGTTGGTGGGGCAACAGTCAAATATACATTCGGCTGTCATTATTCAAAAATATTTGACTGTTGCCCCACCAACCACCTATTCTTCTTTGCTATAGTTTCACGTATCGCGTATCACTCCACAGATAATGTCTGGCCTACAAACACCCAGGGTTTACTTTCTGATGATGACCTTACCTTTTATTCTATTCAAATAAGCAAGGATAAACAAACAACCATAATTCCCCTGTTCACTTTGGTACAGTATGCTCATGCAGTTTTCTGCCTCCCAGCCACGATACCTCCTGCACCTAGCTCAGTAATGTTTGCAAGGGATTACAGTTGAGTGCGGTATGACTCATCCTGAACAACACAGATTTTTGTCCAATCAAACGTTCTAAGGATTAAGTATGCCCCACCCGCTGAATGTAAACACCACATGTAACCAACTAGAAAGTAGCAATGGTTCACTGCTTAATATAATTAAAGCCTAGTGGCTATTTTTTTAATGGACAAGCTCTTTGTTATGCCCCACCCAAACTTAGAAAATGCATCAAGGGTAAGGTGGGGTGAGATCTGAAAGTCAAGCCCTGTGAAGATGAAATAATCCAGACACACTCATTCTGCAGGTGTTATTCGACTCGCTCAAATAAATACAGTCTAATTAGAAAAATGATACTTTAGGGAGCATGACTAATCATGTGATTAATTCAAGCAGCCAGATAGACAGAGACAATGGAGCTTTCTTAATATGAACCAGGGAGAGAGAATGAGACGCAATCAGACCCCTTTCTCAGTTCTTAGGACATAATACTTCAGGATTTTATTTTATATAAAACAAATACTCTTCATTTCTGCGGGGCAGTAAACCTCTGCAAATTCAGTAAAAGGCGGTCAAAAATCCAGAGATGGCCCTTTAAGTATCACTTCTACCATAGTTTTCACCACAATGCCGCAGATCGGAGGCTTTGATAGCATATTTCTTTGCCCAGCATCTCACTGAACAGTGTGTTCAAGCCAGTTGGCTATTGCTTTATACTTATTCTCTCCATCTGGAGCAAGGCCAAAGATTCCCTGAACTTCTTCCACACATCATAGGTAATGGATGAGCGAGCACATTTTTGTCTGGTGTGTGTGCGTGTGTGTGTGTTTAATTGGGCATCACATATGATCTGTAAGTCATGGGTTTTATGTGTTCAGAAACATGTTTTATAATTAATTTGATTAGGGTTAAATTGGAGAAAACGGTTGCAGACATCATATTCAGTCATGATATTCTTAATTAGACATTCATTTACCAACAATCAAAATTTGCGCAGACTTTTTATGAGTCATGAGTCAAAAGCAACGGGACAAAATATTTCAACAACGTTATTGAGGAATTGGGTGATTCAGATTTGTCTCTTGCTTCTGAAATGCTCCTGGTGTGAGTTGGCACTGCGTGGAGAACGGAACAAGACGTGTGCAGTGTACAAAAGGTCTTCTTGTTGTTGCTGCTTATTGTTATCTTATTCATAAGTGTTTAGAAAAACCCTGCACGAACGCTCAATCACATAATCATCAATCAGATCACCGCTAGGGGGGCTAAGCCCCCCCCAAACCCCCCTTAACGCTGGGACTGATTGTACTTCGTAATGACAGACTTTGAGAGCCACTTTCACTTGTAAGAAAAATATGCGATAGGCTTCTACTAACATCTATCAGTGAAACATCCTTCCTTTGTGCTTTTTTTTATATCATCCTCTATTGTTCTTATATTTGTCTTTCCTGTCTTTCTTTCCAATGCTTTCCGCTGCCCTTGTCTTGTCTGTTCAGGACGTCAGAGCCTGATCGACACACACACCAGTCTCTCTCATCTCTTTCGATGTTTCCACTCCAAAAAGTACAGAGGCCTCCAGCGGGGTGCATTAATTATCCAGGCTCCCATTACACACACTGAACCAGGGGTATCAGCATGTGACACAATGTTTTCAAAAGTTTTCTTCAGTCTCCTCCTCTTTCTCTTCCTCTGAGCCTCACAAGCCATTGTGTATTTAGATAAAGGTCAAATCTGAATGGCAAATGTCTTGATTTATCACTCTGTTACAAGGGCTGAGAAACAAATGTTAAGAAAGGTGGATACAAAGCTGAATCAGAAAGACTTCAACAACTTTAAAGAATGCAGATAAATGAAGGGTAAAACCAACCAAACAGAGAGTCCCTGCTTTGGTTTTCAGCTTGTAATCAAAATCTAAATGTATGTTGAGAAAATATACTGTTGCATGAAGCCATACCTAAATGATTTTGTAAAATATGCATCATTTTAATATGTGTTAGTTGTACTACACATTATATGACACTGTTACTGTTCAGACTCTTTTAATAAAGACGTCAAATCGGGGTCGACCTACTACTGTGTGAAATTTCCCAGGCTTATAGAGATATATTTCATGTGTGCACTTTTCATCTGACAAGACCCTCAAGGTACAATCTAATTAGATTTGAGCTGAATCAACATATTTCAATTGGGAATCATTTTACGCAATTCAAAGTTGTTTTTTTATATATATCTAGTATCTAAATCCCTAAATCTCATGGTAAATTACCGTTATTGTACGGTTGGCTGAAAATATAATATGAAGGTGTTGCCTAAGTTTCTATTAAATGGAATACAAATGTAGACATTACAGGTAATCACAATTTAAAAGCTGATACTTTTACAGAACCAACCGAACACAGCCAACTCCCAGCTCTGGTTTCCATGTCGCTCTTGAACCTGAGGGGTGTTACATGTGCTTGTGAAGAAACTGGTTTGCCCAGAGTCAACACTGGTTTTGACTGGATCTCTGCCCTTGGGTGATACTGGGTATTCAAAGGTGAAATGTTAAAAACGATGAGCACAGGTACCATCCCTTTAGACATAAGTAAAAAATAAAAAAAATAAAACATTGGCCACACTTTTGAAAAAGGCTCTTCTCATATTAATCAAGAAAGACATTGGGATGATTTATTGAATGTAAAAAGTGGGAGTTGCATTCCTTTGCTGGAATTTGTAAACCAACTTCTTGATAAGGGCACAGAGTTTTGTGCACACAGACAAGGCATGAGGATCAGGCTGTTTTCAAATTATGATGTTGTCTATATTATCCTGGATTATAATACAGTGCATATTTAACAATTGGGAGCTCCCATTATGTTTATTATGCTGCTTCTTTATTACAAGTTAAAGGAATGTGTGATTTTGAATTAATGAAAGCTAGATGCCAAAATTAATCTCAGCAGTCAGGTGGTATACTGTACGTCGGTCAAAGTGAATTGGAATCAACTTGTTTTGACGATCCCGGAACAGAAAATTAAGTGCTAACCCTATCCTGATTCCCTACCCCTAACCAATAATTATCCCTAAAATCAGAGGGAAATGATGGGTGAATAACACTGATGTAGTAACCCTGGTTTGAAGCCTAAACTTGACATAACTGCAACCTTGTCGCTCAGATTTGATTTGTTGAATGTTGTACTTGGTGTATTCATGTTCAGAGCTCTATATGTTGTTACTTACATTCATTATTATTGTAGTGTTATATGCTTTGAGACATGAGGTAATTTAGACTAACGCAGTCTTGTGACACTTTGCAGACTGTGCGCAGGCTGTGTGTGTGTATAAGATGAAGCATGGCTTTGGAGAGAGTTCTGAAGGGAGGGTAGCCTAGGTTTCCCCATGCTGCCTTGCCCCAGCGCGATTTTATTCACTACGTCGTCTGGCGTTAGCCAGGCTAAAGGAAGAGTGGGATCTAATGCTTTCAAGCCTCTATAAAACTGCTCACCCTAGCTTGAAGAGAGTATACACTAAATGAGTGCTTTATAGAATAGAACATCGCTTGACTTGTAAAACCTTCATTTCCTAGATAGGGACATTGGCATCTGATCTGTTTAGACATGTACTTGCATTTGCAGTTTCATACTGAAATACTGGAATGCAATAACAAATCTGTCATTTAGATGTTTAGAGCAGTGCATGCTCACAAATTACTGAGTGTGCCTAGTGCCCTTAGGAGGGAGCAGGTGAGTGTGCAAAAGCTCCATTTGTGTTGTTAATCCGCCCTTCCCTGAGGGTCAGATCTTCAATTTACTCCTTAAGCGTGAAGCATGACTTCTGTAAACCTCAGCAGCTGTGTCTGAGGAATGTGTCAGGGGTCTGCGAGTGTGAGGGGAGAGCGGGAGATAAGAGACGATTCTGCACTGTCTGCGTCAGAGAGATATTTTGGCATATTTTGTGAGGTTTTATAGTATGTACCAGTATTTATATATCTCGGAATACATGCATAATCACAAAATATGAAACAAATATTAGTGATAAAAATAATTGCTTTCAATAAGCAAGAGTTTATCCAAAAATATTTTTTATGTTTATTATTTTTTTTATTTTTATAATGTAACTTTTGAAAAGGAATTTGGCATGGGTGTGCTTGGGAGCTAAAATAATATTCTTCACTGTGTGTAAGAGAGAGGGTGTTGACTGGTACATTTGATGGGTTTTGCTTGTTTGTTTATTGCAGTGATTGCATGATAAACTATTTAAAGCAAATATTTAATTATGCATAAGATAACAGATATGTATATTTTTTTTGCATGCAAAATCACATAATTTGTAACAAATATAAGCAAAAAAGTGATAAAAATTGATTGCATTCAACATATATTAAGATATGCTGTACACCCTAAATCTTGACTTGAGAAAGGAATTAGATTACTTTATTAGAAGATTTTTGTTTGCATTTTTATACTTGAGAGTTTCAAATCAAAGCGTTTTAAGATAAATTTGGAGGTAAGAATGAACCTAAACCTTGTGCCATTTGTATTGCTTTGGAATAACTCCAAGACAATGCCTCTACATGTCTTCTGTACAGCTAGCTGTGCCACAAACAGGTTTTTCAGCAGCTTGCATAATATAACTTAAAAAAAAACAAAAGAGCAAACTGACTCATCTCTTCGTTTTTCTTATTGATACAAGAATATTGTGTGTGGATCTGAAACTACACTACTACACTATGACTACACTATTACTGTAAAATCCAAATGCAGGTAGGATTTACCATAACAGAATATCTACACTGCAGGGCAGACATCAACACTCTGAACCTTTCAGTTTTTGTTAAATATATTTTCTTTTTCTCCAATTTCAGGAGGACAACGAAATCCCATCCACTCTGCTCACGAAAGATGGCCTGGCCTCCACCTCTCAGGATGAAATCGCTCCATCTTCACCAACCCCACTCCCTGATTTAAACCACTCTCAAGACGAAGGCTTGCAGACCGTCAGCCTCTCCTCTGATGACGATGAGGGAAAAGGAGCAATGAGCCCCCTCGCAGAGGGCGGCGACGATTCCCTGGTGGATCTGCATGAAGAGAGCTTCCCGGGCACGGGGAGCGAACGTTTAGAGCGTTCTCGTGCTGACAAGTTCAAGCGCTCCAGTCTGAAGAAGGTGGATAGTCTAAAAAAGGCCTTCTCGCGAAGCAGCATCGAGAAACAGATCAACAAGATCGTGCCTGCAGAACAACGTGAGAAGATCAAGAAAAGCTTCATCCCCCACCACTCGAAGAGCTCCTCTTCCAAGAGCTCGTCTTTCCGTGTCTCGCCAATGACGTTCAATGTCAAGAAGGTACGAGATGGAGACGCTGACTCCTCCCAGCAGCCCGGGGGCTCTCCAAGAAATCTCACCCCGGTGGATCTTCCCAACATTGGGGGACCTGACGGTGAGCTGCCCATGGCTGAGTTACACTCGAGTGAGAAAGCAAACGGAGATGATCACCGCAGCCCCTCCACCCCAGGAAGTGCCAGTGGAGAGGTGTTCGTTACAGATGAGACAGGAGATCTCGAGAACGGTCCATCAGCAACTCTGGCTGAAGAGGAAGTGGATAAAGAAGATGATGACACTGATGATAATGATGAAAACGGGAAGGAGGAAGAGGAGGAAGAGAAAGAATCAAGACCCGCAGAAGGAGTGCCCGTGTCTCCGCCGTCGACTGCAGCTACTGTTGAGCTAACTTCTTAAATAGTTGTTTCTAGCCCTTTGACTTCCATCTATTTTTGAGACTTTGGGACGCATAGTTACTTCCTTGTGCCACTGGTATCTTGTCCCCAAGCTTTTTTAATGTTAGCATGTCTGCTTAAATAGCATATCGCCCTAAATTAACCCCAAATGTTATGTAACTATAACCTATTTTGTTAAGTTCAGATATTAAGCATGTTCTTAAGAGGAAATTCCATTTAGATTCCATTCCAAGTAAATTGTGTACAAAGGCCGAGAGAATGGTACAGCAGTTCAGACCACTGTCACCACAATGATACGCCGGAATAGCTATATTTTCCTGTGGGAGCCTGTGAATACCATGAAATTGACTGAACTGAAATGCCTGAACTCTCACTCTCTATCTTTTTTTTTTTTTTTTTCCCTTTGTGTTGGAGAGGCAATGTGTGTGCCAATCTGCTCTTTGTTATGCTGGAGGCCAGACTCTCTTTTGTCAGTGTACATATGATTTAGTATTAAATTGTCTACAATAAAGTAAAATGGAAGTATTATGTTTTTTTTTGTTTTTTTTGAAATAGTACTTTGTTTGTTTTTTCAGTTACAGTATGTGTGCGTGCGTGCGTGTGTGTGTGTGTGTGTGTGTGTGTGTGTTCAAATATTTAGGAAGGATTGCAAACACCATCAAACATCATTACCATTATACCAATATACAGTCCTTTTTAGTCCTTTTTAAAAGGTGAAATGTGAAATGTTTTTTAGAACTTTTATTAAAATATTTAGAAGCAATCAATATCAAGGCTTGAATAAGTAGATGTCTATGAGGACTGACAGTAGGTCCTGGCATGGTGGGAATCGTGTTTACAAAATTTCTGGGGGGAAGCCAGCACATTGACTGCCATCTCCATAGAAACCTTGCCCACTGCCAACAACTCTCCAATTACTGCTGTGCATGGCAAGAGCACACACACACACACACATAGGCTACAACAATGAATAAAAGTATACTGTTGAGCAGAAGTATTTGTGTGTAGTCAAACATTCCATTCTGCTGATGTAATAACGCCATTTTCTCAACACCAACATTTTTTAGATGATTCAGAGATGAAATAAGAACTTAGACCTGTAAACAAAAAAATGCTGCCAGATAGACTTCTAAAGTAAAGCCTACCACCCAAGTACCATAAGATTTTAATCGTTTCTCTGGACAGTCACATCTATCTCACACTAAACTATTCAGTATACGCACACACACACACACACGCACACACACACATCAAGTGAAAAAGGTGCATTCCTGGTTCTGATGGATAGCTTCTCTGCAGTTCATTTTCCACTGACTGGAAAAAGAAGAGGTGGGAAGGGATTGATGGCTATAGTTTCCACGGGTTAGCTGAGGTATGGAGTGCCCGCATGTTCTACAGGTGTGCTGCCTACAGGCCTCTTCGCAGACACACTCCTCATGCTGGTTTTGCGTCACGCCACGGCAGTGATGCTCAACATCAATAAAACAACTTCAGGACCAGCTTAGTTTGAGTTTTGCGGATTTTGTTCTAGATAGAAAACTTTGCAGTTTAGTTTTCAACATAAACTACATGTGAGTTTGTCAAGTCTAAGGTAGACTCTAGTCTAAGGTGGCTCACAGGTAGACTGAGGAGTCAGGTTACATGTAGCATATCTCTACAAATTGAGGGATTATTGAGGAACCGCTAACAAAGACAGTGTGAAATATGTAAGATGGTACGGAGATGTAAGAGGAGATTAGTTTGAGATTAAAGGAGTAGTTCACTTTAAAAAAAAAAAAAAAAAAACTTTTGCTGATAGTTTACTCACCCCTGTGTCATCCAAGATATCCATATCATTCTTTCTTCAGTCGAAAAGAAATTACGGTTTTTGATGAAAAAATTCCAGGATTTTTCTCAATATAATGTACTTTACTGGTAACCAAATGGTTCAAGGTCCAAAAGACAGTTTCAGTGCAAACTGCAAACTGTTCAAAGGGCTTTAAACAACACCAGACGGTGAATAAGGGTCTTATCAAGCAAAACGATCGCTCATTTTAAAAGAAAATAACAAAGTTTAAGTTTTAAGTGAGCTCAAATGGTCGTCTTGCTCTGTTCTGTGATGCGTGTTGGTTTCGCTTGATAAGACTCTTATTCATCTTCTGGAATCATTTAAAGCCCCATGAAGAGTTTGCAGTTTGCACTGAAACTGTCTTTTGGACCTTGAACCATTTGGTTCCCAGTAAAGTGCATTATGGAGAAAAATCCTGGAATGTTTACATCAAAAACATTTCTTTTCGACTGAAGAAAGAAAGACATAGACATCTTGGATGACATGGGGGTGAGTAAATTATCAGCAAAGTTTTTTTTTTTTTTTTTTTAAGTGCACTACTCTTTAAATGTGCCATAAAGAGAAGACATTACAGTTTATGTGATCTTTTTTTTCCCTAACAGAGACTATTTTGTATAAAAGGTGCAGGTTATATAGTGCAGATGCAGGTCTTACTGATGAGGGCGTTTGCTAACAGGGTGGGGTTGTAACTGTAAACTGTAAATCTGTCGACTTTAATGATACATTTGAAAAATATTGGTAGGATTTTCATTCAAATGAAAATGTTTAGGAAGGAAACAAAACATGGGAACAAAGAAACAAAACCTCCACATTTACTGTATTGTTGTTGTTATTATCTTCTCAGCTGCCACCTGGTTTTTGAAACTGAACTTTTAAGGTTTTAAGGCATTTTAATGGATGATGTCTCCACCGTGTGGCCAAATACCGCCAGTACTTATCTGTTTCTTGGAGATTATCAAACATAAACCTGTTTAAAGAAAAGAAAAGAAAAAAAGAAAAAAAGAAAGATACATTCTAATTCACTAAAAACTAGTAAGTCTGCTTTTGCTGTAATAGCTATTACACCATGATAACCATGTGCTAATAGTAGTAATAGACAGTTTTTAATAGATTTTTAGACATTAGGTTAAATCGAGAAATTAAAAAAAAATCTAGGTAGGCCTACTTTATTTTTAATTATAAAACTAGTTCCAATCCTTGATTCTAATTGGTCAATAGTTGTGCTTTATTCATGATAAAACACGGCTATGACCATAGGTTATGATCGCTTTACCCAACGGTTCAATTCATAACAGTTCCTATGTTGTTTTTATTTTAGCTTTCATGCATATTCTAACGTTGTTGCTGTTCACTGTCAGGGACTATTTTTTTCTAGCGGAAGGAAAACTTTTTCTGATTTTACTTCATGAAAGTTGCACAAATACAAATAAATTTTTACTTTAATATTTTTATTGTGTGGTAATCGTTTTATAAAAGCAATAAGGTATACTCGAGGCAAGTGTTGTATCGTGATTCGTGAATAAGTAACGTTAATGGCTGAAGGACGTTGCACGACCATAGGGCACGACGCGAAGCGTACTTATTCACGATACAGGCAGCTCAGCCTCTCATACCTTAGTGCTTATACGTAAACCATAGGCCAATACAGGTGTATATAGTTAACTATTCAGAAGTAGGACACAAAAAAATAACTTCGTCAAGTATGCGTGGAATTTGATGGGAAGTATTAGAACGTATGTGCTCACATATAAAAATGGCGTCACGGTGGCCGAGAGGTTAAGGCGTTGGACTCGAAATCCAATGGGGTTTCCCCGCACAGGTTCGAATCCTGTTCGTGACGGATCTACTTTTTGAATGTGTGAGTGCGAGACATTACTGCATGTGAATTACTGTTGCTATTGCTAACTCCAGCAAAATTGTAGATGTAAACTAAAACAATCATAATCCGACTAGCTAGTCAACCGGTCGTGTTTTCACATTTCTATTCGAAAGAAGAACATTGTGACAAAGCAAATGTTATGTACTTGTCTGCTGTAACATTTATTTATTTTATGTAAACAACACATGTTTAACTACTCTTCATGGATAGTGCCTTAAAGTAAAGCAATCAACGCATTCTAATGTGATGATGCAACCTAAATACCTTTGGAAACATTTCGGAGCGTGTAATCAAATCATATTACACAACGTCGACAGTCGTACGAGGAAATGGAGTGTGGTTATATTTCCTATCCATGACATGTGGACACATTTTCTTCACTGTGTCCAATCAGATTGAGCTCAATGTAACAAGAACACGGTAAAAAAAAAAAAAAAAAAAAAAAATTGACTTGGGTCTCTCAAGCTTTCGTTCCAGTACAATATCAATGATACTGTACAACATATGCTGAATTATTAGTAATGCCTGATCAAACAAATCCTCGTGTATTCAAATCGAATGTGTGTATTAAACAACAGTAACGCATCTGTGAACACCCCCGCGAAACAGTGTGATGGTACAGCCGGTAGAATTTAAAGAACTGAACACACACTTGCGCAGATCAGACGCTTTGTTAGTGAGGGAGAGAAAGCGATAGCAATGTGAAATAGAGATTTTCCCCTCTTTTGCGAAAGTATTTTTTTATTCTGTTTCTTGGTAAAATTGCAGTACGTCACAAGTAGAAAACATACAATAATTATAACGATTTAAACGGCCATCAGGAAGTTTCGAACTGGTCATAACGTACAAGTTAACCAATTATCTCGGCTGAAATCGTTTTTGTTTTGTTTTGTTCAATTTACTTTCTCGTCGCTTTAGTATTTTTAGTGTCGAATAGACGCCAGATGAATGATTTTCGAGTGGAAGGTGACATGAAGAGACGCGATGTTCAGTTTGACCGGCAGTATGTGTGTCTGAACTCACTGACACAGTTTTAAACGCAACCCGCATGTAACCGGCATATGTGTGAAGAAAACATAGAGTTTAATAGCTGTTTGTTAACTTGACGTCGTGAATTGACAGTGTAGGCTAACAACAACAAAAAGACTGAGTATGAATCTGGATTCTAGACATTTTGAGCAGTGACGACTTGAAGTCTTCTTGAGTCGTTGTTTTTCCAGCTTTCGGGCAAGATGAAGTCTAAAATATCTGTCTGGAAAACGAACTGAGTGATTTTTTTTTAAACGAGTCGTTTTAATCGTGTATGAGGAAATATTTCCTGCTTTTACTTTCATTCCTTTAGCTCGTTGGTCAAATGTGGAAAAAACTGCCTCAAATGTTACGCTAGAAACACCATTGCCTTTCCAAAAAGGGTTTTGCATGCAAAGTTTATGCGCCAAATAAAGTTTATTTGGCAAATAAAACATCCCACTCAGCGCACAGATTTAGCTTTAGATCAAGAAATCGTCCACCACAGCTGTGGTTTCGCTAGCCGGTGTGCTAGCATTCACTCCAGCTCAAAGAAATGTCGAATATCTCCAACGAAGGTGTGATCTTGATTAAAGATGTAAAGGCCGGATCTAAAAACCTTAATATCGTCTTTATAGTTTTGGAAATCGGTAAGTGAATTCACTGCTGTGCCCCTCACGAGCATTTTAGCACCAGTAACAGTTAGAGCTAATTTCTCACTGCTAACATCCATGAATAACATGTCTAACGCTCGATGTCTATTTTGTCCTTCTGGTGTTCTTGTAGCTTTGTTTTTTTTCCACGCATCACCCATCATGTATCGCAATCGTTAGTGTGTTTTTAGTAGTTTTGCAACGGTTGAGAATTTACTGAACTTTGCTGTGCACGCGCAGGTCGAGTGACGAAGACAAAGGACGGGCACGAGGTGCGCTCGTGCAGAGTGGCGGACAAGAGCGGCAGCATCGCCATCTCTGTGTGGGATGAGCTGGGCAGCCTCATTCAGCCCGGGGACATCATTCGCCTTACGAGAGGGTACGAGACACATCCCTTTTCTCTCTCTGTGTGTTCTTTGACGTTTTAAACGCTGTATGGCTATTGGTCTTTCCGTCAAATGTACGGTAAATGGGCAACTATCTCTTTCAAACTGGCCTAAACTGCTTTGAGTATCCTGCTAGGCTGTATAATAAGGATGCTAGTGAAAATGCTACTGACAATCATCTATGTGCTATACAAACTTGAAGAGTACAAATAATTGATTTAAGGCTCATAAATATCGTTTCAAGTAGAGATGATGTTTTAACTTTGGAAAAATATTTTTGTCTGAATAGGTATGCTTCAATGTGGAAGGGGTGCCTTACACTGTACACTGGAAGAGGAGGAGACTTACAAAAAATAGGAGAGTGAGTATTAAATGTTGCCTCACAATAACATTTTCCATTTTCATTTTGTGATTTATTATACCAGCATTTGGCAATAACCATGGTAATTCACCCTTGTGACAGTTCAAAATCTACTGGCACATTAATTCAATGCCAATGATAGGTTCATGAATTGTGTTTTTTAAATGCTTTGGTTCAGTAATTGCCTAAAATTAATTGAAAAAGATAAAATTCAGATTTCATCACGAGGACCCTTATTTCCAAGCCTGAACATTGAATAAAAGTATATAGCAGGGATGTCCAATACTGTTCTTGGAAGGGCAACTTTGCTGTCGTGTTTATTACCCAACCAGCTAATCAAGGTCTTCAGGAGGATAAAGAAAGGTAGGTGCATTTGAGCAGGTTGGAAATTGGTTTTCTAGGAGCTTGTTTGGACACCCCTGGTCTATACTATAGTGGAATATGAACTTTTATGCTTGGCTCTAAATTATTTCATTGTCAAGATATTGCTCTATGTGAGTGAGATTGCTGTAAAATGTTATGACTGACCAAAAATAATTCTTGCAAATGCACTTGGCAAAATGTTTGGGAACCATTAATTTCAGCCATCATTCGTTAGCCATTTTGTCATTGGATGTCACTTGTATATTATCACAATAGTTGCATATTATCAACCATGAATTATTGACATCAACATGCCACTGAGGTAAAATAAATGGTCCTTTTTTTACATTTAAGCATTTAGCAAAAAGGGGGAGCATTCATTTTACATCAGTGGCACATCAGTACATTGTCTTTCACAGGTTTTGTATGGTGTATTCTGAGATTCCTAATTTCAGTGAGCCAAATCCAGAGCTGCTAGGACAAGCTAACCAGCATAAGACGGTGAGTCCAATCAATGTTTATGCAAAATGGCACCTCACTGTGACGCCTCAATGATTATACTTCCCCTTAATCATTTGCATGTCTAAATTTGCTTCAGTTATAATGTGAAAAAAAGGCCTTTCAAACTCATTTCAAAGTCTTTGTTTAGAAAATAACTTGGAACGTAAAAGTTCATAATGCAGAAGCAAACATTCTGCACATGAAAATACCAAGCCTTTCAACTAGCCTAACCAGTAAAGCTCCTGTTATGCACAAAGTCAACACAATGGTGTCTCGTCTCTCCTCCTCTCAATAGGGTAAAGAACAGCGCGGAAATTCTCCACCGAATCAAAATTCAGGTACTCCTGTGCAGACAGGTGAACAAATGTATGACTAGTACTTTACATAATCTGTCCTACTAAAGTGACGGATGGTGAGTTTTGTAGTGGTGGATTAATGGTTTGGAATCTGGGCTGCTAACGAAGGTTGCAGGTTCAGTCTCTTGAATTGGAGTTACTGAGATCCTGTTCTTACCGTTAGCATACTGTAAGCTGTAATAGCTTTTTCTAGTCCCTCAGTATGGTGTCTTTTGTATATTTCTGATATGATTAAGTTTGCCACTTTTTGTTTTCGTTTGACCAACAGGAAATGGTACTGGGCCAGTATTTTCCAATAGCAGTGCTGCACCTGTGCCTCGGGATCCCAACTTCGGTGTTCCAGGAAGACCAAACGGGCGTGTTCCAGGCAATGGACCACCCCCAGTAACTGCAGGGGCATCCCCTGCTCCCCCCAAACCCACAGTCACCATTAGCAATGGCAGGGACCCAAGAAGGGCTTCAAAGAGATGAGACTGCAAAACCACTTTCTTGTTCCCACTCCTCCCTAAAATCCTTCAACAAACTACCCTTATAATACAAAACAATACTGCCAATCAAAAGATACGAGGTTTAATGCTACTGTTTTGCCACCTATGCCTTTTCTTTGTCATTTTGCCAATATTTGCGTTGTATCCTAGCCTGACTTCGTCATATTCATATTCTAGTCAGAATGCGAGTCTGATACTTCTCCATAGGACTTTGAGGCGTGTCTTTACCGAACTAGGAAAATTAAAACTGCGCTCAATTAGATAGACCTACAGCCAATCAGAGCTACGTAGTAAGTGATGTATGTTGAGCTACGCATAGTTGTCAACAGAACTTAATTGCGCGCACAGTAGTAAAATGAGTGTTGCTTTTACTTGGTCCTCCATGAGTGTGACCAAAGGAGAAACCACAACCACCACAAGGTTTTCATTGCGTCCCATCTTCTTAGCGACCATCAGAGCCAGCTGATAAATTAAAGTTTTGCCGAATTCCGTTGGAAGGATGGCAAACATCTTTCCACAAATGCCTTGATTGCAGTTTTACAAAAGATGTGATAGTGGAATCTATACATCTCAATTCTCCAGCTGCAGTCATATTTTAGAGAAATGAGTTCAACCCATGCGCTCTTTGGTGACTTGATTATTAGTAACTTCAGATCGTCTATCCATATTCAAATAAAGCCCACCCTGTTAATTTGATTGGCCCACCGATTTCTGA
This sequence comes from Cyprinella venusta, assembly GCA_038021265.1. Classification (NCBI taxonomy): domain Eukaryota; kingdom Metazoa; phylum Chordata; class Actinopteri; order Cypriniformes; family Leuciscidae; genus Cyprinella; species Cyprinella venusta. Next base: position 23,208,961 of record CM075867.1, read on the forward strand.
ACCGATCATAATTACTCAATGGATCGGGCTGGCATCCAGGCTAGTAGTATCGATCACAAAAGGTTAGAATTCAACTTGTTACAGTTAAAGGTTGGCAAACCCTTAGCCCGTTAAGTGCTGCATCAGTGGCCCACCATTTATTTCCTTTCCCTAAATGTTGTTAAACTATACACCCTACTTGAACACTTGATGCACTTTCTTCTCTTAATTTATAGTGAATGCATTGTCATGTGATTCAGGAATGATTAACTGCTGTTGCAAATTGAGGAAAGAACTTTAAAGTGACTGACTAAATGGGTTCTTCCCCCTCCTCCTTGGCCAAAAAAACAATTGCCAGAAGTGACCGTGTGAAAGGAAAGGTGATAGTTTGATTGGACACTTAGGATTATTTAATTAGGAATAAATCAAGAACGAAATGTTGGGAAATTGATCCCTGTGGTTATTGTTGTAATTTGTTCAACTTGATCTTTTTAGTGCCATTTACATTGAATGAGATTGTTGCCTTTTATATAAGTGCAATCAATGTGAATATATACCTTCTCTTATATACTGTACCACCACTTTGTTCGTTTTGCTTTATAGACATTTTATGTTGTTTATAGAATACGTATAAATTTAGGGATACTTGTTATTTGGCCAAATGTGAATATCTATTAGCTTAAAACTATTAATAAGCTTTAACATTTGCTGCATTAGAGTTGCTAATACAAATAGCCAGTGTTGTTTTCTTGTTTGCCTGTTAACATTTCAAGCTGCTTTATCTGCAGATTTGATTATTGGAATGCGCAATGCTCCTCATAAGGAAAGTTCATGAGTTGAAATTTTTTATTTATTTTTTTTTTTTCAAAACAAATCTCTCTCTCTCAAAATATTAATTATAGATTTGTTTTGAAAAATAAGTAAATATATTCTGCCAAATTAGTTGTCACACAAGTACCATACACAATATGAAAAATACTGAAGAAGAGGTAAGGCTATTAAATAGCACTCCTAAACTATATATATATATATATATATATATATATATATATATATATATATATATATATATATAGTTTTTTATTTTAAATACATTAATTTTTTAAGTTGGTAATTTAAAAATATACAAAACTACACAAAGTGAAAATAAAGTGGCATTTTGGGTAAAATGTAATACTTTGATTATAGCAGATAAGTTCAGGAAACCTGTGCTTAGGCTTTATCATCAGCCCAGTCAAGCACAAACTTGCGTGACTGATTTCAAAACATGTTTATCAAAATTATTGATCCTCTTAACACCAAGTAACTTTTCCTCTGTGGTTGGTCACCCTACAGGTTGAAAGCAGTATTTTCCATTACCACTGTAGTAAATAATTTAGCGTAGGCTATACGGCAGTCTACTGTCGCACGCACGCTCGTCGTTTATCCAGCACTGGCGTTGGAATGTCCACAGACAAAATATTAAAAAGTATGTTGCATGATTTCATGAAAGTATGATGTATTGCAACATCAGAAAAAAAGAAAAACAAAATAATGACTATTGTAACATTTGACTTATAGCATATATGTAGTTTATATAATTATATAATATAGTTTTATATATATTATTATATATTATAGTTATTATATATAATATAGTTTTTATAATTTATAGCTTATATGTAGTTTTCTTATGTCTCATTAGAACTACTGAAACGCGACTCGATCTGGCAATCTTACACAGTGTGGTTATAGTGGAATCAGATATAGGACTGCAAAGCAAATCTAGAAGTGCCTTTCACCCTGTTGCGACTTGAACCAGTGAAAACGATTTTGGAAACATTCTTTTAAGGTAAAAAAAAAAAAAAATCTTACTTAGTGTTGCTTTAAAAACATCTCAGTCAGGAACTTGTGAAATTAGAATTCCGTTAGCTGTCTGTACTTGTACAGTGGTTACGCCTGCATTTATATTCAATATATACAGTATGTGTAATTTATGTTTAAGTCATACTAGAAGGTTCCTAGGTTCCTTCCTCAAACACTAAATCTCCTTAATGTTCTAGATCTGACATCAGTAATTCTCTTAATGACATCATCAAGGGGTGGTTAAACTGTACTGGCCTGATTAACCTTTGTATAATTATATACACCTTTGGGCAGATCATCATGTCATCACACTTGTGATAATAAATAAGGAAAGACACAGTAGGTTATAAACCCAAAATATGGCATTAAAACCCTTACAATCATTAAAGTACCTTCTACATAGCACTGCTACAAAAGCAAAAAAAAAAAAAAAAAAAAGTTTAAGAAAAGAACAATTTTTCTATAAGAAAATAAAAACCACTTTGTTCATTTAAATTTCACTCCTTTCCTGGTAAAAAAAAAAAAAGATTTTTAAAAGTCAATGAATTTGCGACAGCTGAATTGACAAGTCAAACATGTCTCTGAGAAACGTAATTTATTAAAGATTGTGTCAGCAATTTCAGGCCTGAACAAAAATTATTACATTCATCTAATCTTTCCTAACGACAAAGTCATCAAACTTTTTCAGCAATTTTTATCATATTTTATTACTGTTTCTATACAAGCAGTTTTTATGTCCCAGTGACCAGTGAAAGTGCAGTTCTGAGTCTCTGCCTATTCATTTAGATAGGAACCTGGTCTTGTTAGTCCGAAATAGCTGCCTTATATCAGAACTAATCTAGAACTAATATCTGCCCCTGTCAAAATAAAAGAAACAACAACGAGCGTGGCTTACAGAGTTCCTACTGGTAGCAATATATAGCAAAATATAGCAATAAGGGCTGATTATCTATTGTTGGTGGCTCAACAAATTCCTTATAATTAACAATTGATTATTTTGCAATTTAGTTAACACAGTGTTGAAAGTTGTTGGCTTGTTCACATGTGTACACGCTGCAGCTCTTTCCAGAACTCTCCAATGCCATTTGAGAGTGCTCCCTCTGCCAGTCTCCGGCATTCACGTGGGGTAAAGCCTACCAGGGCAGTGCCCTTCAAAGCCACTCCATGGTGTCTAGCCAGCTCTGCTACACGTTCTGTGATTAGTGAGGCTGGAGCATGGCAAAAGTTTTGCCCTCCAATGACAAAGCTTGGCCATTGTTCCTCACCATAAGATGAAGATGATGGAGGACCACCTTGAACACTCTCCACATTGCAAGCGATCTCCATAACACCTTCATGTGGCAGGGCCATGACCTGAACTCCAGGGATGCCACCAGAACTGGATTCACGGATTGCTGAAGCAACAATCCGGCCCAGGGCCAGATCCTGGGTATCGATGGTCACGTTACAGTTCATGACGTAGGGGCTGGCGCCAACACCTGCAGGACAAATAGAAGGTTTCTGTCCCTACGTTGCAAGTACTGGTAAGCAAAACTTTGAAGAAACTTTTTCAGCGGTGTTGTTATTTTTTCCCATTCATTTTCTCTTTAACATTAAGGAAATCTATCTTTAACATTAAAATTCCCTCAGAATTTATTTATTTATTTTTCTTTAACAATAAAGTTGAAATTACTGATAACTGCAAGAGAAGCATATACTCTCAAGTGAAAAGTACTTCCGGAACCCAATTTTCCTCTCTTACTTAATTGTGGAGCTAACTCTACGATGCGGTTTCATTTTTGTTTCTATATTTTGTGAATGCAGATTTGAAAAATAACCTGTAATGCCATATCTCCTTGTGGCCTGTGAACCTACATCTGGCTGGATGCTTGACATATCTTTGACCATTTTGAACCAGCCAATCTCCTTCCTCCTTTGAGCCAGACCTCGACGCTGAGGAGAATCAGCCCATCCGAACAGAAAAGCACTGGTACCTGCCACTCGTTCTGTCAGAGCTGTTGCTAATGCTAAACAAGTAAGAAAACAGAAGTTGAAGTGCATATAAAATGATAAGTTCACATTCGAGACTATATTTTTTTGATCTGTGGAATACTAATAGTGCCCTTTACATAATGGTATGCTGAGCCCAAAATAACTCAATGCTGTTTGTGCTCCACTAGCTTTTCTTTCCATTTTATTTATACTTTAATACTATATTGAAACCATTTCTGTACTTTGCAAAGTGAATATTCAGAGAATGCATTTTAACGTTTCTTTCTGTGATTGCATGGCCACATACCCTGGGCCTCTTTTCCACAATCCTCAAGGCCCACCTCCTCCCCCAGTGGATAGAGAGGCACCAGATCCACTGCACCCATGCATGGGTGGATGCCCTCATGGACATTCATGTCAATTAGAGAGAACGCACGCTCACAAGCCGACAATACAGCCTCCCCTAAAATTTACAACAACAATACAGATTAGCCTCTTTTGTACAATTACTTACAAAGCAATTGTTCTCAGCAACTGGACATGTATTAAGAACGACTGAAAGGTCGAGCAGGCAACTCACTTAGTAGGTCAATGCTTGCAACAATAGTGATGACAGAGCGATTGTAGTCAACATCATTGAAGATGTTCAGCACTGTGATGCCTTCACGTTTTTTTCCTTATGAAGGACAGATTCGGACAGTTTTGTCACAATAACATGCCACGAAAATATTACTAATGTCTTCAGATACAGTTTAATGGCCACTTTGAAATATTATTTGGTTTAGAAGTAATTAATAAAGGCAAATTTAATAGATCCATTCCATGCATTGAGTTCTCACCATGTGTGTCAGTGATGGCTGCTTTTGCCACTGTCTCCACCAGGTCTCTTCTCCGAGCTTCCGAGATGTTCAGGAGACATGCAACCAGCCGTCGACTAAGAGCAGAACCGGACATCCCTCAAGAGAGCAGAAAAAACTTTTACAGAAACTCATTTACAGGCCCACAGACCCAAAACCTATGACTATTAACCAACTCAGGAACGCCCATTTAAAAAAAAAAAAAATTGTCAATTTTAAAAAAAAAAAATTGTCAATATTTTCTTCTCAATATTGTATTATAAAATATTGACAAGCATCTTGTCAATATTTCATAATAACATTACTTAAGAACATTAACTTAATATTAAGCATTAACGACATGAAAATAACCTAATATAGAAATTTTAAACACTAAATTTAACGTATATAACATTTGAAATTAGTTGAAAGAAAAGTCATGAACATAAGTTATATAGGTTATGAATCTTTTCCACAAAAGCAATTAACTTTAAATGCGGAATAGTTGTGTAAACACTCGACAATTGATCAGTTTCTTTCTAACAGTCCAAAGTTTATCATACTCGTAGATACAACAAAGAGACATTGTAGATTATTTACTAATACTTGTTTACTAATATTCTCAACTAACTGACCAACTAAGTAATTACATTCACACAAACATTACCTGCTTGTCATGCACAAAGTTACAAAGTCGTGAGACTCCACAAGCAAGCACACATGCTCTCAGCTGTTTCCGCTATAACGTCCGATTCGTGAACGAATCGTTCTATTGAGTCGAAATTTCTCAATGAATCAGTTAAACCATTTCACAGAAATGTCTGAAACAAACAAAAAAACGTATTGGCTTCAATAAATTGACAAATAAAGTAAGACAAAAACATTAAAACAGTATTGCATGTAAAATGCCACGTCAGAAAGTTAGGGACATATCACATATAAATCTTTTTTGAACCGGTTCTTTGACGCGAATTGCTCAAAAGAACCGACTGAACCGAGTCATGATTAAATCACAATACTCCGCCCCCTGAAGTTTAAAAAAGAAACTTACATTTTGGACATTAGAGTAAACATGGTAATGCAGCAAATGCGTTATGTATCAGCGCTGTTCATGAACGCCTTTTGGCTTCGCGCATGCGCATCGTTTTCAAGTTTTGACGCTTCTCAAAAGCGTCATTTGGTGCCGTTTAATATAAACAAATCACAAACCAGACACATTTCATTACTCTGAACCGTTCGGTTAATTTTAAAATGCAAACTTAACGCCTGAATACCTACCCGACTATCCTGGAGCATGCGTCTGTTTTGCAGTGATGGTTTCGATTTTAATGCTGCAGCTCGTGCAGTCGCCGCTACATAATCCCTTTTGCCCATGAGAAGCATCCGATCAGTTGTGGCTTGTTTATCGCTAGTCACTATAGCGAGGGAAATGAACGCCGCAGCGGGGCTGTGCGTCCCCGGGACATCCGCTGCTGCGCCCGGGCTGCTCCGCCTGACTTCAGTACCCGGCCATGATCAAAACCGTGTAAACGATGTTCTGCTCTTACGACCCGCCACGGAAAAGCAGAGACGATGCGACAACGAAACAGAAAACCGGCAGAATGGAAACGATCACGTAGTCTTCTTTCCTGGAGACATTCAGGTTGGTGCAGGTCATCAATGTCTTGTAATTTACCACGACTGTATGTCCTCCTAAATCACTAAACAATACAATCTCTCAGAACCCTGTGTAAGTATCAGATATTGTTTATACAGTGTATGATGTAATCCTCTTATTAGACTAACCCATGGGCGTCGGAAGCAAAGAAATATGTGGGTCATCCTTCAGATTTTTTTTTTTTTTTTTTTTTTTTTTTTTACTGGAGTAGTTCCTGAAACCAAGTACCTTATCTAATCTCAAGGCCTATGCAAAAATTAGTGATGTGAATGAGTGAGTTTTGAATGAGCATAAATTGTATTATTTAAAATGCAATATATATATATATATATATATATATATATATATATATATATATATATATATATATATATATATATATATATATATATATATATATATTGCATTTTAAATAATAGAACATTTCTCAGTGATCGTAAATGAAACAAAATTCCATTTTTCTCGGTTTAATGAAAACCAATAGGTCGTTATGGTAATTTTAAGTTTCAGTTTAAGTAAGTTTCACGTTTGAGGGGGTTAAACCGTGACATCTACACGTTTTGCAAAGTGGACCTACGTGATTATTTCACGTCTTGTCGTGATACCGTGTTTTAGAAATGTTGTTTTGGCCACTTTGTTTGGTATAATCACAACAATTTTGGCCACTTTGTTTGATAATCACAATAATTTAACATAAGCAGGAATGGGATTTGAACTCAGGCGTCCGTGATTATAAACCGTTTATATTGTTTATTATATTGTCGTCTATTGTCGGTTTGGTTTTATTTGTTGGAAAAATAAATGAAGAGTTCAGATGCAAAAGCCTCTAAATGCCATTTGAAATTTTCTTCTAAAATGACCATTTTTATCAAACTTGTATATTTAAGTTCAGTAATTTCACTTAAATGACAATTAGGTAATCTTCATTGCCATTTAAGAGAAATTACTGAACTTATACAAGCTTGATAAAAATGATCAAGAAGAAATTTTCAAATGGCACTTAGAGGCTTTTGCATCTGAACTCTTCAAATATAGAAATATAATTTGACACAAGAGGGCAGTTTAGCCCTATTTATGGTTTTGAGTTTAAAATATCAGTCAAACCGTGACATCTACACGTTTTCCAAAGTGGACCAACGTGATTATTTCACGTCTTGTCGTGATACCGGGTTGGGCACTGAAGTTACAGGAGTTTCTTCCCGTTGCTAAGCAACGGAACTAGGTTAAAAGGTTATGGTTAACACGGTTAACGTGGTTTAACGTCGACGTAATACGTTGTTTTAGCGTACCTTTTGCTTAAACGAGGAGGTGGGGGACGCCGGAAAATAGACATTTTACTCATTAGGCTGCTTCATTAAAAACTTGACATTTAGACGTTTTCTTCGGCATGGATCAAGGCAAATGAATACATAAAACAAAATTCCATTTTTCTCGGATTAATGAAAACCAAAAGTTCGTTATGGCAGAGGCGATTGCGTGCGGATTGCGTGTAGAACAGGTCAACATCCGGGTATCTCTTCACTGGAGCGTGTTAATGCAAATGCATAAGGTTCACGTTTGAGGGGGTTAAACCGTGACATCTACACGTTTTCCAAAGTGGACCATTTAGGCTGCTTAGTTAAAAACGTGACATTTAGACGTTTTGTTTCGCCGTGGATCGAGGCAAATGAATGACGCACCAAACATTTAAAGGCTTTAATGGAACGTTTTTCTTTTAGATAAAGTAAAGATATGCACATTTATTCCTGCTGTTTTGTTCAAAAAAGAATTTTATTTAAAGCTGTGTTAATGGCAAACTAGAAATTATCAGGGACTTTTAAAATGGTATATATATATATATATATATATATATATATATATATATATATATATATATATATATATATATATATGCTGAATTATATATGCTGAATATATCCTCTCTTTATAATGCAATTTCTCATTCTCTTCTACTATCCAGAACTTCCAGCAGGAAATGGCCCTCCAGCCTGACGCTGCCCCATGGCAGTCCTGGAGCCTGGAGCGTGTCGCTCTCACCCTGGGGCAACGGTTTCCTGGCTACCATATCTGGGTAGTCCGCGCATCCCGCATGTACCTACACAAGTTCAGCTGCTATCAGAACTTTGTAGAGAGCAACCTGTTTGGAGCACCAGAACACTCTCCAGACTATGGAGGCATTCGCCACCTGAGGGCACTCCTGGGTCATGGCATGCAGCGGGCTGGTCTCCCAAATCCTTTACCTCCTCTTAGTGGTACAGCCACCCCTGACCCCCTTCCTGCAGGTTTCACCCTCACCATAGTGGGCTTCAGTAAAGGATGTGTTGTTCTCAACCAAATCGTGTATGAGCTGGCTGGAGCTCGAGCGGATCCAGAACTAAGGCTGTTTCTGGACAGTGTCTCAGACATGTACTGGCTGGATGGTGGACACCCTGGAGGCAGTGAGACGTGGGTGACCAATAAATGTGCTCTGGATGAGCTGGCCTCCAGTCGGGTGGCCATTCATGCCCACGTCACTCCGTATGAGGTAAGGGACCCGATGAGGGCATGGGTTGGGCGAGAGCACCAGCGCTTTATAAAGACTCTGGAGGATCTGGGTGCCTGTCTGAGCCAGAAACTCCACTTCGAGGAGGAGCCGGCATCCATTGAGAATCACTTCAGAGTCATTCAGGATTTCTGACTATTCTTGATCTATGCTTTCAAGTCTTAACACGGAGTGTATTCTTCGTAGAGCTGTGTATTGCACTGATGTATTAGCTAAAAAAAGAGCTTTGGGTTCGCCTACAAAAAAATAGAATTTTGTTTTATTTAATTTTGTTTATTTTTTTGTTTTGTTTTTTTTGTTTTTTTTGCATCTTAGAACATTTCTCAGTGATCGTAAATAAAACAAAATTCTATTTTTCTCGGTTTAATGAAAACCAATAGGTCGTGATGGTAAGTTTCAGTTTAAGAGTAAGTTTCACGTTTGAGGTGGTTTAACCGTGACATACACATTTTCCAAAGTGGACTATTTAGGTTCATTAAAAATGTGACATTTAGACGTTTTTTTGTGTTCATCAAATGTGTTCATCTACACATTTTCCAAAGTGGACTATTTAGGCTGCTTCATTAAAAATGTGACATTTAGACGTTTTTTTCGCCCAGCTCTAATCTATCAGCTCCTTTGATCCATTTGATTTTATGTTGGATGCCCTGACACTACCCTCTGCATTTACCCGGGCTTGGGACTGGCACAAATAGGACACTGGCTTGTGCGCTGTTGAGGCTGCATTTATCTTTTTTTTTGTCTTGTTTTGTCATCTGTCTGTCGGTCCTTTTTTTTTTTTTTTTTTTTTTTTTACATTTTAAGGTTAAATGCATCAGTCTCGAATATTTTTTTAAATTTCGGATCTTTGCATGCCATCACGTTTGGGGGGGCAGTCACGGTATTTGGGGGGGCATTGCCCCTCCTTGCCCATGCCTATATCCAGCCCTCATGCAATTTTACTGTAAAATACTGTTAAATTTCGTTTTTCAAAGTGAAAAAGAACAGCTTGGCTTGCATAATTTACAGTAAAAAAAAAATGACATTCCCACAATTCCCTGTGTGACACTTCACATTTTATGTTTATATTTTCACATTTTTTTTACATAACGGTTTCTCAGTTTTGTTTATTTCTAATCAGTTATGTACATTGGGGATTTGGGTTACATTTAATGTTAAATTTATTGCATTTTATTATAAATTTCATGTTTGTTACTATGATGTTTAATGTTTGTGTGTATGATACTGTGCTGCTTCTTTATACAAGCGCGAACTCTTGTGGAAGAGCTTTTTGTGATGAGCTTTGATCATATGACTCATTGCAGATGTGATTTTTAGTTGTCTGAGAATTACAATGGTACAAAACAGATATCAATAGGTTGGTAAATAACCGTATCAGATTATGAAATATGGTTTATTACTGTAAATTTGAAGCAAGTCTAAAACCAATAACGTTGCTACCGTATTTGACGGTAATATTTGGGCAACCACAGCTGCCGTTATTTTACCGTAAAAGTCATTTTACGGTTTGTGTAACTGCCAATAAATGCCGACTTCTCTCTGTCAAGCTTACAGATTCCAGGTTGTCTGGTTAAACCATTAGAAGACCACTAAAGCAGCAACAGAATAAAGTCAAGAAATACTTGACAAGGAAGCACAAATCAACCACTATGTTTTGGTTTCCAAGTGTCCCAATCGGAAACACTTTAAGAAACAGGCAACGAGTTGTGGGTTCCACATGGTTTACAATGAATTACAACTGTCAAATTCAGAACATGAACAATTTATTCACATCCAAAAATTAAGCATCATGACAGTTAAACAGGAACATGCCACATGGGGACAATTGCTCATCTCATACACCAGCTTTCATCTGACTGTGCGGTGGCAGAGGTTTCTCCAGGTGGTGTCCCACAGTGAGACCGAAGGGGGAACCAGCCTGCTTTTCATGGACTTCAGGCTTCAGCTGAAAGCCTTTCACCTCATCAAAACTGTCTACGGGTGGGAAGGAGAGAGGCACTTCGCTTAAAAGACCTTGAAGACGAGTACGCCAGTCTTTCAACAGGCTGTCACGAGCCTCAGCAGAGAGATGCATGGGTCCCCAGAAGACCTGTGGTGCAAGGACCTGGAAGCCACAGTAATTGAGGACCCCATTCTACAAAAGAAAACATCAGTACAGCAGGTCCAGGTTAGTATGACATGCAAAATCAAAGTGTGCAAAATTGAGGGAAAAGGGATGAGCTTCTTACCTGAACTGGCCACAGAGTAACATTCATATCTCCATTGATCCCATTGGAGCTGAACATGGTCTCCTGGGAACCAGTGGTGAATGACAACATGGCTTTCTTTTCCTGACACAAATTAAAAACCCACTCTTCATTAAATAACCAACTCTTAACCTTCTCTGATTAACACATGCAATGAAAGTTTAGTTTGTGATTTGTAGGTCTTACCCTGAAGATGCCTGCACTGTAGCGCTTTTCAGAGGTGTATGCAAAACCAAGGGTAAGAACCCGATCCATCCAGCCTTTCATGATGGCAGGAACCGAGAACCAGTACATGGGAAACTGCAAAAGACAGGATAATAACAATAATAAGTATCCAAAAGCACCAAAAAATAAAAATAAACAAAATCCAGTTTCTAATATATAAAAGCCTTACCTGAAAAATAACAATATCTGCTTCTTTTAGTTTCTTGTGCTCCTCTACAATATCAGAAGCTAGTCGTCCCTCCTGCCAGGCCAGCATGGTCTCCTCTCCATAGCAGAAATGTTCTGGGTTCTTCACTGCCCCTGAAAAAGAAAATTGTGCAAAATAGTCATTGTGCTCCAATAAGGGCAAAAGTTTAAGTTTAATATTTTCTAAAATATAACACTGCCTCCAAACCAGTAATATCCTCCTTGGTTGCTGTGGCCTTGAAATTCATTTCATACAGGTCAGACACCAGAACATTGCAGCCCTGTTTCTTCAGTTCATCTACAGCCACATCTTTAATGGCTGCATTGAAAGATCCAGCACTCTGGTGCGCATACACGATCAACACTGTCTTTGCAGCTGAAAAAAATATAAAACAATCAACCAAAAAATAAAAACAAATAACCAAAACCAAACAATTTACCAAACCAGCCTCAACAAAAGAACATACCCATGTTTCTCATCCACAGGTCTACGAGCATCTACTACTAAAGCTACAGTATTGTGAGCTTCTTTTAAAACCACAATCATCTGAGCACAGCTGAAAGGAATTTACTAATCAATTAGTGTTTCAGGCTAGAGGCTTTCCAAAAACAAAAGTATTTATTAACTGAGGGTTGTTCCATAAAACAAGATTTGAATACAAGCCGGGCTTATTTCGGTTAGTCAGACTTTTTGTCGGTGGATAAAGTTTCCTAAAGCAAACTTAAAATAGTTCAAACTCAGTTACCCTGGCAACTAATATTGTTAGTATGTTACTAGTAGTTAATTGTGTGTGTTTTTTAACTGGTCAGGATTTTTAAGTGCTTGATACCACTTAAACCGGACAAATGGTCAGGCTGAGGCCAGTTAGACTATAGCAATATTTCACTCCAGCAGAGTTTTTTTTTCTCACTTCAGAATGAAATCCAGCAGTTTATTGTGAAAGGCGCGTAAGCACATGGGTATATGACTTTAAGAAGAGCAAGATAAGGTTTCTGTTTTTAGCAGCAGACTCCCATGATTAAAAATAGCGAAGGGGGTCTGCGAGTGCGACTCCTAAACTCCCCCAAAAGACGCTCACAGTCCATCCGCGCAATGAACTAAAAGAAACCCAGCGGTTATACTAATAATCACACTGTTAAAGAACCCAAATCTATAAGCAAACAAATTCTACTCTATATCGTTTACTTTATGCAGTTCCTCAGAGACGACACGTGTGTCATGAAAAGGCGTTTGCGCTCTCAGCACCAGTGACTCAGTCTTTCACAGTACAGCAGGAAGAGTGTAAAAGACGGATGTAACACAATGAACCGCGTCGCGAACGACACGACGTAGCCTCGCTGTTTTTTATTTTTGTTTTGTTGTTTTTAGTTAGAGTTGGAAACGTTGTTTCTTTTTCTTATGCCTCTGCTGAAGGAATAACTCTTCAAAGGATCGGTTCTCATGCGTAAAGGAGCGTGAGTGTCTCGGAGAGATTTTTTAAAAGTTACCAATGGGGTCTCAAGGGCCAGGACGTAAAAGAACCCCCAGCAAAAATGGGTTGACTGGAGAGGAAGATGCCCTCAACGTAATCGCAAAAGAGGTAAATTGATCTCATAAGAGGTAATGGCCTCATTTGCAGAATTACAAGTTTAAACTCCCGTGGAAACTATGAAAATCACATGGTACATCCTGAGTCAGTTTATTATTAAACCAAAGAGCATTACACCGTTTCACAAGTATCTAATTAACATAACAGAAGCCTAACTAAGATGAAGTCCATGCTTTTGCCCTCACATGGCCCTGCATTGTTTATATTTTATTTTACAAGCTGAAGATGATTTCCTCTTGTCTGCTTCCTCCCAGTGTTTTTAGTTGCCTTCGCCTAACTACAAGTTTCTGAGCTGTTTTGGTCAAATGTGTTCTTTTTATGCTTCATGGCAGTAGTGTTTGTAAGTGCTAGCAGTGTGCAACGTAAGCTGGGTTTGATGTGCTGGAACAGGTGTTTGGGTCATGGTGGAGAGAACCTTCATTTGTGCTTTGGAAATTATTTTGGCCAGTCAGGTCTTCGACTGATATGATGTTCCTTCCTTGCACACCCATAGTGAAAAGTAAAGAGTGTAATAGACAGTTATCATTTGTGGCAAATGTTTCAATCTATTATTAGTAAGTGTCTCTGCTTGACACATCATGCTCAGTAGCAGGCAGGATAGAGGCCATATCACTCTACTGTCAGCATGACTGAAATACAGTAAGAGAAGCATGTTATATTTGTTTGTAATCTGCATCTGTTTACATGATTCATTTATTATTGCCATCGATAATGGCCATTTTTGTTCATTTGCAGTGGTTTTAGTGGAAGTCTGAGTTACATATAAACACTTATTGATGTTTATGCATAATCAAGCAGCTAGCTAAAATATTTAATAAATCCACAAGTTTCAGAGGATGTGTAAAACTTTGATAGACTTTTTTGATCCCACACTAGGGAAATTCACTTATTCACAGCTACAAATTCAGACAAAACAACAGGTGAGAACATACACATAGTAAACAAAAATACACAAAAAGTGCTACATGATGTTGTTATTGCAGTTAAAGAATCTGACTGTTGTTAGAAGGAAGGACCTATTTGAAATATTTAAAAGTAGCCTAACTTGACAGCTACATTCTGCATTTGTTTACAAATGTATTTTGTTTTCTGTTGATCTTTAGTAACAAGTGAGCATGTGGATAAAGAGAGATTCAGGTTAAACACACACACCCATGTTGTGAACCATCGAATCAGGAAGCGTCTTTCAGTCTCACATTTGCATAATTTCAGCATGACCATTACTAAAGGGTTTTTTTTTTTCTGATCAAACCTGTTTCTCTTGACATGGAAATTAATTTTTTAGTATTCTCCCATGTGGCTTTGCAACAGAGCTTTTGCAAATTTAAACAGCGAGGTCACGCAAGGTCTCAGAGCTCCTCTCTGAGCAGGTTTAGTTTCAGTTAGAAACTCAGTTTTCAGTTGCTCCTTGGCACGTTTTCAAGAGTTTTTAATACCTTTACAAATAAGCTAGTTATTTACATTTTCCTAGGATTATATATATATAAAAAAAGTATAAATATAAACCCTTTTCCTAGGGTTTATATATTTTGTCCAGAGCCACTTTGTCTTCATTTGAAGGCCTATTTCAGTATTTACTCCCCGTTTTCCACGCTTGTCCTACATTTATTCACCTAATACCTGCATTTGTTGCTGATATAGGGTGCCGTCCCACACTTGCTGCTCTCTGACAGCCTGGTATGTTGGCCCGTTGGCCCTCGTGTGATCATTGATTCTGTAACAAGAGCTTTAAAAATAGAAGCCCCTCAGGCCAGCTGTTAGTGCAGCCTCAAGACCAGACATGAAGTTTTGGGGGGCCATTACAATGAGCAGAAGAAGGGAACAGGGGCATCTGATAATGGATGCTATGGAAACATGCTGATAACATCTGCATTAGTAATCCTTAGTGGCTGTGCTTTTCTGCTGCTCTCTAATGTAGCTAAGCTGGTAAGAGTGAGAAATGGCCTCAGTAGAACATGAGTCAGTGAAGGATTTCCTGTAAAACAATTTCAACAATTGCTACTCAACACTTTGATTCTGTATTTTGTTTGTCCTTCTAGTTATACCGATGAAAATTATGGAATCTGGTAAGACAAACGCAACCGATAGTTTGTTTTCAGCTGTATGTGTTAGGTTCATGACCACATTCCGCAAAGTTTTGGCACATACTGAAAAAAGTTTCTTACAGCAAGCAACACTCCTCATTTGATTAGATAAGGTATTTAAATTTAAATGCAGACAAGCTCCAAGAATGCATTGAATTGACCAAAGTGACAGTAAAGACATGTATAATATTATTATAAAATACTTATTTTAAGTAAATGCGTTTATTTTGAACTTTCTATTCATCAAAGAATCCTGGAAAAAGGTATCATGTTGTTGTTGTTTTTTTAGTTTGTTTTTTGTTTTGTTTTTTTATACAAAAGTATTAAGCAGAACAAGTTGCACATCTGTTATCAACATTGATAATAAAAAGAAATGTGACCACAGCAGCAAATCAGCAATTTTAGAGTGATTTCTGAATTGGTGAGCAATGAGCTAGGACTTTTTTTTTTTCAAAAACATTGAAAAATCTTACCGACCCCAAATATTTGATAGTGTAAACTAGTTTGTACTTAACATTTCTCATTCCTAACAGTCTAAACATTTAAAAAATGATTGTGTTAAACTTCTCCACTGGAAGCTACTAGCATGCTCAGTCATTGGATGACACTGTAACAGTTCCAGAATGCAGCTTTAATACCAGCAGATTAGAATGCCAGGCTTTTTGCTCTGGAAAGTGTTTAGTTCATTAATCTGGGCTCAGATTTTGGATTGTGGGATGAGAACTCTTTTTTTAATCTAAACTCTTTGTCAGGAGCGGTTTTATATTTGCATTCAGAAGAAGAGTCCTGACATCATAATGCATAATTTGTGTGCCCACACACAAATATGAGTTTATAAATAATACCAAGTTCAGTAGCGCATTGACGCATTATCACCTGCTTATCACTGGTCCATGACAATCATAAAAAAATGCTCAGGATAAGCTCTGGGTGCCCCCAAGGTTAAACTTGCACTGGGTTGTTTTCAACAGCGCATTACTCCTTTCAATTTTCTTCAAGAGCCTTGTTGCAAAACTGTTGATACAGGTTGAAGCCAGACACTGTGTAGAAAACTCTCAAATAATGTCAGCACATTTAAGTCAGAAACCTTTTGCGCATGCTGACATTTTTTTTTCACCAAGAATGGAACCTCTCCATATAAGGACATGGACTCAGAAAGGGTTTTCTTCCTTTTTCTGACGTCACCGATGGGCCCCTGAAGATTGTTATCACAATTGCTTTCCTGTTTATTCTCTGCTGTTGGGATGCATCCCATTTAAAGGAGTAATGCAGGGTCCATATTTCTAGTGCTCTTGATGCTGATTGGCTAGGATGTTTGTGTATAAGCATGGTTGCTGCGATAACTACTGCTAAGGCATAACTGCTATTTATTTATTTAAGGTCTCTTTAAATGTATTTATTTAAATGCCTCTAGCTTGTTTACTTATCCTTTTTTCACTTGACCTATATTGTACTGTGAATATTATTTCCTCTTTTGACAAATTGGTTGCAAAGTGATAGTATACAATATTGCAATTGTGTATATACTATTTAAAAGTACTATTACAAAAATCGCATTTTTTTTTTAATTTATGTATGATGGACAAATATGCATCACATTAGATATAATTAAAATGCATAAATAACACATTTAGACCTAAGTATTTTTTGTGTTAGTTGATTTAGAGAAGTGTCTAAATTAGTAAATGTAAACACAATATAATGTGATGTTCCTAATTTTAGTACTTATACAGTTTATAGGAAGGTCAAAGAGGGTTTTTTTCAGTGACCTTGCACCATTCAATGATGCATTCTGTTATAATCCTTAGTATAACCAACAATGACTTATCTTTAAAATATTGTTTTTGTTGGATTTGAGATATGGTATTCCTACACATATAATTTACGTCTTATTTGTGAAGTCTTGTTTTGTTTTTTGTTTTCTCCCTTTTAAAAAAACCCCCAAAAACTCAACTTGTATTCCCTTAAGTTACATTTATGCTCAAAGATGTGAAATGCAGAGAGAGAGAGAGAGAGAGAGAGAGAGAGAGAGAGAGAGAGAGAGAGAGAGAGAGAGAGAGAGAGAGAGAGAGAGAGAGAGAGAGAGAGAGAGAAAATGGCTCCTGTTTCATGATTTATTAACTTAGTGCACAAGGTCATGTTGTGGATTTTGGTCTGATAAGACCATTTGCTAAAGGGAAAGGAATTCGAACGAACTCTCGCTCTGGTCCCGGATTGGCCATTTGAGTTGCTTGCTTATTTGACAAATGTGTGTATGAAACAGCTTGATGTGTAAAACATTCTGTTATGTTGCAAAGACGCTGCTCATTCCTCTGTATGAAGAAACACAATTTGTCTTCTGTTTTCCCTCATGTCCAGCTGACCTCATCAAGTGTTGTTTCATGAGCCTAATAAGATGCTAAAGTATGATCATTAAAATTGTGAAAGGAGTGCTCAGACATCTTATAATTACTAGGCTTTATATCTGGGTTTCTATCTGAATATTTTAATGCAAATCTTAAGATGTCATTTAAAAAATGTAGGATAGACAAATAAAATTTCCATAAATTCTTTGGGAACAGCAAATGTGTCCACCTTCACCAGTCTGTTGAATGGGTTCTGGTGTCTGACTACTCTTAATCTCTTCTGGAGAAATCTACAGTCTTATCAGCTCTTCTGCGTTGTAAACCTAGCTCACCTGCGACTAGTCATTTGAACATTGAATGCCTTTAGAAACCAGAGACCAGTAGATGAGACACTCTTTCACCCTCATGCTACTTCCTTTTTATTCCTGCATTTCAACAGGCTAGAGTTTCTCTCACAGGTCTGCGCTTACTCGAGTCTTGAGAAACTCATGTTGTCAGTGAAGCAAGTGTTGGTCAAGTACTCTAGGTCTTCTTTTTCTGTGAAGAGCTGCTTTGGTGTGCAGTCATCTGAGATGGGCACTCTGGCATATATCAAAACATCACCCTGCCTGCCTCAGGTTTCTTATGGTTTAAGGATGAAATGTGTCTGAATGATTTGCCTGAATAATGATGCAAACGTCATTGGTTGAGACAAAACAAGACATGTCGAGCTGCTCAAACAAAATACTAATGTTTTTTAATGGCACCCCAGAGCCACAGTGTTTGCACATTTTGTGAAGTCAATATGAATGGTTTACTTAGTTCCCTCTGCAGATTAATTTGGAACAGCAAAGTTGAACTCTTGTGCCTCATTTGAAAAAAAAGTTACACATGGCTCCATAGCGGACAAAAATGTCCACGTCAAAAATGTAAAAATATACTAAAAATATGAAGCTTGGGAGCACAGACTTCAAGCTTGGGAGAACAGATCATTTTATAGAAGACCCTTGGCAGATTATTGCTCAATCCAAAGTCAATCCAAAATAAAGTTATAAAGTTTTAAGTTTATGAAAATTATTTATAAACATTATTTTATATCATATATATAACAAGTTAAACTCAAAAAAAGGCTAAAATCAAAGCTTTTGAGGTGGATATCTCAAAAAATGACAGCATTTTCAAGTCATGTCAATTTTATTTGTAAAGCTTCAAAGCTAAATCATGATATTAATGTTTATAATATCTTAACATGGTAGCATTTAGCAAGTTAGTGTGGGGCAATAATATCTTTACATTTAGAATTATCCCTTAAACATAGAAAATTAGCTTTTCCATTGTCTGAGGTTTATATTACAAATGATGTATTACCACTAAGTAATAGTCACTTAATCTTATCATCTCCTTTCCTTCTTTTTTCCTCTCCATTTTTGCTATCATTTTCTTCATGCGCAGAATGACCCAAATTCATGTACCTAAACTCTTATAGCCCTACATGGTCAGTTTCTTTTTGATCAAGCTCACTTTTGATATTAAAACCTGGCACAGAGCCTAGGGACTGCTAAAATATGGACCCACCACATACAGATCCGACATTGTATGGTTTATGTTTGACATGGCAGGCTGGCACAATTTATGTAGGTGTTAATATGGGCAGACCAGGCAGGCGTCTCCAGTGATCTCATATGTTCCAGTCTCTGGCTCTTTCGTTAGTACTGGAGTGAGAATGACTGTTTATGTCTCATTCTGAAGACAGTTAATCCAGTTTACACATATGGCAAAATGATTCACATTTTGAATATTGAGCTTTCCACATTAAAATGAATAAAACCGGCCAGAGGCTCTTTTGGTTTATATAAGTCATAGTTTTGCAGTTTATGCCAAATCTTTTACACTATAGTAAGTTTTGCTTCCAGAGTACTGTCCAAAAACACAGTGAAGGAGCAGTTGTGGACTTCCAGTCATTTGTGTGGCATATCTTCTGCTTGTTCCCTTCATTTTCCATTACAGCTAGTCTATTAGCAGTCCAGCTGATTAGCATGTACCCGCTCTGCCTGGCATGCTGGTACAAGAGGCCGTGGGAGAGAGAGATCTGGTGAACTTGGCATCTCCTTCTGTGGTATTTATGTCAGTAGATAAGTGCTCTGGACTCTGGCATTCATCGAACTCCGAGAGACTTGTTCTACATGTCTACATTAAAAGACACCAAATAAAGGGTTTTAGTAAAGCTGTCCACAATCATCTGAGACATGTTAGTTTGTTATTATCTTAAATTCCCCAAATGCTCTTATTATTCTACTGTTTATTGAACCCTAAGATGTTCCATGGGTACTCATATTTGAAAAACAGAAAAGAAAATGTCATTAAGAACGGTAGTTTTGTACTCAGAAAAAAGTACAAAAAAGTAAAAAAAAAAAGTACAAAATTAAAAAAAGTTGTTTTTTTTTTTAATTAAAAAATAATAAAAAGAATGAATGGTATACAGTATTGTACACTCACATGCATGTAGAATTCCAGTGGTCATCATGGAACCTGGGAATGTATGATAATTATACTCTCTAAACAAAAACGGTGCTAAATAGCACTAAAAGTGATTCATTGGCTTGTAATCATGGGGGAACCACTTCACTTATCTTTGTCAAATGGTGCTATGTAGAACCATAAGAGGTGCCATAGAGCACCTTAACCACCACTCCAGAGAACCACTGAAGAACCAAACTGGGCTTTATAAGTTCTTTAAATGGTAGTGGTGCTATATAGCACCATGACCACCGCAAAGAACCGCTGAAGAACCTTTTTTTAGAGTGTATTATTGTGTTGTAGTAGTTTACAGTACATTTGAGATGTAG
This sequence comes from Cyprinella venusta, assembly GCA_038021265.1. NCBI lineage: Eukaryota > Metazoa > Chordata > Actinopteri > Cypriniformes > Leuciscidae > Cyprinella > Cyprinella venusta. Next base: position 23,229,291 of record CM075867.1, read on the forward strand.
GCGTATCAGCTATTGCCACACAAACAAAAAAAATGTCATGTAGTAACTACTTATATTAACATTGATGCAGGCCTGACATTAACTTGATGAACAATTAAACAATGTGTTTTATTTAAAAAAAAAAAATGTCTCTACCAGGCATCTGTGGAACTAGCTCTACATTCCCGTTGAGAACAGCCACGTCACAGAACGTTCATGAAATTGGAGCATTTTGGGTTTATTGATAGAGCCTGCTCCATCTGGGTCATTAAAAATAACTGTTGAGGAGAGAGTGAGAGGAGAGAGGTGTGTGAAATAGGCCACTTTGTTTTTCTCTTCTGTGATAAGAGTGTGTGTGAATTGTCATCATGGGGGGAAATGCGGATGACCCAGGCTATCATATGCTCACCGTGACAGATATAATGGTCTACTTTGATAACTGCAAGAAGGTAGGCCTTAATATGAATATAGGTTATCAAAAAAAGTTATTTTAGTTCAGAGAGGAAGAATAGTGCATGCTTTCTTTAAGGTGGCTGCTTCTATCCTGCTCCTTTTAGGTGCGTATGTTCAATTTTATGCAGAGAGTGAATAGATTTTGTTTAGTAAAATGGATTATTATTTCCTGTTGATGCAACATAGTACATGCACATGACCTCCACATCAGGACCGAGCAACAGTGATGGGTGTGTGTACGATCAGCAGTTAGTTCTGTTAATACTGCAGGAAGGGTGTGATCAGGCCCGGTTGTGAATGACTCAGCCCTCTAACTTCCTGCTATGGTCAAAAAAGGCATAGTTTTGGTTACCCTGTTAGTCCCACAGTAGAGTGCATTTATTCCTGCATGTTTTCAGAAGAGTCTATTACTCTTGATGTTTAGTCTGGTTTTTCAAGGGAAATATTATTCAACATTTTCAGCAGAGTCAAATCCATGTTGGGTGGTAATGCTGTTATTTTAAAGCATGTATGATGAATAGGTGTATTGTTGTGCTCGAAAATGTGTGTTGACTGAGAACCTGTTATAAACATGTTTAGACAGCTGCTTAATTGCTGGGGTTTGCTTTGATAACTTCTCTCTGGTAGTTTATCTACATAATTATCTGCCTTCATTACAACCGTACTGACTAACATAACACATTTCCTGTTTACAAAGTAGTGATTTTAGATATAAAAGCGAGGTGTTTTTAAAATTTAGGACATTTTATTCTGATGTTGCTGCAAACACCATCTTTGAATGAAGTGAAATGGTTTTGTAAAGTATTGTTAAGGATGTGAAAGATTACAGTAAACAAAATTAGAGCCATCATTTTCTGTTAGAACTACTAGTACTAGAAGAACTACGGTCGAAACTGTGGAAACATTTATTTTGGATATATTTTTTTCCATCTTTGTTGGCGAAGGGATGCAGGACCTTTGTGGTGAGAAACAGCTGCTTCCTTGGAAAGTTGCTCGACTCCGTTTAGGACGGAAGGCCTCAGTCTGAGATATTAAGATATGATCTGACATTTACTCTGGAACACGTCATTATGCATTTATCCATCGACAAACAAACACAGGAAATCAAAGCTTTGCATGCATCCCTTCAAGTAATTTCACTATTTTAACCCCTATTCTTTAAATCATACTTATTTTGCTGCTTTTTCAGGAATGTGTTGTGGAACTGGTGCAAAACTGGGAATGTTACAGTCACGCCTCTGTAAAAGACTATTTGTAGCATGGGATTGTGTGGACGAGTAGGTGGAGTTAAGGTAGAGACATCTCTATTGTGAGGGAGTCTGTGATGTAATACTGTTGAGGTTTCTTATTTTCTTTCTGGTGTTTGCACATTTTGTGGCGTCATCTACAGGAAGGAAGTGTGCATGTTCTCTCTCTCTCTCTCCCCCTCATGCCTGAAAGGGAGTCTTTTCCTTAAAAGGACTTTCAAAGTGATTGACTAAAGTCACAAATGCACGCATGCGTACTCATGTAAACAAACACATTCATAGCATGTGCCATCTGAGGAGGATACAGTTACAGTACATGAAACACTATGACAGTGAGGTACACAAACATATTCTTGTAATCACATATGACATATTTCCTGTGATCCTCCTGTTATTTTTATTTTTTTTTAAGTTTAGTAGTGCAACACTTTTATGTGTTTGTTTTGTGTTTTTTGCATTGACTACATTGCTCATGGTCATGGTTTAATGAATTTACCCCTCTCTCTTTTTCTTTTCCCCCACCCGCCCCCTGCAGGCTGAAGCCCGTTTGGCAGCTAAGAGAGCAGCCCGCGCAGAAGCTCGTGAGATCAGAATGAGAGAACTGGAGAGACAACAGAAAGAGGTGAAGAAACACAGTCACTGCGAGCTTAATCTCGGCTTAAGATTTAGCTTTGCTAAATGTTTTCATTTGTCAAAATATGATTGGTATCAACTTTTATCTACATATGTTACAATCTATCCATCTTATTATCTATGTGTCATATATCTATCTGTATATTATTTAGCCGGTTTTGGTGGCTAGCCAGCTAAGTTTCAGTTTAGTTTGTGCCAACCCTGGGTTTTAGGTACCATGAAAGTGGTTTGCCTTTTAGCAGTATTCATCAACATAGTAACTTACACTCCACAGCTAACCTGGTCCAGGGCAGGTTATGTTCCAGGTAAGAGGTTGCAAACCGAACTTGGAATAATCAGCTGTGAGTAAAGTGACACAAGTATGACGCAATAAAGTCACTCCACAGCAATTGATTTTAAAAGACAAAATAATGGCTTTTAGTAATTAAATTTCTGTGATTTGGAAATGATTTCTGTAATTATTCTACCCTAAAACGATCCCACATGTACAATTTCAGTTCATCAATTATCATGCGGATTTTAAATTAATTGTCGGATCGCGATATTAAGGTACGCTTTAGAATCAATAAATGAAGCTATAAAATGACTACATGTGAGCTTAAATGTTCAATTCTCTCTATACCTTTATCAACTGTGTAAACTAATTTCACAACTTTTACTTGCACTGATATACAGTAGTGAGACTTTCTTTTAGTCGTCCTCTTTCACAGACAGCTATTTTCTTCTTGCTGTGTAAATTTGTTTAAATTCTTAATATTTTAATACTTTTATTTAATAAGTGAATTGCGCTACTTCTCTTGCGAGAAATTAATTTCAATGAGTTTTGATTGAGTTTCACTCTTTCTCATCATGTGATTGGCTGTTCGCTAACGATGTCACTCCTAAACTCAGGATCAAAGCCTGAGTTGACAGAGAAAGTTGATGATCAGCATCATGGTACCAACAAAGCCTGGTTGGATTGGTTTGGTTTTGTCAACTCGAAACTAATCCTGCAACCCTGAGTTTGTTCAACTACCATCATGGTACAGGCCCCTGATCTCAGTATAAATAAAAATGGATATATTCTAGCATGACAGTTGTGTTCCAGCACCCAGATTTGTTTTAGATGCCCACCAGCAAATCCCATCCCTATGGTCTTACCTGCTTAACTCCTTACTGACCTGTGGTTAGCCCCTTTGACTGGTGTAATAATCATCACACTTACGAACAGTTTAAGCACCGAAAGCATCTCAAAAACAAATCTGCATTACACAATGTTGAAGCACAGGAGGAGACCTTTCCAACAGCGTTCAAGAGTGTGGTGAGCTGTAGGCCTTTAAAATTTCAATGGTTTTTTTTTTCTTCTATTGAACTACCAGTAGAAAACGCCGCCTTTAGTCTCAAAATGAAATCTTTCTCATGGTCTTGTTGACTTGCTTCTGTACAACGCTGTCAGCTGAATTTGTTTAATCTTCATCATGATTGTGGGCTCTTTGCTTTGAAGGACATGTTTTGGCTGGGTTAACAGGGATCAGGGTCAGTTAATCACCCCTTGGGTCAGGACCTCCTAAGAGGCCATTTGAACTGCTACATTGGAACTTCAGCCTGAGCTAATGCTCAGAAATATTAGTTATATCATGAGCAGTTTTTATAGATTGCTTTTCCCCCCAGTGTTGCTTCAGATCGCATTCACTTTTTGCATGGAAAAAAAGAAGACATTTTCCAAAATATATTTTTGACAAATAAATGATGGCCGAATTTACATTTTTGGGTAAACTATCCCAGCTGAAAATGAACAATAACATGTAATTGATGGATTAGGTTGTCTGAGGAATTTGTTCAGATAGCATTAACATTCATGAAAAAGCCTGGTCTGTCTTTATGCTTATTTTGGTCGAGCACCCTGCAGCTTTTCTGCAGGTTTTGTACTTTACCCCAGTTACATTACAGTTACTGTAGTCTTTACAAACATACTTTATAGATGTTTTTGAGTTACTCATTTGCTTTTTTAACTGTAATAATTCATTGTCTGAACATTCCTCATTGTAAAGGGAGCTGGATTTTAAGAAAAGTTTGGTTCCAATAGACGTATGGTTGATTCTGTGTAATTAGTAATTTAATGCACTTTGACTGCTCATGCTGGTTTGTTTCAGCCGACTCCACACACTGGTATGTATGGTATGGGTTAAGTAGCACAAATACAAACAAACTGTAGATATTTAGGGACATTTGATTAGGTGCTTGTGTATGATTGAACTGTTGCTAAGGGTCCGTCAGAGGTAAATGGAAAACCATAAACTCGCACTGTGAGCTCAGACGCAACAAACTTATGTAATGAAGATAAACACAGCCTTCACACAGACCTGGGTCACACTTGAAAGATTAACTAGAGTTAAGTCTGGTCTGATCAGGAGGTGTGTGAGAATGTTAAGGGTGTGTGCTTTGTGGCTTTAAAACTCCAGCCAAGTATTAAAGTAGATTATGAGCTTTCAGCCGTACCTGCAGCAGGATAACAGGCTCAGGTCCCATTCACTATCTGGGATGTGATCATTATGGTAATCAGGAACACAATGACTCAAGATCGAACATGCTGTGACAAAATAGATCTGGAAGAGTTCAATCAGGACTTTGTGAGGATGAACTTGTAGCGCAAACAGGCTGTGGGGTTTGGATTATATGGCAGACTATATCTTTGGGATCATTTAAAGTCTCTGTCTTCCTCAGTCTTGAGGTAGACGGGGACACTGTGATACTAGTAGGACGGCTTGCAAGCGACTAGTGCGTAGAGGGGTTAGGGAAGTGATCGATGGGAGACCCCAGACCCCTGTGCTGAGGAAGGTGAGCTTGAATTTACTAGATGAGCATTGGAAAGATGAGAAATGTTTTATTTGTGCCTAATGGAGTACACTGTCATCTTACACATTCTCTTGTCATATCCGGACAGTTTCATAGTTTCTTTGTTTTGTTAGAGTGCAGAGTTTTGCAGAAACAAATGAGCACTAATGTTTTGGTAGTCTCTAATTAAAGATTACTCCAAAGAAAATATTTTGTTACAGGAATGTTGTGTTAACAAACACTGGTGCAAAATACATGATGGGAAACCAGTTGGGTGAGATGCTGAAGGTTTTTCAGTAAGTGAGAATGAAAGTATTAAAGAAGTTAATCAGATTAAAATTATTGATTATATTATTAAATTTCTTATCACACACTGTTACAAAGAATTTATTGTTCTATAAAGAAATTAATGGAAAAATAATTGCCCAGGATTTAAAAAAAACTTAACAATGTTTTTATTATTATTATTTTTAACATTCTCTTTATTACATTTTCTACATCGGCACAAAGAAGAAGAAAAAAAAATATAAACTCCAACAATTCACTTTGCAAATACAGTGCGCAATTATATTCTAATATATGTAAACAATTTATATTTGAACACAAGTAATGATAGGGGAATATATATATATATATATATATATATATATATATATATATATATATATATATATATATATATATATATATATACTATTGCTGTCTTATTAAAAAAATTAATCAAGGGTTTCCATACTGTATGAAAGTTATCAGTCTTATTTCAAGACACACTACTGCTTTACTAGCCTATTCATTGGTTTGGTCACTAGTGGACTGAATGAAACCTTAAACATCAGTGGAAAGAATCCTGTTACCCCGTAGACCTAATCACATGACCATCTTTAATTCTTAAGTATATCTATAGATATCTGAACAGTTGCAAGGCATAATTCCGATGCCTTTATTAACTTGCAGTTTGATTCTTAAATTTCCTGACTGATAATTCTATCTCATCTGTGATGCCTTTGAATTTTTCTGCTTGTTGATTCACATGACCTTCATGCATTTGAGTCAAGTATGTAAACTGGTGTTTTTCACTTTCACCTGTTAGGCAAGTAATCTGACACCTGCCTGATGGATCGCTAAAAACTGAACAGCTTTCTCTTTCCCTTTCCATTCCATTATCTTTATGTACACGTTTTTCCACTTGGTTTGCTCTCGGTCATGTCAAATAATCAATGCATCTCTGTTTCCCTTTCTTTCCCAATCTGCCTTCTTTCTTTCCTTTGCTCATCTGATCCTCTTTTGCTGGCCTCCTGTGATGTAGATTTATCAGGTGCAGAAGGTAGGACATCTAATGCTGTAGATCTATTCTAATATTTGAATTCCTTTCCTTCTGTTCTTGCTTATTTAGTCATATTTTGTGAAGTCTAATGTAATTACTTTCAGGTCATTCTTCTTAGCTGAAGTTTTTTTTCTTTCCTGGTTTCTTTTGGATTTCTCATTTTAGAAATACTATGGACTGGATAACCTGGACAACAAATGGGGGGACATTGAGCAGTGGATGGTACATTCACTGTTGGGATTTTTTTGCATGTTTCAGGCCTTTTTGAGTATTTGCATGATATATGATCCATTGTGATACAGTATGCGTTCATGTTTTATCTGTTAATAATTAAGAGAGTCAGCACAGGGTTATTTGTCTCATAATACTATCAATAACTCTACAAGGCTGATTTTCACTTTCGACAAAGGAAAATGGCACTGTAGATACTTTTATGTACACTATTGTTTGTTGTGAAAGTAGTCTTTTATGCTTACCAAGGCTGCATTTATTTGATTAAGAAAATACAGTAAAAATAGTAAAACTATTTTCTAGTTCAATATACAGTATTTTAAAACATTGTTTATTCCTGTGATGGCACAGCTGGATGTTATAAATGTCTTTACTTTATTTTTGTATCAACTATCAACTTAATACATCCCTGATGATTTGATTAAAAGTATGAATTACTTTAATTACTAAAAAATATTATTTACCCAAACTTTTGAATGCCAATGTGAGTGTTCGCACTATTTTACAAAAAAACTATTACAACTGTGTACAATTAATAGTGTGGGTTGTGTTTTGAGTCTGTTTTAACCATTTAAAGAACAAGCTTTGGATACCCCTTCTAATGCACAACATGGGTCTAAAAAGACCCGTATTCATTTCCTCATTCAGTGTTATTTCATGCATGGCTTGGCATTATTTGTTTCACCTTTTGAAGTCACTTTATTTGAGCATTTAATATTTTATGATCTATCAATTTCATGATTTATGAATATTCAAAATATCTTGTTCTTTCAAATATTCAAGCAAAGAAACATAAATATGGATCTTTTTAGACCCATGTTGCACATTAGAAGGGTAGTGACACAAAAACTATTTTTATTCGAAAAGTAAGAAAGGAAAAATTTAAATATGGATTTGTAATGATCTAAAACAAGTTAATTGAGGAATACCTGGAATACATGAATGATGAAATTAATTTCTTGCAAAAATATAGAAAATGAAAACTTAGTCGGCTCTATTTAGACCAATGTTGTGCATCAAAGGGTTAAAAGAGATCGCTCTTACATCAATTATTACTGATTTGCATGCTTCCATTGCTCACCTTGCTTGCTGAGTGCTGTGTGTCTGTCTCTTCTGCCATCTTGAATATCTTCTCTTCTCTTCTCTTCTCTTCTCTTCTCTTCTCTTCTCTTCTCTTCTCTTCTCTCCTCTTCTCTCCTCTTCTCTCCTCTTCTCTCCTCTCCTCTCCTCTCCTCTCCTCTTCTCTTCTCTTCTCTTCTCTTCTCTTCTCTTCTCTTCTCTTCTCTTCTCTTCTCTTCTCTTCTCAGGAGGATAGTGAGCGATATACACGTGTCTCACGGAGACATGCTTCGGTTTGTATTAATGTCTTTTCACTCTGTCCTCCTCAAACTTCTCAAGCAAAACATTTCTTTAAACACTTGGGGCGCACTACTTATATGCTGTATTTGTGCACAGTGGTGATTTCCATGTCTTTTAAACTTGTGCTGACATGGGCTCCATCTCATTTTACCTCTTTTTTTTATCTAAGGTGTCAGATGATGAAGAACGGATGTCATTGGGGAGCAAGAGCAACATACGGGTCAGTATCAGTGTAACTTTTTGTTCCTTTCAGTCCTTCTGTACTGTGGGTCAGAGTGTATGGGAAAGGTACATGTGAGTGTGTTGTCTAAAGGTTATAAAACGGTCCAAATTGTTTTCCATGCTGATGATGGTTTTGTTTGTCTGGGCAGTTGGATTTGGATGCGGCAGGTGCTTATGTTGGGGTAAGAATCGCAAGCTGGGAAATGTTTCTTCAGGCACCAGTTTTTATGTCATTACTTTTGGGTTCCTGTAAAAGTAATATGAGCTCTAACTGAGATCACAAGATATTTTGTTTTTGCACTGTGGTGTGATTCAACTATATAGCTAACACTTGTAATACCTGATGCTACATTTGGGATGTTTTGAAGCGTTTCATCAACATTACAAATAGGGTGTGATTTGTACTTTGGGTTTTAACAAATATGACTTTATGTGACAGTTAAATGTCTGTCTAAGTGTCTGAAAACTTCACCTGCATGTCACAATGGACAGCTATGAAGTTTCTGCCGTTTTAATCCTACTTCCATTTCCCACCATCTCGTCCAGCTTCCCCAGGCCACCTCCTCTTACTCACATAAGAAGTCCAAGAAAAAGAAAAAACATTCTTCTAAAACCGTACGTTCACAGCAATTATGCAAATCGCATTTGTGTTCCGTAAAGAGAGAATGTTATATCAATCATGACATATTGTCTTTCCACAGAGCAATGGCTATGATGATGATCTCAGCACATTGTCTAGTCGGGTTAGTGAACCAAATAACTGTGCAATGATAGTGTTTGAGGATTAACAGTGTGTTGATTCGCCTATAATGAAGTCTAGGAGACTGTTTTGTTCACACATTCGCAGTGATCATGATGCAGCAGTGTGACTAACTGGGGTGTGATGTGCTACACATTGGTGTGATGGTGTGATAGTTGTAAACTGAATTCTGTGTATTTGTGCACAGAGCTCCAAACTCAGTGATGAGAGCAAAAGGTCTCGCTCCTCTAGACTTGATCTGCAGTCGGTGGGTCTCTCAATCCTGCATTTCCTCCTAATTCTCTGGCCTGATTTCCTTGTCACTTTTTATGTTATTAACATGAAAATGTCTAACATGAGTGGATGATTGCAACTGTGTTTGAGAAGGAATGTGTTTGTTTGACATTGGCCGATACTTGTTAATGAATTTCATTTTATGTATTAATGATTACTAGCTTGGCCCATGTGGGAGAGCAGCTAAAACAAACTAGAGATCTTAGGCATTAGATTTTCTGCAAGGGTAACTTGAAAAATAGGTTTAACATGACTAATTACTAGTGGTGTGGTTGGTTTTATGTATGCGAATTGTACTAAAATTAAAAGGCTTTTCATATTTTTTTTTTAAATCTAGGTTTTAAGGGTTAGTTCACCCAAAAATTAAAATTCTGTCATTTAATTACTCACCCTCATGTCGCTTCTGGTTTCTACGTCAGAACTCTCTATTGGCTATCTCCTGGGTCACCAAAATGTTGGCCAGTAGTGAGCCTACGTTTTGACGTAGAACCCAGAAGCACTGTATTGTTTACACTACTTCAACAGCGTTGGAGAATGACATGGAGGAGAAGAGATTGTTGAATAAAGTCGTTATTTTAGGGGTTTTTGTGCACAAAAAGTATCGCTTCATAACATTAAGTTTGAACTACTATAGTCACATGGACTATTTTAATTGGGACAGAAAGCTCTCAGATTTCATCAAAAATATCTTCATTTGTGTCCTGAAGATAAACGAATGGTCTTACGGGTTTGGAACGACATAAGGGTTGAATAAGTTAGTGTAAAGCTGAAATAAGATAATGCTTTCAAATGTGAAAAGCCAACGTAGTACAATTTCTGACTTTAACTAGCATGATTCTCTCGCATTGCAGCTTTTCGTGTTGTCTTCATCAGTCCATCGTTCATTCCATCTACATTATTTCCCATTATTTTAGAGTGCCTACTATTCATCTGAGTTGTACAATCGCAGTAGTAGTTATTCCTCTAAACATCAAGTCCCTTCCTACAGTGGCTACCAGGTCTGTGATCTTCATCCTCTCCTTTCCATCTCACTTAATATCTGTCCAGTGTTCAATTCCCCTCTTTTCTTGTACTTACTTTAGCATTTGGAGATTTCTTTTTCTTTAGCATTTGGAGTTTTCTTTTCTTTCTTATTCTTTTCTTTCAAGTTTTTGGTTTTGATTCGATATGTTCATCTTTCCTGTCTGTTTAGCTCCCTTTGCTGCACAGCAGGAAGCACAGGGTTTGTCGTGCTCCTCATATTGTACCCCTTGCCCCACAGCACTTCCTGTACAATAATTATGTGCAGCTCTGCCTCTGTACACACATTTTACATACTTTCACTCTCTCATCCACAGCAGGTTATATTAGATATTTAACCCACACAGACCACAAACACCTGAGGACTGAGCTAATTGTTCGTGCTTTGGCTTTGACATATCATCCTTAAAGATGAAGTGTGTGATTATATATTTTTCAACCAGGCTTCCTGAATACTTATTGAATATTTAATGTACTATTGCATATTCAGTGCCTACAAAGCTTATTTCCTGGTAAATATATATATATACACTCACCGGCCACTTTATTAGGTACACCTGTCCAACTGCTCGTTAACACTTAATTTCTAAGCAGCCAATCACATGGCGGCAACTCAGTGCATTTAGGCATGTAGACATGGTCAAGACAATCTCCTGCAGTTCAAACCGAGCATCAGTATGGGGAAGAAAGGTGATTTGAGTGACTTTGAACGTGGCATGATTGTTGGTGCCAGAAGGGCTGGTCTGAGTATTTCAGAAACTGCTAATCTACTGGGATTTTCACGCACAACCATCTCTAGGGTTTACAGAGAATGGTCCGAAAAAGAAAAAACATCCAGTGAGCGGCAGTTCTGTGGGCGGAAATGCCTTGTTGATGCCAGAGGTCAGAGGAGAATGGCCAGACTGGTTCGAGCTGATAGAAGGGCAACAGTGACTCAAATAACCACCCGTTACAACCAAGGTGGGCAGAAGAGCATCTCTGAACGCACAGTACGTCGAACTTTGAGGCAGATGGGCTACAGCAGCAGAAGACCACACCGGGTGCCACTCCTTTCAGCTAAGAACAGGAAACTGAGGCTACAATTTGCACAAGCTCATCGAAATTGGACAATAGAAGATTGGAAAAACGTTGCCTGGTCTGATGAGTCTCGATTTCTGCTGCGACATTCGGATGGTAGGGTCAGAATTTGGCGTCTACAACATGAAAGCATGGATCCATCCTGCCTTGTATCAACGGTTCAGGCTGGTGGTGGTGGTGTCATGGTGTGGGGAATATTTTCTTGGCACTCTTTGGGCCCCTTGGTACCAATTGAGCATCGTTGCAACGCCACAGCCTACCTGAGTATTGTTGCTGACCATGTCCATCCCTTTATGACCACAATGTACCCAATTTCTGATGGCTACTTTCAGCAGGATAATGCGCCATGTCATAAAGCTGGAATCATCTCAGACTGGTTTCTTGAACATGACAATGAGTTTGCTGTACTCAAATGGCCTCCACAGTCACCAGATCTCAATCCAATAGAGCATCTTTGGGATGTGGTGGAACGGGAGATTCGCATCATGGATGTGCAGCCGACAAATCTGCGGCAACTGTGTGATGCCATCATGTCAATATGGACCAAACTCCCTGAGGAATGCTTCCAGCACCTTGTTGAATCTATGCCACGAAGAATTAAGGCAGTTCTGAAGGCAAAAGGGGGTCCAACCCGTTACTAGCATGGGGTACCTAATAAAGTGGCCGGTGAGTGTATATATATATATATATATATATATATATATATATATATATTTTAATTTGAATTATGATTAGAAAAATTATGAAGCAATTAACTATTTTTTTTTTAAAAAATCCAACATAGCTGTTATCTTTCTAACTTCCACCACTAGCTGAGTCAGAAGTTTACATTTTAAAGGTGCCATCTTGTTAACAGTTGGAAGGGAATTAATAATTTGAATGGCTTACTTCTAGAGGTCTCTGTTAATGGGATGAAAAAACACATTTTTAATATATTGAAAAAAAAAAAAAATACACACTTCAGCTTTAATAGTTGTAGATTTTTCCCCCCTCACCAGCCTGGCTGAAATCAGATGAAATGAAATCTTCTGAATGTGATGAAAGACAGCTGTACTGATGCATTGTGCATAAAAGACTAGAGAGTTTGCATGCTTACTTGCACAGAGCAGTTATGGGTCAGACCTTGAGGTGTGATATAAATGTTGTTTCTTGTCTGTTTCTATATCTGCCTGTTATCAGGGCTCTATATATGAGGACAGTCTCTACAGTGGCTCTCGACGCTCCAGTGCTCGCGCTGTAAGAATAATTGAGCTAATGTGAATGAAATATTACCCTTTTCAGTTCCCTAACCAAAGTGTGAGTTTTTTAAAATAATTTTGCATAGTTGGCTCATTTATTATTTCACTCCCATGAAGCACTGTGAATGACATAATGGAGTCAATCTCACTACACTCTCAAAATACTTTGTTTGTGATTTGTAATACAAATTGTTTATCATTTTTAATTTGAGTATCCAGTTTGTAATGCTTCATGGGATTGTTATGTATGAGTTCTTTCCTTCACTTAAACCCGCTGAAATTTGGGGTGGGCGCTAATGCACTCTATTCTCAAAATACTAACTGTGTTCATTTTAACACACAGTGGAGAGTTGGTTGGAGAGACAGAGTTGTGTGTGTGTGTGTGTGTGTGTGTGTGTGTGTGTGTGTGTGTGTGTGTGATTTAGAGGCAAAAACAGGCTGTTTGTGTACAGTATCATTAAGAAGTCAAAACAAGGCTTTGAAAAGACTTTGAATGTGTTTTGGGAATGCTGTAAAGCTAGAGTGCTTTATTTTAATAATAATATATATATATATATATATATATATATATATATATATATATATATTTAAAGGGAAAACATATTTCAGGTGCTGTTTTTTTTGTTAATTTAATTAATTTGTCAAATCGGTATTTCATATCAACTACCCATCTAGCACATTCAGAGGATCTACAAGACAATAACAGGCATGTGTCTTCTCAAAGTAGTTTGTCTACCAGCTTGCTTTTCTGAATTTTGTTAAATTTGTCCCTTTTTTTTCTTTTTTCTTGTCTTTTTTTTTGGTTTTGAGAAGCTTGTAGATGTTTGGTGACTGCAAGAGGCCTGAAATATCTGTCAATCTTCAAACCTTTTTGTGTATATACATATCTCTTTTCTCTCTCACTCTGATTCTTCACATACTCAGTGCAAGTGTGTGTGTTTCTCTAGTCCTCTGAATACAGTGGTTTCCTGAACTCCAGCTCTAGGACTTCGTCCAGGGCAAATTCTGCTTGTGGCAGCCCTGTGGTGAGCAACCCAGTGTCACTGATACCCAAGATGATCATGGACCAACACTATTTTTTTTTCACAGTGACAGCTACTTTTATGTGGCTTTTGCTTTTTTTATGTCTCTTAAATGTGGTGCCTGTGTATGTCATTGATTGTGGAAGTTTCTACTTGTGTCATGAATGTGCTTTTTGTCTTTCCATTTAAAGGAATACTGTCATTCTGTCATCATTTACTCACCCTCAAGTTGTTGCTAAGTCTTCTGCTAAACACAAAGGAAGATATTTTGAAGAATGATTGGAACTTTGGCACCATTGACTTCCATAGTATTTTTTTTTTTCTACTATGGAAGTCAATAGTGCCAAACAATTGTTTGGTTCCAATCATTCTTCAAAATATCTTCCTTTGTGTTTAGCCGAAGAAAGAAACTCATACAGGTTTGCAACAACGTGAGGGTGAGTAAATGATGACAGAATTTTCATTTTTGGGTGGAGTATCCCTTTAAAATGATAACTTACATTTTATGTTTACATATTGAGTAGTATTACATTACTTTAACAGTGTAAGAAAGGACTCCAGAGGTGATGTGTGTGTGCATTCTTCCTTTGGGTGCATGCATGCAGAAAAGCAACTGTTAAACTTGAGACTTAAATAATTGAAATACCTCTTGCATTGATGTTCATTGCTGCTATCTGGTGGTTTCCAGGAGAACTGCAGCAGCTCAGTGGCTAGTTTTATGCGCAGCACAGCTAGTATCGGTGGCCTCTCTAAAGATCTTGACCACGTTGTCATTCCTGACCTGTCGAATGTTAATGGGAGGCTGCCTATGGTACGAGAGTGAAATCTTAGGATTTGTGTGATCTGTGGTGATTGCCCTGGTTTAAAACATGTGTATTTATGCATAAAAGCAGTGGCATGTTGGATTGAGATGATGGTCTGCATGTGAGATGGTCTGTGGTCATTTCAGCAAACTGAATTTATGTGAGGAAAAGCACTGAAGTCTTGAGTGACATGATGTTTGATGGAACTTTCCAGTTGTTATTATTTTACTTCAAGTTTATTGTGAAAAGATATTTGAAACACATTGAGAATTACTACAGAACTGCTTGTTTGCATTTTGATTTATCAGTCTTATTAATCAAATACTATCATTGAGTTTTGAATCTTCTTGAACTTGAGGTTGAACTTCCTCTAATAAATAGAAAAAAATGTCTTTTTTTGCTAACTTTTTTGTGTTGACAGCATGTCTTCAGTGGACAACATGAATCACATTATTAATGAATAAGAGACTCGTAATGGCTCGACTTGACTTGCAAAACTACAAATCCTATTGACTTTGAATCATTTTGTTTATTTACAGGTTGATGACAGGTCAGAGCGAGACTACTTAGAAAAGGTTTGTGATTTTGTGTGGGTGATTCTCACGAAATCTTGGTTTTAAAAATTTCAAACATGTAAATTAAAAAAATGCTTGAATTAACAAAGAAACAAATCAGACATTGGAAACCAAGTCTTGAGAATTTGTGAATATTAATTTAAAAACATTTACTTACAATTTAAGACCTTTTTGAGCATAATTTCCAAAACAAGTCCTAAAAATTCTCATTACCGCAACAGTGTGAAAACATCAACACTGTTAGAAAATAAAATAAAATTTCACATTTTTAAAAACAGATTATTAACAGTCATGCACAGTTACTTAGAAATCTGAAATAATATTTATTTTTAAATTAGCATTATTTTATTTTTTTGTTTAATTTCTCTCATTACCGCAACACCTTCCACAATTTACAACCTTTTTTTTAATATATTTTAATGAAACTTGACACATTTTCAAAATGATGTGACAAACCTGAAAGAACATAATATGTAGATACTGTACATAAATTTAAAATCAAACTACAGATTTTATATTAATTAAATTAAGATGTAATAATCATCTGTTGCGGTAATGAAACTTGAGTTTTGGAAATGAGGTTGATTATTTCGGTAATGATAATAAGTTTACTATGTCTAGATTTAATATGGAAAAATGTATAATATATGCAAAATAATGGATTCAATTTCAAATCTGTTTTATATTGTAGTGCTTCAATACATAACATTAGCAACAACAGCAAAAAAATACAAAAATAAATAACTTTAATATTTCATTAAACAATAACTTTTAAAAGTTCAGAGAGGGAAAAACCTCTTCATTCTTCTACGTCTTCATAGCTAGGTAAATGCCTATTGTTGTAAATATTTGTCAATCTATACACCAGGGGCCTGTACCATGATAGTAGTTGAACAAACTCAGGGTTGCAGGATTAGTTTTGAGTTGACAAACCAAACCAATCCAACCAGGCTTTGTTGGTACCATGATGCTGATCATCAACTTTCTCTGTCAACTCAGGCTTTAATCCTGAGATTAGGAGTTTAGGTGTGACATCAACAGCGAACAGCCAATCACATGCTGAGAAACAGTGAAACTCATTCAAAACTCATTGAAATGAATTTCTCGCGAGAGCTACTTCTCGCAATTCACTTATTAAATAAAAGTATTCAAATAATACAAATTTAAACATTTACACAGCAAGAAAAAAATAGCTGTCTATGAAAGAGGACAACTAAAAGAAAGTCTCGTTACTGTATATCAGTGCTAAAGTTGTGAGTTAGTTTATACAGTTGATAAAGGTATATTAGAGAATTAAACATTTAAGCTCATATGTCATTTTCTAGCTTCATTTATAGATGCATAATTATATTACCTTTATATATGTATTCATTTAAAATCTGCGTATAATAAGAATTGAAGAACTGAATACATGTGAGATCGTTTAAAGCTATAATAATTACATAAATAATTTCTAAATCATACAAATTTATTATTCTAAACAAGCATTACTAAAAGCCAGATGATTTTGTCTTTAAAATAATTTGCTATGTAGTGACCTTTAATTTGGAGTAGAAAAGGTGGAGTGACTTTATCGCATCAGACATGTGTGACTTTGCGCACAGCTGATTGGTCCAAGTTCGGTTTGCAATCTCTTACCTGGAACATAACCTGCCCCGGACCAGGTTAGCCGTGGAGCGTAAGTTACTATGGCGATGAACACTGCTAAAAGCCAAACCACCTTCATGGTGCCTAAAACCCAGGGTAAGCGCAAACTAAACTGAAACATAGCTGGCTAGGCACCTAATCCGGCTTCATGGTACAGGCCCCTGGCTGCAAAGAATAGATGATTAGGAGATGAATGAGAGGAAAATATTGCCAAAAAAGAAGAGAAAGTATTTACAACATAAGTTAGTTTTTACTGAATCTTTCTTTTTAATGAATGTCGAGGGAATAGTAGGGCTGGGCGATAAAACGATAATTATCGCGATATATTTTTTCTCAATAAAACAATATCAAGAGGTTGATAAATGTTCGATAATGTTTATGCGCCAAAAGCTTTACTTTACTTTACTAAGCTTTACTTTACAGCTTTACTTCTTGGGTTTATCTTTCCTTCTGTGATTCTGCTGGTTAACAGCAGGTGTTCATCACTAATGCTCACTCAAAACTATTGTTTTCATCAACTTAATTGAATTGAGGCAATTGGTTACTTCAAATGAAACGAGTTTGCTCAACTCATTGTATTTTACTTTATGTGTGATATTGGGAGCTAGCAGTAACTGCAAGTGCTCTGATTTCATTTAAAGTTTGTTATTTCACTGTTTTTACTCAATAAATGAAGTTTCAGCTATATAAAGTATTTAAATGAAGTGTTTAATTGTGCATTAAGAAATATCGTTGTTTTAGTGGACTCGAGTAAAATAAGGGGGCTTTTACACTGGGCTCGTTTGCTGCGGTCCGAGCCCGAGCGCATTTGTTCTCGGCGCCTCCCACAGCTTTGGTCTGGTTTCATACTCAACTTGATTCTATCGAACCCTGGTGCGTTTGCGTGCATCTTACTTCATTGCAAATTTGCGCGGCGCATGATCGAAAGCAGAACGTGGGTAAATATTGTGGGGTTTTTTTTACTAATTTGCAGCTATTATGAGCAGTTGAGTGAACAATACAGGTTTACTATGCGTGTGTCACATAAGGTGGACTTCTGCTGCTTGCAAATGGACTCTTTTGAGGAGACTGTAGATTTCCAAATGTCTTGCTCTGATTCCACGCGCAATGCACGAATTCACTGCAGGCTCACACTCGCTCGTATCCAAGGTAATTTATCAACACTATCATCCCTTACAAGTGTTTTATTTAACTGAATACATCACAATAAGCTAAAACACATGCGCAGGTTACTTTACTTCCTGAAAAAGTGCGCACCCGAGTCTTGTGTTGCTTGCACATTCACGCGAACCGCGGCACGGTTCGGGAGCAACCGAACTCAGACCACCTCTTCCAGGCAGTCTCGGGTTCGGTACCCCAGTGCCCACCCGGGTCCGATGACAGCGTTCACATTAACAATTTTTCTCGTGAACCGTGTCCCGTTCCGAACTAAACTGCTGGTGTGAAAGCCCTATTAGTTCAGAGTACTCCGCCATAACTATTGTTTTTATAAACATAATTGAATTGAGGCAATCAGTTTCCTCAAATGAAATGAGTTAGCTTAACTTGTTGGGTTTTGCAGTGAACAGAAGAACAAATAAATACAATAGAATAAAGATACAACTGAAATAAAGAGTGTTTCAAGTTTTTTAGGTAGACCAAACAGAAGTTTTCAGGAACAGGATAGTTATGGTTAGAACTATAATTATTAAAGTATTATTGATTAAAACTATTGAAGTTTTTTAAAGTTTTTTTATTAATATTAATCTGCTGAAAATGTATTTATATAGCCCTGTTATTATAGTGGCTAAAAGGGTGTGTGTGTGTGTTGGTGCACACTCATGTACATTTTATAGGACTGTAAAGTGTTTATTGCTGATTACACCTGCTACATCTCCAAACCTAACCACTCTCTCTCCTTCCTTCTGTACTCCTTGAGCAGTTCTGGGTTGCTGTATAATTTTTCCCTGAACTTTGTCAACCCGGCTTAAACTTTTTTTCTCACTTGCTTACTGCCTACAATGAAACTGCAAAATATCAACAGTTAGAAAAAAATTAAATTCATATTTAATCTATAAGGTATATTTAAAAGTAGTACACAATGATTGAATTCTCATTTCCGAAACAGAAGTTCTCTCTACCGCAACTTGCCCTAAATGGTTGCGGTATATGAGAATGGTGTTACGGAGGATGAGGTACCTTGGTATGTTTTGCTAACAAAAGAGAATCCATGATGACTTTCTAATTTTTTACTCAGTGCATATAATTAGACATTAATGAAGTACATTTTTATAAAAAAATTGTAAATCTATCCTTTTTCTAAATGTAGAAAACTACTTGTTTCGGTAATGATAATCAAAATGTTGCGTACACATTCTGACAAGTGAATATTTACATTTAATTGCAGAAATATAAAGAGATCTTCTTACCTAGTAGCCATCTTGAAGGAACTGGCCCATGTCCTTCTTTATTCAAAATCATACTTTATTTAAATTCTGAATATGTGTTTTAAAAGTCCTCAAAAAATGTTGCGGAGCATGAGAACCGCAGTCATGGACAAGTCATTTTCCTGCTTTTTTAAATTTTTATTATACATGAATATTCAGTAAATTATTTTTTCTGCCATCTGAAATAATCTAATAAAACATCCATTTATTGTTTTTCTGATTTCTTTTTATTTTAATTTGTTTAAACTGCAACATAACATACATTTAGTTGAGTTGGACGCATTACGGTAATGAGAATTTTCGCAGAAAATACAGTAAAAAATAAAATAAAATTATTCCCAAGTTGAAATTACCCATTGTGCAAGGTAGAGATCAGTATTGTCTTTATTGTGATGCTTTTTTATATCACTAAATACCATGTTTAATATTTAAAATCATTAGTGCCGTGCCGTTTTAATGGTTTCGTGAGAATCACCCGTGTAGACCATTCACCAATTTGGCAAATTGTCATGGTGAGCTTTATAATGACCTGCTGTATTTTTAGGGCTCTTCACGAGCATCAACTATATCTGGTGCCACTCTTACCTCTCTGGGTGGGACATCCTCACGGAGAGGAAGTGGAGATACATCCATCTCTGCTGACACAGAAGCATCTATACGGGAAATTAAGGTGTCCTAATCTTTTTGTCTGGAGCCAGTTTAAATTTAGGCAGCAGGTTAAATGGGATATCATCCCACGACCACATACCTACAGTAAATGCAATATTTATTGATTCATTAAATGTCATTATATTCCAAGTCTTTCTAGTTAACCTTTTAGTTTTGTTTGATATTTTGAATTTTATTATAACCATACTTGTTCAGCTTGAGAATCTGATTTAAGATAACATAGCATTGCTCATTTCATCACAGTACACTGTAATTTTCTTTCTCTGTGTTGCTGAGTCCTATTCCTAGAGATCTGCCTTCCATTAGAGTTTAGCCTTTAATTAAACACACCTGAACCATATAAGGTCAAAATCTGCTAAAGGGCAATTAAATGTAGCAAATCATGTACAAATGTATCATCTTTTATTGGAAAATTAATCAATATTTGATCAAACATTGATAATTTCTTTAATCTTTTAAACAACCGTTATAAAAAAATCATGTCAATTATATATATTACATAATCATATGAGAGTCAAATTGAACAACTAGGACTCAAGATCACTCATACTCAGAGACTGACATGTTTGGCTTGAAAAAAAAAAAAAAAGTTACAATCAGCTGTCACAAATTCACTGACTTTTGTAAATCAAGTTAGTTTTTCTTACCAGGAAAGGAGGGGTTTTGGTGTACAAAGTTGTTTTATTGTCTCTTGTAACAACAATTAATAATGTTGTTCCATTATTACCCCCTTTGCAGATTTTGATATTTGTGCGTTGACTCTTCAGGAGTAGGACTGAACACCTGCTACAATATGCTTCTCTGTTGTTGTTGTTGTTTTTTTTTTTTTTGCTTTATACTTTCTTGCGCAGTAATTCATCTGAGAATAAGTCAGCTCTTCTTTACTTTTCCATTGCTCTTACTGCACTTCATTCTTTATCCTTCCTTTTCATTCTCACACTTCATGCTTTTCATTCAGGAGATCCATGAGCTTAAGGATCAGATTCAAGATGTGGAGGCAAAGCACATGCAGAATCTCAAAGAGCTCAAGGTACATGTCTGGTAAAGAAAGTGCCAGTCAAAACCCCAGCAATAACCTGCTTTATCTGAGTTACATATGACAAATTTGTGCTTTTTAATCAGCGAGTGGCCCACTGGGAACATGTGATATCTAGCCTCTGGTTCTTATCTGGCTCTGTTTATACTTCTGTACCACATGTCTGATTTCTCTTCTTTGCTTCCATCTTTGACTTGATATTTTTCTCCAAAACATAGTTACACATCTTCTTATGATATTTTGGAATGTAGTCTAAAAATGTGTTCATGGTTAATTGAGTTGGTATATTGTAACATGTTCAGAGTTGTATTTGTGAGTGTAGTGTTTTTAATATGGTGTCTGACTTTTTGAAGGATTCCCTTTTGGAAGTGGAAGAGAAGTACCGCAAGGCCATGGTGTCCAATGCACAGCTGGACAATGAGAAGACCAATATGATGTATGAAGTGGACACTTTAAAAGACTCTTTAATGGAACTGGAGGAGATGCTGTTTGAAACGCGCCGTGAGCTTGAGGAAAAGACTAAGGTCTGTAAAGTCAGGTGTGCATTATAGTAAGTTGCAGATAAATCTGTTTTAATACATTGCCGAATAATTTATTAGAATAGATTCAAATATATATCATTGGAATTTTAATTAATTCATTGATTTGTATATTAATCAACTTTTTGTTATCGTTTGTAATTTCATCCTCATTTTTGTGATTATAATACAAAAGTGGTATATTTGCACTGTGTTGAAACTTCTTGATTTTAAATTTAAAGGATTTTTTTTTTAATGAAATAACTGATAGAAGTTCTATTTATTTTTCAGGACCTCGAACGAGAGAAGCATGCCCATAGTATACTGCAGTTCCAGTTCAGTGAAATAAAGGAAACATTGAAACAGAGTGAAGAACTGCTCACTGTGAGTATTGTTGTATTTATGTGTCTGTCATGAAACTTTTGTCTTTTTCAAATGCTTGGCTTCTGCTCATCTGCCTGAACAATTTCTTCCCTTCCTTTACATTTGGTCTTCTTCCATGCATAATACCTCTTTCTAGGAGATCCGTCAATTACGGCTCAAGCAAGACGGCTTTGTTAGGGAGATTTCTGACCTCCAGGAAACTATTGAGTGGAAGAATAAAAAAATTGGGGTATGATCCCTCAGTATCCAACTCCTGTTAAAGTTTTATTGGATTACCTTCACGTTAAGATAATTATAATTTTTCCTTTCAAACACATATTTACTTGAATTATCAGTTCCCTGCTACAACTGTCTTTGCCAAACTGTTCTTGTTGCTTGCATTCTTCATTTCATTGTTTTCATTGCTTTCTCCTTTTTCTCCTCTTTACTGCATCTTTGCCCTTCTTGGTGCTGTTCAGGCATTAGAGAGGCAGAAGGAATTCTCTGATGCCATTCGAAATGAGCGGGATGAGCTCAGAGATGAGGTTGTTCAGCTCAAAGATATTTTAAAGGTATTGATATGTGTGGTGAAAAATAGGACTTTTCCTAACAGAACAAATATTTAGCATTTTTTAGACAGACCTTCTTGATTTGAGACTGCTCGGTGTTTTATTGATATTTATTAATATAAAGGTACTAAGATCCAGAATATAATATAAATCGATTCTTTAACACTCAACTTCTGACTGAATGAACAGAATATATTATATTAGAATGTTATCATAATATTGGTGCATCAACAAATACAGATGCGTTTAAAGATAACTCTAGACCAGGGATGGGCAACTTTGGTACTGGGAAGCCATAGTACTGCAGAGTTTAGCACCAACCCTGATAAAAAGATCTCATCTGCCTAAAGCTTTCTAGTAATCATAAAGACATTATATTAGCTTATTCAGGTTTGTTTGATTAGGGTTGGAGCTAAACTCTGCATGAGTAAACTAAGTATAGTAATGCTAAATTGTTTTCCTGCACAGAAACATGGCATTGTCCTTGGACCCGACTTGGCCACCAATGGAGAAACGGGGGAAGAAGCTGAACAGAATTTTCAAACCGCATCAAGTGAAATCCGAGAGGGGAGTAGCGTACTTGGTAAGCTGCTTTTACTATTGTCATTCATTGCATGCTTACATTACTTTATCTTTGGCATTTTGCATTTTCATCTTGTAGAGCTTGAGCCAAATGCAACTAAACTGTTTCTATGAACCTGGTACAAATGCACTGTTAACATCTCTCACACTTTCCTGTTTCCCTGTATTCACTTTGCATACAACTAATTTATGGCATAAAATGAACCAAACACTACAGGAGTCCATATTTCAATATTCTGCTTGACAGGTGTTTATCAAATTGCTGCAAATATTTACTCATTCTTGAATTTGAAATCAAAATCAAGAGATGGATTTGCTGAGTAGTTTCTTCGGTTCTTGACTTTAAGCTCTGGCCTGGGGTTTTCTTTTTTGGGACATCCTTAAACACACTTGATTTGTATAGGTTTAGGAGCTTTGCCTTGGAGTCTTGGTTTTTCCCTCCTTTCCTTCATCCTTTTACTTCTTGCTTTTAAACATCTGCAAGATACTCATTGGCTTCTACAGACGCATTAATTCTGGCTTTAACTACTGACACCTCCATCATCTCCCAGGCACTCATCAGTTGAAGCCGTGTAAAGACCATCAACAAAAAGATTTGGATGACATGATGCAGGGGAATCAACAGTCTTCACATGCCCCTTTCAGTTCTACTAAGACAGCTTTAGAAGCAAATGAGAATGGAGAACTTGGGGACCAAATTAATCAGGGTGTAGGGCAGCTTACAAATAGACCTGAAGAACCTCCCAGTCCTGTTGGTGATGATGAACTCACTGCAACAAGACCCAAGGAGAAGATCAAATCTGAGGGACCTATTCCGATAGATTCAAGATATGCTGATGAATTAGAGTGCAAAGTTCACAAGGATGGATTTATGGAGACAGATCAACAAGAGAGCGAATTTGTCAAACCTATTAAGGAAATCAAAGAGGAAACTCCTTTAGAGCCTGTTTCTGGTGCAATCCATGATGAAACCGATAAATCTGGCGAGGCAGTGATTGATGATCAACTCAAAGAGGTGTCTGTGGAATCATCTCAATTGGAGAAACTTCCCAAAACACAGGGTGCCAGTGCTTCCAATAAAAAGAAGAAAAAGAAGAAGAAAAACAAACAGAAGCAGAAACAAAGTGACAAGCAAGAGAGTGAGACAAAAATGGATGACAAGAATGAAATGGTTTTGAGTGAAGACAATCCAAACCAAGAAGTGGAAGGTGATCTATTAGAAAACCACGAGAAACCCTTAGGGAATGACATATCCGAAACAACCATGAATAGTGATGTCCCACATGGTGATAAAGGAACCGATGAATTGGACTGCATCAAAATAATACACACAAATATTAATGCTGATGATGCTCAAAACAGAATTCAGTTAGTTACAGATGAAGCTGATTCTGCTGAAATGTCTAAAACCATTACAAATTTGGACTGCCCTGAATCTAGCAATGGTGTCCTTTCAGATGATCTGTCCAACAATATTATATGTAACCCTACCACCATTATTGATGACCACACTGAGGATTTGACAAATCCTGACACAGAACCTGTAATCTTCAGTAGTGAGAATATGCCTTCAGAAACAGAGAATATGCTGCCTCATGAACCTTCTGCTCAGCCTATGAATAGTGTTGGAGTGTGCATTGAATCCATCATTAGCTCTGAGAACATTGAGAATGCTTCATTTGTTGGTGTCAAGGAAGAGAAGAGTCAACTGGACTGTGAAGTAGAAGAACAGAAGGAAAGGCTCCAAAATATCACTCAAGATTGTGACACTAACTCTGAAGATCAAGATAATTCTGCTCATTCCTCTTCCCCTGTGATGATGGAGAAGTTGGAAAACGAAGCTGAAAAGCTTATCCAGGAACAACCTGTTGATCAGCCAATGGAAAGTCAACTCCAAGACAGTATTGTAGCAAACGTGGACCAAGAAGAGGTTGAGACACAAGATGAACCAGATGAAGAAAACCTTAATTTGCCTAGTGAAAAAGTGTTTGATGGATGCCAAGTTGACGACACCCCTTTAATGGAATCACAGATTCAGGTTCTACATGAGGATCACCTGTCTGCCAGTGAAGCAAATCAGGAATCAATTGTAGAGTCAGAAGCTTCTGACCAAGAACCCACGGTAGAACATGTCCATGAGGAAAGATCTAACCAAGATCAGGTTACACTTAATGTGGAACTTCCTGAAGGTGTGGTTGACCCTCAAATAAAGTCAGACGTGGTTCTTCAAGAGTTCAAGGAAATAGATGATGGTGAGGAAGATGAAGGAGAATCATTTGATTTTGATGAAATGGATCTTGAAGCATCATCAGGTGCCCCCTTAAAAAACCTAGAGCATTCAAATGAAGACTCATTGTTAAAAGAGAGTACACAAGAAGCAAGCCATGAATACCAAAGGAATGTCAAGGATGAGTACCAGATTCAAGAAGATGAACATCTGGAACATGCAAATAAGGAATCAATGACAATGGAGCATAAAGATGATGGACATGCCACAGAAAACCCACAAACAGCAACATACGTAGAAATATGTTTAACTGAAGAAAACCGTCAAACCAACAGTGAAGTCAGACCTAATGATCAGCAGGATGACAAACCTGATGCATTTGAAGAGCATCAGCAGGCATCAGGAGATGTGACACTCGGTAAACGGGTTAATGAAAGTTCAGAGATGGAGACAAGAGATTTAGGCCAAGAGATCAATAGCTACATTCACCATGAAAACAAGGCATCAAATATTTCTGAAGAGCAGGAAGCCACAGGGATCAACAAGGAAAATGATACTAAAGAATCTAAAAAAAGTGGAAAAGGAAAAGGAAAGGGCAAGGGGAAAGAAGATTGTAAAATGTCTTAACACAAGGACGTTGCAGAGTGTCCAATTCAACAGTTAACATTGCACTTGTAGGTCCTAATGAAATTGTTTTGTGAACATTACTTCAAAGAATCCTAGAAAACCAAAGTTATCATATCGTCAAGCCAGATTATCAGTCAAAACAACTGTTTCAGCAAGCACATTTTATACATGAATATTTCACATCTGAATAACAATTCTGAATGAAATCTGGAAATTGTCAAATAAAATGTCAAATCTAAAAAAAAAAAAAACATTAAATGCTAGCAGTAATGGGTGTAATGAGTCATATTTATTTAGAAATTTTACATAATCACGAATAAAATGTTTTTTTTTTTTTTTTTTTTATAAGAATATGTGATAAGTATATTTTTGTTTTGGAAACTGCCATCGTTCTGTCTATGCTGCGGTCATGATTAGCAGGGTTTTTTTTTTTTTCTATTTCAAAGGACCCATAATGTACTTTGTATGTTGTTCCAAATATGGTAAATAATTTTTTTTATTGTGTGCCAACCCTATTAAACATTCTTTAAGGAGTGCACTTTGCACTTTGTTTTGGGAGATATGATTAAAAAAAAAACAATTCATTTAACTCTGCTTAGTGAAGATTGTGTTAACATTGAAACATGTATGTTAAATGAACATCCATGTTCAACTTAAATGAATAAATTAAAAATAGATATTTTAAACTATTGTTGTTGATTGTGTTACAGTTAAATATTTTATCATTTAATTTCCCTGCTAACTGAATACGTTTTATATAATGATAGAGAACATTTAATTTAACTTCTTCAGATATACAAAGTATGCAAAAGAAACTAGTCAAGGTTTATTTTTTGGGTCATGACTTTTAGGGAGTTTTTATTTGATGCCAGATCACACTCATTTGCATAAGCTCAAAATCATGGAAAATGCTGACATGTAATAGCTGTACAGTTGAGTGAATGCTGAGAGAACTGGCTGCATGAGGCTGAAGTCACTTAAGTTCCTGCATGTTGTCATCCTCATCCTTCACATCCCAGCATAGGATACCCTCACTTTTGCATGCCCTGACTCCTCCCCCTCCATGCATTTGGCTCCTCCCATCCCTGGTATGTGAAAAAAATTTCTGTCTAAACTTGGTATGTTTTAAGACCTGAATGTATTTTATTATTGTAGAATACTTTTTGTTTTTTACATTTTATTAGATTTGTTACAAAAATGTGAGTTTAAGTATGGGGTGGTGATGATGCAGTGGATAAGACACATGCCTTTGGCGTGAGAGACCTGGGTTCGAATGCACTCTGACACCAATGTGTCCCTGAGTAAGATATTTAACCCTAGTTGCTCCAGAGGCTGTGACCTCTGACATATGTAGCTATTGTAAGCCACTTTGGATAAAAGCGTCAGCTAAATGAATAAATGTACATGTAAGTACCCTAAGGTGTTATCATATTCCTCCCCCAACAAAAACTGCAGGAAAATAGAACATTTGTTGTTGTCTTATATTCAATCTGTTGCACTTGCTTTTCAGAAATTCGTTTGCGAAAACTGGTTGATGAGAGGGAGAACTTAATAGAGGAGGTGCGTATCTGGCCATTGCTTGCTTCACACACGCTTTGTCCTCATTTAGTGCCGTCACATGCATGTATTTTTTTTTCCAGGTTAAGAGATTGAAAGGTCAATTTGAGCAGAAGAAACAGAATAAAAGCATGGAGGATGCATCCAGCCCACAGGGGGATGTGCTGGAGAATGGTGCTGACTCCAACATCATGGATATACAGAGTAAGGAAATGCCTGCACTCTCAATCAGGTTCAGAGTAAAAGTTTTTGAAACTTTTCTTCAGCTCAAAAAATGTAAAAAAAGGAAGAAAAAAATATATATATATATATATATATATATATATATATATTTTTTTTAACAGGTTTGGTTCATAGTTCAAGAAAGTATGACTCTCATCCTCATGTGTAATTGTTCCTTGTTTCAGGGGATGCCAACAGGCAAGTCAATGACCTCAAATTTAAACTTGTCAAATCAGAGCAAGAAATCACAGCACTTGAACAGAATGTAAGTTCTTTTAATATATATATTTACATTTTTAACACATTTTACTCTTCTTAAAATATGAGAAACGGAATTAAAATTTGACACGGTTTTAATTGAAACTCATTTTGTAGGTCACAAGGCTTGAGGGTCAGGTGACCCGGTACAAAGCTGCATCTGAAAATTCAGAGAAGGTGGAAGATGAACTCAAAGCTGAAAAACGCAAAATGCAGCGAGAGGTACAATAGCCTAATAGCACTGCTTTCATCAAAATAACAATCCTACATATATGTACATATAATAAAATGAATGACTTGTTCAACTTTGCTTCATGGCAGTTACGAACTGCATTGGACAAGATTGAAGAGTTGGAGGCTAGTAACAGCCACCTCACAAAAAGGCTGGAGAAGATGAAGACTGGCCGAGGAACAGCAGCAACTCCCTAATGGTTTCAGATCTGTCCCATAATCTACCCAAGTTCACCTCCACTGCCTGTCCATTTTCCATTGGGGAGCCTCCAAAAGAGCTTGCTGCTGATAATCATTCATGCCCATGAGAACCCTGATACGTTACTTCCCATCAACCGTGCCATTTCTTCCTGTTTAAGTTGAGTTCTTCATCTTTGGAGAGCCCAATCAGGACTTTTTTGAATGATGCAGGACGACTCTTAGTGTGGCATGTTCGAAAGCACAAACACTGTAGTTCAAAAAGTTATAATGCTAATTGTCTCATTTGAATGTTGTTATAAATGAATTTATTTGAGCCTTACATACAAGGCTGCTTGAGATTATTCAGGGAAGGATCAGGAAGATCGGGACGTGTTGTTCAGCTCAAGGAATTCTGTGTAGTCATTGTTTGTTTTGTAGTTTAAAACAAAAAAAACCTGTTGCTTCACTAAGATAAGACTGATGAGTTTGTGTGATTGTGTGAATGATGCTTTCATGTGTTCCACTCTCAAAGAAATTTTGACACTAGTTGAGTCCACTAGATCTTTGTACATGATGTACAGTGTCTGAGGCCAAAGTTTATGCAACAATATTTATGTCTCACTGCTGGATTTTGCCAACTGAGGTTTTCTCCCCTGTTGTAAACTGTCTATAATGGTTTACCTATCATGGTGTTCCCTACATATCAGAAAGACTGGTGTGACATAAATGAAGATGAATACAGATTATTGATGAATTTTATTGTTGCATTGATGCGGATGATTTAAAGCTCCTGTCCATAACTTTTTTGGGTTAAAAATGATCCAAAATAAATTTGAGCAAGTTCATAACCAGTGTTCAAAACTATCTGCTTGCCGTAGCTCGATTAAAATAGGTAAGCTTGTAATAATATGTTTAATTCCAGTGGTACTGGTGGATTTGCACCTATCTGTCAGCCCATGGGCGTGCTGGTCTAAAAACAAGGTGTTCATTGTTGGCAGGTTGCTATTTTATGACAACTGAAATAGATTGCGCCATTGACCAACAAAAACCTGGTCTAAAATCAATGGTGCAGTATTTTTTTTTTTTTTTTTTTTTTGTCTTTTAAACGGTGCATTAGTAGCTAATGTGTGCCTAGGTTCACAACGCGTATGCATTCTGCTTATCACACACACTGGGAAACACAAACACTAGCCAAATATTAAAAATGACATCTGCATTTGAGAAGCAAAGAATCATTTGTAAATTGTGCCATCTAAATAGCAAAATCACCAAGGTGCGTGCACCTTCCACTAACTTCCGAGTTGTCCTACAAAGTGATGTCAAAACTTAATTTTATTTTACCCTTTATTTGACAAGGCATAATGTTCCATTTAACCCATATGGTTCAACCAACATAACGAATCGGTTACCTAGCGTATCCTCGGTTCTCTCTAGATGAGGGAACGAGTATTGCGTAAACTAGCTTACGCAACGGGAAAGATTCATCTTTACTGAGAAGTTGAAGGCTTGAAACCAAAAAATTATTATATAATTTTGTAATCATTGTCAACGCAGTATATCTGAGGCAGACCATGAGCGGGGCTAGCTAGCAGCTCATTGGTTCGCTCAGAGAAAATGCATGAGCCTATGGGAGAGCGGCGCTGAGCCCGCGGCCAATGAGCGGACGGTGCTCGCTCATTGTGTCAGAGCCCGCCGAAAGGGGCGTGGCTATAATGTATAAATCTGGCTCTCCCCGGCTCAATTGTTGATTTTCTCTCTGTGTGGAGTGAGACACTGTTGGCGCAAGCAAAGCACGGCCGTAAACGCAATATTCTTTCCCTCATCTAGAGAGAATCGAGGTTATTTTAGGGACAGATTCGTTCTCTTATGACAGGTTCTCTCGTATTGCGTAAGCTAGTTAACGCTGCGGCTCGGAAACATTTGGTCAACGCTGTGCGCGTTATGTAACCATTACGCATCCGAGGGGGAAAAACACCGGGGGAATCTTTAAGCGGAAGAAGACAATAAGGCGGCCAGCATAGCAGCCGTTATCATCTAATGTATACGCCCATAAGGCGGCCGGCATAGCGGGCCGTAAACGTATAATGCAATAGCACACAGGGGGAAGCACAAGGGGCGAACCGGTAGTGATAAGACTCCCAATAGTGCAGCTTTTTATATGAGAGCTGTATAATACTAGACCGCCAGTAATTTAGCCTATAAGGCGGGGACTTCCAAGTTAGAATCTGACGGAGGGGGTGGCCCATCCCGCAGCTACACAAATGTCGTGAATGGAAATTCCGCAGGACCATGCACACAATGAGGCCATGCCTCTGGTGGAATGAGCCCTGACGCCCAGCGGGCAAGGCAGGTCTTTTGAGGCGTAGGCAGAGGCAATAGCATCCACTATCCACCTAGAGACAGTGTCTGTTTAGAGGCGGCTAGACCCTTGGTGCGGCCGCCGAACGACACAAACAGCTGCTCCGAGCGTCTGAACGCAGCAGTGCGTGTAGTGTACACTCTCAGAGCCCGGACAGGGCAGAGGCGATCAGCGTCTAGACATCAGACTGTGCTAAAATCAGCCAGTCGTCCAGATAGTTTAAAATGCGCATCCCCTGACTCCGCAGGGGGGCGAGCGCTGTATCCATGCACTTCGTGAACGTACGGGGTGCTAAGGATAGGCCGAACGGGAGAACGGCATATTGGTAAACCTGACCCTCGAAGGCGAAACGTAGGAATGGCCTGTGACGAGGATTTATCTGGATCTGGAAATGGGCGTCTTTCAGGTCTAGAGAGATAAACCAGTCCCCTTGTCGGACGTGCGCGAGGAGTTTTCTGACTGTGAGCATTTTGAACGGTCTCTTCATGAGCGCTTTCAAGACCCTGAGATCTAAGATCGTCCTGAGGCCGCCGTCTTTCTTGGGAACAAGAAAATAACGGCCGTAAAACCCCGACTCGGTCATAGATGGCGGAACTCTCTCTATTGCGCGCTTCTGCAGCAGCTTCGCTATTTCTGAGCGGAGCGTGTTCATCGCAGCTGGGCTGACAGCGGATTCGAGCCGAACGCGCGAACGGGGCGGGCGGCGACGAAACTGTAATAGATAGCCATTCTTTATGATTCTTAAAACCCACGGGGAGATGCCGGGGATGGCTTCCCACGTTTCGCAGCATGCGGCTAGCGGTTGAATGGCAATTTTGCCCCGATTGCTCCACATAGCGGGCTGAACACTGTGTGTGGGTGAGCTTAGAGCGTGTGTGGCAACGGGACTTACACTCAGAGAGGAGTTTATGGGCCGTAAGACAGAGCGAGCAGAGGGGGACACGCTCATGGGCTCGTGGGTGTGTTTATGTTTTCTGCTACTAGAGTGGTCAGTGGCCGCTCTGTGAGAATGGGCTCTGTGGGAGACACGGGGCATATGGTGCTAGTGAGTATGAGTGAACACATGCTTGTGGGCACATTTTTTTACACTTGAGGCTTTTATGCTCTTTGTGTGAACTCTCCGGGTAGCCGTGAAAACGGCTTTTTGTCGCTCGCAAGCGGGCAGGGAAACCGGCTTTTTGTGGCGGTAAACACTTTACCGAGTCGGCGAGGCGTCGGGGACTAGCAGAGAACGAAACTTTGACGGCGGTCCGGCCGCAGCGGGAGAGGGCCGTCTTTTTCTCAGCTGTGCTAGGCAGACTTTTGCTGATCAGGCTTCAGCGTGATCTTGGGTCGAGGCCCCCGGGAGGAGGCTGTCTGCGGCGGCTGTGAGAGCAAGGGCGGGCGCCCTGTCTACGCTGGGGCTGCTGAACTTGCTGAAGCGGGCGCTGTTGCGGGATTCTGGCAGGGGGCTCGTGAGAGCGGCCTGCAGAAGTGCTGGCGCGGCGGGGTAGGAACAGGTTCATGGCCTGGGTGGCTTTTTGTACCTCGGAGAAGCGGTCGACGATACCCGTGACGGCAGATCCGAAGAGGCCGGTCGGAGAGATAGGCGCGTTGAGGAACAGGGCGCGTTCTGAATCTCCCATGTCGGCAAGCGTGAGCCACAAGTGTCTCTCAGCGACACAGAGGGCGGCCATACATCTCCCCAGTGCTTGTGCGGCGGCTTTAGTGACGCGAAGTGAGAGGTCCGTCGCGCTTCTCACGTCCGAAAGGATGGGCGGGTTCCTACCGCTCTTCGCCATCTCGCACAACATGTCGCTCTGTAGCACTTGGAGGACTGACATGGAATGCAGCGCTGAAGCGGCCTGTCCGGCGGCGGCGTAAGCGCGAGCATGAAACGTGGAGGTCGCTCTGCACGCTTTCGAAGGAAGCGTAGGGGAAGAACGCCATATAGCAGAGGGCGGGCAAAGGTGAGCGGCGACCAGGTCCTCGACGGGCGGCATGGCAGTATATCCCCTCTCGGCGGCTGCGCTCGGTGATACGTCGGAGCGGTTTCGAGCCGAAAGAGGGGCGTTCCAGGACTTGGTGAGCTCGTTTTGTAGCTCAGGCAGGAATGGTGCCGCCCGGCTGCATGCGGGGGCCGGGCGCCGGTGCAGGAATTTACCATCCATGCGGTTCGGTGGTTGCTCGGGGGAGGCGACCACTCGAGTCCCAGGCGGTCGACGGCCTGTGAGAGGAGACGTAGCAATTCCACTTTAATGCCTGCGCGGGTTCCCGCAGACTCTCTCGTCGAAGAGCCAATCGACGACCAGTCCTCGCTGTCAGAAGCGTACAGTGAACAAGAGTCCTTCTCTTCCGCGGTGTCGTCGGAGGCGGTAGAGCGGCCACTCGGCGGCAATTGGTTGATGGGTGTTTGAGTGCTGTACTTTGAAAGTTAATAATTATAATTCAGTATATAACTAAATGTATTTTTCAGTACTTAGTCTATTCTTTTCGTTTTTGCAAAATCTTTGCACTTTGGTGGATGTGTTGGTATTTGGTTCCTACAGTTACATAAGCACTATCGGTAAGTGTCACGCATGTACATACAGATGATCCTATCAAACAATGTTATATTCATTGTGTGCGTGTGTGTACAGAGAGAGAAAGCCTACATATTAAATCTAATTGGATAATATAAGCTTATTTTATATTTTATTGTCACACTTTAATGGGAAAATGAATTTATTAGATTAACAAATCTAACAAAAACCTGTAGTGTTTGTAGACATAACATTGAAACGCTGTTGTGTTTTGTGGTTGCTTTATCTGCCAGAGCTTCTGGCTGATTTATTTTAAATTAGCACCATATGGTGCTGTTCTCGACGCTCTCATAGCTTTGAATCTTTTCCCGGTACAGTCAGTGAGTGGAAAGCGTCATTGCTTCATGAATCTTCATTTCCCCATCCCTAGTAGACACCCGGCTTGACAGCTTCCTCAGTCTGCGGAGGGGAGCTCGCTAGAATGTGCATTCTCGATGACGGCGGCTTCTTCCCAGAATAGCGAAAGCGCGTATAGCTCGCTCATTGTAGAAGAATCAACGACTGAACCGGGGGGAGAGCCAATTTTATACACTATAGCCACGCCCCTTTCGGAGGGCTCTGACACAATGAGCGAGCGCCGTCCGCTCATTGGCCGCGGGCTCAGCGCCACTCTCCCATAGGCTCATGCATTTTCTCTGAGCGAACCAATGAGCTGCTAGCTAGCCCCGCTCATGGTCTGCATCAGAGATACTGCGTTGACAATGATTACGGAATTATGGAATACAAAAATTATGAATTAATTAACACCTAATATGCTATTAGTGCTCCTTATGGCTAGATAAAATGGCCTTTGTTGACACTATCACATGTACTATCATGCATTATCAATACAGGCTCATTGTGCATCAAATTAAAAAAACATCTAATTTGTTTCCCTGCTTTACAAAAAATAAAAGAATAAAAACAAGAATAAAGTATTGTGAACAGGTCCAGTAACAATTAAAATCTTAGTATATGCTACAGAGAAGGTTGAAGGTGGGGTTTCAAAAAACACTTTCTAAGAATTATTGAATCAAATTAAATGAAACATTTTTATTTGTTTACCTAAATGTCATGCGACTAATATTAACCCACATCATATTTGCAATTGCAACTGGTTTGTTTGTGTTAGAACTGTGTCATAATATTTATTGCACATGCCCCAGATGTGTTGAGTTAAAACCATGCTCTATATCAGTATTATATGTGCTCAGAAATCAATCATTTAATAACTAAATTAGTGTAAACTGTGATTTTAATTACTCGACAAAAAAAAAAAAAATCCTTTCCATGACAAAATGCATTTCCGTTCCAGTTCTCACATCGTAAAAAGGTTTTCTTTGGACAGAAAACAAAGTTTGAGAATTATCTTCATCATAATTCTCAAACTGCATTGCTCATGTTCAGAGTAAATAGTGAGAGAGCTATGCTGTGTCTAAATTTCCCTGTGCCGCCTCCATAGGTTGCCTAATGTACCCCCGACTTTGAATCCGCGACACCATGCGGCGAGCATAGAAATCCCGATAGTCAGGTGGCAGTTCTTCTAAGATGCCTAGAGTCCTCTCCAGTGCCTGCAGCGCTCGAGTAGCTGCTACTGGGTCTTTGTTTCCATATGGATCTTTCTTATCATAACTCTCAGGTGGAAGATGCTTCCAGAACACGTTGACACCAACTCCAAACTGGAGAGCCAGGGTATTGTGAAACCAAAGAGCTGAGGAAATCCAATTCAAATTTCATTACATTTAAATAAATTGCTATTCTTTAAATGCAATTAGTTCAACATTCAAGTTATGAGTGCAGTGTGAAAGTATATAGCAGTTTAACAAATTGGCACGGGTAAAGAATCATACCTGGGATGAAGAGCAGGTCTCCTGGTTCCAGAACACACTCATAACGGCACGCTTTCACAAACTCGGGATAACGTTCCAGATCAGGAGTGTCTATGTCCAAAACTTCAGACTTGTCCCCTAAAAAAATGACAATACAACAATTATGCAGATGCATTTACCTGATTTAAAATCTAGCAGATCATACAGCTTTATCACACACATAATGTGTCTTTATGTGCGCATAGATAAAAAATAACATTTTATATTCTACACATAACTTTGTCATTTGTAAAGTATTTAGGATCACCTGTGAGGTAGAGATGGAGGGCATCTTTGGGGCTGTAAAGAACAACACGCTTTCGTCCTGTAACCTGAGCAAGAATGTTGTCCATTACCTGATGGTAAACATTAACATAGCCACCGTAAACCAAGAGTACATTAAAGAAATGTACAACTTTACAAGAAACTGCTTGGTCACATTTTCATTGTCTGTCTTTCTCCAAAAGTGGCACACACAACTTATAGTTATGTAGAACTCACATCATAGTGCGTCCACAGCTGTAGACCAGGGGAACTAATACGAAAGACACTGGAGAAAAACTGCTCCGGCTCAAAGAACTGGGGTATATAGAAGTCCTCTGCCAGCTCAGGGAACTGCTTTCTTAAATCAGCAGGTTCCTAAAAAGGGCAAGGACAAGAATATTTTCTAGGCATTCTACAGTGAATATACTGAGGCATATTACAGATTTTTTTCAAATGAAACTCTACAGTCCTAAAGAAGTAGGATAATAATTTCTAATTCAGAGACTACCTTACGAACATCATCTCCAAGTGACCGCAAGTAATAGCTTTCATCCTGTTGGGAAAAAGAAAATTGTGCTTGGCTCGCAAAAAAAAATAAAAAAAATTGTGGGCCATAGCAAAATGATAAACAAATAAAGAATATCAAAGTATAAGAATATATTAAAATTGGTTAGTGTGTCTGAAGCTTCACAATTAAGTGGCACAATGCAATACATTTAACATTTACACTTAAATATAATATTTGAATATTAAAAATCTTACAGAATATTGCTTTTTAAAAACACCTTACCACACTGCACTTTTTAAAAGATTAAACATACTGGTAACCAACCTGACTAATGAAGAAATCAGAGTGTTTCGCCTCTACAGCTCTCTGAATAAATTTGTTAAATGGCAATGTCCTGAAATACAGAATAATGTTTTTAACTTACACAGGTTTTGTTGTACTCTATTATCTAAAGCAAATCACACACCTGTACACAAAGTTCTTATGCAGAAAGTCCATCCTGGGCTCTGGGGACACGTGCACTTTGACCTCGCGGTCTCCCCCTTTTTCTGCGAGATAACTCACCGTCCATGCGCGCAAACAGGGCCCCAGGGGCACCCGCTTTAGAACCACTGGTCTGCGCTGAACGAGACACGTGTTTTATTTACAATCAACACAATCACAACACATCCACAAATTGCTGTTATTATACATAACACGATTTACCAGAGGATATATGTCCCTCAAGAAAGTCTCTCTATCCACATCGGTGTATACGGGTACCTCCAGTTTTTGCTGACAGTCCATTTCTGACAATCTGAAGTTGACTCCGACTTCGCTGCAGTCTTCTCGGCTTTCGAGGCTGATAGGAAGTCTGACTAGTTTCTACGAGTCGACTCTTTCAAACAGGTAGTTTCAAAGAACCGGTTACAATTCCGAGTCTCATAAAATGCTCTTAATTAAATCACTCAAATAAAGCCACGCGGACATTTGTGGTTTTATTCATAATGGTGGTTAAATGCATGGTTAAATGAGTAGGTGAGTTGTTGACCCGAGAGTCTGATTCGTTAACGAATCGCTCAGCCCGTTTTGAGAACCGATTCAAATGATTCATTTAAATAAACCGACTCAAAAGAACAATTTGTGAACAAATTGGACTCCACTTGGAACATGTTCAACGTATTCATTTTTTTTTTTACAAAAAACACGCACATAATACATTTAATTAACTCAAATAAAGAGTTTTTTCTTTTGTATGGAAAGGACTGATAGTGTTGAAATCCGTTTTATTTGTCTTTAAATGTGGAACTTTCCTCTCTTTTGTATGTTGTCAGTCGGATTCCTCTAACAAGCGGCCCACCACTGAGGATGATGGGAGAAAGATGGCGCTGCCCTTGCTGAGGTGCTGTAGCTGTAACAGGCCCGTTTCCATTCTGATCCGGTACATTACATCAAAGCCGCTATTAGTGAGTCAGTCTAGACTACTCGCACCCGTATCGTCTTCTGTGTGTAGTGTTCGTCAGTACAGCTCTGAACGAGGGAGACACAAACAGAACCAAAAAGTTGTGGTTGTCGGCATCCCGAACCCCTTCATCTGGTTCCGAACCCGCATCTACTTCTTTCTCATCCGTACTTACTTCGATAAAGAGTTTAGCATCGAGGAGTTCTCGGAAGGAGCTAAACAGGTGAGTTATAGATGCCAATATATGTCTCCTTTA
The DNA here is from genome assembly GCA_038021265.1 of Cyprinella venusta. Classification (NCBI taxonomy): domain Eukaryota; kingdom Metazoa; phylum Chordata; class Actinopteri; order Cypriniformes; family Leuciscidae; genus Cyprinella; species Cyprinella venusta. The sequence continues at coordinate 23,266,669 of CM075867.1, forward strand.
TGTCATCACTTCATGAACTAAACCGACGGCGTCTTTTTTAAGTTGCTTAACCGACGACATGTTATTATGGACATTAATACATAATGTTAGATATATTACCTGTTCATAATAATTAGGGTGACTATATTTTGATTGCCAAAAACCAGGACACGCAAACAGATACTCAAATAATACTTGGTTTTCTCAAAGATGCCTTATTAATTTCAATACATTAAAGTAGGCTATGCCTCCTCTGTATGAATAGGAAATTGTTATTTATTACAAGACACATATTCAGATAGGCTTCTCTCAGAGGTTACTCAACATGTTTTGACAGGTTTCAAAAATAATGAATGAAATATGATGATAGAAGTAATGTCTCTTCTGCTCTCACAAACTTATATATATATATATATATATATATATATATATATATATATATATATATATATATATATATATATATATATATACATATATACACACACATATATATATATATATATATATATATATATATATATATATATTAAATATAAGACCCATGCCCTTCTAGTCACTTCTATAAGATTTATACTTTATGAATGAACAACATACCATATAAGATGCATGTTTATTGTAAATTCCATTGTATTTTAATCAACAAAATCAATGTGAAAGTGCTCAAGTAACAATCACTCGGAAAGATCGCCCAACAATATTGCTCAAAAAGTTTCCCTGTGCATCATCACCTTTACTTAAACTTTCTTTCTTAATCTTCCTCACTTGATCCACTCCCATCACCACCCACCACCCCCATTTTGTGTTTCCCTGTTCAGTTGGATAATTTTGGGAATTTTAATCAGAATTTTTGTTATTTGTGAGCTGTTCACTGCTTTGCGTTACATGATGACTTTGATTTATTATATTATATCATAAATATTAATATTATAACCTGAATATTAAAATCTGTCCTTTCTCTCTCAGGCTTTCTCACACGTTTCCAGATTGCTGTCTCAGTGTCAGTTTGAGTCTCTTGAGGGATTAGTGGCTAAAGATGTAAGTACGTCACGTCAATGGGAGTTTATTGTGTTTATATAAAAAACTCCTATAATGATGTTATTTGTATTCTCTCCCATAGCTAATAGAAAAACTTGAAGAAAAATGTGCTAAACTGCCGTTAAGCCACCAGAGGGCGCTGTCTGCCGAGTCAGATGAGATCATGTACACAACTACTGGAGATGTGGGCATTTACTATGATGATAGCGGTGAGACCCTGTAAGCTTCATACCACGCAATATTCACCCAGATAATATGTTTAATTATTATTTGTGGGTGAGTAATTTAGAAAAAAGTAGCTTTGTAGCATGCATCCAGCATATTTTCCTCATTTTTATCAGACTGGTTCTTATGAAAGCCAATTTAGGTCACTAACCCCCAGTTTCACATACATGGCTTAAGCCTAGGCCAAATGCATGTTTGAGATGTTTTTACTGAAAGCAACGTGCACTGAGATATCTCAAAACTTGTTGGTGTCATTGTTTTGTTTCAAGATGCACACCAGTAATGTTTGTTGTTTTCAAAGGCACATTTATAAAAGCTACTTGAATATCCTAATTGAACTAAGGCCTACTCCTGTTTTAATCTAAGCCCTTTCTGTGAAACCAGGTCAAGGTGTTTTTAAAAAGTTATCATTTGTTTAAACTAGTTTTTAAATTCGTATGTATGACATGTTTCTTTCTTTCATTTTCAGGTAGGAAATTTGTAAGTATTTTGATGCGCTTCTGGTACTTAACGAGTGCCAGAATTCCTGAAGATGGTGTGGAGGGAGCGAGAATTTTCCAGGTTGACATTGGTGGAGAGGGAGAGAGACCAGAGACCAAGAGATTGCTTACAGCCAATTATGAGTGAGTGCTGTGATTACTCTTCATTGTTTGTGTATTGCGTCTCATGGTGAGATTAAGAGAGATTGCAAGATTCTTATTAATTATTGTTTATTATAGTTTAAATTGCTTATAAATATTATGATTAAGAGAAGCTACCATTTACCTTGAGTTGATGTCCACAAATATCAGTATTGTTATAAACATTAGTAAAAGTTATGTCTTGTCTTGGTTTCTTTGTTTTGGCAGATTCCAAAGGGAGTTTACCCAGGGTGTGACTCCAGATTGGATCATCACAAGGATAGAACATTCAAAACTTCTTGATTAAGTGTGCTGAACTTGGAGAGCTTTTTTGTTGTTTTTGTTCATTCATTATTGCTTAACATACCAACAAATTTAGGCTTAAATCTCTAACCCTCATTGGAAAAAATAATTGTCTCCTCCAGATACTCTCCATGGACAATAGAAAGTTATGAATGTTGATTTCATGTGTGCTTCAGTGGATCACATCTCACTGATCTTAGATTAAGATTAGTGATTATCATATTAATGTTTGTAAATTTGTAAGGCTCATTGAAAGGTTTTTTTAAAAAAAAAAACTTTGTATGAATCAGAATTGCCTTTATTGGCCAAGTATGAGCATACAAGGAATTTGTTACAGGTTTAGCACAAACCAACAGTACTGGACTGAACGGGACACAAACTACAACATGATTACAGATACTACATGACAGTCAAATTGTAAATGCATTTAAGAACACAACAGGTTTTTTTTGTTTTTTTTTTCTCAACATAATTGAGTTTTGCTGTGAAGTTGACTGCAAACTGGCAATTGAACTGTAACACCGTGTCAGAAGCATCTGAAAAGCTTTGAATCACTGCTTGGATCATTTGAAAGACAAATAGACAGATTGATGAACCGACCTTCTTTTACGGTTTAATCTAAATTGATGTCTTATGCAAAACAGCAGCAAGTTTGTTTTTTATTTAATATTAAAATTTGACAATTCATCAAAATGTAGATTTAAATTATTCTGGATGAATATTATAAAGGGTTAGTTATTCTAATGTAATCTTTATTTTGTGATATGTCATACAGTACACCTGAAAATAACCAAAACCAAATATTGTTTTTTCTCTAACATGTTATACAGTATTTCTTAGAACTTTGTAACATAAAAAATATGTCTGTAATGTTTTAAGGAAATGTGTTTCTATAAAGATATTAATATGCACTACCTGGTCAGTGGCAAGAAAATGAACAGGATTTTGTCCAAACTGGTTTCTGGTAATTTATAAATGTTGAGTTAAAAGTTAATTTATAAAAAGGTTTAAAGTTTTTAGTGCAATCTGACACAATCCACAGAACAGTACAGAAAGTGTTACTTTTGGCAAATCATTTTGTCAGTTTTGTCAGAAAATACAAAGAGCATTTTTTTCATGGTAAAGATGGCAATGCACAAGATTGTGATTAAAGAAATTGCGATTTTTAATGTGTTATCCAAAATATTAAGTCATATAATGGCAATATGAAAGTATTGCAAGATCAATAACTCATATTTGATATTTAATCGTGCGATGTCTTAAACTTATTCATTTCCGCCTTTCTGCGTTTTAAATAGAGGAGAATTTTTCTACGATGATCCCACTGTTCTCTTGCCATCCCTCCCTCTTTCAATTCTGATTGGTCAAACCTGGAACACATTCCCTCTCTCTATTGGCTAACTCTCCTGTCTGCGCCGTGACGTCGTCCCTGGAGCTGCATGACAGGTCCGTAGGTGGTTTCCTATAGGTTTAAACAGACAGTGTGGGTTTATAACGAGGTAAGAGGAGACACAATTACAATGAATTTGTGAATATAATCAAGCTTATTTTGTGGAGATATGAGACTCGCTGTATACGCGTTTTACGGCTTTGCTCTTGGGCTTTTGCTCGTGGGTTTGCGGGAATTATTGTTTAGTTTCGAGGAGAATCGATGCAGCATGACATACATGTTCGAGTATCCAGAATACCGAGTGAGTATCATTGCAAACATAGTCTTTATCACTGTTGTTTCCTTGATATGTTTGGTTTGCATTCAGCAAAATGCACCATTTCTTGTAAATAGGGCAACATACTGGCTAAGGTTACTAGTGTGCACAATTCAGTGACAGGCCATGCATCAGTTGTTCCTGCCATCAGGGATGGGCAGTATTTCAGATGTATTTAAAATACGTTTTTGAAACACAAAATGCTATTTTCTATTTTAAAGCCTTTGGAAAATGTTTGTATAACATAATTTGTATTTGAATACATTTAAGAAAATATTTTTCTATTTTCAAAATATATAAAATACTTTACCAGTCTTAAAATACTTAGCCAGTCAACCTATCAGAGTTCTGGTTTCGTGCATCAATTTAACTAGTTCAGACAGCCCCCTCCCCCTAATCCAGCATTCATGTTAGCTGGAATGAGGATATCGCTTCTACTTGCTCTTCATTAAACTTAAAATAGTGCATTATTCAGATTTACCTTCCAATAACATGAAAAGAGCACAGACAAGTGGGAAAATACCTGCAAAAAATTAGGAATTAAAAAAAAAAGCTTCGAGAGTTTTAAATTCAGTTCATGATTTTATATATTTACAGATATTTAGAATTGTGGAACCATATATCCTTACTATAAAGTAAAATTTAAATAAGTTCTTCTTTAATTTCCATGTATTTATGCCCATCTCTGCCTGTCATTCTTCCTGTTCTTTTGGCAATAATAAACAAACCTAATCAGCTACATCAGTCATTGTACAATGTTTATGGGGAAAACATTGGTAGAAGGGGTCACATTTGTGATCCTCATTCAAACCAGCATCAAACCCTGTACATTCATTTAAAGTTGCATTTGTGTCAGAAATCCTGTTCCACAACTTGATTTGTCTGTGGTGTAGCATTATTATCCTTTCTGCGTGAATATTTACAGTTACACCTGTCATTTTGTGCACCTGCGTTTGCAGCGCCTGCCGCTTCCGAGGCGTGTTGCGCGCCAGTACCCATCATATGGCCTGTATCTGTATGGAGAGGGTGCATATGCTCAGGAGACCAGAGGACTCAAGCTCACTGGCGCACCTGTGCTCTTCCTGCCTGGGAATGCGGGCAGCTACAAGCAAGGTGAGATGGAACTGTTTTTTCCTCAATATTTCAATCAACACATCTTCTACATACACACATAGGTGATATGAATAATTTAGCTTGGCCTTGTTTAATTTGGCTAGGTTTCGACAGCTGGGTGACAGAAAACTGTTTGTTTGTTCAGTCAATCTTGATCCTCCTACTGACTTTATCCCAACTCCCAATGCAAATGAAACTTTCAGATTATAAATAGCAAATGGAGAAAGTGAGATGTAAGAGCTCATTGCAAAACAAAGATGATGTTGTACTCTCTCTTGCAGCTCGTTCTCTGGGTTCAGTGGCGTTGAGGAAGGCTGAGAACCTGGAGAGAGGGATCCATATGAATGTGTTCACAATTGACTTCAACGAGGAGCTGGTGGCCTTATACGGGGGCAGTTTGCATAGACAGACTCAGTTTCTACATGAAAGCATCAAAGCCATCTTGCGCCTTTATAAGGTCAGAGGTCAAGGGGTCCTTTTTACTTTACATCTTTTTGACCCTTTGCATCCTTTTTATTTCCTTCATTCTTTCCTTTCTATCCTTTTCTGTCTCTTTGTTGAAATTACAGATCACAAATTAGAGAATTCTACACTTTTGTTAGTATGCACTGTGGTTTAAGAGTAATAACAGAAATGATCGCATTTATGTACCAGTATCAGTTTTGGGTTGACCACACACAAAATATATGCTTATAAAAAATTACTTGTAGTATTAGCCATTTTTTTGTAATGTTCAGTCTGGAGGAGACTGTGCTTGTTGCCGAAAGTTAGAGTGAGTCTGCAGATTTCACTGAAAATCACATACTGTACTATATGATGGACACAGATTTTGATTTTTAGCTTCAGACTATGATTCCATCCAGGTGGAAGATTTAAAAAAATGAACACATTGTTTTTATTTGCCATGCATCTCCTTACAACCAGATGTATGTTTCTGTGTGAATTTGTTGTTGTGTTCGGTATGACTATGATCCTCGTTTGTTTAGTGTATGATGCCCAGTTTTTCCCTTTGCAAGTCAGCAAGTGTATGATGCCAGACTTTAAAAGTCATGTAGTGTATTCCAGCCTTTATTGATTTAGACATTAAAGCTCACTGCTATTAGTAGATTAACCACATCCAAACTAATGGTCTTTTTACTACATTGTCATGGCTGCAGGACTGTCCAGACCCCCCCACAAGTGTGGTTCTGGTGGGTCACTCCATGGGTGGAGTGGTGGCTAGAGCCTTGTTCACCCTGGCACGCTTCAATCCACGGCTGGTCAGCCTCATCATCACCCAGGCCTCCCCCCACCAGGCACCTGTCCTGTCTGTTGACCCTTATATACTGGGTAGGAAAAAAAACATACAGACACACATACAGTTATTATTTATAAAATGATTATACTGCTAGACATTTAGCTGCTGAGAACAAAATGTTATGAAAACAGTTAAACATTTTTAGTTTTATAAAAGATATCCAAGAATCCTAAAAAAAATTATGGTATCCACAAAAAAATATTAAGCTGTATTCAACATTGATAATAATAATATAAATGTTTTTAAGCACGAAATCACCATATTGATTCCTGAAGGATCATGTGACTGAAGACGAGTAATGATGAAAATTCAGCTTTGCATTACATTTAAAAATATATTAAAATAGAAAACAATTATGTCTAATTATAATAACATTTGACAATGTTATTGCAATTTTCATCAAAAACATGTACCCTTGCTGAACATGAGTTTCTTTCAAAAAGATTAAAAAAATCTTATCAACCCCAAATTTTTGAACGTATGGACTCGCATAATTGTACATTTTACTTTCTCAAAAAAAAAAAAAAAAAAAAGTTGACGCAAACATAGTTGGTACACTAACATCTAAATTGTGTCTTTTGTAGAGTTTTACTCCACAGTCAGAAATCACTGGGCCACAAATGCTGAAGACCTTCGAAATATAACCGTTCTTTCTGTGGGTGGTGGTTACCTTGACTTCCAAGTGCGCTCTGGCTTGACGGCGCTGTCCTGTCCCATTGATGACCTCAATAAGGTGTCAGTTGTGGTAGGTATACAAGTCATTTTCTTTGAGATCTTTCTTTAAAAATGATCTTTAGTTAAATATTTCAACCTGGATATTTAAACTACAACCTGCTTTTGTACGTTCTTACATGTGTGTTTTGTAAATTGGTTTTAGGTTACTGCAGTTCCTCGAACATGGGTTTCCACAGATCATATTTCCATTGTTTGGTATGTTTTTGTATGCTAACATTGAGCTTAAAAACTGATGCCTAATTATTTAGCTTTTAACCTACTTAGCTTCTTAACAGCTAGTGAATTTCATTCTTTGTAATTTCAAATGCTTCATACAAGGTGCAAGGAGCTGGTTCTGGCCACAGTTCGGGCGTTCTTCGACCTTATTGAACCCGAAACAGGGCAGGTGAGCATTGTGTGGGATTACAAATATAAGAATCTTTTTAAGATCTTCTGATCTTACATCCTTGCATAACATCACATGAAAAACAAAGGGGAAGTACATTGTATTTAGCATTAAAGATTTGACATCAGATGAATTATTCAGGTAAGAAAAGAATTTAGCAAGAGATTCCTGCCAGTCCTGTTCTCTTAATTGTAAGTCTAATGAGTCTGATTTCTGAGACTCTCATCCTTTGTCTTTACTATTCTTTGAATAATTATGTGGATTGGATTAGAACTGGTGACACTAGAGTCTGGGGTGGGTTCCTATACCTGGGGCGAGTACATTGTACATTGGTCTAATTTGATACCGAACAGTAAGACTGATTACCCCTAACTAACTGTTAGTTGGTCAAACTAGTTCTTAAGACACTGTCTTAACATAATGGTTATGTTTATGGACCTGCCCCCCTGGATTCTTCATTTGCATGCTTTGTTTAAGGTTGTCAGCCAGGTGCTTTGTCTCAATTTCCAAGCACTGCCTCCTAAAATCTATACAAATTACAATGTACACTGCCTTAGTCTTGAAGAATGCAGCTACCAACAGCTCCTTCTCAGTAAAGAATTCTGCTGAATTGGTTATAATAATACTAATAATGTTTATTTTCTATTGCGGCTTTCAAGAACCCAAGGTCGCTTCACAATGTAACGCATACAGCAAACAAATACAAAGCCGTCTACTAATAGGAGACAAAACAGATGGAGACAAGCATACACTTGCTGACATGAATCAAAGAAAGACAAATTGTATGATTTATCAAAATATATAGTTGCGACACAGTATGAAGCAGATAGAGCTGAGGAAGTGTAGAATAGAGAAAACCGTGGTGAGGATACTGATTTATTGGGCAAGCTTGAAAAAAAATGGGTTTTTTAAGACATTTTTTGAAGGTCTGGATGTTGTCGGTCACACGAAGATTCTGGGACAGCTTATTCCATAAGTTAGGGCACTAAAAGCCCTACCGCCCATATAACCGAGTCTCCTGGTTTTCACGCCTGAGTTTCCTACACCGTCCTAAATTAATACCTTGTTAATGTTCATGTTCAAGTTGTTTTTATTGACTCATGCGTCTCTTTAGTTTACAGAGAGTCCTGAGAAGCGAATGTCAGTGTTGAATTATCACTTCTTTAGACACCCAGTGCTGCAGCCTGGAGAAGCACAGGAAGATCCTGTCACTTTCTCAGGTCTGTGTTTGTGTGAACATATATTTATAGTCTTATCAGTTTTCCACACAGCTAGAAGATAATATCTGAATGTCTGTTTTTTTTTTCTTTTTTCGTCTTACTATTTTCATCCGATTCTATTCATCCATCCTTCCAGCTCCTCCCGAGGCATGGAAGGAGGTCAACACACTCCGTCTGTTCTACACTGCCCCCAAGGTGACAATATGTTTCTTCATCTCTGGGAAAAATTATGCCAGCAGCTTCCCTCTGAACATTGCACTGATGTAAACCATCCTCTTGGCAGGAAGCTCAAGTCAAGTACTTCCTGTTTGCTCTCTCCAGTCGAAGGAAAGCCTACAGTCATTTTCATTGCCGCAGTAATAATATGGTGAGGGAGTCCAACAGCGTCACATTCAGAACCCTTTTTTTTTCCCTTTAATTGTATCATTTTGATTTGAATGTCAACAAACATTACACTGAAAGTAAGTCTATTCCTTTGATAATTTTTTGTGGTGTCAGCTGACCCACTCTTAAAGAAAATCTTTTGTGTATTTGTGCATTTTAATGTAAATTCATATACGAATTCTAAGATGTGAATTTAAATGGTAAAATATTATGAAGTAGAGTTTAGTTTTTCAGTATAAATTATAAAAAGAAACTCGCTTGTTAGTTTTGCAAAGCATTTGGATTCTCACTGCTCATGCTTGTAAAATAAATTTAAAAAAAAGTATTGCGATAAGCAAAAAAGTACATATTTTGCAGGAAAATACAGTTTTTCCTTCATGCAGGCTGTGGTCCAAGTATCCGTCATGACTTATGCTCATTGCAAATGTTCTCAAGCATGTTTTGAAGAGCTCCGTTTATCTCTACATGTTTAACAGGAAATGACCAGCTGGCTGTACGGCTGCACACAGATGAGCGGCTCCGTGTGGTGAGTAAAGTGAACCACATGAATTCAAATCCTCTTTTAATTGGAAATGACCAGGGCCCATACAGAATCTGTGCCAGTATTTTCTGTAGTATTCAAATGCATGTCTTTCACAAAGTTGGCACATTTTCTGTGCATCACGTACACATCCTGATCCATATTCGTAACAGCACTCTGGACTATTGTTGATAGTGTACGTATACTATCGCATGTTATATTATTTGCTTTGTGAAGTGTTTCTTTCTCGGTTTTTCCTCATTTTCTAGTGTTCAGGCAATAGATCTGTCATCTAAGACAGAGCTCCTTCCAGCCTATAAGGTCAGTCTAGTTTTTCTTACACATGAAAAAATACAACTTACAATACTACATTTAAAATAAACTTGATCTATAAACAGTCTGTTCTTTCATAGGCAGTGACAGTGAAAATCAGTGAACTCTTGTCGGTCTCTCATCTCATCATTGATGCTTCTAACCCCACTGGAGGACAGGTTAACTTACAGTCCACATTATCATGTTCATTATGAAAAATGATATTACATGACAGACCATTTTAGTATATTTTTCTTTTTAAAACATGAATTGGATGATGCATGTCAAAAAAAGATGTGCATGATGATCTATTTCAAAGATCCATTCCAAATGCTTGTTTGTCTGATTGTAGTTTATAGTGGAGTGTGAGCTGCAGAGAGAGCAGAGCCTGACTGTCTCAGTGCAAGTGCCTCATACGCTGTCCTTTGGTGAGGCAAAATCACATTTTGTTGACATTTTACTTAACTTAAGTTTTGTTCCCTTCTTTCTGTAATGACAGCCGCATGAAATTTTTATTTTTATGCACATTTAAAGTTCCCCTGTTATGCTATTTTTAAGGTTCCTAATTTTGTTTTGGAGGTATTGTAAAAACATGCATTCAAGGTAAAAAAAAAAAAAGCTCTGGAGGCTTATACAGCAATTGTAAACAGTGATATGAACAGTAACAAGAGCTTCAGTTTTACCATATCAATTTGAGCTTAAGTCCTCATCCTTTGGAAGTGCGTACAAAGTGGATTTAACATGTCGACAACACGAACCTAACATTTTAACTTGGCAGATGAAATAAGAATGTAATAGTCGAATAAAATACAGTGTCAAATACTCATTCTAACTTACTTTTTAAAACAAATGTATGCAAAACATTTTACCTGAATGTGATTGTTTGCAGGTATGACCGTCAGTGACATCAGTATTAACTCCTCTGGGCTGCTCCATACATTACTGCTACAAGACTTTCATCAGGTGATCATCGCTCACAACATTCTCTGTGTTCCTCATTCCCTGTTAACCTCAGATTCTCAATAGATTTAATCCCTCTAATCTTTCAAATATTCAGTGTTCTACGTTGTACAGGCTTTCCACGGAGTCATAAAACGTCTTAAATTTAACAAGAAGAATTTTAGTCCATAAAAAGTCATAACGTCCAGATTTTCCATTCAAGGTCATAAATTACATTTAGCCACGTCTTTAATTGAAATACTCATTCATTCATTATCGCAAAACATAATATTTTCTCTACAAAACGATATCAAGAGTTCGATAAATGGTCGATAATGTTCATGCTCCAATAATAAAAAAAAAGACTTTTGACAGGAAGTTATTTTTCTTAATTCGTGTAGGTCATAAATTGAAATCATAATGGTCATAAAAAGGTCTTAAAAATTCTTAAATTTGACTGACTAAACCCTGCAGAAATCTTGATGGTAGAAGCGTTTGTAATGGTAGAAATCCGATAATCATCTTTAGCATTATAAAGTCTTTTGAGGATAATGTTCCTATTATTAGTAATTGGCAATCCATCTATCCTTTAATTAAAATAAGATGTATACATCAAAGCATAAGACATGTGAACTCTAGTTTGTGTTCCTTCAGGTTTATCAGGCTTTCAGAATAACAGTCATGAGTCACTGCAAAACCACTAAAGGTAACCAGTTGAGCTTCATTTGCCAGAAATTCAACATGGTGTTTTAAAACACTCCACTCCAGACGTCTGATACTGTACGTGTTGTGTTATACAGACAGACTGCCCAGTGTGTACAGAGTGAGAGTACCTTGGTTTCAAGAAGACTCCTTTGCTATGGCAAGGTAGAATAATCAGCCTGCTTTCATCATCTCACCGCAGCTCTCTTTTTACAGTAGAAATGACTGTGTCTTCTAAAACTCTTGTAATGTTTTCAATCCAAGTATTCCTTCGGTATCTGAGATCTACAGCATGCTTCACACCAGCCGCCCAGACAACACCTCCAGTGCCCTCCTGCAGCTCCACACTGCCCCTAACTGCCAATACAAGGTATTTCATCCACATCCCTTGTTTTTCACAGGTAAACCTACTGGTAAGACAACTGACATCGTCTTGTTTTTCTTCAGGTGTCTATTCGGACTTCATTTCCCAAAGTGCTTGGGCAGGTGTGCTTACATTGTGGTATTTAATCTACCAATTTTAACTTTGAACCCAGAGTCTCGTATTCAAATGAAATCGTTGTTCTTTAGATTCTACGTTTCTGTGGTCCGGTTCTGCCTGTCTACTCGGCTGTAGTGCTTCTTCTGATGATCAGTGCTCAGCTGAGCTCCATCAAAAGATTGGGGCATCCTGTTGGAATGCAAGAAGCCATGAGTAAATCGTTACAGGTACACAAACTGGAACTGCCTGTCCTCCTGTTGCTGCTGTTGCTCAGGTGAGTCTTGACACACTGTCTATCTGCTGTATTTGAATGCGGACTTTAGCCGGGTCAGGCAGTGCTCCCGTTTTAATCTTTTCGAGGGGTTTTGTACTACAGGCAGAGCTGGTTTCAGGATGTCTGGTCCTCTCTGGCTTTTCCTGGGGTGGATACTCTTCCTCTCAGCTCTGTGGAAAGCATATCCCAGGATCCAAAAGCATCTGTGCAGGAATGGCATCGTCTGGTATCCCCACTGCTCTGTGTGCTCGGTGCAGCCATTGCATTCTGGGGTAGCACAGTTCTCAGGGTGTTTGTCTACTTCCTGTCCTTTTTTCTTGCTCCACTGCACAGGTGAAAATCATCTTATTAATTGCTTTGTAATAGGTGCTCTAAATAAATAGTTGTTTTTCATGAATTAAGTTTTAAGTATCTAAATCCAGTTTTAAATATAAACAATTGGTTGTGTCAATACATCTCATGTGTTCGTTTAATCATTTTTAGGACTTAAAATAAACTGCCTTGCTTATGTGTATACACACTATATGCTGAATACTTCATCCTGAATTAAAAAATAGAAAAAGCATTATGCAGTTAAGAGCTGAACTTGTTATTTTTCTGCCATAGAAACTAGTTGCCAGCTGCTGGTCTTTTCAGAAATGTTTCCACAAATCATGTGTGTGACACTGTGTTTGTTCGCAGACCTTCAGTGTCCCGGGACTGCGGCACCCTTCGTCTTCGTACTCAGATTCTCCTGATGGTCTCTCTGAGTGTGCTTGGAGGCGTCACCTGTGGAGCGCTGGCACTTATGGTCGCCACTCTTCTCCACCTCTACAGAGTGAGTGATCTGTCCTCTCTTCCTTAAGGCCTTTTCATACTATAAAGTAGGTTAGGGTTGGTAAGAGAAATCATTATTCTAATCGGTTTTACCTCAAGTTGGATGCTTGACGTAAGAAATTATTCCTGCTGATCCCTGTAATATTTATTAAAATATTTCCTTTTCTTAATCTCTAATCTCTCTTAATTAACTGTTTTCTTCATAATGAGTTTAGTCTCCTGTGACTTGTCTGTTTTTGTCCAGGTGCTTAAGTTACAGATGACCGAGAGATCACTGAGCCACATGTTAAACCTGGTATAAATACCTTATTTTACATCATTTATCTTTGTTCTTTTTTTACTGTAGTTGGCTCACAGTACCAGTAATTTTTAAATGTTTTGTTCCCATTAAACCAGGCACCCCAGAAAGTTTCACAAAACACAGAAAATGGTTTTCATGGCAGTGACTCTCACAGCAAGAGTAAAGAATGTAACGGCAGCCCTTTACTGTCAGAATCAGTGCTACAAGACGTCAGAGATGATCTGCAGCTCCACTTTTGTTTGTCCACAATGCTTACTCTCACCATGATGTTTAGCGCCCCTTCCCTTATCCACTGGAAGAACAATTTCAGGTAACAGCAATTTAAGGTGCAAGTTGATTCGAAATTTCTCATTTTTTTCTAATACAAGTTCTGCTTTTAATTTCAACATGTGTTTGGGTCTTGTTCAGATATTGGGTTCATTTGGATCCTGACCCCTGTTGGCCTCACATTGTGCCCCTGCTCATCAGCTCTGTACTGCTCATCAACTGTAACACAAGTACACTCCTCCGCAGGTTTGTGTGCATTCCTCACAGAATCAGTCATGTCATTTTACATAATTGAAAATAGTAATAATTTATTGTAATAATCCAGTGAGGTTTTTGCATGCACAAGGAGTCTGACAACAGGCAGTAGGTTCGTTTCTTCAAGCGTTTTGGAGTCTTTGCTGCAGTTCTTCTGGATTTAGTCTCAGTTTTTTCTGTTTCTTCATGTAATCACACACAGACTCGATGATACTGAGATCAGATCTCTGTGTTAAGCATACCAGCTGTTGTCAGTCTCCATGTGTATACAAAAATCTCACTGGATTATTACAATAAATGTAAACTGATATTTCCTACTGACAAACTTCTTAAAACCATTTAAGCGTGCTTAAGACTTTTGCACAGTACTGTATATAGACAGTATATTAAATGTATATAGTACACACAAACACAGACACATGCGCACACTATTTTTGTAAGACGTCTATGCTCACTAAGGCTGCATTTATTTGAAATCAAAAGCCATAACTGTATCTTCTGATCAATTTAATACATCCTTTCTGAATAAAAGTATTCATTTATTTTTCACAAAAAAAAAAAAAACTTAAAACAAGTCTGTGTGTCTGTTTTTACACTTGTATTACAGCAAACTGATGCTTAATCTGATGCTCCATCTACTGCTGCCGCTGTGTGTGGGAATGCTTGCTTTTTGTCCGCTGCACATTTACAGAGTCCCTTACTTCCTGTCCGCAGCACTTGCCCTCTTGGTCTGTTCTTGTTTCTTTTGACCTCCCAACAAACTTTAAATGTGAGTATGCATTGAGATTAGAACAAGACTTGAGTTTTGTATAAATGTAGACCAGATCAGACCGAAACAGCCTTATAACCCTGTGTGTATTCAGTGGGATCACATGGACTTGTGACATCAGTGGACCAGCACATCCAGAGTTATGTGATTTGTTATCATTTTTAGTTTCTTGACAGGGTATTATGTTTATTAATGATGGTAAGTCTGTATTCATGAGCAATACCTTTTGTCCACAAGGCTAGTTTTCCAGACACATTTTAAGCCTAGGCCTGAACCAGTTGCGGATTTAGGCATAGGCGACAAAGGCAACTGCCCAGGCTGGCATTCTCCCGGGGGGCAGAAAGGGGCGCAAATCAGAAAATGGAATGTGCGATCTCGTTTTTACTGCTCGTTATCACATCAATGATATCATGCCACTAACCTCAATTCAAAAGGATTTTTAACTATAGCGACTAGATGGCTGCAGATGATTAACTAAATGGGTTTTCATTTAGATTTATGTTTAGACATTGTAAAATCATAACATTTTTGTTGTTGTTGCAATTGTCACAATAATATAGTCAAACCTGGGCATGCTATTTAATCAGTGTCTGGGAAGCTAGCATGTACTGGGGGTGGTGAGAGTATTGTTCTGATTTAGTGTCAATTCTTAAAATCAACATGAAATCATAATTGATTGGGATGCAATATATCAGTAAAAAAAAATAATATCTGAAAACGGAAGCATCTGACAACATTGACTTTTTCATTTTCATTCTCATTTCCCTATTTTTAATTTTAGATTACCTTTGCTGTCATCTAAAACTCACCTAAAATTCGTCTTTAAAAATGCAAATATTTTAATAACTCTTAAATCATACAATATTATTTTGTGTTGCTTAAATTCACATGCAGCATTTAAAATGATTGTTCTCTGGTTTTAGTGATTTATTTATTTTTACAAAATTGTATGTTATTTTAATATTAGCCAAGTAATGGTTATCGGCCATAATGTAATAATCGATTATCTGTGTCACCCAGAGTCAAAAACAGGTGCCCTAGAACTCACCCGGGTTTCTTCCTGTCCTTGTGCATAAATCATCAGTGCACTTTATTCAAAAAAAAAAAAACAAAAAAACCTGTAGATAAATCTTGAAAAATAGATCAATAAGAACACCTACATTCTCTCCAGAATGTTAATTATTTTCCTTTACTTGTTTTACTTCAAATTCAGCTAATGTAGTTCACAGTTAGCCTGGTTAAAACCAGGCCATTCTCAGTTGTAACTGAGTTATGGTCTGGCAAAGCGTCATAGACAAATCATTTCAAAAATCAGTCATTTTAACAAGGGAAATTTGCTTTTAAAATTCATTCCAGCCCCTGTTAACCAGTCGATTTTTACACATTTTTGTGTCAATCATGCCGTTCACAGAAATCTTCACTTCATTGTTTAGTCAATTTCCAGTTTCGTATCGTACAACATTGTAAAAATGTCACATTACAGAAGTAAAATGGGTTTAAAATGGTTTGATTGCGAATTATATTTCATGTTGACTTTAAGGTTGTAAAAGCAGCTTTCGGTGTTTGTTCCGCTTTTCTGTAATTCACGTTTGTTTGTGAGAATGATCGGATCTCTGCCTGTTCTATCTTCGATCTGTCATTTCTGCCTTAATCCATTCAGCTTTGAGCGCACATGTAATACCTGTTAATTCTGAAATATGTCAGATCTGTTCGTATTAACACGTCTTTTTTTTTAATTACTTTATTATTATTATTTTTTGCATCCGCTGAAGCTGTAAGGCAAGGAACATAACATAGGTGCAATTACTGAACTGGACAGACGAGCAATATGATGATTTTATATTAGCATCAGTGTGCACAATTTGTGGTGTTAAAAAGACATCATGGTTACATTTATGGTTATAGAGCAGTCTCATAACCTGAGACGAATTATTACAAACACTGCCACAGTCACAGTAGCCATGAGATTATTGCTGTCTGAATAGCTTTTTTTTTAACTGTAATGTTTGAAGAATGCTGTTGAGGGTCTGTGTTCCTCACACACTGCTCAGCAGCGTCCATATGCTCTTTCATCATTTGATCTGCTCATGATTCAGGATCGCTTACCTGAGAGCTGAAAAGATACTTTGTCATCCTGAGTCAAATGAGAGAATCGGTGCCTTTCTTGTTTCTCTGATACCGATTTGCAATTTAACCTCGTCATTGAGGATGGATGTTGAGGATATTTGTCAGTCCATCCAAGTAGTCTGATGTTTCAATCAGATTTCCTTCTCTCACAGGATGTACTTGACCAAAAAAAATACTCCTATGGCACGGAATTGTGTCCTCCTCAGCACTGTGAATGTACGAGTGTGTGTATTTGAGATGTTTTGCAGTGAGCTTTGATGTGCGTTGTCTTTTTTTATGGTGTGTTGCAATCTTGCTCTGCCTCATGCTAAATTCAAGCTGTTTTTGTTGTGAAAGTTTGAAAGGATGCCTTTTTTCTATCAGTATGATTGTGACTGATCGTTTTCATCGATGTTCACTGTGATGTGCCACGATATTTTGAGGCCAGGATCTGATTTTTAGGTCTCGAGGCAAGGACTGCTTATTTAGGGCCAAATCTGTCCTGGACATGTGACTAGTACACTCACCATCTGCAATGAAGCCAAACAGATCCAACAGAAACTCTTTAACTCTGCAGCAATGACAGCAATGTTTGTATTGATGCTAGTGAGGGTTCTGCTGAGTGAAATTTAATGAAGAACTTGCATAAACTTATTTTGTTAAATACTGTTGTGTGTTGAGATGTTATGTGATAATATTAACAGTTCAATGTTAATTGTAAAGACAATAATTCCCTATATTATTCACAATAATATATATATATATATATATATATATATATAACAAATAGAATTGGATCACTTTTGATCGACTGAATGCATACTTGCTGAATGAAATGTTATTCAAATGCTTTTCTTAAAAAAAATAATTGGCAACATTGGCCTTTTTTCAACATTGGTAATCATGTCATATTGGAGATTATAATAATTGCTACTTACATGTAAATAAATTACATTTTAATATAAAAAAATATTTCACACTATTACTGTTTTTATTGCATTTCTGATCACATAACTGATCTTACTGATCACTAAACATTGAATGGAATAGACTAAAACTGCATTTTTAAATTAAAAAAATGTTAAGATTGAATGACAATTAAAAATTTAAATTACATTATTGTTCAGCGTTTTACATTTTTACATGATACATTTTATATTTTTATTTTTATATCAGTCGAACAATAATCAACCTTTAAAAACAAATGTGATTGGAGGGAACCTGCGCATCCCACAGTCATGTTCTGTGTGAGAAACACAAATTCAGGATTTCTGTTGGTTTTGAGTGGGGTCTCAGATGGGCTTCAAGTTTAGCTGTGACTGTTTTGACTTTTATTATTTTTAATAAAATGCAGCTCACTGCCTCATGAACCTAAATGCTGTTACTTTATTATAGTTGCAGTGACTCACTCATTACAGTGACTCGTCTGTTTTATTTAATGGAGAGGTTTAAATCTGTATTGTAAGGACTTGATATTACTTGTCTCATTTGAAAGCTGAATAATAGATATTTACATTTGTAATATGTTAAAATGAAAGCATAAATCAGCAGTTGTAAATTGCTCGTTATATTGCAAAATGTTTACTAAGAGATGTAAGGTAATACAAGTGTGATTACAGTGCTGTTTTGCTTGGTTTGTGGTACTTTTGTAATGGACATATTTCACTCATGTGCGGTAACTGTAAGAGAGTGTAAATAAACATTTGTCAAAGCCTCTTTTATACTGCTTTGTGATGAAGCACTGTCTGTTAGCACATATATGCTAACATATTAGCACTTCTGTGGGCAGTTGGGCTGATTTAACATCATTAGCTTGCACCTGTTTGGCCAAACAGCAGCGTCACTGTGATTGGCTGTGATTCTTAATATGGTTATTATTATTATAATCCATGCTTATTTCTGGAGCATCTTTTATTGTTATTTAATATACAGACATGCTAGAAAGTGTCAGATGTTGTGGACCTGTTTTGTAATAAGATTGTTAAAGGATAACAAGGTATTTGCCTATTTAATATTTTGTATATGGTGAAATAACAAACTGAATATTCTCAGGTTGCGAATAATGTGTTGTGGAGTCAGTGGCTTGTAGTGTTTATATATCTTAATTTTATTTTACCCCAAAATATGTGCAATTTGAGCATTAATGCAGTTTCAATAAAATTGTTTACGGTGAGTTGGTTCCCAAGTTTATTTGTGTGTTTTTAATGTTAAGATGTTAATGTTATAAATTTTATAATTTATAAAATGTTTATATTATTCTTTATTTATTAGTTTGACATTCTACAAAAATGTCCTTGATAATTATTTAAAATTTGTCTTACTTATTTTTTATTTATTTATTTTTTTGAGTGGGGGGGGGGGGGTGCAGTCCCTTAAAAAAGTGGGCGGTGAATGTTAGTAATTCCTAGAAAAATCCCTCACACATATTGTCAGTAGCATTTTAATTCCTGCTAATTAGTCACATTTACTGATATTTAGCATTTTTTCCTCTAACAGATGGCTGTTAGTCCTGCTGAGATTTGGCCTCTGCAGCAGCCAAAACACCTTTTGACTGGGTTCAGACAGAGAGGTAGAAGTTTTCTTTCATCTCAGTTGAAAGACAGACAACAATTTATTCACAATGTATTCTATCTGATGCACTGTTCCGCTTCACTGAACGGTCCACCTCTCCATTCATACTTAAATCATTTGGCCCATACAGCTCATTTACGGCACAGAATTAATGTGAACACACGAGTTTGGAGTGAGATCAAGTAAGAGGGTCTTTGAGTGTTCAGAATAAACCACAGGATATGAATGCAAATGCTGTCCTCAACAGAGCAGAGTTAAGTGCTACAGTCACATCAAACAGAAGATTCATGGAATAGAAATGTGTCTCTAATGCAGAGGTTTCAACGCTGACAGAACATATTATTTCCATGAGTTCTGTCCAATGTAAACCTTTAAAGAATGCATATTTTAAACATTTTAATAGCATTTTTTTATGATTACAATGTGACCATAAATGACCATTTATTAATCTTAATTAATGAATACTAAAAATAGATTAATTATTAGTAGCATGTATGAAATAAATACGTTAATGAATAAATACCATTGCTCATTGTTAAATGTTTATTCAGAATGCGTTTACAATCAACTAATGTGCATTATAATAATATTAGTGGGCCTATTCATTCAATTCAGTACAATTAAAAAATATATATATTGCATGCATTAACCAGTTGAACCCTATTGCAAAGTGTTATTGAATTCGAAGCAGGAGAAAGAGTAAAAAAAATAATAAAACAAAATTAAATAAAAATTACTTGTTACTTTAAATAAAAATTACTATGTAAAAGAATTGAGTGTGTGTCTGTCCCAGAAAAAAAAAATATATATATATATATATATATATATATATATATATATATATTTATTTATTTATTTATTTATTTATTTATTTATTTATTTTTCCTTGGGACAGACACACACTCAATTCTTTTACATCTGCTTTATTCTTCAAATCAACTGCGTCTGGATTGATCAATCCATGCAAATGTAATCTGAAGACGGTTGTATAACCTTTAGCCTGTTCTTTGTCCCAGAGCTCCTGTGTCTGCAGGACAGATGTATTCGCCACTCTCACACTGCCTCCAGCTCTGGAGCGCCTTATAACTGCTTTATTACCACCGCTGCATGCGCTGCGGAGACTGACATGAAGACGGACCGAGCCGGGTGGTCACGACCACAGGGAAACCGAACGCCGTTTTCTGCTATAGCCTAATTACACAGATCTTCAGGATCGGGTAGATCGGGCTGTTATCTAGATGTTATAGCTCATATGTCAACCTGTGCAGAAGGGAACTGTCCCCTCAGTCGTGATTTCTGGTTCGGGTAAGCGACTAAATCTCGCTTCATTGGATGAAGAGGCCCTGAGTGGATCGACGCCTCGCTGTGAAGGCGAATCTGAGGAAATAGCTATAAAATACTATTATTAAAGCACGTTACTCGCTTTTGCGCCTCGGATTATGTTGGCGTTTCCATGGACACATCGCGTTGATGCGCAGGTACGCGGTTACACAATCATATACGGTGTTTTGATGCATGCTGTAGGCAATGCAACCGATATTTTAACATAAAATGTTTTATGATTCAGCAGTTCTAACGCACCACTGCGTCTTGTGATTGAGTTTATTTTGAAAATCACGCATTTTAGCGCGGAAATATATTTCTAGATGTAATAAAGGTGCGTTAGCGGGGCTGACTCGGTGGTAGAAATACATAACGTTATCTGGTGATGAGCGGTTGCGTTAATGCAGCATTGCTGAATATCTGCAGATCATGGTGTGTGAATACATGACGAAGGGAATTCCCCGTGTTATCCGATAGCGCTACTGCATGCTGTCGTGAGGATATGTCACGGATCTGTGGAGCTTGTGTGCGCGCATGGGCTTCACCTGCTGATTAATTCATGATAATAAAACCTTTATGTGATAAATAGGTTGCATTGCACAAGAAATCATATGACCATTTCGTCAGTGTAGCTAGACCAATGTTCAAATTTACTTCGATAAACAGATGGGTAAAATGAAATTGGATGGACGATTCAATAAAACGGAAATTCCTCATTCCTTGATCCAGTGCAAGTGTCTTACGTGTTCTTTTTGCATAAAATTAAACCACATAGACTACGTTTCAATCAAATTGTAGCTTAAAAAGTTATCATTAAGTTCATTAGTGTGTCTTTATAGGAAATAAACGCTAAATGAATTCGCGTTCGCGTGAGGACGTAACCATAGCAACAGAACGCTGATCTCGATTTTTCTTTTGAGATCAGCATCAGTCTATTTGGGTTATTCTGGATATTTGGATTAGTTATATTATATCTTGCATCAATAGGCTATATTTAAAAAATATATTACATTGGCATACATTTAGATAAATGTGCTAAAGTAGTGGTATAAGAATATGCGTTGAAAAAAAAAACTATAGATATCCTTTAAAAAGAAAACCCTCTGAAAGCCACTGCATAATTTGCTCCTGATTTTGATATATTTATTGCTGATGCTGCAGTACTCCCCATCATTTTCATAATGCTGCATCACATTTTCAGATGCAATTGGCAGAGTGAATGTTTGACTATTTGAACATTATCTGTGACAAATAAGAAAAAAAACACTTAGGGTAAAAATAAATAAATAAATAAATAAATAAAAGCCTTTAACACATTTTAGGCATTTGTTTAAAATGGGTACTGATCCATACAAGAAAATGTTATCAATTTTTCCAGAAGATGCTGGGACTTCGCTGATGAGCCCGAAAGTTGCAGACTTCTGTTCAGTAATGAATTGTGTCTTAAATGCTTGCAAAATACAAGACAAGGTCTGTTACTCTGGCAGTAGTGTGTAGCATGTTTGTGTGTGTGAATGTGTTTTTATAGAGAGTGGAACAGTAACACTCCTGTGCCATTCTCTGTGCCAGCTCCCCAAGGTGCCCGTTATGTCAACTAAAGACTGCAGTAACCTCCGCACAGAGGGGTCCTGTATAGTGATAGCAAACACTGAATTCATGCATAGGTGAACACAGACCTCATTTACTATTTAATGGACTGTAAGATCAGGTGTCATCCGCATGCAAACACTGCAGAAACTCTCTGTGCTGACATCACCTCCTGTAATTCGCTCATACACACATGCACGCTCACTCAAGCATTTTTCAGACATGCAATACATTGTCATTCTGCAGTGTAAGACTTCTAATTCAAAGTGACAAACGGCCACTGCACGTATTGCACGCACAATGCAGTGATCCACATTGGGACTTTTGGCATTCTTATTTGGTCAGAATTGGTGAATAATTTAGTTCACATTTAGAGTGTGAGTTTGAATGTTTGAATAACCAGCTGTAATATTACACTCTAAAAAAAAGGTTCTTCAGGGGTTCTTTGCGGTGGTCATGGTGCTATATAGCACCACTAAGCCCAGTTTGGTTCTTCAGAGGTTCTTCAGTGGTTCTCTGGGTTGGTTAACATGCTCTATGGCACCTCTTATGGTCCTACATAGCACCATATGACAAAGATAAGTGCTATATGGCACTTAAAGTGGTTCCCCTATGATTACAAGCCAATGAACCACTTTTAGTGCTATTTAGCACCATTTTTTTTAGAGTGTACTTAGTTTCTACAATAATACAATAAAACACTAATACATGATGATCAAACATTATAATGCTCAAAAAAAACTTTTTTTACATAAATTTTATTAGTCTTTTTACTAACACTATTTTTAAATCTGGAAAAGACATCAATTTTCCCAACTGCCCATGTCCGTGATTTATGAGGTTTAATGAGGATGGCTGATCTGGAATGTTAGTGTCTTCATTGGTGCATCGTACTATGGTATGTTAATAAATGAGTTATATTGTGGGGAACGCATCAGTGTACTGCAACCAGTTCAATTCCAACATCAATTTATGAACAAATGACTCCAATGAACTGGTTCTGTTGAATTTAGGTGTTACTGGAATTTTGGTGAATCATTCACTGAATTAACCAGTGTTGTTATTGTTAACTAAATTGAAATAAAGCCGTGGTAAAATACAAAATAAATATTAGATGAAAAACTTAAACTACACATTTTTTAAAAAAAGAAAATTAAAAATGTTAATTGGCTGATATATTAAAGCAATATAGAAACAAAATTTGGCAGTAGAAATCACTAAAATAACTAAAAGGAAAATACACAAATATAAGCTAATTTAAAATATAAAAAATACTCTAAATATATAATTATAAATACATAAATAATACAAAAATGACATTGGAATTAACTTTCTGAATTAACCTGAACACTGAACTGAAAGTTTTATCATTTTAGTTATCTAAATGTAGCAAGTTATGTTTACTTAAGGCTCATGAAACTTATGTCTGTGATATTAATGACTGTACATATGAAACTGTTTAGGACTGTAAAGACTTTCTCTTTACTGACATTTGTCTTTCTTTGTTCCTCTCTCTGTCTCTTTGTCATTTTCCTTACCATTTCCCACATTTACCACAACACTTTCCTATTCCTCACACTTATTTCTTAGGTCCTAAAGACTCGATACTCTTCTTCATTGTGTGTTCAAGATTGTTTAGACGATATTTTCTTAGAAGCCGAGGAGTATAGTATTTGCTAGCTGGAACCCATTGGCCAATCGATTTGAAATAACTAAGCTCTTTTAGATTCATTAAAGATTAATTAAATACCTTATTCTCAAACCGTTAAGGTCAATATCCATTATCATAGCCAAGTGCTCTAACAGACGACAGGCCAGAAGAGTTTCTGTCTGGTCCTTGACCTATGTGTCCAGATAATTACAGTTCAGGCCAGGTCTTATCCGGGATTCAGGTCAAGGTTCTCGATCATTCCGGCCTTTTCCTCAAATCCCCATTCAAACACATCCAGTCCATAGACGTGCTTCCACACAGTTGCCACCATTCGCCCCTCTCTCGCCACAGCAGTTCTCCCGTCCAGGCCCCGCTCCAACCCGGCGTCAGGCATGGCGCCTCAGGGGCGGGATCACCTGGCCACACGGGAGACTGCAGGTCGCCGACGGAGCCCAAATGTGAGGCACACACTCAGCCCGGACAACCTTCGGAGCTTAGCCGAGCGTGGTGGGGCCGAGCAGGCTGGAGTTGGACTCCTCAGAGCCAACAGTGATACAGACCTGGTCAGTTCTCAAGGACGATCCTCACTCACAGCTTCTACTTTAGAGTTCACTATGGGCCGTGGCCAGAACTTGGTCATCTCATGGGATATCAAAGAAGAGGTGGATGCCACAGACTGGATTGGCCTGTACCACATAGGTAAGACTTGGTGTTATTCTGATCTCAATTCCAGTAGGTCTGGGTTTTGCTGATATGATCCAGTCTGTTTGCTTTGTCTTCCACAAATAAAAATAAATAAATAAATAAATAAAAACTTTTTTGTGCAATTAACTGGTACATAGACTTGCATAGGCTTTTTTGTGCAATTACAGTAACTTGCATAGGAATTCAATTTAGTAAAATTTTGTGAATAATCAAATTAAAACGCTGCACAAAAAGTATACTTGTTGCTTCATAACATTAAGGTTATGAATTTCATAAAGTTGCAGTCAATGTGGAGGTCAGAAAGCAAAAAGGTTTTGTGGGGTTGGAACGATATGAGGGTCAGTAATTAATGACAGAAATGTCATACTTCTGTGAACTAACCCTTTTATATCTTTGTTATGGTGTGATACAAAGTTTAAAAATTGCTCACAAAAGTACAGACTACAACCTGTTATATGGAACAAACTGAAAATAAAAGCAGAAGGACTCTACCAGACATGCTGTTAGCATGTTTGCTGTTAGCATGTTTGTTAGCATCATCTAGCATGTTTACTAGATGATGGCCGAGTGATCCAATCACCCTGTGCCCTTCAGTCCTCATCCTCAAACACTAAGATCACAATTCTCACTGTCATGTAAAAATATGAGACCGGAGCAAAGTGATACATCTGGGCAGAAAGCCACTAACCATCGACTTGAAGGCCAGCAAAACTTCTTTACCTACTCAAGGGTCTTATCTCTTGGGGGCTCTAGGTTTCAATGACTAAGCAAACATTCAGTAATGGCCTCTATGTAATCTCTCCCACTTGTTCATTAGACTGACTAATGCTGTGCAATGCAATTTGCAGAGCCACTGTAGATTCTCTGCTTGTAATGTGTGTCATCATTGTGAAGCACTGTTCTGCTAATTTGGTTTACATCCTGTGCAGAAGTGGTGGACAAAGTACACAACTTCCTTACTGGAGTGAAAGTACAGATACTACTGGTCAAGTACTACTCTGTGATGAGTAAAAGTTGTAAAGACAGATTTTTACTTAAGTAAAACTACAGACGTACTTGCTTTTAAAAGTATCAAAAGTAAATGCCAATGCATTGTTTTATTATTGTTGCATTGTGTAATACCAGTACCTTGCCTCTGAATCTATGCCTGCCTACCCTCATATTAATATCAAATTTATTTCTAGAACACAGTTCCAGTAGTGGGATTGAATGTGAGATTGAATAAGTGCACTCAATAACGTTCACAATGGCTGTTCCCTTTTTTGGCTTTTACTATGAATATAGCCTTATAAGCCAGTGCTCCAAAACAATGACAACATTCGCATTTAGAAGACCAAACCCAACGTTGATAATTAAAATGAGGTTGATGTCAGAATCCAACGCCAGATTGACATTAATATCATTGACGGTGTATTGTGGTTGAAAATGAGAATCGGGTTGACGTCAGTAATCCAACATCAGTTGTGTTCTGACATCAACCCGACTTTCATTTCCAACCAAAATGCAAACCCTGCTCTTACTACTTTCTACTCAAGGACCTTGACAGAATTGTAGTGGAGTAAAAATACCATATTTGTATTTCAAATGTACTGAAGTTAAAGTAAAATGTTTCCAGAAAAAAAATAATAAAGTAGAGTACAGATACTCAAAAAGTGTACCTACAGTAAGTACAGTACATACACGTTGTAACTGTCCACCTCTGCTCCTGTCCCACCCTTTTGCCACCTTTAAAATATCCAAAACAGATTCTATAAACTGTTATAAACTTATTTTTTTCAGATGAGACCTGTCCATCAAACATGTGGGACTGCAAGAACCGTGGGGTTAACGGCACACAGTGTGGTCACATTGTCTGGAGGCTGGAGGCAGGGTCGTACTTCCTTGAAGGTGAGAGACACAACTTGATGTTAAATATATCTCATGGACTAGGAGGTTAGACAAAAGTAGAGATACATGCTTTTGTAATGGAATGAACTTTTAAATTCTTGATGCTTAGACATGTTAATTCCTACGGTTATAAATATGAAATGTAATTTTATTTTTGTGATAAAATATCATGCTGACTCTACAAATATGCTGTGTAGATTTTTTAATGCCACTCTTCTGGTTATCTCTTCTAGCTGAGACAAGGATCTGTTTTAAATACTACCATGGAGTCAGTGGTGCGCTGAGAGCCACAACTCCCTGCATCACAGTCAAGAACCCCAGAGCCTCGGTCAGTGTGTGTGTCAACAGCAGATGTTATTGCTGTGCAAATAGACAGCATGATAGCTCACAAAAAACACATGGTGATATGCTTGGCTTTTTTTAACCCAATCTAGTGTAAAGTTGTTAGTCTGATCAAATAATAAATCATACAAGATATAATAAAACACTTCTGGTGATACATTACTAGAAATAGAAGGGAACTCGATCTCTCCTCGACACCTACCTTCCTGTAGAGTTTCTACTCTATTGAAACAAACTGTAGCCAGATAATCACACTTGGACAGTATATTTCTGTGTCAAACCTGAGGATACAGGATGACTACAGTGAGAAATTATGAATGATAAACTAATAGATACTTATTATGAATTATTATGTGTCACTGTAAGTCTATGTTCAGAAGAAGGCTATAGATGTAGCCACTCATATATGTCAATGATAATCTTCTAGGTCGACGGTCAAGATGAAGGACAACAAGCTTCAGAGAGCAGTCGGAAATTGGTCAGCTTTACCCTATCAGGTGTGTAAAAGACAAAGAGGATTCAACTAAATGTCAATGACTTATTATGTTATCCTACTCCATAGACGTATCCGTGTGGTTTACTAATTACTGCAGTTATTATTAATTAGACTGTTGTTTGTTTTAGATATCCGGGCTGTGGGGCTGAAGAAGGGGATGTTTTTTAACCCAGACCCTTATTTAAAAATGAGCATTCATCCAGGCAAGAGAAGTTGCTTTCCGACCTTTTCCCATCATGGCCAAGAGAGACGATCCGGCATTACAACTAACACTACTAATCCTGTGTGGCATGGAGAGGTGACACACACACACACACACACACGCATGCACGCTTAAAGAGACACATTCTTGTTCACAGTCATGAACTGAAAGTTGATGATGTGTTTGTTTTCCAACTCTCTCTTTGCTTTTCCATGTAGAAACACACTTTTGTGGCTCTTATGACAGACATATTAGTGATTGAGATTAAAGACAAGTTTGCTAAAAGTCGACCAATTATTAAACGCTTCCTGGGTCAATTGAACATTCCGGTGCAGATGCTGCTGGAGAGACATGCGTCAGGGTGAGTGTCATAACAATGTCTCATCTGATCGTCACCGCACCACAATGTGATCAGTAACACACTACTGTTCAATACTTTGGGGTTAATATGATTTTTTTTAAAGAATTAGCACCTTTATTCAGCAAGGATGCATTAAATTGATCACTAGTGACAGAAAAAGCCATTAATAATATTACAAAAGATTTATCTTTCAAATAAATAACTGTTTTCAATCAGCATATTAGAATAATTTCTGAAGGATCATGTGACACTGAAGACTGGAGTAATGAGTCTGGAGTCAATTATATATTAAAATATAACCATATAGAAAACAGCTATTTCAAATTGTAATAATAATTCATTACTTTTCAGTACATATTTTCTACTATTTGTATTACGTTTGTACGTTGTACTCTATTTTTGATCAAATAAATTGAGCCTTAGTGAGCATAAGAGACTTCTTTCAAAAACATTGAACAAATCTTACTGACCCCAAACTTTTGAATGGTTGTGTATGTGTGTCAATTAATTCATGTTTATATGGCCACAGGAACCAATCACTGAGCTTCTCTCTATGCCGTCGTTTGCCCACTGATCATGTGAGCGGTCAAATGCACTTTAAAGTGGATATCACATCTATAGGCCAAGATGGTGAGATCACATACAAACACATTTGGTCTGGCTCAGCTTATAGCTGCTAATTTCAAATGGATTTGAAAAAAATTGTATCTACCTCTCATAGATGTTTCCCATGAGACGATTCTGGGGGCAACAGCCCTCAATGGAGCTCCTGGAACTCCTTCAGATGATGAAGAGCTGCCCCGTCCTCTCCAAGTCCCATCAGCAGGTCCTTCACCCACTGGCTCCCTGGGTTCCCATAGAAATGGGGAAGGCAGCAGCATACCATCCCCAGATACTGAAATGTATGGAGCCACCCTGGATGATGAGGCCCCTTCTTCTCCAGACCTGCTCCAGGGTTCCTTCAGTGAGCAGCTTGATTCCATCGAGGCTCCTAAGGGCCCAGGCGATAGGCCTTTTGGGGCAGCATCTCCCAAACTGCGATCCAGCTTTCCCACACACACGCGCCTCAGCGCTATGCTGCACATCGACTCTGATGAAGATGAAGAGAGGTCCGCTGTTACGGAAGTCACGCATCCAACATTTAATGGAGTTTCAAGGATTCAACGACCACCTCCAAAACCACCAATTACACAACCTGTATGTGAAGGATCTGAAGAGGAACCCCCAGAAGATGCTGGGCTGGAGTCTGAAATAGAGACTCTGAATATAGAAGCAGAGGTGCCTCCTGAGCCTGAGGTCATGCCGAGTTCAGTCGCCCCTGAGGTGGAAACTGCCAGTTTGATGGAGAGGCAAGAGGAAGAGGAAGTGGAGGCAGAGGAGGAAGAAGATGGACTGGCACCCAGTGAAGAGCTGGCAACTGAAGTTGATATTTCTTCAATGGCATCTGACTGCTGTCCGGTCCCTACATCTGCTTCCCAGGTCAGTTGAAAATTTACTGAAAGGAAAATCTTGCAATTTAAGTGGGTCAGTGACATACAATATAAGAGTGTCCAGATCTAGTTTAAAGCAGTGAATATATAATATGAATATAGCTGTGAATATTGTGAATATAGCTAAATATAATAAAATAGTTTTCATTCAAATATATATATATATATATATATATATGTAAATTGATAGAAAATGAAAAATAAATTGATTAAATTTAAAATTGATAAAATATTTTAAATAAAAAGCCCATAACAAATTACTAAAACAAACTAAAATTGAAGTGAACACAAAACATATAATATGATAGTGTATAAATAATAATACAATTTAACTAGTTTTTAGTACAAGAAATTAAAAAAAATCAGTTTAAAGACTCCGCAACTGTCATGCTTTGTAATCATGAAGTAAAAAGTAATTTATTTACACTATGAATGTATATTTTAAAAAAAATATCTTATAAATTGCTCCTCAATTTGCTCCACTTTATCAAAAAAAGGACAAATTCCCTAATATATTTTTTCTGCATTTTCTCTATGTTGGTGGCACCACATGACTTTTAAAGAAATAATAATAAAAGATTGTGACAAACTCCGTAATATAGTTTGCTATTCTGAAATGTCATTCTTTTAAGGAGTATTTAATTTTGATAAATTAATATATATTTTTTATGATATCAGGACTGTTTAATCACCTGATATTTTTATGTAATGTTTGCTGCCAATTAAAGCAGAGAGAGATGAAGGTAAACTTTCTCTTTAAACTTGATCTTTATAGAAGGCAGAACAGGGGGCAGAGGCAGCCATTGACCCAGGGGGAGAAGATCTTTCAGATGATCCACCCACGATTTATGAAGTTGCTGAGACTGCTGAAGCAACCCACCCTACTAATGAGCAAGTGAGGGACGCTCCAAAACCAGAACCATCAGCCAATGAGGAGGAGGAATGTGAAGATGTGACCGAGGACACGATGTCCAGAAGGTGGAGCCTGGAGGCAACAGCTGGTGTGTCACAGGAGGACGAGGAAGAGGAGGAGTTAATGCCATCAGGTGACGGAGAATCTGGGGATTCTGAGACCTTCGTTACCGAGACTGAATCAGAATCAGGTACTCACAGAACTATTGAACTGGCCTTCACATGACAATTATTCTATTATTCTGATTCTGTATGTAAAATGTTGCACAGGTGTCCCTCAGATAAATGGAGACCAGCGTGTCAGTTCCCTGCCATCTGTGAGACAAGACGTCCACAGATACCAGCGAGTGGACGAGCCCTTACCTCCCAGTGAGTGTGTGTATGTGTTTCTGTACATCCGCATGTGCTTTTGCTGTTGTGTATGTGTCTGTAGATACTTTGCTTATCTGTGTTTGTTTGAAAAGGCAATTTTGCTAAATTATTTTAGGCAAACATCACATCCTACTCTCCATTCTCATTTCCAACCTTTCTTTTCTCAGACTGGGAGGCTCGTATTGACAGCCACGGCCGTATCTTCTTTGTGGATCATGTGAATCGCACCACCACGTGGCAGAGACCCACTGGCCCACCTGCCCCACAGGGTCTGACCCGCTCCAGCTCCATACAGCAGATGGAGCAACTCAACCGCAGGTTAGAGCTCATGAATATTGAAAAATGATAACCAATGTGCACATTCACTCTTTAATGAGAAGTTTCTGATCAGATACAATATGGTTTTAGTTGAAACATATTAAGTTATGAATGTTTGTCAAGTTCCACTGGATCAAAACTGACCCTAGAATAGGAAAGCTGTATACGATATACAGTAGGAGGGTTAATGCATTACCGAAAGCGTGATTGCTGTATTTTCTTTCTGGCAGGTATCAGAGTATTCGTAGGACAATGACCAGTGAAAGGTCTGAGGAACCGAGAGTGGATGATCTTCCTCCTGAAGAGACAGACCTGCTGTCCCACTCCATCTCTGGTAAGCTGTCACTCAAAGTAAGAACTACAGATCATAGTGTCTGGGAAAGTGAATGAATGCCATGCTGAGATGAATGGAAGTTGACTGAGGCTGGGCAGAATGAGAGGTTGTAGTTCAGTCTGTGTTTGTTGATGTGTCTGTTCTCATGTAGAATACCGGCGGGACGGCTTTATGGGTCAAGCCAGCTCACGTTCTCGTCTGGCTTTGCTGCTTCAGTCTCCTGGTGCAAAGTTCCTCTCCAGTCCAGACTTCTTCTCTGTTCTACATTCTAATCCTGTGAGCTAAAGCACACAGAGACACAGATATCAGTGCTTACACGCACACCTGAAACTAAATCATTGACAATGTATATCCGGGCATTATTGCAAAACTACGGAGCCCCGCACATTACATGTGGGGGAAAAAACATGATTGTGGCCAAAAATTCTCTCATTTTTAGATCAAATTTGGCCACAGCTAAATTTCACAGAGGGAATGAATTAGTAAGGATTGAATAAAATAATAAAATTAATTAATGAGTCATTGGAGCAAATTCTTAATTTTTTCTGTCAAATGCGTGGCTCTGTACAAAACAAACCCAGATGGCAAGTGCAAAACCTTTTTTTTTATAAGTAATGATGGCTCAACATTATTCAGCTTATTACATGGCTATGGTACTTTCCAAAAAAAAAAAAAAAAAAAAATACAGGGACATGAAATATTGAATTTTTAATTGAATGATGATCTCACTTCTACAAGACTGATGCTGCAGAACTATTACAATTTTAATTTATATTATATTATTATTATTATTATTATTATTAATGTGTTATAGAAGTAACAGTTTTTTGTGGCACTACTTAGCAAACATATTTAACTACAGTGTAAAATGTCTAACACTATTTTAAGAACTGTCACATGAAATGACATGTCTTTGTGTCTCTTGCATACAATAGTTTATCTGAGCAATGTTTTCATCATATTGCTTTAAATAAGGACTCCTGAGCTTCTAGACTTCTAGCAAAGGTTTAACGCTCACTGTTTATTTTCAAATACAGAAGTCCTCTCAGATAATTTTTACTGTGTTCAGTAGCTGTGTTTTGAGTGCAAAATGTAATTTGCTAATGGCGATTGCTATTGGCAATTTGCCATTCTAAATTCCTATGAAATTAGCAGTGGCATTTTGCTACAGGTCAAGTATCCATTGAG
Source organism: Cyprinella venusta (assembly GCA_038021265.1). Lineage (NCBI taxonomy): Eukaryota > Metazoa > Chordata > Actinopteri > Cypriniformes > Leuciscidae > Cyprinella > Cyprinella venusta. Next base: position 23,299,155 of record CM075867.1, read on the forward strand.
AATGAAATATTCAGAGAGGCATGCAATAATTTTGACCCATTTCCTGATTAGATCTCTGTTTATTTCCCTTTCAGAGTGCCTATCGCATGTTCACTAGTAACACATGTCTGAAGCACATGATCAGTAAAGTTCGACGGGACACCCAACACTTCGAGCGGTACCAGCACAACCGGGACCTAGTAAACTTCCTCAATCTGTTCTCCAACAAGCAGCTGGAGCTTCCACGGGGCTGGGAGATGAAACATGACCAAACTGGAAAGGTGTGTGTGTGATTTCTCCTTTTGTAATTGTACTCTTGTTCTGTCTTAGGGGCCTTAGACCTGCATAGGAGTAGTCTAACAGAACAAACTATACAGACAGAAACTGAAGTATGTTCATGTAGGGCAGTCTGGTAGTCTTCTTGTTGTCCAATTAGTGTTTCTGACAGGAAACAATGAACAGATTCTTTTCTTATTCATTCGTAAGGTCTCATTAGTTTTGTGTTTCATCGACAGCTGTTTGCTCAAAGCCTGTTTATGTGTTTATGCATCACAGGCCTTCTTTGTGGATCATAACTGTCGTGCCACAACCTTTATTGACCCGCGGCTGCCCTTACAGAACTCCCGGTCCAGCGGCCTGCTTGTTCATCGACAGCACCTGTCCCGGCAACGCAGCCACAGTGCAGGAGAGGTACATATGGTACATATTTCAGTAATACATTATGCACTAACCACATACATACCAACCACTTCCATTCAAAAGTTTGGGATCAGTATTATTTTTCTTTAAAAATAAATGGGTACTATTATTAAGCTAGGAATTAAAATGTGTCACGTTTTGTCGAGGGAACTAAACAGGAACAGCTGGACAATGATTAACTAATGAGTGACCAAGGTGGCAAACAAGGAAATCATGTGAACAGCCAAAGTGCAAACAGAAAAAGTCAGAACATGATTGTGACAGCATTAAAATGACTAAATTGACTGTTCTTGAGTTGTCTACTCATCAAAGAATCCTAAAAAAAAAGGTTTCCACACAGTTTCTACAAAAATATTAAGCAGCACAACTGTTTCTACAATGATATTAATAAGTAATATTTTTTGAGCATCAAATCAGCATATTAAAATGATTTCTGAAAGATTGTGACACTGAGGATTGGAGTAATGACTGCAGAAAAGTCTGCTTTGCCATCACAGGGAAATGTTTTAAAATATATTAAAATAGAAAATATTTAGCAATATTACTGTTTTACTGAGTTTTTGATCAAATAAATACAGACTTGGTGAGAATTCAAGACACTTCTTTTAAAAAAACATTCCCAAACTCAAACTTTTGAATGATAGTGTAGAGTAAAATAAAAAGATAAAGAAAATAATGTTTTGTAATTTTGTCATTTGCGTTGTTTCTATTCTTCTCATTAGTCCTGCATGTCTTTTTTAATGTGCTTTCTATTGTTTCCTTGCATCTAATAAACTCAAATGGCGGCATTGTCATTAGGAAATTACTCTAATTGTGAAACCTCCTCTGATGTTTCAGGTAGCAGATGACTCTCGCTCTCCGAGTCCTCCTGTCCAGGGCCGGTCATCAAGAAATGGTCAGTACCAGGACATGGTGCCTGTGGGTAAGTGTGTGCGCTCACATTTACACAGTGCACACACACTGACATTTCATCACATGAGTATTGATACATTACACATCTGTGCTTTTACAGCTTATAATGAGAAGATTGTCGCCTTTTTGCGACAACCCAACATTTTTGAGATTCTGCAAGAAAGGCAGCCAGAGCTTGTGAGAAACCACTCCCTTAGGTACATATTTCTGCAGTTTTATGTTTCATCCAAAGAGGGCAACAGAGAGCTCAGAATTTTGTACTGCACCTTTAAGAGAATGTGCTGTAGTTATTTATAATTTGCATGCTACAATAGCTAAATGCTAAAAGTTTTTCATATGTTTTATCGTTTTTTGTTTGTTTTGTTTTGTTTTTGTTTTGTTTTTTCAGAGAGAAGGTCCAATTCATTCGCAATGAGGGGCCAGCTGGGTTGACCCGTCTGTCTAGTGATGCAGACCTGGTTATGTTGCTCAGGTTAGTGTGTGTGCACCTTTTGCAACATGTTTAATAACCGTGTGCCTGCCTGTTTCCCTTTGCCTGAGATCAGCATGCATTTGAGTGTGTATGTACAGTACACTACCATTCAAAAATGACTATGATCAAAAGTTACTGTAAATACACTTATTTTGTTATGAAAGAGTTCTATTTAAAATAAATGCTGTTCTTTCTGTTCATAAAAGTATCCTGGAAAAAAAATATCACAGTTTCTACAAAACAGTGATTTTAAATCGTAATAATATATATTTTTTTGTTTTGTAATGCATTTTTTATTAAATAAATGCTTCCTTGGTGAGCCTTGATTTCAAAAATATTAAACATATTCTCAGACCCCAAACATTAAATGGTAGTTTATACCGGTATGTATAAAAAAAAAAAAAAATAAAAAAAAAAAGTGGTGTACATATTTTATGATTGCCTGATTTTGCGCACCTAGCTCGGGTTAGAATACACATACCTGTTACCTGGCCCTCTCTCCTTGCAGCCTGTTTGAAGAGGAAGTGATGTCGTATGTGCCGCCCAATGCCTTACTGCTCTCCAGCTACTGTCATGCCTCCCCACAGAGCTCCCCTGGTGAGAGGTCACATGACCCAGACTCGCATCTAAATAAATAATTTCCTTTCCCCCCCCCCTTTTTCCTGCCTTGTGTCCTCCATTACAAGACTAAATAATGAGAGCTAAAAGACCCTCTAGACTAATTTGAATGTTTACCTGATCACGCATGTTTAATACAGTTCTTCTGGTTAGAAAATGCTTTCAAATGTTGGAAGAGCCTTGCATTGTGGATACTATAGATTTGCCAAGTTTGTTTTATCTCAGTTTTCGTTCCAGTCATTCACATATTCTCTTGCTCATAGGAACTCCACGGGCCAATGCTCGAGCCCCTGCACCTTACAAGCGGGATTTTGAGGCCAAACTAAGAAACTTCTACCGCAAATTGGAGACGAAGGGCTATGGGCAGGGGCCGGGGAAAGTGAAGTAAGTCCCATCTTAATTTTTTATTTTTGAGGAAATAGAAATAATTATCTACTATTCTCTCTTCTATTCAGCAAGCAGCTTATGTTCACTTCTTATTCTATCCCTAATCTTGTGCAGTTCAGTGGTTGGTTGAAAGCATTGAAAAACTGTCTAATTGAGACTACCCAGCAAACAGGGAACATTCTCAGAACTTTAGCTAACTTTTTGGCAAGGCTCTCTCAAAGAACAAACATTCCACCTGTAACATTATCTGAATGTTCTTTCAAAGTTATCTGATGATTTAATGTTCTCAAAACATGAGCACAAAAACCTTTTTTATTCATTATTTTCATTGAAACGTTTTAGTTGGACATTCATCTCAGAACTGTTTTTAATACTTGTTACTTTTGAATGTTCTCTGAACAATCTGAAATGTTTCCATTATGTTCACAAAATGATCTAATGGAATGTCCCCTTAATGTTTGCATAACCAAGAGAAGGGGTTTTAAAATAAATACAGTACCTGTCAAAATGTTGTTAAATAAATCTCTTATGCTCACCAAGGCTGCATTAATTAATCAAAAATACAGTAAAAAAAGAATCTTGTGAAATAATATTAAATTTTAAAATAATTGTTTTCTATTTTAATACATTTAAAAATGTAATGTATTTCAGCATCATTATTCCAGTCTTCAGGGTCACAGGATCCTTCAGAATATTAAGAAGCACAACTGTTGAAAACTTCTAGCAAGAAATAAAAATTGTAGATATTAAATACTTTGTTGTTTCTAAAATTCACTTGAATTTGTTTTAGATCTTTAGATGGAACAATTTGGTGTGTCACAATGTCAATGCAAACTGTCAGCACTAATACAAAATATGGAGGCACTTTTGTTATGATTATGTTCATCTGTCCTTCTCTAGAAATTGTGTGTCCTGATATGGTTTCCATCACTTTCTAGGTTAATAATCAGAAGAGATCACCTGCTGGAGGACGCTTTCAATCAGATCATGTGTTATTCCCGCAAAGACCTCCAGAGGAGCAGGCTTTATGTCAGTTTTGTTGGAGAAGAAGGGTTGGTATACATATATGTTTCTAATTATTTTGACCTGTATATTAATTTGAGATCATGTGAAATCTCTACATTACAACAGGTGTGTTCATCTCATTGTAAATGGCAAATTTAATTCAAATGAAGATGCCCCTTTATATCACTTTACATTTTGTAATTTAAACCACATCACTGTATTATTACATGTGTGTGCATTGATTTGAAATGATTAGTGTATTAAATATACATGTTTTTTTCTTCTTCAGGTTGGACTATAGTGGTCCATCCAGAGAGTTCTTCTTCCTGGTTTCCCGAGAGCTGTTTAACCCATACTATGGACTATTTGAATACTCAGCTAATGACACTTACACTGTGCAGATCAGCCCCATGTCAGCCTTTGTGGACAACCATCATGAGTGGTAATCAGCCGATGGATGAATATATGGATGGATTTCATTCTCAGTCAATGTCCAAAGGGCCTTTTTAGACTTATGTTGTGTTTCTTAGGTTCCGGTTCAGCGGACGCATTCTGGGTCTTGCTCTAATTCATCAGTACCTGTTGGATGCGTTCTTCACCCGACCCTTCTACAAAGGCCTTCTTCGCATGTGAGTCTTTACATTGTGGACTGAAGGATGATTCATATTTACAGCTTTCTCTTTTTCTCGATTGAACTACTCCAGACTTTTGATTGAAATTCCAGTTGTTGTATAATTCTGTCACATTTTATGTAATGTATTTCTCTTTGTAGCCCATGTGATTTGAGCGATCTAGAGTTTCTGGATGAGGAGTTTCATCAGAGTCTGCAGTGGATGAAAGACAATGACATTGAGGATATGCTGGACCTCACCTTCACTGTCAATGAGGAAGTGTTTGGACAGGTCCGAATGGCTCATGTTTGTTTGTGTGTGTTTGTGTGGTTCAGGTATAGCCTACATTTTTTGGGTAGACCTTTGTTTAGGATTAAGGGATAGAATATACAGTTTGTACATTACAAAAATGATTACGTCTACGGCATATCCCCATAAATCATGAGAACACCCTACACAAAATGTGTGTGAGTTCATTTAGAGTGCTAAAATGGGGTTTAGCTGATCTCTCAATATTTGATGGACTATTCTGTATCTAGTCCTAAACCCTAGCAAGAGTAAAAGTCCTAAACCCTAGCAAGAGTACCATGTCATCACCAATGTTATTTTCCACTATTATAGTGTTTTTAAATGATTCAGATCAATTATTATTGATTATAATATTTTTTTGCATTTTTAATTGTATATGTTAAGCTTTAATTTACGTTTTAGTAATTTTATGTGCTATTGCTATTAAAACAATATTGTTTCTATTTAGCTTTATTTTTATTTCAGTTTTAGTAATTTTAGTACAGTAACTAGTAATACAACTTTTTATTTGTTTATTTCAGTTAATCTCAAAGCAACATTTCTAAACGCCATTATTTGTAATAAAAAAAACTGTTCCACTATTAGTGGTGTTTGCAAAGCCAAGCATCGTTGTTATTAATCCTTATATTTTTCCTAAAAATATCCTAATCTGAACACCACAAACACGTGAGAGTAGGGTATTTGGATGATCAAATATCCTAGCAACAGCTCAGAACACCTTAGCAACACCCTAACAATCACCCAAACCATGCTAGCAACACCCTAGCAACCAGAAATGTAATATCTATTTTAGTTTGTTAGCCTATTCATTGTAAATTTATATAAACTTAGAGTGAACTGGATGATTCTTTATATCAGATTACAGAGCGTGAGCTGAAGCCGGGTGGGTCTGGCATTGCTGTGTCAGACAAGAACAAGAAAGAGTACATTGAACGCATGGTGAAGTGGAGGATCGAGAGAGGTGTGGCCCAGCAGACCGAGAGTCTTGTGCGAGGATTCTATGAGGTATGATGGTTGTCTGAATCTGTGAACATTAATTACTTCCAGTTTAACTCCGTTGATCTGAGACCATGTGATTGTGCAGGTGGTGGACGTCCGACTCGTCTCAGTGTTTGATGCCCGAGAGCTGGAGCTGGTCATTGCTGGAACAGCAGAGATTGATTTATCCGACTGGAGAAGCAATACAGAATATAGAGGAGGTATTTGAACTGAAACAGATTCAGGTGTTGTTTCCAGGCAAGAATATCACAGAATGTGTAAAAATGTTACATCAGGATGTCATAATGTGACTTTTTTTTCTCATCTCTGCCTTTGAAGGTTATCATGACAACCACATAGTGATTCGGTGGTTCTGGGCAGCAGTGGAGCGCTTTAATAATGAACAGAGACTACGACTCCTTCAGGTACACTCAGATCTCACTATCATCACCATGGGTCAGATAATCTACAAAGTTTGACTCCTAGGGAATACATGAACCGACACACATTTCACTTACAGTAGTGAGCTTATATAGTGTAAAACAAAACCTCTGACGTTTGCATTCTTATCTGAGGTCTCATTTAAACCAAAACTCTTCTGGTAGATTAGGGAAATTTGCCAAGTCAAAATGTGCTCTGCTTTCCTTCAGTTTGTTACAGGCACTTCCAGCGTTCCCTATGAGGGCTTTGCCTCCCTGCGGGGCAGTAACGGCCCACGTCGATTCTGCGTGGAGAAATGGGGCAAAGTGACCTCCCTCCCACGGTATTTCTGAGCTTTTCTATGTTTAGTGTGTCACACACCTTACTGTGACTGTAATACATTATCCCACACCGATGTTCAATCAGCTAATGCCATGTTGTCTTTATATGTTTGTATAGAGCTCACACCTGCTTTAACCGCCTGGATCTCCCTCCTTACCCCTCTTTCTCCATGCTCTACGAGAAGATGCTCACTGCTGTGGAGGAGACCAGCACCTTTGGTCTGGAGTGAGCTCCCATCACAGCAAAAGTGCTACTGATTTTTTTTTTTTTTTGACTCACCATACAAACTTTATTTTCATCCCTCACTCTTCACTACGACCTTAGTCATCAGACAATTACATAATCTTTAGACAAAGTCTACAGAACTGGAATATATGCCATCAAATGACTCTTTGGGCATGTGCCAACTCCTGCTCTATAGTGTATGAATTCAATGCCTGTGACAACTGCAATCAATTCTTTCTTCACACAAAGAGACTTAAGCCCAAAGTATACTGTTTCGCGACAGTTAGCGCACTGTCTTCATAATGTCATTTTCATCTTCTGGAGGGTGAATTGTAGTGTCCACGCGTACCATGTGCGTACAGCAGTGCATGTGTGAGTTGAGTGCTTGAAAAAGGAGTCCACTAGATAGTGCGCACACGCCAAATGTGTCTTTTCACACTCGCAGCCGATTGAGTATACTTTGAAAGGCTCTGAAGACGGAGCGGAATGCAGAAAATGAGGTATACCTGGGCCTTTACACATTCACAGAAATCAGAGCTGGAATCTTTGTTGTCTGGTTTTGGCCTTCACATTGGTTTAGACCAGTACATTTTGATCTGGGTTTTAGGTCTTTGCCTTTTGTTCTTGACTGAGCTGCTTTTTCAAAAGTCAAAACTATATCTATAGGGTTTAAAGGAGCAAAGCTGTTGATTTTTGATGGATGTCTTTGTCATGGAACGTTAGTGTCAGTCAAAAAAATGACTTTTTTGGTTTCAGAGGTTTCATGGTTGGCATTCTTTGTTTTGAAGGGTCTAAATGACATTGATCTTGGCTGCAGTTGTGAAAACGCATTTTTTTTTTTTTTGCTATCTTTTAAGAGACTGAACCCATGAAAACAAACAGCATGCACTCTCTTATAGAGATCCTTGCACCAAATGTAGTGGTTGTAGAATAGCAACCTGAACGTCCTAGGTTCAAATCCTGAAAAGAATGATCCATGAACTAGAGTTCCTCTTTCACCTCTTGTGCCCTTGAGCAAGACATTTATCACCAGACTGTTCCAGGGGACTTTAAATGTAGTAATTCACTTTGGTCACTGGTTAACTAACAAACACTAACACTCAGTACTTTATATAATGCACACATTTTTTTTAAAACCACCTGTCAACCTTTTATGCAACCCGTAAATGTAAAAAAAAAAAAAAACTATGAATGTATGAACACTGATCACCATGTGCAATGTGTGCAACAGATATTTGTGTATCAGGAATGGTAGCTTTGTTCTTAGAGTTAATCATAAGGAGACCTATTGTTCTAAACTGTGGTGACAGACACAAACAGTGGCCTTGAAATCATCTTTATTAGTTGGGTGTAGTTAATATCATGGTAATGTGTGCAGTTCACTGGAGTCATTTAAAACCAGGGCTCCAGTAGTTAAACCAGTAAAAACAGATTAACAAGTTTCTTCTGCTATGGAAAAAGAAAAGTGATAGAAGAAACACATTTTAGAATGTGTAGGGAGTAGAAAACCAAACTGTATCACCCTTGCACACGTGGTATGAAGTGTTTTGGAAATATGACATGGAACAATCTCAGTGCAGGAATTGCCATTTAATGTAACTACAGATCGAAGCTAAACGTAAATAATGGATGAAAAGTTCCTCATTTTTGGGTGACAAGTTGCACCTCTCGTTTACAGACATGTCGTTTCCGTCTGTCTTCCCTCCACAAGCCCTCACAAACACACACACACACTCAGCAATACATTGAAATCACGCATTAACACCACACAAATGCAGATCTGGCCAATGCTCAGATCCTTGGATATGGATTTGTCTTAAAACAGCTCCTTTCTCTATGTAATGGATCTTTGGATAAAATACTGCATGCAGGGTCGAAGAAACAGTACCTGAGTTTGACCCTTAGATGGCGTTGTGTCATAGCTTGATATTGCATGCTGGAATTAGTGAAACAACAAGTCCAGATTATCTGAATTTGCATGAGAAGTTGCTGTTACTATGGGGGTGGGATGGGATTGGGGAAATAAGTAAATGAGAAAATAGAAAATACCACTTCCATACTTTTCAAACATCAGCTGTTATGTAAACTTTGTGGGTCACTGATTGTGTAATATGCTGATGAAAGAGCCATCACTTGAAACCAGTTGGTGAAAATGTGAACCTGCATGAGTTCCATGATGTGTCCATTTTTGTATATAGCTGTAATATATGTAAGTCAGTCTTGTCCTGTGTTTAAATTATATTTTGCACTGAATGTACCAGTAGATTTGAGTGCTGTCTGGACTCTTTTGTGTTTGTCTTTGTGCTTTAACACATTCACATTTTTATTGCAAATAGACTTTTTTTCCCTTGACACAGGGCAGGCAGCTTTCTGAAGTGTTTTTAAAGCCATGATTTACATTTAATCTTTCAGCTTGGCCAATCATGCTCCACCTGTCAGTTTACTGATTGAGTTTGCATTTCCATGGACTAAAGTCCAGTTGCCTACTTCAGTTCAGTTGTCTACTAAGGACAATAAAATCTAAAGCAGACCTGCAAATACCAGCTCCTCTGCATTTCACATTTGATAACAGTATCATAAGCAACAAAACAGATAAGCAAACACTGAACACTTAAACGAAAGCAAGAATGAATCTATCTATCTATCTATCTATCTATCTATCTATCTATCTATCTATCTATCTATCTATCTATCAATCTATCAATCTATCAATCTATCTATCTATCTATCTATCTATCTATCTATCTATCTATCTATCTATCTATCTATCTATCTATCGTTCTATCGTTCTATCGTTCTATCGTTCTATCTATCGTTCTATCGTCCGTTCGTTCGTTCGTTCGTTCGTTCAATGGGCGAATTCTAACGACCGTGATGATGACGGAGGTGGTGACGTAGTGCCTCACTTCTCTGTATTGGCATCAGAGCCGAATTTGAAACTGAAGAAACACCGGACAAGACAAGATTTGAATCGCAGAATCCAAAACCGATTTACCTCAGCATGAGCTAGCCAGACGAGCGTGTTTACTCTTCGTTCAGCTTCATTCGGGGTTTATTACCGATAGTTTGTCAGTTGAACTAAAGCTGCTGTTGTTCCCGTGAGAAGAGGAAGAGGGTGTCAGTTCTAACTTAGTGTCGTGATTTTGTCCTGCGTGAAAGGAAGCGCTGTCTGTTGGTCGGTTTGTATTTTGAACAAAATGAGACGGATCTCCGTGTACGTTCGTATAAATAAAGGTTAGAGTTTAATCCAGGAGTTTTGCGGAATCGTTTGGGGCTAACTTAAATGAGCTAATCTGCGCTAGCTAGATGCGCTTAGCATCAGTTGTCGTGTTCAAACTCAAGCGAACTCACTTCAGCTAGCACGTTAAGTGAATTCATTCATTGGCAACACTTTCTGGATAACCGCGGTGCGAACCAAAGTCTCGTTCTGAAGGTGTTTCAACGTTTCAAGAGGCCGGTGGCTGTGGGTGTTTTTTTTTTCCTGGTGGTGACTCTGAACATGAGCAGAGTGTTGTTGAAGTGATAAAAGCAGTCTGCACTCTTCACTGGACACTCGCTGGCTGGTGGTGATGGCCCGGAGGAGACTGGACAGTCGCAGTGGATCCTCGGTTCTGCTGTCAGAGATCCACACTCACATCCACACGGATCCTCTGGATGCCGTTTTTGACATGAGCCACGAACTTGGCAGGTGTGTAAATATACTTCTCATTACCTGATGTCTGTCTCTTTATTGTTTACTTCTTAAGTGCTTGTTAAAATGTTATCATAATGTCTTCATATGTTGATAAACAATCCAGTGACTGCAGAACTGATGCTCAGTGCAGTAACAGTTAATGTAAATATGCATCGGTATGTTGTTCGTGAATGTGGTTGTTCTGTTATATTTCTCTGATACAGAAGAAACGTACTGTCAGATTACAGAACTGTAGCATTTTTCTGTCATTTTATATCCTGTTAGTCTTATATTTGCACCACACGTTATAATATACGTGGATGATATAGTTCGAATATATATCATTATTTATTTATTTTAATATTTGTTAATCAATGGAACTTATTCCTATGATGGTAAAGCTGAATTTTCAGCATCAGTCTTTCTGCTCAAGAAACATTTCATATCAATCTTTGAAAATAGTTGTTTTGCTTAATATATTTGAGGAAACCCAGATTCATTATTTTTCAGGATTCAACCAACGTTGAGTAGAAAGTTCAGACAAACAACATTTATTTGAAATCTAAATTATTGTAAATGTAAACTTTTATTGCTACTTTTAACCAATTTTATGCATCTTTGCTAAATAGAAACATTCATTTTCATGTTATTTCATCTAATTGCCAATGTGCATGTTGTTGTAATATTTATCATAAATTGCCATTTTGGGAAGTATTGTGGTCCCAGATTATAAGCAGATATATGGACTTTAGAATAGAGGTTTTCTTGGTTTATTTAGTTTATTTTGTCACAGGGTGAGTAGGACTGAAGGTTGTCTGCTGTATGGAGTTGGAGTCTGTCCTGCTTCTGTATTATTCAGGATTGGAAAGGCCTTGCTCACTGAACTGTGACTAATATTTGTGTGTGTGTGTCATTGCTGAAGCTCTACAGCAAGGCTTTGGAGCTTTTAGCAGGAAGGAAACCCATGTGGGAACCAGACCCAGTTTGGTGTTGTGCTGTAGATTGTACTGTGAATACTGAGAAAGAGGAAGTAATATTGGTCTCTTCCTCTTTCTTTCATTTGCTTACAGCCATATTCGGGCTGTTTTTATGCTACCGGCTGTGCTGTTAACAGGAAATCATTTCACAGTTCACTTATAGTTTTAACTTGTCAGTGTGGAGGAAGGTGCAGTGGAGGAAGTCAGTTCTGTGGAAAGAAAGTTTGAATACTGTGATATATTTTATGTGTTTTATGAAAAGATGACTTGCAAAGTTGCTCAAAAGAGCAATTTTGCTTTGAATTAGAACCAGTGAGAATGGAGTTTATTGGTTAAGTAAAGTTTTACTTCTGCTAGAGAAACCTGTAAATGTAGTTTTTTTTTCCTGGTCTGGGAAAGTCTACTCTACTCATGGATGGGTTTTCATTTTCTTTATCATTATATAGCCTATATATACACCGTTCAAAAGTTTTGACAATTTTTTTTTTTAATAAAGAAATTAATGCTTCTATCAGTAAGAAAGCATTAAATTGATAAATTTAATTTTTATTAAAATTTTATTTATTTATTATTTTTTAGTTTAATTATTCTATTATATCTATTTTATTCAACAAATAAATGCTGTTATTTTTAACTTTCTATTCATTAAAGAATCCTGAAGAAAATATTAAGCTGCACAACTGTTTTGAAAATTAATATTTGATTTGATTTAGTTTCTTCATGTGACACTGAGACTGGATTAATGGCTGCTAAATATTCAGCTTTGCCATCACAGGTATAAATTACATTTTGAAAAATATATTGAAAAATATTACTAATATTTCTCAAAATTGTTTTTTTTTTTTACTTTATTTTTTTTTTTTGTCAAATAAATGCAGACTTTGTGAGTATGTAAAACTTCGTTCAAAAATGAGCCTTAACTTTTAACCAGTAATTTGTGTATATGTTGTAAATTTTACTGTCTACTTTGACTTGGTTGGTTCCAAGATGTAACTCAATACAGTATGCAATATGCAGTCGGACATTATAACAAAATGGTTTATAAAGGTGATGGTCTGGTCCAAAGAATTGTGGGATTGATTTTGAGTATATGCTTTGCTTGTGGCCTAATGTCTCACCTGTTCATGCTGTGACAGTAATTGCAGTTTCTCAAGTAAAGACTGGCTCACATCAGTCATCTAACCTTATATTAAACGGTGAGAACATCTAATGGAGGGTTTGACTCAGTTAATAACTATCTGTGTCAGAAAGAGCTTTGGTGTGAATGTTGAGAACTGCTAAGGGTGTGAGTTGTGACATATTAAAAATTTAGGTACTTTATTTATCTCTCAAAATGTTCCACTTGTCACATTTAGCTTTCATTGCACTCATTTGAATCTTTCTCTACCTCTTTTATATTCTCTGTGTTCTCTGTTTGCCTCCTTCAGGGGGAAGTTTGCAGTGGTGAAGCACTGTGTGGAAAAGGCCACAGGGAAAGTCTTCGCTGCGAAGTTCATCAAGAAGCGGCGACGAGGTCGCGACTGCAGGGCCGAGGTCATTCATGAGATTGCCGTTCTAGAGTCAGCGAAGAACAACCCTCGTGTGGTGAACCTGTATGCTGTATATGAGACCGATCACGACCTCGTTCTAATGCTGGAATAGTGAGTGCTGTGACTAGAAGCGTCGGTTGCATGTCCCTGTTCACAAAATGATCTTTGGGTTCAATACTAAGAATAACCCTGAATTTGTGTGTGTCTTAGTGCGGCGGGTGGAGAGATATTTGATCACTGTATGTCAGAGGAGCTGCTTCCTGAAGGTCAGATCACCCGTCTGATCAGACAGATGCTTGAGGGTGTTCATCTACTCCACCAGAACAGCGTGGTCCACCTGGACCTGAAGGTTAGCTTACATTCTGTCCTGAAATTCCAGCCCTTTAAACTATAATCTGCCTGATCCAATCTTGCTGAATTTGATTCTGTGCATTTCTTCTAGTTGTATTTATTGAGACCTTATTCTCTCATTCAGCCCCAGAATATTCTCTTGACCAATCTGAGCCCACTGGGGGATATAAAGATAGTGGATTTTGGGTTGGCCCGCCGGTTAGGCTCTGCTGGGGAGCTCAGAGAGATTCTGGGAACCCCTGAGTACGTAGGTAAGGTTTATTCAGTGTCATTCATCTTCAAATCCACACATATCTCTCTGTTCATGGTCTCATTATAGCAGAAGAGTTCATGCTCATTGAAAGTTATGTATTTGGTTGTTTTGCTTTTGACCATACTTGCAGCCCCTGAGATCCTGAACTATGAACCAATCACCACAGCAACAGACCTCTGGTGAGTCTTAACCATTTTCATCAGGTGTTTCAATATACAAGGTTCCCACTGGCTGATATCCAGACTTGGAAATGTCATGGACATTAATAAAGGTCATGGAAATTTCAATGGTCAATAGAAATGTTTCTTGTTATACATAGTTTGTGGAAATTCATGTGTTGAGAGATGTGGGAATTGTTGTCTTCTATATTCTGTAAAGAATAAGTAAAAACAAAATTAGAGCAATCTGAAAGCCACACACTAGCATTCAAAAATTTGGGGTAAGACTTTTTTTTAAATGGCTGTGAAAAGACTCACCACGGTGCTCACAAGTGTTTTTTTTTTTTTTCAGTCTTTGGTGCCACATGATCCTTCAGAAATCATTGAGTAATATCACAATATGCTGATTTAGTGCTCAAAAAACTTTTCTTATCAATGTTGAAAATATTGTCACGTTTTTTTTTTTCAGCATTCTTTGATGAACAGAAACAACATTTGTTTGAAATATAAATCTTTTGTTACATTATTACATTATACATTATGTCTTTACTATCAGTTTTGATCAATTGAATAATAAATCTCACGTCAATATAATACTAGAGTCAAACAACTTTGTGCTATTAAAGATCTTCATCGATGTTTTGTTGATGGTTTTAAACTGATTGTGTATCCGTTGACTTCAGGAGTGTGGGTGTGATCGCCTATATGCTGGTGACAGGAGAGTCTCCCTTCGCTGGCGAGGATAAACAGGAGACCTTCCTAAACGTATCCCAGGTGAACGTGGACTACAGCACAGAGGCCTTTTCCAGGGTGTCTGAGCTGGCTGTCGACTTCATCCAGAAACTGCTGGTCAAAGCACCAGAGTGAGTGACTCATTTCAGACACTTGAAGTTTGCCAAGCTCAGTCATTGTACTGTGCAAAATTATAAATAAAGAGTCGTAATAAGTGCTTTGCAATAGCCTTCCCCACTTCCAAAACAGTCATTATTCTGGGTCATATGGTTGTATTATGCATTACAAATGAAGTGTTTTAGAAATGAAGTCATTGCAAACAAATAAATTGGCTTACAAATTAACTTGTCCAATGATCACTCTTTTATGGCTCAAAGTTTTCAGATATTGACTTTCTCCATTCCCATAGATTGTATAACTTTTGGTTTTCACAAAGTCCAGGTTTCATTTTCTTTTCGCTTGTTTTCAAACATGCATTCACAATTGTAGAAAAGACAAAACAATTGAGAATGAATTAGGTCAAAATAGACTGTTTAGGATTATTGGAAAGAAAAAGGTTTGTTTCTATATAGAGTTTAGATTTTACATTTGCACTTGTTGTCATAAACTAATTAAAGCACTTTGGTTTTATTACTGTTCTCAACGATAGTTTCAGATTAGTTTCCACAACCACATATCAAAGTCCTTGACATAAATTCTCCCCTCCTTTTTCAGGGATCGTCCCAGTGCAGCCGACTGCATGACCCATCCCTGGCTATGGATCCACTTTCCAGGTTCTGATCCAATCCCTGCGACCCCATGCACTCCCCGGGAAAGGAGTTTTGGGGGGAAGTGGTCCGCGCCACCCGAGGATCCTGAAGACAAAGAGAACATTCTGGACTCGCCACATGCCAAGAGGTTTCGTTTTGAGGAGGACATGTCAGCCACGGCCGACAGTGACCACTTATGCTGATCCTAAAGGGAAATGCACTTGCATCGAATAGCATTAACACAATTTTGGTCCTTGAGTACATTCCCCCACAAACTTGCTTCTTTTTTAGCATCCTTTGGTTGACCAAAGATGATCTTTTCACAAACGGGCCAGATCTGGTGTAATATTATTAATACTATAGTAGTGAGAATCTCAATATCTATGTTTCTGTCCTGTCTCAAGATTTTTGTTTTTCCTGTCATATTTGGATTTTAAGTTATTAATTTGAATATATTTTTTATTTTAATCTCCATTCAGTATCAGTGTAATTATTCTGCAGATTTTAGCCCATATTAATCTAGACACTAATTCCATTACTGCACTTAAAGCAACAAAAAGCTATTTAAAAAAGACACGCTTGAGAGCAGCAGGGCATTCAGTGGTTTTTAATTCTGCTTAAATGAAAGATGTCAGTCTTTGTTCGCTGCGTCTCAGAGTCAGAGGGCGTTCGGGTTGTATGATTAGACCTTGTTCGTTCAAAAAGACCTCGTGAGACTGTCTCTGTTGAAAAGGTTCAGTGCTGGAATGCCCTCGGTGTATGGGTGTGTGTTTTGACTTACATCCTCTCCTTTCGTGTGGTATTGACACATTAGTGGGCTCTTTTAAAATGTGACTCAACACACACACGTACAACACACCCTGGATTACACAAATATGTGTTTGTATTGGTCACAGAACTTCCTTCTAGAGAATGACTAAAGAAAATCAGGAAAGCACTTAAACCCTCTATTATATGTTTCTGTGACAAAAAATATGAGAAAATATTTGTAACCGTGAGTCTATGTTTTTAAAATCATTATTGTTTTAAATATTCAAATTTTTCCTGCCAACATATTGTATAATAAACTGTTAAGTTGTACCATTCTAGCATTCTCCTATGGCAGGCGCCTAATATCTTGATGCCTGTGATGGCCTATGATATACATAATCTTAAAATGACCGTTTTTATCTATGCACCAATCTGAGGTAATTCAGGGTTTTGTTACCTTTTTTGTACAGGTGTTTTTAAGCTAATGCCATTAACTGATGGAGATTTCTGTACTCATTCATTCTGAGCCTTATTCTCAGGGTTAGCTGTAACTGCAGTTTACCGTGTATTTCTCGAGTGCCTTTGCGTGGATTCTTTCCCTCTATGCTTGAGCCGTACAGCCTCACTTGATCTCATGTAGTACCAGTGCTGCACATTTATGTGTATGTGTTATTAACGTTTGCCATGTTTTAATTGAGATACTGGTACACCCTTTAAACCGATGGCCTAGTGTATTTAAAGTAAATTATTTGTATGGACTTAATGGGGATACATAGATTCAATGCATTTTAGAAAGGGAAACTGTGTTAAAGTTATATTTATGGTCTCTGTATATGTAGGGCATGAGAAGATGGGCTGTTATTGTTGAAATTATATGGTTGCGTCGGATAGTGAAGCATGTTTGGTTGTAATGAAAGTACGGGTGTGAATACTGGAATGAAGGGCAAGTGAACGTGATTGTGATGGAAAGAGATTTGTGCACATCAGAAAGTGTGCAGAAATGCAATATATGAGGGTTAGTGAAAATATAACTGGAATAGCTGAGGGTTTATTGGTTTAATATAATTGACTGCTTTTCTGAACTGGAAATGTATTGCAGAATTTAGTCTTGAAGGTTGAGCCCTTCAGTTATTGTTCTGTTTAAAGAGGTGTGTGTTTGTGTGCACAGGGCCTTTCTCTTTCCCAGAGATGTCACCATTCTGCAATCATAATAGAGCTATTGTCTCCGAAGACGAGAGGCTCTTGTCACGGTCGTGTGCTCACTGTATGCCGTCATCTTAAAACATGAATCTATTCCTTGCCTGGGAAACGGCCTCAATAGGGCCATGAGGTATTTGAAGCTCCAAAATAGGCCAGACTTTGGAGTGCATTTCAGAGCAGTGACTGGGGTATTTGCAGAAAGCTTGTGACAAACTTTGTAAAGACACTGCACAGGGTAACTTTGTTGATTGTCTTACTATCTTATAAACTGATAATGAAAGATGCCCACGATGAAAACTGTATTTTGAGGCCTATAATAAATGAAGTTCAACTGTATTACAAATTCTAATAAAGCCATTGAGAGTCCAGAGTTGTAGAGTATGCACCCTTAATATTGATTTTGTATGTTGTTGTTTTATGACCCATAACAAAACATTTGTTTTAATTCATCGTCCCTCATTCTATCACATTGATTTATTGAATTGATAATAAAATGATAGTAAAGCCATAATCCGTGACTGAAAATCATTAAACAGTCATTTTAACTTTTAACATTTTTATGACTTTAATCATTCTAACATACTAATTTATATATTCCTTTTATCATCTTGAACCTTGATGCCAGCTGTGGATTTGATGCACCTTTTCCTGTGGAATCAACTTGAATTGCATTATGTAAAGTTCATGTTTCTAAGTAAACAGATCACTGAAATATTTCAACATTTTTATTGCATTACATCAGCATGGAATGACTATGAAGCAGGAAGTACATTCATTGCGTTACATTGAGGATATTACAAAATCCGCATATTCATTAGTATGTGATATGTTCAATACAGCACATTCCCAATAAAGTGCGCCACCTAGGGTATAGTCTTCTGAGATTTAATACTGGAAGCGTTTTAGGTACTTACCATTACAGTCAATAAAACACTACAGAATGAGGCAGTAAATAAAATATTTTTAAAGTTTCAGGTTTTTGTTTTTCATCTAACCAAAAATGTATTCTATACATTTCATTTTAATGGGAGATCCTTAGATTTGATTTCCAAATAAAAGCAGTACCTGAACACAAACACTGTGATATTAAAACAATGTAATCGGCCAGGAAGTATACAAAGTGTTATTACATTCAAGAGTATCCATATATCATTGGGGATATAAATACTTGAAATGAAAATCCAAGCACAACATAAAAATAAATTAATTTAATAATCACTTTCAGATAGTTAATTTTTTCCTTTCTTGGGAAATGAGAGCCCTTTAAACATGAAGAGATGATGGTTTACTAAGCATACCTGCATTCCAAATAAAAAGTAGGCTATGTAAAACAAGTATCCTATCGGACAACGAGGAATGGTCTATAAAAAAAATTATTATTTTCAAGGTGAAAAGGATTCATTTGCCTTGATCCACGCCGAAGAAAACATCTAAATGTCACGTTTTTATATAACTCACGTCCTTAATAACTCACATAGGGCCTACTTGAGATAGACTATAGCCTAAATGTGTGAAATGCATGAATCGCTAATGATGGTGGAAAAATATTTACATCATATTTCAGCTGCAAGTCAGGAATCAGAGCAGACTGTGGATCAAATATTTTTTTTTTAAAAAAATATCAAATAATGTTAAATGTTGATATTGTATTGACATAATTTATGTAGGCTATTTTAATTGACTGTTGCTGCTAGCTGTGTATACTGGACGCGTCCGAGCGCGAGGCTCCGTGCGCACCTCTCCAAACAGACGAGACGTTCATACTTTATATATGTTGTAGCCAATTTTGACGTGTGTGTTTTGTTAGTAATAGTCATATAGGGGTGACGCTCTTCCACTTGCACACCAGGGGGCATAGGCAGGGAATCACCGTATTGCGGAGACTATGAAGAAGTCACAGGTGAATGGCGTCAGGGAATTAGGACTTGGGGAAGCCACACAGTTTTTCAACCGTGCTTGCGTGCATGTGTTTTTGGCTTGATGGAGTTTGTCATGTCCTGTCTTTAGCATGGTCTTTACTGTTTTGCACATACGAGCTCAACTTACATCAGAAATGCAAGCAGTAATGTGTTTTTAAGTAGCCTAATGTTATTAATACACTAAAGTGTTAATCGCATGCCATGGCAGACCTGATTTATTGCACTCAAACGAGTTGGAGATGACTTCACATTCCCTCAAGTGGCTTTATTTAGTGATACGATCGCCACTACACAAAAAGTTGAAAAACTACGCTTTATGGATGGATCTGACGGATATTGTACAGCTCTCCAGCTGATTCCAATCAGCGAACGCCAACAGGAGAAATTGGACGCTGATAAATGAAAGTGGGCTAAACAAACAACACGACAGATTAACGGTAGGACTGTTTTTGAATTGTTGTGTGGAAGAGAGGACTTCTCACAATCAGGATATAGGGAAATCCTGCTTCAATTCTAAAATAAAGCTTTTGGCAGCTTGTCTAAATCATTATCAAAATGAGTAACATGGATTTGAATGCACCTGTCAATCAAAGTAATATGGAAAATGAACTTGGTAAAAGACCAGTTAAGCTCACGGTTAAAGCTTTAGAAGAAAAAATATTATCACATCAAAAGGAAAGAAAATTAGGATAAAGAAACTTTACAAACTAAGAAAGGAAGTTGAGCAACTGATGCTTTCAAAAGAAAAGGTGTCCGAGGTGTAGATCATATATACTTTTCCTAAAATGGTTGTGGAAACAACAGAGTTGCATGAATCATTAAAATCATTGCTACCAAAGGAGGAAATGTCAAAACAAAATGAATGGTTTGAAACCCAAATGAACAGCAATACAGAAATAATTGGAAGGATTAAAGAGTGGTTGCTTGACAATAAGGAACAATGCAATGATGATGAAAATGGTGATGATTATGATGGTGACAATATTGCGCAACATATGACTGTGATCACTGATGATATTGGTCCAAATGACAGTGTTTCTAATGTTGGTGGTAAAAGCCACAGATCAGATTCATGCTCCAGCCACAGGTCTTTAAAGTCATCAACCTCCTCTGCATACCTCAAAGCAGAGGCTGAAAGGGCCGCTCTTCTTGCTATGGCAGCTACCTTAAAAGAAAAGCATGAACTGGAGGTACAGGAGGAACAAATTAGACAAAAGAAGGAGATGCTTGCATTGCAGAGTCAAATTTCTGCTCATACTGCAAAGGTTAAGGTGCTTAGGTGCAACGGTTCTGATGTGCAAAGCTCCAGTGCACATTCTGATGGAATGAATTCATATCTGAAAGGGTCAAAATACAAGTCCTCTCTCAGATTCTCTGCTATGGAATTTGTTCCACAAAGTTCAAGCCATCAGTTCAATAATCCACCAAAAGGAGTCAGCAAAACCACCTTGTCAATGGAGACATGTCCTAAGGATTCAAGCCAGCAGTTCAAGTATCCACCAAAAGGAGTCAGCAAAACCACCTTGTCAATGGAGACATGTCCTAAGGATTTAAGCCAGCAGTTCAATCATCCACCAAAAGGAGTCAGCAAAACCACTGTGTCAATGGAGACATGTCCCAAGGATTTAAGTTATCAGTTCAATCATGCAGCAAAGCCATGGTGTCAATGGGGGCACGACGTAAGGACACCAGTTTACACCAAGATGGAACAAAAGATTATGCTTTGCATTACAAAACAAGCACAAAATCTCAGCAAACCAATAACACCACATATCACACCCAGGAAATGGCTATGGTTTCCACACAGGAGTCCATACAGCAAGATGGTTTAGTGCAAAACAATGTGGAACAAGAAAATCAAAATCTTCTCACTATTATGCAGAGGCAAAACGACATAACTGCCTTACTAGTGCAGCAGCAGTCTTCCCTATCATTACCCCCAAGGGATATACCAACCTTTGATGGAGACCCTCTTGAGTATAGCACATTCATAAGAGCTTTTGAAAATGGAGTGGAAAGAAAGACTGCTAGCAGTATAGATTGTTTGTACTTTTTAGAGCAGTACACCCTAAGGAGCTGGTCAAGAGCTGTCAACACATGCCACCTGAAAGGGGGTATCAAAGAGCTAAGACACTTCTTCAGCAACGTTTTGGAAATGAACAAAGTATAGCCACAGCTTATATGGAGAAAGCTCTGGGATGGTCACCAGTCAAAGCAGAAGATGTCAAGGGCTTGCAAGCCTTTGTTTTGTTTCTACGGGTTTGTTGTAACGCAATGGAGGACATTAGTTACATGACAGAGATGAATATGCCATCCAATATGCGTGCTATAGTCATGAAGCTTCCGTATAAACTGAGGGAAAGGTGGAGAAACACTGCTTATGAGTTGCAGTAGAAGCACCGTCGTCAAGCAGGTTTCAGTGACATTGTCAGTTTTGTGGAGAGGCAAGTATCCATTGCCTCTGATCCACTCTTTGGAAACATTCAGGACACTTCCATCTTGCCACCAAAATATAACGTTGGACATAAAGTCTCACAGGTTCGCTTCAAGGGAAGGGGGAGCAGTTTTGCCACTTCAGTGGAAGCTGTCAATACTGGAAACACATGTCAAGTGCAAAAGGAGAACAATGTAACTGATAAATCAACTAAGGTGTCGTGTCTGCTGTGTGAGGAGGGTCACAGATTGGAGTTGTGCCCCAGAATGGAGAAGAAGCTGCACAGAGAAAATTGACTTTCTAAAGGTGAAAGGTGTTTGTTTTGGGTGTTTGACTGTTGAACAAAGATTGTCATAGACGTCTGTCTTGCAAGTTGTGTAACCTGAAACATCCTACCTGCCTCCATATCCATTCAAAGGAAAAGGAAATTAAATCAGAGAACACACACCAAGAAAAAAGTCATGCAGTTTCTCCTAAGACTTGTGGCGATATTGGGGCCGGGGCGCAAGACTGTGTTTTGCCAATTGTGCCAGTACAGATCAAGGCTGTGAAAGGCAGTAAGATACTAAAAACGTATACATTTTTAGATCCCGGCAGTACAGCCACTTTCTGCTCTGAGCGACTCATGAGGGAACTAAAGGTGAGAGGAAAGAACGCCAAGATCCTGTTGAAAACCATGAGCCAAGAAAGGTTTGTCGATAGTTATGTTATCTCAGGACTGGAGGTATCTGCACTCAATAGTAACACTTTCTTTGAATTACCTGATGTATTTACACAATATGAGATGCCTGTGACTCATGATAACGTTCCACGACAAGAAGAGTTAAGTGCCTGGCCACATTTACAGTCAGTGGAAATTCCTGTCATCAATGCTGACGTGGAGCTGTTGATTGGAACTAACGTTTCAAGAGTAATGGAACCATGGGGAGTGTTAAACAGCAAGGATGGAGGACCCTATGCTGTCAAAACCCTATTGGGGTGGGTTATCAACAGACCACTGAGAGGAGGCAACGAAACTGGGAGCAGTGATCCTATCCTTACAGTCAACCAAATATCTATTGCTAACATAGAGGAATTGTTGGTGAAGCAATACAACCATGACTTTAATGATAAATCAACAGAGGAAAAGCCAGAAATGTCCAGAGAAGATCTCAAGTTTATGGGAATCATGAACAGTTCAGCTGAACTCTGCAACGGTCATTACTGCGTGAGACTACCTTTCAGGGAAGAAAATGTTACCATGCTTAACAACCGTCAGGTAGCTGAACAAAGAGCTCTCTGTTTAAAAGGAAATTTAAGAAAAATGCTACGTTTTTAAAGAAGAATACACTCACTTTCTCAGTGACGTCATAAATAAGGGATATGCAGAAAAGGTGCCAGAAAATCAACTGAAAGGAAAAGAAGGTAAAGTCTGGTATATCCCGCATCATGGCGTGTACCATCCAAAAAAGGGAACCTTGAGGGTAGTGTTTGACTGCGGTGCAAGCTTCAAGGGGATGTCGCTCAATAGTCAGCTACTTCAGGGACCTGATTTGACGAATTCATTGCTTGGAGTTGAATTCATTGCCGGAAGCAATCTTAATGAGTAAAGTGTCTATTTTTCCGGCGTCCCCCAGCTCCTCGTTTGAGCAAAGGTACGCTAAAACAACGTATTACATCGACGTTAAACCACGTTAACCGTGTTAACCATAACCTTTTAAATACTCGACCTAGTTCTGTTGCTTAGCAACGAGAAGAAACTCCTGTAAATTCAGTGCCCAACCCGCTATCAGCTTCCGGCTGATGGATTACCCCCTTGTGAAAACCATGGCAGAGGCGATTGCGTGTAGAATAGGTCAACATCCGAGTATCTCTCCACTGGAGCGTGTTAACGCTTTACGTGTAAGTTTCACGTTTGAGGGGGTTAAACCGTGAAATCTACACGTTATCTGAAGTGGACGGTGCCATAGACACGTTTGTCTTGCATGATTGGATGGTCTTATGTCAAATAAATGGTTATTTGATAAAAATAACTGAAAAAAATAAATAAATAGTTTTTGATTATCCTCATTTTGGTCTATTAAAAAGTCTCGGACATATTTAAGCCAAATTTATACCAAACTCAATCCTGTTTAAAAAAAAAATAAAAAAATTACACCTCGTAAAAACACTTTACCACATTCGCTACCAGTTTACAGGACTAATTATTATGTAGGCCTATAAACATATGAAATAGATTCTATCTATATAGATGTAAAATACAAAATACACAAAGGATTCAGAGATTTTTTTTTTTTAGTTGTCTAATTTTTTAGCAAGTTGTTCAGAGAGTCGATGTGATCTCTAGTTCCTGGCCTTGACCCTAAAGCAGAAGAGGCCATCACCCATGTGACACCTTTGGACAAGTTTATCCAGAGCAGTTCAACCTTCAGCCGTCACCACCTGTCTTCCATGTTTATTGAGACATCTGTTGGATGCTTTAGTCCAGCTACAATGTTGTACCATACCAATTGACAAAATGATACAGTTTTCTTAAATAAACAAATTAAGCCTCTGCAGGAAGTTATTTAAAGGCCCTTGTTCTTAATCTACTGTGTTTGAAAGTAGAGAGAGATTTTGTGCTCTGCTCCAGCAGCTTTGGACCCCTGCTCTCTTCCCTGCGTACAGTAATTCACATAATTCAATATCTGTTTCAAAGCCTCCACCAAAAGGAGCCTAATGGTCTCTCCCCTCTGTATGTAGTAGAAAGCTCAGATAAAGAAGCTGGCACAAGTGTTAAGGAGAACCAAGATACTTATCTGTGACTTTTGAAATGTGCTCTGATACTTTTGATAGCTGGGAACAATGGATATCCGTGCATGCTGAGGCTACCTTTTCATGAAACTTATTATGATGGAAACAATCCCTCCCTCATCGATTGTCCTTTGTGAGGTCAGACTCTTTCTCTGTCAGATGATGAAGAAAACCATGACATATCCATCCACGAGTCCGTACCTTACAAATAACAATGGTAGACATTTGATGTTTAATTTGATTCATTTTTATATTTTCATTTTATTTACATGATCACATTTGGTAAAGAAACACACCCGCTTTGAGGTTTTGCAGTGCAGACTCATCCTGCTACTTTAGTGGTTCTGATTTTAGTGATTATTTTTCGAGATCACATTGTCGTTTTGGGTGGTTGTGTTTCATAATGTATAATCAGTCATGCATGAAATGAGTGCTCTGAGGTGTCAGACAGGCACTCAACAAAGTTGCATTCGTGGTTAACTGTCCTCATGTTACAAAAAAAATGTATCGTTTTACAATTATAATATTTGAATTTATAATTGTTATTGCTTATTTAATATTTATATAGAATTTTATTCGAAATATGTATTTTCACTTGTCACCCTACACTGTCACTGTTATGGTACCAATATGCACCCTTTAGGTACAAAAGTGTACCTTTTGAAAAGGTACCGCCCCAGTGACAGCTTTCGTACCTTTTTTTCTGACAGTGTAGCTCAAACTGCTCAAAAAATATATATAGATATAGATGTGTGTGTAGGCTATATAACAATATATGCTCTCAATCATAAAAAAAAATAAACTTATTTTTTAAAACTTATAAGTTGTTTTGTATTTCTAATGGGGGCACCACAGTATGATTGGATTCGGGGCATTCATTGGCGAGCTGCGTTCCTGGTCACTCACCAGTGTAATTCATGAGCGTGTTCAGAGTTCAGACTGAGGTACACGAGAGAAGCTCTGCTATTGTCAGCCGTAGATGGGCGTCACCACTTTCTTTCACTCCATTTAAACAACCTGCAGCAGAAGCGACGACGGGATCGCTTCATCATCGGCTGATAAGAACGAATCCGTGGATTAAGTTTGCGCTCTGACCAAGCATTAAAGACACAATGACAGAGGTGAGCAATATCGTTTGTCCTAAAGAACAAGCAAAAGACTTGAGACAAGAGTTTTAGTAGGTTATTAGTAGTTTTAGTAGTTTCACTAGTCCACTGTTTCAGACACCATTGGGATTTTTAAGCAGATCTTTGCTGTATGTCTCATTTGTTAGTGTAATTGAGTTTCTTAAAAAATGTCAGCAAATAATTAATGTTTCAGCAAAAGTTGTGCTGAGTAGTCTTACGGTGTGTATTTTTTTTTGTCTTATCTAACGCAAAATGTAACGGTAGGCTATCAGAAGTTGCGTATTGAGGACGTAGGCTAATCATTTATTATTATTATTATTATTATTATTATTATTATTACGTAGGCTAATCATTGCAACACTATCGTGCTCTTCCCGTTTGCACAGCAGCCTATCTGGGATTAGCCTACGCAAAAAAAAAAAAAAAAAAAAAAAAAAAAAAAAAAAAAAAAAATCATGATTTATTCGACATCTCCAACTTCCTGCCAGCAAGAGCAGTGTTACAGGTTCAAGACACTTAAGGGGTTTGTTGTAATAAATTTGACCTTTGACACTCCAGTGTCCTTGCTGCTGACCACTGGGCACTGCTGGGAGCCCAAGGGACATTTAGATTCAGAGCTTACATGGTCAGCTGCAGAGCTAGAACAGCGAATACTCTATTAGCCTTGAGTAATTATGCATAAATAACTAATTATAAAGACTGAAAGAGAGACAATGAGACGAGAGTTTGCATGTGTAGGCCTATCTCCATGTTACAGTCCCTAAATGATTCATCAATTACATTTTGTGCTACGAACGTCCCAAACTGTTTCCTCATAGGGCGAAAGCATATAAACCATTCTTAAACAAACAAACAAACATAAAAGCTTTTATCAAACAGCAGCACTATTGTGTACTTACTAAAGGGAAAACAATAAACTTTGTAATGAACTTCAAACAGAACACAGGTGGAGTAACAGGTGGAGTAATTTCCTTTTGTAATGGAACGTTATGCGTAATTCAATACTCCAATTATAACATTTAAACATAATCACAGACTCTTTATGTTATGGTTAGTCTTGGAACACAACATAAGCAG
The DNA here is from genome assembly GCA_038021265.1 of Cyprinella venusta. NCBI lineage: Eukaryota > Metazoa > Chordata > Actinopteri > Cypriniformes > Leuciscidae > Cyprinella > Cyprinella venusta. The sequence goes on from CM075867.1 coordinate 23,325,813, forward strand.
GCTTATTTATATTTTTAGAGATTTACGCTAATTTAGAACAGCATTATACCAACTTTCACATCCACTGTTGCAGCTCTGCTGATGTGAAAAGTTCCACTAAAAAAGGATTTAGTGACCTAGAGAAATCAAGGGTCAAGGGTCTGTGACCTCACCAACCACATAGCAACCTGTCTTTTAAAAAAGGACCACTTAGATTTTTAAGATGGCATGACGAAATCCCTAAACTGAAATTACTTAGCTCAAAAGAGATCACTGTGAAGTGACTTTGATTTTTGAAAAGCAGAACCAGCTTAAAGGGTACTTCAGCATGACTGGCTTGAAGCCAAAGAGCTTTGTGCTTTTGAAGTAGTGTCAACTTTCGAACCGAATTGAACCATGAAATAATAATAGGATGCTTTGACGATTTCACAAATATGAAAGGCTCTAGTGCCATAGGCACATTTGTCTTGCATGATTGGATGGTCTCATGTCAAATAAAAAGTTTAATAAATGGTTCTTAAGTGTTTCTTTGAACAGATTGCACTTTTGACAATGTGAGAAAAAAAAATAGTTCAATACTTTAGGAATGTGCTTAATGCTAAATAAAGTTGTAAGCAATTATACACTACAGTTCAAATACTGGGGTTTTGTTAAGATTTTTTAATAATTTTGAAAGAAGTCTTTTGTTCATCAAAACATTTATTTGATCAAAAACTGAAACCAAGTGTTTTTTGTTTTACAGTCACATGATCCTTCAGAAATATTTCTAGTATGCTGATTATTAATGTTGAAAACAGTTGTGGAAGCCTTATACTTTATATTTTTTGTTTTTGTAATATTCACACATTTTTGACTCTAATATAAAACATTAATAAATAAAAATAATAATATATTTATTTAAAATAAATATTAAGCAATTTTCTACTCAATCCCGTTCCTACCCATCAGTTCATGTTTTTAAATTAATATTTGGTATTTATGATTTACATTCAATAATATAATGTTGTAGATCTTTTGGTAATCATAACAGAGGAAACTACTCCATCTTGATGAGTGTTTGCACTTCTTTTTCCTTCCCCCTCCACAGTTGCAGTCTTCCCCACCAAATGAAAAGATGAGTCTAAGTGGCAGCGAACTGACTGAATTCTTCACCATGTGGGACGAATTAAACTTCACAGACGCCAATGACAACAGCACACGGGTGGAAGCGCAAATGTGCCCCACCTCCTTCAACCGTTCCGCTCTCCTCAATGCTATGTGCACCCTCTATGCCTTCATTTTTATTGTGGGCCTGGCCGCCAATGCGCTAGTAGTGTGGGTCAACTTGCGCTCGCAGCGTCATTACCACGAGACACACTTGTATATATTAAACCTAGCGGTGGCTGACCTGTGTGTGGTTGCTACTCTCCCGGTGTGGGTGAGCTCGCTGGCACAGGGTGGCCACTGGTCGTTTGGCCAGGTGGCTTGTAAGCTCACGCATCTTCTGTTCAGTGTCAACCTTTTTGCCAGCATCTTCTTCCTGGCCTGCATGAGCGTGGACCGTTATCTTTCGGTGGTGCGCTCGGAGGAGACTTCACCCAGACGAGGACGACAAATACGCCGTTTAGTGTGTGCGGTGACATGGCTGCTTGCTTTATTCGCCTCAATACCTGACACATACTTCCTGCAATCCGTAAAGTCACTACACGGTCATGTGACCTTGTGTCATCCTGTATATCCAGAGGACAACCCTTTGCAGTGGATGGTGGGCATTCAGCTGAGTTTTGTGGTTCTTGGTTTTGTCATCCCCTTCCCCGTTATAGCAGTGTCCTATGCACTGTTGGCAAAAGCTCTGGCTTCCTCTTCCTCTCATTCCCCTTTACATGGTGACCAGGATCGCAGCGTGAGCAGGAAGGTCATCCTCACGTACATAGTGGTTTTTATAGCTTGCTGGGCCCCATATCATGCTGTGCTGTTAGCCGACGCTCTAGTCATGCTTGGTGTGCTCCCATTGGGCTGCGGTTCAGAGAACGGTCTTTTTGTGGTGCTGCACCTCACGCAATGCTTGTCGCTGCTGCACTGCTGCGTGAACCCCATTGTCTACAGCTTTGCTCACCGTCACTACCGCTATGACCTCATGAAAGCCTTCATCTTCAAATACTCCACCCGTACTGGGCTGGCGCGACTCATGGAGGGCTCCCAGGGCACCGAGACAGAATACGCAATGGTGGAGAACAACGCTATGGCTGTGAGTTAGGACCCTCGAGACGTCACCCTCAACCAAAGTTCTGCACTGCTTCTCTGAAGTTATCCTGAAATTTAGATAAACAAAACTGAATTTGAACACGTTTTACGTCAAAGTTCCCGCAAATGCTCAACAGTGATCCCAAAGATAGTGAATTCATTTGAAATGTGCCAAAAACTGATGGAATTTTATTGTAAAATCAGAACCATGTTCAGCTCAATTGGTTCCATTTTGACTAGCAGCCAAAATTGTATAATTTATACAAAAAAAATTGTTACTTTAGAGAAACCTGTATCCTACTGTATATCATTCAAGAAACAAAATAATTGTGTCCAATAATCACTTTTCAGAAATGCTTTCAATCATCATAAATGATTTATGATGCAACATACAAATGTAAGTAACGTACTGTTGATGTAGTTCTAGTTCTCTTCTTAATTGTGTTAATATTTAGATGTGGCTCAATTGCTACTGCCGATTTTTTTAGGCTTTTGAATCAGTGACAAGATAATTGGCATTACCTTTGTATTTTGAACAGTGTTCGCATGTTCTCCACAACAGCATATTCCATGTTTGAAGAATAGAACAAAAATAACTTATTCTTGTAACTGGATCTTATTGTGCAATTGTGATTGTACTCCATTGTAGGCTTTGTTCTTGTGTGTAAATTATGTTTTAAGATGGCTGTCATCTTGTAACGTGTGAATTTGGAAGGGCATTTTATTTTGTCTTTGATACGTATATGTGTATATTTTAGGTATCTAAATGTAACTTAAGAATGTTATATTTATCTTTGGCATTTATTTTTGATAGTTTTGAGTGGAATGCTGAATACTTAAATGTGCTTGGAAATAAATAATTTGATCCACAGTTCCAATACATTGTCCTCATCTCAGTTTAATTTGTGAAATCATTAAACATCAGTGGTCCTTATTTAAATTTATAAGTATCTGATGGAAAATGCATGGTTAGATTAACCCGCTTGAGCTGGACGTAATATGGATTTAATCTAGCCATGACTTTTATGTTTGATTACTAAAATAAACACTGTTTATTACTGGTTCACCATCTTTTCATTTCACCATAAAGGCATCAAAAAAACTTATAATGACTACAATAGTATAACAATGTAAGTTATCATGGTGAAAGTTTTTATACTGTCTCAAGATGGTCATAACAGGATATTAACTGGCAGTGAAGCAGATTTAACCACATTCTGCTAATTCAATTTAGCTAAAACTGTTGAAACTTGAGGGGATGTAACTGGAAATACAAATATCTCAAGTATCTCACACTGACCTTACCTATACACTCTTACTAGAATTTTCATTATAAAAACAAGAGTACAATTCTCAAGATGAACAATTTCCTGCATTTAGACACCTGCAAGCCTAAACTGCTTAAGGTTGCATTAGTGGCTGCATCTAAAACTTGGGGACGAGACCACAGTCCATGGCTGTTCATGAATTGCCTAGTTATTCAACATTTTCTGATGGCTTTTCCCCTAAAAAACTTACTTTACAAACCCATGGTCTCTTATATTTCTTAAAAAAAAACAAAACAAAAAAACACTACATAACATGAATAAATGATTAATTGTGCAATAAAAATGAATGGATCAAACACAAAATCAAACTCGTTCCGTATGTTCCACACTTTTGAGCATCAAAGAAGATTATTGTTGTATAACTGAAGAGTTTTCCCATATTTAGCAGTTTGGTTGATTAATCTCAGTTTGACCCCTCTTGAACTCATCTGGTTTCAATTGGTCTCTAATCTGTTAATTCCTTTTCACACTAATCATGGTGTGACATACTTTCATCACTAAACATCCCCTGTGTCTTTCTCGGAAGCTATTCATTTATTTAGTCATGATCAAAGTTTTCATGTCTGGAAAATAACACCGCAACAAAACTGTCAGACACTCCGACAACACAGTCCAAACTTCAAAAAACATTAAACAGCTTCATAAAAAATGTATTCTTTCGGACTTCCGGTTTGGGATGCGAATGGAGTAGTCGCGTCTACCTCGTGCTCCCTGTACAACTCTTTTATTTTACCAGTTTATAATCCTCTACCGATCTAATCTTTTTTACTGAATGTAATTAGATAAACGTAATAAACACGGAAGTAGAAAATGGCATCTAAATCAACCAAACACGCGAAGAAAGACACAAATAAAGACGACGTACCTGCGACTCATGGTGAGATTAGCATGTCAGCCTTGACTAGTCTATTGGAAGACCACAGAGCCGCTCTTTCTTCCGATCTTAAAACCGCTCTGACATCCTTAGAGGCAAAACTTGACCTCGTTCAGGCTACAGTGTCGGACCATGAACCACGAATTGCTTCATTGGAATCCAACGCAGACCACCTCAGCGAGCGAATTCACTCTCTGGAAGCGGTATGTGCTGATTTGACTGAGAACTACGTTAAACTTAAGGCCAAAACGGCTGACCTGGAGGGCCGCAGTCGGCGTAATAATGTCAGGATCATTGGCTTACCGGAATCCGTTGAAGGTCCGCGGCCCACGGTGTTTTTCTCCGAGATGCTGTCCGAAATTATGGGCGAGCAGATCTTGCCGTCCCCTCCTGAACTTGATAGGGCACATCGGGCTCTAGTCGCTAAAACGAAACAGGGAGGGAGGCCGAGAGCGGTAATAATTCGTTTTCATCGGTATCAGATCAAGGAGGCGGTGATACGTGAGGCTCGTAAAAGAAGAGGATCTTTGATGTACCGTGGGAACCCGATCGCCATCTACGATGACTACAGCCCGGAGGTTCTGGAACAACGCGCTCAATATCGCGGGGTAATGGCAGAGCTTTATAATCTTGGTTTTAAGCCATCCCTTCTTTTCCCCGCAAGGCTGAGGATCCTGACTAAGGAAGGGGAGCTAAAGATGTTTGCATCGGTGGACGAGGCCAAGGATTTTTTGACGGCTCACCGTAATGCCTCTTAGCGCCCTGACGGCCGTTCAATGCGGTGGGCTTACTACGTTATAAACGTTTCTATTATGTCGCGAGGGAGCTCGTTGTACAACAAAGCCCTCTGACATTATACAAACGGTTTACGGTTCATTGGAAGTGTTGTACATCATGGGGACATTTCTACGTCTTCAATGAATGTTTGGTACTGTTGTATCTAATCTGATACTCCTATTGAACTGGTTTTGTTGTGGTGTATCTTGTTAAGGCCTATTTTTTGGTTTAATCACAAATATTTTTTTTGCAAGAGATTGATTGCTATTTTTGTTTACGAGGTAATAATTTTTTTTTTCTTCTAATTTTTTTATTTTTTATTTGGATAATATTATTTTTCACAGTCTCACTTATTTTGGCTCGCTCTGAGCTCATTATATTGGTCAAATACCTAAGTATTAATATTTCGTGAACTAATTATTTAGTTGTGCCATTGTTCTGCTCATTTGTTAAATATACAATGTTATCTATATGCTGTATAATGAGGATACTTTGCTTTAAGGGACTGAGGATTATATAAGGTTAGGCGATATTAGGAAGGGTTCAGAAAACTTAGTTTTTGTTCTGGTGGGTAGTTTTGCTGGTATTGTAATGTTCTTTGAGGGGTGGGTTGATTATGTGGGTGAGTTGGGTTTTTATATGGGATGGCGTCATGTAGTTTTAATGACTTTTATGTTTATTTTTTCTTTGTTGATATTACGTTATTTTTTCTTTTGTAAAAAAAATATTTTTCTCATCTTCCGATCACAGGCCCCTGATAAATATTCTTTTGGGTAGAGAGTTGAGATTTTTGAGTTGGAATGTCAAGGGCTTGAATCATCCGGTTAAGAGAAACAGGGTTCTTGCTCACCTTCGTCTGCTCAAAGCAGAGGTTGCCTTTTTGCAAGAAACCCATTTACGCATCGCGGATCACAATCACCTCAATCGTGGTTGGACGGGTCAGACCTTTCATTCCTCTTTCCAGGCAAGGGCAAGAGGTGTGGCTATTTTGATTAATAGGAATGTACCCTTTGTACCAAATGATATCATATCAGATAAGAATGGCCGGTATATAATTGTTGTAGGCACACTATGCAATAAGAATGTAACTTTAGCAAACTTGTATGCCCCTAATTTTGACGATGTCAGTTTTTTTAAACATACTCTTTCTCTTATTCCTGACTTAAACTCACATTCCCTTATACTTGGGGGAGACTTTAACTGCTGTCTTGACCCAGTCTTGGACCGTTCGTCTTCTAGACCGTGCATAGCAAACAAATCCTCTATTTTTTTAAATACTTTTTTTTCTGAATATGGTATATCAGATGTATGGCGGCGCTTGTACCCCCAAAAAAGAGAATATTCTTTTTTTTCAAATGTTCATCACTCTTATTCTCGGATTGATTACTTTATACTAGATAACGATTTGATTTCTAGAGTTCAGTCTTGTGCATATCAAAGTATTATAATATCGGACCATGCTCCTCTCACTCTTGATTTGACTTTTCTGAATTTGCCCTCCCCTAGGAGGAACTGGCGTTTAAATACTTCACTCTTGGCAGATGATAATTTTGTTTCCTTTGTCTCTGACCAAATTCCTTTTTTCTTAAGCGTTAATAAATCAGCGGACATTTCAGATTTAACAGTGTGGGAGGCCCTTAAAGCATATATTAGAGGCCAAATTATTTCATATGGTGCTAATAAAAGAAAGCTCTCTAAAGAAAAACAAATTTCACTTGCTAATGACATTTCAAAGGTAGATGAACAATATGCTAGGTCTCCCACGCCAGATCTATATAAGAAACGTCTTAAACTTAAATCAGAGCTCGACCTGCTCTCAACCAATGAGATAGAGGGCCTTCTGAGAAGAACTAGGAGTGTTTTCTATGAAAGTGGGGAAAAATCCGGGAAAATTTTAGCTAATCAGCTCCGAGGGTTACGTGCAAAACAAATTATAAATGGTCTCCGTCTAGATAACGGGGAGGTCACAACGGATCCGAATACTATTAATGACAAGTTCAGAGATTTTTATTTTACTTTGTATTCATCTGACTCCCCATCGCAGGGCGATATCAAAGATTTTCTCGGCCAACTAAATGTCCCCACTTTATCCCTGGATGTTCGTAATCTTTTAGAAGCACCGATTACTCAGGAGGAGGTAGCGGCTGCTATCTCTTCTCTACAATCTAACAAAACCCCAGGACCTGACGGCTTTCCGTCAGAATTCTATAAAAAATTTTCTGTACAACTCGTTCCTTTTTTGACATCTGTTTTTTCTGAGTCTCTTAAGACTGGTACTCTTCCCCCAACATTAAATGAAGCCTGTATTTCTTTATTACTCAAAAAGGATAAGGATCCCTTAGACTGTGCGTCTTATAGGCCAATTTCTTTGCTCAATTGTGATGTTAAAATTCTAGCAAAGGTGCTTGCCTCAAGACTTGAGGATGTTCTCCCCACTATTGTCTCTCCTGATCAAACAGGGTTCATAAAGAATCGTCAATCATTTTTTAATATCCGTCGATTACTTAATGTGGTTTACTCTCAGAACCAGGCCATTCCTGAATGTGTTGTTTCCTTAGACGCAGAGAAGGCGTTTGACAGGGTTGAGTGGGAGTACCTTTTTTTAGTCTTGGAAAAATTTGGATTTGGCCCAACCTTTCTCTCGTGGATTAAATTACTTTACAGTACTCCCTCTGCAGTAGTCCTAAGCAATGATCTGTACTCTAGGCCATTTAACTTGCACCGTGGAACCCGACAGGGCTGTCCACTTAGCCCACTACTATTTGCTCTAGCTATTGAGCCTTTAGCAATCGCCTTACGCCAGAATCAGCAGATCACCGGAATTACCCGTGGTGAGACCGTCCATAAGGTAACTTTATATGCTGACGATCTACTGCTTTTTTTGTCATATCCACAAACTTCCTTACCCGCAGCTCTATCTTTGCTTGAGAATTTTGGTCGGTTTTCCGGTTATAGGCTTAATCTGCACAAGAGTGAATTCTTCCCAGTTAATGAGGTAGTTACACAACTACAGTATTCAAACATACCACTGAAACTAGTTAAAAATAAGTTCACTTACCTTGGGGTGTGTATTACTCGCCATCATAAGCATCTTTTTAAACATAATTTCGGCATGCTTCTCGAACGGATTAAGAAAGATCTCTCTAAATGGTCCCCTATAAAGATTTCTCTCATTGGCCGCATTAATTCCATTAAAATGGTGGTGCTTCCTAAATTTCTTTATCTCTTTCAGTGTTTACCTTTATTTATTCCCATGTCTTTTTTTAAGGCTTTGGACTCTGTTATCTCTTCTTTTATTTGGAATGGTAAACACCCTCGCTTGCGCAAAGTATACCTCCAGAGGCCTAAATGCAATGGTGGTATGTCCTTACCCAATTTTAAGTTTTACTACTGGGCAGCTAACATACGAAACACACTTTACTGGTGGCATTATCATCTTTTGCCCAATAGACCGTCCTGGGTGGACATGGAAATAAATGCTTGCAAGCAAATTTCCCTCCCAGCACTTCTCGCATCTAAACTACAATCTACCTCTTGTGTTCCGGTCAACTGTCCAGTCGTGAAACATTCGTTGAGGATTTGGATCCAATTCAGAAAGTCATTTGGTTTTAGGGACCCCTCTCTTCTCAGCCCTGTGTACCGCAATCATTTTTTTCCGCCTTCTTTGCTGGATGGTTCATTTAAGAGTTTCTCTCAAAAGGGGATAAAATGTTTTAAAGACTTATTTTTGGATGGTGTATTTGCTTCTTTTGAGCAGTTGGTATCACGTTTTGGTCTTACCAGGTCAGATTTCTTTAGAGTCTTGCAAGTAAGGCATTACGTTAAGTCACTTATACCAAATTTCCCAGCGATACCCTCCGAAAATCCTTTGGATAGGTTCCTTTCATGTAACACTTTGGCTAAGGGCTCAATTGCAACTCTTTACAATTTAATAGTTAATCTGGCATCTTCATCCCTGGATAACATTAAGAGAATTTGGGAGGAAGACCTTGACAGACCACTCTCCGAAGACACTTGGAACTGTGTCCTTAAACAGGTCCACTCATCGTCGATGTGTGCTCGGCATTCACTCATACAGTTTAAAGTTGTACACAGAGTTCATATATCTAAAGTTAAACTAGCTCAAATGTTCCCTGGTACTAGCCTTATGTGCAATAGATGTCAATGTGCTGAGGGAACTTTATTTCACATGTTCTGGACATGCCCTAAATTAGAGTGTTACTGGCGTTCAATATTTCACACCTTTTCAGTGGTTCTTCAGCATAGATTGGAGCCAGAACCTATGGTGGCATTATTTGGAGTTGCCCCAGAGGACGTATGGTTGCCATCATCAATGTGCAAATTCCTTGCTTTCTCCTCTCTTCTTGCACGTAGAGCAATATTATTAAAGTGGAAAGATCCCTTGCCACCCACTCATACTCAATGGATAAGTGATATAATGTCTTGTCTCTGCCTTGAAAAAATTAGGTATTCACTCAGAGGATCGGAAAAACAATTTTTTAAGATGTGGCGTTCTTTTCTTGACTATGTTGACAAGTCTATTTGAATAATGCCACTACTATTGTTTTCCCTTATTTATTTAGTTTATTATTATTATTATTTCATTTTATTTATTTTATTATTTATTTATTTTATTTTGTATGTATTTGGTTAAAGGCTTATGCTTGTTAGTATTGTTTGTATGTTCTGTTCTTGCAAGTCCACTTTGTATCAATGGATAATATGGGCGTCATTCTCCATACTGGATGGTGAGGGGTGAGGGTCAGAGAATGTACTGTAAAAATCAATAAAAACAAACTTTGAACTAAAATGTATTCTTTCAAACTCAACATTGTTCTGAGTGTAGCCTACTATGCTGTAGCACACAGGGAAAGAGAAGAGACCACATGACATGATTGAAACTGCCCAGCGGCAAAGACAGTCAAAAGTCTATTTTAACAATGCTGAGAGTCTGGGGCTAAAAGTTTATGATATCTAAAATGTCATTAACCTCGTTTATGTAAATGAACTGTTGCATGCAATATTACAATATTGCAATAGTGTTGTGACACTTGATTAAATGTCAATGATATAAATGTTCACGTGGGCCCTGTTATTTTAATGTAGCCCTTCATTGCATTTTTTCTTGTGCAGAATCAGTGTTCTGAAGACAAATTATGTCTTTCGTTTTTGTCTACTTGTGGTTTGGCTGGTGCTCCAAAAGGGATTCGAGAAGGCGGCAGAGAACCACTGGTTCAGGAAAGTTCTGAATGAACAACCCAGGACAGCGTGTAATGTGAACAGCCGGTATTTCTGTATGTTAGTTTTAGCTATTAGCGGAGAGCGGCGTGAGGCCAGTGGCATAAGTGGTAATGAGCGACACATGTGAGATGCACTGGTCTCACATCTCTCACGGAGGAGCAGAAGCATAAAGGACAAGATGGAGAGAGTAACAGGCCTTATTTTATGTTGTGTTTTTTTCTGTGGCCAGCAGTCGTCCGTGAGGGGCTGGCGGCTTTAGTTTCATTTTGTATTTGTTTATTTTAAATACAAGTGTTGAATGTTCGCCGGTTCCCGCCTCCTCCTTTCAATAACATCTGAACCCTGTTACAATGCTGTCATTTGAGTTCCAGTCAATTGTTGAATGTCTGGGTTGGTCCTAAGTTTAAACCCTGGAATGGGAGAGATGAATGAAATGGAGAGTTTTCAGTTCTTCCATCATTATTGCGACCTTGAGCAAGACACTTCTTTGGACAAAAAGCATTCAAGTGATTTATAACCAAACCCACAGTCAAGGAGAAGTCAGTGAGAGTCAGGTTTCTCTCTAGAGGTACATACGTGTGTGTAGATGGGCATAGAGTTTTGTTTTCACATCCCTTAAAAAAAGTGTTTCTCCTAGACCCAGTGTGAATTCCCATGGGAACCTCTGGTCTGCTTTGGTAAAGGGAGCAGAACAATCCTCTGCCCCTTTTCACATTCACCACAAACATCAGCTCATACAATATGCTGAATCAAATATGTCTAGGATTGAGTTCACGTGGAAACTGTAGCTTGATTAGTAAACCAGGGAAGCAGGTTTTCCCCACCCACTATTCTTTCTATTCATCAACATGTCCATGTGTCCAAAACGGGATCCCTGAGTCCGACAAAGACTCCATGGCATCTCTGTGACTCAGCAAAATGAAAAGGAGATTAGGGTTGATCCATGATAGGAAACTACAGTATTTATCATTCTTCCTTTTATATACTAAGAGTTCAGATGCAAAAGCCTCTAAATGCCATTTGAAATTTTCTTCTAAAATGATCATTTTTATCAAATTTGTATATTTAAGTTCAGTAATTTCACTTAAATGACAATTAATAGGTAATCTTTATTGCCATTTAAGTGAAATTGCTGAACTTAAATATACAAGCTTGATAAAAATGATCATTTTAGAAGAAAATTTCAAATGGCACTTAGAGGCTTTTGCATCTGAACTCTTCATACATATTTTATATCACATAATTGTCACTTATGGCTACTTCTTCCAACATGTTGCACTTTGGGCAAATTCCAATCAGAAGTGAGCATCCCTATACCCCTCTCACTCCGAAGGCAGAACATGACCATAAATGATTACACTACTTCTTTGAAGTGACTATTGCATGTTCCCTTCACTATATGTGGAAGTGCAATTTGTGAAGGGATTCAGCTGTTCCCTTTCATTTAGGACGCTCCTTTAAATGGTGTCTCTTTCCTGAAGTGCCCTTCAAGGGTGAAAGAATGCCTTTTGGAATTCACTATTTCTATACCAATAGGCTAGCAAACTTGTGAATAACAGTGTGACCCTGCAAACTCAGAACAATATACATTTTAATAAGAAAGTTCTTGTCTCCACATAATTTTGTTACATGCTGGGTATATTTCATTGTGAATATTTTTTCTTCATAAATACATCAGTTTGTTTTTGCTTACACATTTGTCATCCTTTTTTTAATGGCTTTTTCACTTTGGTTGGTCATTTCCTTTACCAAAACATTGACTGTTTCATTTGGCCTGTTCTGTGCCCAGATCCATTTACACCGATAAACAAACAGGTGACTCCAGACTCCTCGTAGGCATCATTCATCACTGCGGCATAGCATGACAGGTAAACTCACCATGAGAAACATGATCCAAACCACAGTACCACAATACAAACCAAAGAGAAAGTCTGCCATTGTTCAGAATAACTCAAGAATCTTTACCAGCTTTTTAAAAGTTATTTAAATAATCATTTGTATTAGTTCACAAATGTCCCTAACTACAGATTATGATGATATTCATAGTATATAACATTAAGAATATAATAAATATCACTATTTACCTCAGAAAATAATCGTAAGAAACACAGCAACATGTTATGTTACACTGTATCTGCCAAAAAGCAGAAATATATGTGTGCTTGACGCCTGTCTCATCTAATAAAAGTTCTGGTTTGTTGTGTTAATACCACGGGAATGTGAGACTGGGAAAATGGAATTATACAGGCTTTAGCAGCGGACAAATTAACAAGGTTAAGATTAAGGAATAATGTAACTTTGTAAATCCATCCTCCATTCTCATTTTCACCATCTGTTTGGGCGGTTGGCTCAGACATCGGACCCCTGCAGAACTAGTGATGTCCTCTAATATGAGGAATCAGAGGAATGCAGCTGAGACACTGCTTCTCACGTCAGAACCATTCGGAATGAGGTAAGAGAGGCCAAGACTATTCCCAGAAGCAATGTACACCATCATTCCCATGCAGACACGCAACAGAAACCCTTGTTAAAAGATTTCAGATGGCTCACGCCAAAACTGTATTTCCAAGGTTAAACAAACAGATTTTCATCTGTCTATGGAAAAGGTGCCCAGATGCTTTACAACACACATTTCAGTATAATCAACTTGAAAAAGTGAATGTAATCATTATATGACCCATTTAAATGCAAATATAAAAGAGGAAGAAAAGTTCAACCAAAGAGTTAAATTAGGAATGAAGATATGGTTCAATGGAATATAGATTTTTTTTCCATTCTCCTATGATTTGGCATGACAGTGCAAATTAATGTCATCATACCTTTGATAAGGTAGGTGCTTATTCCTTTTATTGTCATATTTTTACACAATTACTGCAAAGCCAGTTTTCCACCACATGGAACTTGTATAAAATTGTGGTTACATGAGATGCTAACTGTTTCATACAAATACTAACTACTTTCTGAACACTTCTAAAATAAATATTGGAAATGCAGTGTAGGCTATCTCTTAATATTTCCTGGAAGCCCACTTTTGTGCTGTGTGGTCCTGATTATTTTGTGCAGATGCTTTTGTCTATCAAATTTAGATAAAAATATACTCATTTTATAAGAGCTTATTTTATTGTCTGTTTCAGCACATTAATGTAAAGGTGAAAAGCTCTGTGATCCCCATTGGTTTAATTACCATCATCTCTCTCTCTTTCTTTTAAACAGCATCCTGACCTAAGGACATAAAACAGTTCAGGAAGACAAACAGTTCTGTAGACAATTGAAGCTGTTAACTCCTGTGGGAGAAGGACGGTGGAGGAGGAGGCCGAGTTATCAGCCGAACTCAAAGGATCGGAAAGGAGAGGCTTTCAGGATGTTCTTTAGTAAACAATCAAGCTCATCAGAGCTATTGTACACAACAGCACATCAGTGAAAGCTGTATATAAGCATAAATCAGAAAGTTGGAGCACTGCCTATACTGGTTCGTCTTACGTGGTAAATATTTGTCTTATAGCTCAAAAGGTGATAAAAAAACCTGAATATGAACGCATCCGTACCTGCTTTGAGATAGGAAAATTGGTTCTGTAAAAAGCATTGTGAAACCTGTGTTTATGTTGACAACAGTTTTTTATCAACCAATTTGACACATTTCTCCAAATGAATTGCTCTCAAAACAATTAGCACAGCAAAGTAAAACTCTTTTACTCTTTTATGTCGGTGAAAAAGTTCAATATTCACTGCATAATGAAACACTGCATTTTATTGCATTTATCAAAAATAAAACATCAAAACTACTTAGTGTTCTCTGTTGATTTGATACAATTCAGCTATAAATGCACAAATGAATGAAAATACATTTTACTTTTACATACTTATACTTTATACTTTGATTGTGTTCTTGATATTATTTCAATTAAAGATATAGCCTAAAGCAGTGGATTCCCACCACATTCGATCAGTAAAAACAAACAAACAGATTATCATCAATTTTTCAAATCGCGCCACCTCCTGGCAGTAATGGGAAAACACTTGACTTTTGTTATGAAATGCGTCTGTGAATAGCGGAAGTGTGCAGCATCACTATATCGTGTACGTAGTCTGGGAATTGATGTTCAGTTTTTATGGATCCCAGCACATATTGGCACCAAGGGAATGAGATGGCAGATTCACTAGCTAAGAATGGGTTGAAGGAAAATCAGGTAGAAGTGGCAGCAGTAGCCTACCAATTAGCAAAGCAGAGGTCAAATCATACATTCGAAGCAAAATTAAAATTCAGTGGCAAAAATTATGGGACAATGGAAATAAAGGAAGACATTTATTTAAGATACAGCAGAAGGTGGGGGAAGAAAAGACTCTGGGAATAGCAGGAAAGAACAGGGGATGTTTAGCAGAATCAGGTTAGGTCACACAAGGTTGTCATATTATCTACAACAAACTGGACTAAACATTAGGATTTAAAGCAAATGTAACAAAGATACAGTAGGTGGCGATAATGCTCCATATGGTTGCAAGTCGCCAGGAAAAACGAAGAAGAAGAAGGAAGTGTCTCTATGGGAAGTGTGCAGCAGTGACAGGGCAGTCGCCAGCCAGCAGATCAGAAGCAGCATGGCGTACTCGGCGAAGATCGGACCGTCTATTTTGAGCAGTGATCTGTCGCAGCTCGGGAGGGAATGTGAACGAATGATGGAATGCGGTGCTGATTATCTGCACCTTGACGTTATGGATGGGTGAGGAGGAGTAAAGTTTGCAAATCTTTATGTAACTTTCTCATCTCACAAAGTATTGACGTGCAGTCAGTTACAGCGATCAAATGGCCCAGAGAACTGACCAAAAAAAAAACGTTTTAATTACCAGAATATTTAGTTGTCCCACATTTACCCACACTCAAAACTGTGACATAGGCTACAAGAAATCTTGCACAGCTTGTGAAGTACAGCATTGCAGAGTGAAAAGTAAATGATCTTATTCCAATCTCTGAATTCTTAAAGTGATTGTTGAATAGATCCACCAAGATTAAACTCAAAGTTTCGGTTCGATAAGATTTTTAAATGTTCTGCAAATAAGCCTATCCAAACCTGCATTTTTTTTATTTATTATCCTATTTAAATATATTTTAAGATGTAATTTATTTATATTTCTTTAAAGCTGAATTTTCAGCATTATGTCATTGTGTCCTTGAGAAAACAAAAGCATTTGTTATTATTGTTAGTGTTAAAAAACAGTTGCTCAATATTGTTGTGGAAACTAATTGTTTAGTATTCTTTGATGAATGGAAGGTTCAAAAGAACAGTTTTTTAAGTAATGTTTTGTGACATTATAAATGTCTTTATGCTGTCTTTTTTGATACATTTGATTAACCCTTGCTGAATAAAAGTATTAATTTCTTATATATATATATATATATATATATATATATATATATATATATATATATATATATATGAAGAGTTCAGATGCAAAAGCCTCTAAATGCCATTTGAAATTTTCTTCTAAAATGACCATTTTTATCAAACTTGTATATTTAAGTTCATTAATTTCACTTAAATGACAATTAATAGGTAATCTTCATTGCCATTTAAGTGAAATTACTGAACTTAAATATACAAGATTGATAAAAATGATCATTTTAGAAGAAAATTCCAAATGGCACTTAGAGGCTTTTGCATCTGAACTCTTCATATATAGTTCTCGCCCCAATCTTTTGAACAATTCATTCATTCATTCATTCATTCATTCATTCATTCATTCATTCATTCATTCATTCATTCATTCATTCATTCATTTGGTCCCAAACTAGTTTAATAGGTCACCCAGTGTAATAGTTATTTGGCTATATTTGCAACTGTTATCTGTTCTGCCATAGTGTCCATTTATTTTGAGTTTCAGGCTCTATTTTGTACTCTCTATTCATGGAGTGCCACATGTACATATATACACATATACAAAATTATAAGTTGATGAATCTTGTGTCAGAAGATAAGACATCTAATTCTGCCTCCCTGGACTCTATCCTTCATCTTTGCATCTAAAGGCATTTTGTTCCAAACCTCACATTTGGGCATCCTATGGTGGAATGTTTACGACGCTGTATCGGACCTGATCCATTTTTTGGTGGGTTCCATTCTTTGCAAAATTGTATCTACTCTTGTTTCTAATGCATTTGAGCTGCATACATTCTGGCGCTCCTCTTTGGGAGTATTTTGTTAATAATCTGCTGTGGGTTATTTCATGTTTTCACTCTCTTTATTTTTTTTTTAAATAAATTTTGCTTGTAGGATAGATCCTTGCAGTGTTTGGAGGTGTTGCTTACTGTTTGCTTTTTTACAGACATGCATATGATGGTGTCCAGGCCAGAGCAATGGGTGAAACCCATGGCAGCAGCTGGAGCCAATCAGTACACTTTCCATCTAGAAGCCACTGCCAACCCTGGCAACCTCATCAAGGAAATCAGAGAGAGCGGGATGAAGGTCTGTGCTAAACTATTGTAAAACCAGTATTGTTTTATATATATATATATATATATATATATATATATATATATATATGTGTGTGTGTGTGTATACATACACACTTTTTGTTTTCAAAATTTACAATATGTTTATAATGGGCAAGTACATCATAAATCCATTTTTCCAAACCTTGTTTTTGTCTTATCCTGAATCACTACGTTACACCTATAATAAGGGTTTCTATTATGTCTATTTTAGACTAGTACGAGACAGTAGCCCAGTATCTCTGTGACTCATCATAGACATAAAGGATATAAACAGAGAGAAGTTGCTCCACCGACAATGTTCTTCCGCAAGACGCATGCAGTTTTGTTTATTAACCACTTGAGCGCCTAAAGTTACAAACTGCAGATTTAAGTTGCACAAAAAAAACCTTGAGGCTTGAATTAGACTTGTAAGATTTTGATTTTGACTTGGACATATATGTGTGTATATATATATATATATATATATATATATATATATATACATACTGTATATAAACTTATCCTAGATCCTAGACTTATCCTTATCCTAGACAACCGTCTTATGATTTATTTATTTTTTTAAATGCATTTTTTATGCAGGTTGGTCTTGCCATTAAACCTGGAACAACTGTTGAGGAATTGGCACCGTGGGCTAGACAGATCGATATGGCTCTTGTCATGACCGTAGAGCCTGGCTTTGGTGGTCAGAAGTTTATGGAAGATATGATGCCAAAGGTATGCAAATGTGTTTGCCTCTAGTATTCCTATTTAGAATCCTTAGACAACCATATCAAACATTGAAGATGCTTGTGTATCTCTACAGGTGAGTTGGCTCAGGAGTCAGTTCCCTTCTCTGGACATTGAAGTGGATGGAGGAGTCGGTCCAGACAGCATCCACAGATGTGCAGAGGTACACAAAGCACTTACCTTTCTTATTTATTTGTATGAATGCAAACGCAAGAAATTGTATAGAATACTTGTAAGAATACTTGTTATTTCAACAACCCTAGGCTGGAGCAAACATGATTGTATCGGGCAGTGCCGTAGTTAGCAGTGATGACCCTCGTTCTGTGATCGCCCTCCTCAAAAATGTTGTTGTTGAGGCGATCCAGAAACGTTCTTTGGACCGCTGAGCATCTTGACTTTTTACCTCAAGTCTGTTTTCATCCACCACTGAAAGTCATTCCTGGCGATCCCGAGTCATTTTTAATGTATAAATTTGTTATTGAATGCTCAATGGTGCTTTGTGAACGGACATGACCAAATTTTGGATGTGCCGAGGGTGCGTTTGGTTTGAACATCTACAGACCATGAGAACTGCCTTTGCAAAGACTCTTATTTGGTTTCAGCAGTTTTCAGCTGCATGTTGCATTTAAGAACTGTGACCAGACAGAATCTATTTGTTCTCTCACCAGACATCCGTTTGACTATTCCCCTCATAATTAACCTCATTTGATTTGATTTTTTTTTTCTTTGAGACAACAAATGTTGATAAAGCTGTATCAGCAGTTATTTGTTCAGGTTTGTTGGTCATCAAATAAAGAATGACATTGTAATGCAGCTGCATAATCTCTACATACTGTTATACATTTTCTGCAGATTATGAGTTTAAATGGATTTTAAACATTCCATCAACCAATATTTCTAATAGCTTGATTTGATAAAAGTGTAAATCAGAATACTTTAAATTGTTATTTGTCAGTCTGATTTGTCCGCCATATGAAAATGCATTTATCTGTACTGAGGGTAGCAGTAACACAGCAATGTTTCAACGCAACACGTCTGTTAACAGTTTATCATGTACAATGACATGTTTAATATAGTTTTGAAATTAAATGCATTGAACACATAATAAAATAAGTGCATACATAACATAAGCAGATGCTTTAATGTAATTTTTAATAATCTGTTTGAATCTGTAATAAGTTTGATTTGTCAGTCAACAGCCAGGACCTCAGGATAGCAAAACATGTGCTTTCCAAAATATGATCCTTCGCCTCTTTGTGCCATCCTTCGACCAAATCTCCCAACAGGTCGTATTCCTCTGCCTTTATACCAAACGGCATCAATGTTTGGATCTACAGGGAATAATAGTATTAAGAATAGGAACATTTGATATTATATATTATAAAAAACATTTAAAATATTTGAATCGGTAAAATCATACCCCTCATATCCATTGAGCGTAATGGAAGCTCATTATGAGGTTTTGGCTGGGTAAAACATGCTAACAGCATAAGGATACAGAGCAGAGCACACAGCTTTTCAAGCATGGCTTAGTGTCTACAGAACTGAGAGAAAAGTGTCACCTGCAATCCAACAACAGAAAAAATAGCAATCAAAAGTGTAATCATTGTTTTTTCCCACATTAAAAACACTAAACTAAAAAAAAAAAAAAAAAATACATAAATGCCTACCCTTTGTTTTCTATGTTTTGCAGATTACATTTTTGAATCATGTCTATAAAAATGTATTGAGAACATATGACAAAATACAGCCTTTACTAATATACTGTTAGTAGAATAGCACCACATATTTACAGAATTTAACAGTAATGTTTCCTATTTTAAACTACTACATTTTACAAGATTCTTAATTGAAAAAAAAAGTCATTTAACTAAAATATTTCTTCTATAACATCATATTTTGTCAATTACAATGCATTGACTCTTACAGGATGTTGTAAGCTGTTCACCTCGGTGTTCCTCAACTGTCAGATGAAAAATCCTTTAATGCAGAAGCATAAATGTTTCTTGTCTTCAAGGTAGGAGTTGTTCAGAGGATTTGTGTTCTTATAGTCTTGTCATAGCTGTGAGTATGTAAAAACTTCTAAAGCAGCATTCTTGAGTCGTTCTCAGAGGTTGAGGATATTATCTCCTGGATAGCCTGATCCACCTATTTATACCACCTCTGGGGGAGGGTGAAGGTTACACAGCTTACATTTACAAATCATCCTTATCCTAAATATGCAAAAGATAGTAGTAATGTGGATATAAAGACTGAGGGGTAATCCAGCATATGTTGGAATTGTATTAATTCCAACATGATGTAAACATGATTACTGATTAATGAATCAACCTCAATTAATTAATGAGCTTGAGTTATTAATACATGACTGACAGAGGACAAAGTGACAGAAAAGAAAATGGTTTTAGATATTTTTTTTAATGTGCAGAAAAACAAACATTTGTAATATTAAAAATATATCAAATACAATATTTTGAGAATATACCAAAGGAAACTACATACAAATCTGAATTAAGATATTAAATAATGACTATATTATAAATACTGATGATAGTCATCATCAATACGACAGCAGTTATTAAGTGTAAAGAAACAAAATCTATTATGTTTTCTATTCTAATAAACTGCAAATGCTACAAGGTGAGCCTCGTTTATCTGAATAATCATCTGACACTCATCTAATAAAGATTGAAGCAGGTATCAATTATATATTATTTAGCTAGGAGTTCAGCACACAAGCCCTTGCAGCTGACTTTATTAACCTATGAAATACACTCACCTAAATGATTATTAGGAACACCAAAATTGCTTAAATCACCTTTCCCATTCTGACATTCAGTTCAGGAGATTGTCTTGACCTGGAACACAAACCCTTAAATGCGCATTTAAGCGTTGAAGCAACTGCCATGCGATTGGTTTATTAGATAAATGCATTAAAGAGAAATTTAACAGGTCTTCCTAATAATCCTTTAGTTGAGTGTATGTTAATGTGCATTTATGTTCTGTGATTTTGTATTATATCGTGGCCCTCAAAAAATCTGTAGATAATGCTAACTTGCGTCACATAGTGAACATCTTCCGTAAAGCTCTTGCTCCATTGCTGCCTCCTTCAGAGAAATCAAAAAGAACATTATTAGTACACAATACATGTTTCCTTATGATGTCTCTTACATGAATCCTGAGTGGATTTTGACTACAAACTGACCAGTAAAGAGATTTTCTAAAAAAGGAACTTAATTAAATTTATTTTCAGCTCCCATTATAACCAAACAGAAGATTTTTCATAGGCCCTTTCATGACCACAGGAGATGGGTAGTCGATTTGTTCCAGAGACTGCAAGCAGCAGACCTGATTGCTATCAGTTTATGCGTTAAAATCACTATGTGGTTCAGAATATATTATGAGGAATCAAGAAATAAAACTAATATTACAAATACTGGGATTTGTATTAGGAACTGTGGTATAGCATCTTTATTTGTTTTCATTTTAAACATTTTGTCTATTTTTTAATAATCTAAAACTGGACAAAAATCAATTTGTTAAACTATCCCTTCAAGTGTATCGCTTCAACTAAATTATAGCTCTTTGGATTTTTTAAAACGCACAAAGATGATTGAGTTTAAATGCATATAAATGACATTACATGTTATCGAAAATATACATACTAATTGGAGATTCATGCGGCATCCTTGATGGCTGAGGAGCCTGAATGAAAAAGGGAAAAACAGAAAACTACATTAAGCCTCTTTCTGAACTTGCTATATATTGCTCTAATGTGTTAAACACACACACAACATATATATATATATATATATATATATATATATATATATATATATATATATATTTCTGTTCTGTGAGAGTTTCGTGCATCTGTACTGCCAAAGTCATGCAAATCTAAACAGGAATGTGTGACTTTGTGAGCAGCTGGATCTTGACATACCCGTCTACGGGACGTCTCCACAGTCATCCCTGCAGCACTCAAAGCAGCGATTCTTTTCTGAATATCTGTAACCTTTAAGTAAGAAATTTGCCATTTTTAATAGACAACTGTGACAAGATATGGGAAATGTTTGAATTGGAGTGCATTTTGGAGTACATTTTGATGTTAAGACTGGCTAATGTTTAAGTAGATGTTTACCCCGCTTTGAGTGCTCTGGACACTGGCGGCTGCCATTGCAACTTTACCCTCCAGTTGCAACAGTTCACTGCTGGTCGTGTTACTAAACTCAAAGGAACTCACTCGCTTCTGCTTTTTAAAGGATTTCTGTAACTTCGGCTTTGCTTTCTGGAGTACAGAATTAGAAACGTATCAAAATTTATTAAGACCAGCAGATGGGTTCAAGTCATAGCTGAACTAAAACACACCATATTTAATATACTATTTCTCATTGTCTTACCCACTCAACAGACTCAAGAGGCCACTCATGCCTGACATTTCTCATAGCTGAAGTATGGTGAAGGGCCGCTTTCTTTGGAGAGTCTTCTGAAGATTTCGTTGCATCCTCCTCATCAGACGATAGACCTTTGTCACTTATATTTTCAGTAAGTTCATCAAGCTTTTTTCTGAGCTCAAGTTCCTCTAAGTCAGCTAGAGACAGATCCTCTTTCTGCTCAACCTAAAGGGAGAGCAGAAGAACTACCTGAAGATTTAAAATCAGGAGGGTGCTTTTGATACAAGTGTTTCAGAGATGCTAATTTATATTTCTTGGACTTAATCAGAAATATTGATGACACGTTTATCCCTTTGTGTTGAAACCAATAACGGATGCTCCTTATATTTTATTTATTTTAAATTGCAATGTATAAATGTACACTACCAGTTTAGGGTCAATTTTTGAAAAAATGAATGCTTTTATTCAGCAAGGTTGATCAAATGTGATAGTGAAGACTTCTACATTCTTACAAATAAATTATTGAATGAATTGAATTTTTTTTATCAAAGAAAATCTATCACGGTTTTTACAAAAATATTAAGCTGTACAATTGGTTCCAACATTGATAATAATAATAATAAATGTTTCTAGAGCACCAAAGCAACATACTAAAATGATTTCTGAAGGATCACGTAACATTGAAGAATGGAGTAATGGATGCTGAAAATCTAACTTTACAAAAAAACACAAGACAGTTATTTGTAATATTGCAATATTACTATTTTCACTGTATTTTTGATCAAACAAATCCACTCTTGACAAGCGTAAGACACTCCGTTAACCTAAAATAATGACTAGTTGGTTGTGCAAATTTACCTTTAAACTCACCAGCTCCGCTGCTTGCCCAATTACCGGTAAGGTAATTTTCTGCTCCAAACGGCTCAGAAGAGTCTCGATTGCTGACATACGCTCGTTGAGCTCAAAAATCTAGTGTCATAGACATACAAAACATACCGTGTGTTGCATTTAAAAGAAAGCTGTGAAGCCACATAGTGTAATGGATGTTAAGTCTTTATAGCTTTGCATTTGAACAAAGATGTAAAAGTGCACACTCAATGTCGACAAATGTCATCAGTTTGATAGGTGATTATTACCAAAATGTTTAATACCTGTGGAGGAACTTCATCTGGTGAGGGCTCTCTAAGTAGGGCAGGACTGTATATGACATGGATCTCAGATTCATCATCATCCTCTGAGTCTTCTAGGCTGTAAGGAAGCTCACGGTGGAGGAGATAGTTAGCACTGCCAGCTGAAGAGATGCTCATTTTGGAGAAGGAACGAGATTTTGTCATCCTGTGTTCTAGGCATGGTGTGCAGTCATCTACAGAGAGCAAACAAAACACTTCTCACTTTTTTCCCCCAATGTAAAAAATGAAATTAAGTAAAGAGGAATTTAGGAGTCTATCCACCAGGCCAGGCAAGAATTTTGTCCTGTTAGTTCAATTCCAGAATTTGTTTTTAAAATTTTGTATCGCGTTTATTGTGTCTTACGTTTACATAACCAGCACAAAATAAACCTCACAAAGTCTTCTTGTAGATCCAGTAAAAGTAAAAAAAAAAAAAAAGTAAATCCTCAGAAATCTGTAAGGGAAATTGAAACAGACAGCACATCTTACCAAAATGAGAGGGTTTGTCCAGACTTTTCTGGCTGATTTGCAATACGTCCTTCATCTCATCACCTCTGCCATGAGTTCCATTCTCCAGGATCTGCTTGAAGGTTGTGGACCAGTTGTCGTCTGAGTCCTTACTCTGGCTTACTTTCTCTTGGCTACCTGAATACTTTAGAAATTAATTAAAACAATTACGATAATAAATGATTAAATAATAATAATAATAATAAAAAATTAATGAATTATTAAAAAGGATATGGTCACATATAGCACTGACCTGACCTGAAATCATGTGCAAAAAATGTTTACATATTTTACCAAATTAAATAAAATGTACTATTTTAACTAAATACTGTCTAGTATACTAATTAATTCAGTAAGAGTCTGCACTGAAATAAAAAGGAAACAAACCCCTTTAAACTTGGCTTGACTAATTTTGTGATGATTTGCTTCAGTGAGGAAACAATCAAGATTTAAACACACAGTCTTATCACTGGTAACAGTCAGAAAATGCTCAGCAGGTGCACTACAGCATTTGTTTAGCACAATGGATTACAAATTTTTCACACCACCGCTAACCGTTTATTCTTTATTTGTTGATCTAAAATTCAAAGCAGCTATAGCACTGAAATTTAAGGTACTTTTTGTGTCAACAAGAGTATGGATTTACTGATTAACCTTCAGTATCGTTTGATGTATTATATGTTCACAATATTGCTTATTTCTGATATCAAATGTGCAAGAACAGAACATACGAACCAGTAGTATAGGAGGCTGGGAATAAGTGGAGTTATCATAGCCGATATTGAATTCAAGAGGATCAACAGGAAGCAGCCGTCTGCCTTTCCTCATCTTAAGGGAGAAAGAAAATGGTTTGTTTTTAGATTTAACTCAACCATAAAAACAGTAATAGTTCATTCATTCATCCATCCATCCTTCTTAAACACAGGCCATACAGAATCTCAATAAGAAATACCTGTACTAGATTAGACAGAAGGGTTATACAAAAGGTTTCACTGTCTGGCAGAGTAGGTGAATGAGCACATGCATGCAGGTTCAGATCTGGCCTGCGTCATGCCCACATTCTGTTCTCTCTTTACTTTCCTGTCTCAAAGGCCCATAAAACTAAACAAAGAAATTAAGATTTAGACATGGATTGAGCATGCCCTTCAAACCGGCTTTTTCTGTCTGTTGAATTACAAAACCACCTCCAGGTGACAACATGACGAGTCAAAATCATATAATGAGAACAAGGGAAAATTTAGGCCATATTCAAATTCTAAACTAAATGAACCTATTAAAACTAAAATGAGATTTGAGCAGCAGAGGGCGATCTTGGACTACTTTTTAACTTAAAGAACTGCTAACATGCTTTAATTGCGCACTGGTTATGCCTCTGGCTTTCTGTGTGCTCTAATAACATCAGTTTCTGATGTTTAAGGTATGGTACAGTACCAGGCTGAAGTGGCGTCTCTCAGCCCTCTCAGATTGCTCATCTTCCTGGTTAAACAGAGAGCCAGCTGTGTGGATGACAAGAGTAATAAATATGAATCCTTATATATCGACAAGAAACACTAGTAATTAACACGTCTTAATGTTCAAAACTACTGTTTACAGCTATTATTTTAAAATATAATACATTTATTTTAAATTTTATTGTATATATATATTTTTTTTCTCTGTTAAAGAAAATGGGACATTTAATGAAAAATTATATTTTTCCCTGATATATAAAAATGTATATAATTTGTGTGTGGTGGCACCAGAGAAAATATTCACAATATTTACAAATCTGAACAACTGGCCAGCATAAAATATGTGAATTGTTAATCCCTGTAAAAGAGCCAGTGCTTCTGTGTTCAGTTCTTTTCATTGGCTATTTACGGTGTTTTTCTTCCAAACTTTTTTCCTCCATGTTCCCTGCCTTATTAAATCAAAGATATTGTGAGAGCAGATGGCTGCTGCATTGTTTGGACAGATGAAAGACATTCACTGATTACTTTAGATTCTTGCATGACATCAGCGTTCAACTTCCTAATGTTTATATTACAAAGAGAGAGGATTTTTTTTTAACTCACTGTGAACCTCAGGCATGCTGTGCGTGTCATCGTCTCGAGGCTCTATGTGATGGGGTGTGGGGTTAGAGAGACAAAAGAAAGAAAATGAGCTGTTACAGAAAGCAAAACAGGAATTAAACAATGGCTTCAACTTATGCTAGTTCACACTGCCACACTACACTAACACCAAATATCAATGACTATTGAGATTTTGCCGGATCGGTATGTTAACCATGTTGTTGTTTTTGGGGTAGTGAGAACACAACATTTAGCCTACATTTCAATTCAAACAGCAAGTATAGTGTTGGGTGTGACCCGCCCTTAAATATTATGTACATTATGTAATTAGAACATCTGTTGGTAACATTTGAACGTTGTTATCTCACACAAACAGCATTGTTTTCTCATTGAGCTCTGTATTCAGGACAGATAGACCTTGAAAATTGGATAAAAGAGAGACACTCGAGTCCAGGCACTGAGAAAAAGGCATGTGACTGTGTAAAGTAAATCACATGGATGATTCGGCCCAGCCAATTCTCTCTCTCCCTGGATCCCTCACTAAATCCCTCAAAGTTATGAGGGCCTCTCTCCTTTAAGCTCTGCCTTCAGTGTTCCTGCTGTAAGTCATCTGTCAGACATTGCTTCAAAAATTGTTTTCCATTAACAGATGACACAGTAAGAATCAAATCTCATTTTGTAATAACTAATTTACTTTCTAAACTGATAGTTTTTTCTATTAGAATACAGTTTTTCTATCAATCAGTAGAAATAAATAGAACGCAGCATGCTCCTATACAAGATGCAATTTACAAAGTGAGGATAAAGTTGTGGGTCAATCCATTTCCAGTCCATTTTTTATGACTTTTTTTTTTTTTTTTTTTTTTGGAGTGATTACCTCTACTATGAATTGGTATTGGAAAACCTCTTTTGTTTTCTTTTTTACTTGGTTTAACCACATTGGACCATCTTTGTGTCATGGACCACAACAAATTTCGGATTCTACAGATGTTTATGGAACCTTCTATATCTCAGCTCAGGATAGTCCAAGCTCTGTGAAACAAAAATGGATCCCTAGCATAAGTATATACAAATGAGCAAATTATGGTTAAATAAACTAAAGATTTTAGTCCATATGTTTAGTCCATATCAAGATTGCTCAATGAGCATGATTCCACTCTTGGGGTCAGTAGGCTATATAACGGGGTTTCGAGTCTCATGGAATGACCTAAAACAGGCTACCTCTGAGGTCAGTTTGAGAGCAGGCACGGTCGCTGTTCAGCCTCTTGAAAAGTGAATTCATGACCTTTGCACTGCCAAAACGCTTGAAGCGAGAGCGTACATTCTCATGGAACCATTCCAGAGTTCCAATCTTAAGGATTCTGTGGGAACAAAGATAAATTATTCTGTCAATCTAACCCGATCTCATGAGAAAACAACTATTTTAAAAGGTGGATATTTCATATTAATTTGTAGGATGTAATTTGTATTAAAACATTTAAACATTAATTTTTTTTTTTTAGAAAACAAACATAAGCATAAAGGTCAACCACTAAACCTAATCGTCGGGGTAGAAGAGGATTGTATGAAAAAGAACAAATTAGATCATATTACTAAATTCGAACAATTCACCATAATGTAAAATAGTTACTGCCACGAGAGTGTGATCATTCAAAAATAGTAATTTCATAAACTCGATCTACCAGTATTGTGATGGAATTTCTAGTTTATTTTGTTTCTTCTCCATTCAACATAATTTACATAAAGGTAGGGTATGGGATTTGAAAAATGGCCGACAGATTTTGAAAATACACAACTCAAAAGGCCGAACGCCTTATAGACCATTTCAAAAGATGTAAACAACACTGGTCCAGAAACTTCCTGTTTCAGTTTGTAACCATTTTCTTTATTTAACATGTAAAGAAAACATCTTAAAGATGTTTGTTTAACTTTTTGATTCAATTTTAAATGTTCTGTTGGTTGTATTTTATCCCAGCTTTTATGTAGTGTTAAAAAACTGAAACAGGAAGTGCTTCTGGACCAGTGTTGTTTACATCTTTTGAAATGGTCTATAAAAACGAAACGCATGTGATTGTTGTCATGCGGTGAATCCGGCCAATCGTGGAACAGCTGTGTCTTTATCAGAGCTTGTGCAGCTGCTCTTGAGAAGCTGTGCTGACTGAGTCCTCTGGCTACTCTCGAATCGCTCTTACGGTAGGATAGCTTACGTTACACTCATGTGGAGTCAGCATAGTCGGACAAAATTTCTAACCGGCATGCATTGCTTCATGTCAGCCACCGATCAGCAGAGAGGCATGAAGTCGAACAAGCATTATCATTTAACACTACGCGTCTTGTGACGCTACGCGTAATTGGGGGACACTGTGTCCCGTAAAAAGCAAAAAAAAATATATGTCGTAGTTTTAATTCACGATTCCAACAATACGATTTTCAACAATTCCACAGTACTTTTTACGGCGTTTCGCTTTTTGATGGTGTAAAAAACGGCGTCCTGGCCGTTCAAATGGCTCTTTTTATGCCCTTTGTTTAACAAAACTTGGTAGGAAATTGGCTCATCGTGAGCCTTTTAACGTTCCATAAAATCGCCATTAAACGTGTCTTTACAATAACTTAACATGGAAATCACTAGTTTCAGACGCTCTATTTGCATTCAGTGTGAACGCAGCTACATAATAAAATATTGGTCACGAATGATTTATCACTTTCTAAATAGTAAAAGTATAGCACAACTACTAATAATTATATATGAAAAATATATATATATTTTTTTCACCGATGCAGACGCAAACTTATTCCCAGAACGTAAATTTGTTTGCTGGGAAATCATAGGCATGTGTCTGTCAGGTGCTCACCTGGACATATGGCATGGATTACACACCCAACCGTGGTCCTTCTTGTTAAAACGGCTGCAAGACTTGCAGACAAATAGTTTGCAGTCCAGACACTGGCGCTTGCTGTTGACAAGGAATTTGAAGGGCTGCAGACAGCGGATGCAGAGGGAATCACTGAGTTTAGGCTGATATTCCAGCAGCTCTCTCTTTGTATCCTCTTTCAATATTTTGGTCTTGAGTTCCCTGCATACAGAGAGATACACTGGCATGCTGATTCTTTTCATTGTGGTTTATAAAACGGAGTTGTGGTCTTGTCCAAAGCATAAAGCAATCGTCAAAGTAAATTTACATGTTTTAAATATGAAATGCGCCGGCGATATTATGCCCAAAATTATTACATGAGAAATGAATAGTGACCGAGTTACCTGGGGACATGTCCCATCCGGCACGTGCTTCTAGCTATGGTCGTACCAACCTGGTCGTATAGGCAGCGAGTTGCTTTTAAAATAACACATAAGTCTAATGTGGCCATTTAATTATGCCCACGTTCATAAACCGGCAGGATTCTCAAGGACTGAGAATTGATTTTTGGTGTATTTTCCCCCTATATCGCACCAGTTCAGTGTTCCTTCGGGGAGATACTGGTGGTGTGAGCACAGAGTTGGCTAAGATCACACGTTAGATATACACAATATTATAGATCACACGTTAGATATAAGACAAATTATATCTCACTCAACATTATTAGAGCATCAAGAACAAATAACATCACAAAAACATTCCATGAACGTTGTTATGAGAACGTTTTCACTCAACAGTATGAGAGCATTAGTCAAGAACAAATAACATCACAAGGAAGTCCACTTCCGTATACATCCAATGCACATGGCACCCTTTAACGTCATAACACGCTTCGGTTATGGGTAGGTTTAGGTCTGGGGTAGGGTTAGACTATAGGAGGTGCCTTCTGGTTCATATATCTGGTTCTCATATTGATGCTAAAGGGTGCCATGTGAGTTGGATGTATACGCATTGGCAAAAGTGTAAGTATATGACGCCTTGGGATGAGAACGGGCCAAATTTCCAAAATGAGTGAATGGAATGTTGCTTTAACGTTCACAATAACCAAGAAAAAACATTCTTGATACATTAAAAAAACTGGACATTTCCAACTTTTAAAAAACATTCAGAAATAATGTTTTAATAACATTTCCAAAATGAGTAAATGGAATGTTCCTTTAACGTTCACAATAACCAAGAAAAAAAACATTATTGATACATTAAAAAACTGGACGTTTTCAATGTTTAAAAAACATTCCGAAATAACGTTTTCCTAACCTAATGGGAATGTTAGCAAAACGCTCTGACAACTTATTTTTGTTAGCTGGGTAGAAGACGTGCAATTGTCAGACAGGTTGCTCACTTCACATTTTAATGTCTATGAACTTCATCACTTTATAATAAAATCAAGTGTAAAATATAAAAGTGTACATAGTGTACAAGTGTACAACTATATACAGGATAAAAATGTTGTTTGCTACATTTTGTTCTTAAAATCCTCTTTGTTTTGGTCAAAAGGTATCCCAATCTTACTAAAATATTTAGAACAAATCATTTTGAAAGTTTTCAAGTCTGGATCATAAATCTGATTTCAAAATCCTTTTCCCCCCTTTTAAACAACCCATTTTCAAGATATGATTCAATCCGATCTAATTTCTTTTGAATAACTAGGCCCAGATTGCTTTAGATTATCAGCACAAGTCAGTGTGTGTGTGTGTGTGTGTGTGTGTGTGTGTGTGTATATAAAGAGAGAGAGAGAGATGGCTCCACATTCTATTCAAATGGTCTTTTGAAAACCTCCATTCTTAATGTGCCAGTTTCTCAAGCTTTAAGTGATGGCCTTCTAGCACAATGACCTCTCTGTATCACAGCTGTGTAGCATTAAAAATTGGATATTTAAGTCATTTCTGCTAAAGCTGCTCTTCTTAAGAAGGAAGCAGCTAGCTTTCCTCCACATGTTGAATGCTTATGTGCCTGTGGCTCTTTCAACTTTTATTTGGCAAAAGATAAAAGCACTTCAGCACAAGTCCACATGTAAGTCAAATATCTTATATTACAGCATAATCAATTCATTTTCAAATTCACTTGAAACTAATAAAGATTAGAGAAGAACTATTTTTAAAAAAGTGTAATTAAAAAAAAAAAATCCCCATGAATATTTCACCCCATAGCCTATTTCCCCTTATTTTATAAGTTCTTGATTTTGAGGGTGTGAATTAGATCTAATTACCCCATAGTGCTTGAACATGAAACAGAAACATAGCAACAGACAACTTAATTATTATGAAAGTTCAAATTGCCTTAAACGATTAATCTGCTTAGATTAGTAGGCTACTTTTTTTCTTAAACATTCAATGAAATTGAAGTTTGCAATGCATAAGTGAATGTAACATTGCATTACCACATCTTATTTTCAAGGTTTTATGACCACATTACAACAAAGTCTCCACAGGACTATTTTGAGCTAGCCTTCCAACCGTTAGAGAATAGAGAAAAAAAAAATGTCAGTCATGTGATGTTATTCAATATTCTGAGACAAATCCTATTACCTTTTTTTTAAATGGCTGGAATTTTAGACATACATGGGCTCAGCCTGTTGATGAAGTGTCTGAGGAGTCTAAAGCTTAAAAATTCTGCTATTTGTTTTAACTAGCAACATAAAGTAAAATCATCACAACAAATTAAAGACAGCATAGGAATGAATATCATGCCTATCACAGGAATGGCTTTTTTCTTCAACATCGCCGCCTATAAATGTAATACTTGACAGACATGCAGGTGGCGTGAACAAGTAGTTCCACATGTCTGTAAGTGTGACAGTGGATCACATCCGTGACCTTATAAAAGGATTAAAAAATCGGATGGTTATGGTCCAGACAGAAGGCTCACAAGATAGGATGTACGTTATATAACCATGACTGCATTCACAAGACCTTTTCTTGGCTAGCTGAGTCATTAAGCCACTCCTTAAAGAGATTTTTTTTTTAAAAAAAGGCCAATTAACTGAACTTTAATGAATGTTTGACACTTTTCCCACTATGAGAGGCTAAAGCCTAGCAGTTGATCTTCCAGAATAGATGAAGTGGACTCATTGTCGACTTTACACAGACATAATCATACTTGAGCATTGCACCATTAGACATAGTTTTTGGTGGTTCGAAGGTTCTTTCAAAAAGTATCCACTAAGTGCTGTGGAACTGTTCCTGATATAAATATTTTCGAGCAGAAATAAATTAATGACAGACATTCCACAGAGTCAGTTAAATTATAAATCACAGATGAACAGGCTGCAGAAGACCTTTAGTAAGCAAAAACCAGCAAACCACTTAAGGTTTACCAGATCCACAATTCACACTTATATACAATTAGAGGGAGTAAAGTTCAATGTGTATTTGGCATGCTGTCCGGGGGGAGGGCTCTGAGCTTGGAATTCGCCTGATCTCGGATTACTCCCCCCGTATGTAAATGGTTAGGACTAGAAGTGTGGAGAAGGAGTGATGGAGGGATGCTGCAAAACTGTCAATGGATTGAGGTGAGAATGCTGAATGTATATACACCTCTTATCATTGATTGCTGAGTGCTCTAGACCCGTGTTAATTATCTGAACATGCCCCCCCCCCGAACTTTGTTAAAGGCACAATATGTATGATTTTTTCATCACAAGAGGGTGTAGTTTCCAACAATAACAAAAGCTTAAGTTGATGACCCAGTGATGAGCTGAATGATGGGACTTGCTGTCAAGCTGATGGATCTAATAATGTTTATGGATGAGTGCTATCATTCATGTTTTTTCACATTACAGTGGGTATGAAGCAGGTCGTGATCGCTAAAGAGACAGATAACACACGCGAGTCCCACGAATATAAAGGAATAAGGACATTTAATTATACCGAACTACCTGTAAGTGCTGGATTACTCACACAGGTCAGTTTATTAGACGAATGAAACTTGTCAGGTAACACAGCGCTGTTTCACTTGGTCTAATGTTACACAATCACAATAAACGGCATTTAAATGTGTGATGAAAGTTATAATGTTAGGTGTTAGTTTGTTTGCTATACGAAACTAGCAGTAAGCTAGATCAACATTAGAATAACATGCTGACCATATTCTAACATTTCATCATGTTGAGTTAACGTTAAAGTCGTGACTCGTGAAGCTCTGTCAAGTACAAGTTAGTCACAGACACAAAATTTTCATCATCTCAAAAGTGCAAAAAACTCGACATCTGTTGTCATGGTTGTGTATGGCCGTATGAACGGAAACCGAGGATAGCGTGGATATTGCGTCATTGATAGACGACAATTTTTTTGGGGACGGCCACTTATTTAAAATTGGAATTTCTCTGAAATAAAAAATCTTTTTAGATTTTTCTTTTAGACTTTGGGGATATTGTAAGTATGCAACTGCAGGAAATATATCACACTGTGCAAGTGATTTTTTTGGATATTTTATTACAAAATTCTTACATATTGTACCTTTAATAAAACATCATTTTGAGTAAGCCATTCAGATGGGTCCAATGATTGGATAATCAGAGAAAACCATCAATGAATATCTGAAGATGAGATCAATGATTCTGTTTCTTAATGCCCAAGATAGAGTAGAACATGAATAATAAAAGTTGATTGACGGTTGTACTGGCTGTCAAGTATTACCATATAAATGTGATTATGGGTGTCTCACCCTAGTCTGTCCTCTTCTTTCTGTCGCAGGTGAAAGTCTCTCTGGATAACCTGCCAAACATGCTTGGCTTCATCATCTGTTAGCCTGGACAGATCCAAATTCTTGCCATTGCTGCTGCTGGGCATCATATTGAATCTCATCTGGTAGAATGAGGAAGTCAGGGAACCACAGTGCCACTTTGTTACCAAACATGTAGAGATTTCAGAGACAGAACAAATATCTGGCCTCATTAGTTGCATGCTAGCAACAAGTAATTGTTTAAACAAGTAATTTACTGAAATAGCCATTATACAACAATTTTTGGGAGTGAGCTAATTTGTTAACTAAATGGTTGTGTTGCATTTTTCATTCTGTCATTAGACTGTCATCCATTCATACTTGGGCTTAATCTACTTAAAATATTTTTAAACTTAAAAACTAAAATGTAAAAATGTCTTAAAATTGAGAAAAAATTAAAAAAATGTAATATCTGTTTTAATAGCATTTTTAATCAGACAGTGTTTTATTTTGTGTTTATTATTTTATCAACATTTTACGCCCTATCTCTGAATCTTTTGTATCATTATTTATTTATTTATTTATTTGGCTGTTTAACCCTTAATACTATTGTGCAGATTGTGGGTCAGACATGAGTGTCAGACATTGTCTCTGCAGATAAAGTGATATTTTTAGTTCTCCTAAAAAACAACAACATCAATTTGTTTAATGGTATAAACAAATCAGCCTATTAGAATCAGTAATTTAATGTAGCCATGTGATTAGTGAGCAGCTGAAAATCATGTTTTGGACATCATGTTAACATCTTCCCTTTACAATGATGAGTTACCCTTAACTGAGAAAATACTCAGTTAAACAATGTTTATTCAAAGAAGCATTAATTCCTTCTCAAATGCAAAATGGGCAACTAATCAGCAGTGCTCTATAAGTTATACTGTTTTCAAGTTCTCTGCCTTTAGTAGTTCATGACATTAAAGCAACAAGGACTTTTCTCACCTGACTGGCCATTCTGCTAAATGAAATGGTTGGGGTTGTTCACATTTTGTGTAAAAAGCACAGTATTAAACATAATATATATTTTACATAAATATATTTTTATCTAATCTATTGCATTACATAATTTTTAAATGATTGGTAAATGATTAATGTGTTTTAAAAATGTACAGGTGACATAGAATAATTTTGTACCATTTTACAAACCAAAACCTCAAAGTATTTTATTTATTGAAATGGGTTCACATTGTATCTGCCATTCCACTGAACATCTGCGCTTAGGCTCTTTTATCCTACTGCTTGCCCTTAAGGTCTTTATACAGCGGAAAACTGGTTTATTGTTAAGCAATAAGAAATAATGCTGCAGCATCTAGGCATGGTATTTCCTTCATATATAACAGAAGAAAACTACCTGAAACATAGCTAAGGCAAGCTTTGCTTCAAGACACTTAAGGATTTAGAGGAATGTTGCAAAAGCATGAAAACTATACAAATAACAAAATAATTTTAATTATTGTGTCTTTATATAGCCTGATAACAACTATAAATATATAAATAAATTACCTGAACTTGATTCAGCAGCATGTAGTAGTCCAGTTGGATTGGAGATGACCAGTTTCAGGCAGAAAATCAAACTGCTGTGTTTATCACATGTCCAATTAGCTGGGGTTGGGAAGGGCCAGGGAAATATTTAAACCCCACCTCAGACCTCAGAGTTCTCTTTGAAACAGCATCTGATTTAATCTTTTAAATTAGCGTCAGGAAAAGCTTGACATTGTTTAAGCTAAAATCAGCATAATGGTCACAGGTTTCAAACTTGTGTTTCACATTTTTTTTTTTTAGTAGCATAATTGTCATACAAGTATTCATGGTTACATCACAAACTGAAAGCTTTCCCTTCTGATTTGCATGTATACAGTTTGTGTGTGTGTGTGGGGTGTGTGTGTGTGTGTGTGTGTGTGTGTGTGTGTGTGGGGGGGGGGGGGGGGGTTCTTGTTCATAGCTAAAACCTATTATAAGATGTAAACAGCAAACAGGTAAACAAAGGCCTGGTTGTATGATATCTTTGATGGAGAAAAAAAGCAAGAACTTGTTTACCATAACCTGCTTTTATTTATAGCATGCTTTTATTGATGTATTGTATTTATATACATTGTGTTGTTATTGCTATTTGAGTCTGATACATTTTTTATTGAAATGATTTATAAATTTGTAAGGACGTGGCCAAGAACAGGAAGGACAGGTCGTGAACAGATAAGAAGATTTATTTCTTCTAAATAATAATTACATACAGGGGCAGATCCAATGAAAGTAATTTCCAAAATAAAGTCCATAAAAATCAAAGACTTAAGATGGAAGTTAACTGAAACAAACAAAAATTAAACTGGCCAAAAATAAATAAATAAATCTCCCCTGGTAAACAAAATAACAAATTTAAAAATAACACAGAACACTAAGGTCAGCAGACCATGATGTTTCTACAGTATGGCAGGCAAAAATCTGACTCCCATTTCTTCTTCTTCTTCGTTACGTTTAATGGCAGGTGGCAACCAGCTTTAAGGTGCATTACCGCCTCCTACTATGTTGGAGCGTGGGCCAGAGCTTTCCTTCCCTTAACAGAACACTGAAAAAAAGACCTGTTGGATTAACATAAAAAAAAAAACATGTACATCGGTTGCACATAATAAAGTTAGGTTTGTGCAACATGATTTATGCATTTTAAAATACATAAATCATGTTGCACAAACCTAATTTTATTATGTGCAACCGATGTACATGTTTTTTTTTTATGTTAATCCAACAGGTCTTTTTTTTCAGTGAACAAAACAAAACTAATAATAATAATAATAATAATAATAATAATTATTATTATTATTATTATTATTTATATTTAAAAAACCTATTCCCTACCCTTAAATTCTTTTTATCAATCTGACTCCCATTCACACATTCACTATGATATACCCCTTAGCCTCCAATCAAAAAGAAAAGGTAAAAATCAAAATAAAACTTTCCCCAATTAACAACAAATATATAACTAAAAGTATACATTATCACAAACATAATTTAATCAACTACTTGAAGCGCAATACACAACTTCGAACAAACAAAATAGAATTAAACTGAATCCCCCTCCTCATCTGATCAAGATGGTACAGTCCAATTTCCTCTGGAACAGCTCAAAAGTGGAGGCTAAAGCCCCGCCACTTCCTTTGTTGGCAGTCATGCGGCCTTTCACTCAATGGACCCGAGGAATCCAGAGGACTCGGGTAAAGTCAAACAGTAAAGAGAGGATATAAGTAGTGTGCACCCTTCCATACATTCAAACTTTAAACTGTTTAACTTGTAACCTGTGTTTATTTATAATGCTAAGGGATTTTAAATAAAGTAACAAACCATACTAAGTTAAACTTCAAAATAAACAATTTAAATCATGATAGAATTAATGTGAGATGAGCAACGCACCCGTCACAAAATTATTTTGTATATTAAAATTATAGCAGATCCATAGTTAAGACATGAAAGCATGAACAGAGAAGATTTGTATAATTATTCATCTTATAGACATCTCAGTAGTGGTTAAAATTCTATGGTTCATACATTTTTAATTGATTTTCTACAAAATAAGTGTTTACACTGTTTTCATTCAAAGCAAGTCTGAAAAGTTATTGCTTTTGCCTGACCATGGAAGAAAAAGTTCCTATCGCATTACATAATTTCAATAAAAAAAAAAAAAAAAAATTAAAAAAAAATCATTCTAGGCTGGTGACTCTGATTAAGTTTGACCAAGTTAGATTCTGTTGCAATGCATGTAAAATGTTTTAAACATTTGCATTTCCTTTATACAGGGGCTTCTATTCATGACTGGGAAAATGACAAATCCCAAGCCACAACTACAATTAGAGCGATCTAACTGTGGGTTTCTAAAATACAACACATCCTAAAGCTTGATTTGTGAGAATAAATCTTGAATATAGTGAGCGATATAAAAGTGGAGACTTTAATATTTCCAAGATTGAGTTGAACTGATGATCTTTAAGATTTATGCAATCTGTAGATTGACGTAAAAGGCAGAAGTGTTGAATCATAGTAATTTTGTAGATAAATGTATATAAACACATAGATACCAAGATACATGTTGTTTTAAGTTAAGCATTTAAAATATATAATTTTATATAATAAAAAATGTAACATTCTGTTTGCAGAATGTGGCTCTGGAAGAGGTTGTTAGCAAGAACAGCCCCCTCTGCCGTAAATAAAAGAAATAACATCTCTTTTGGTTTCTGAAATGTGTTGCAGTGGTCCTTATTCATGCAGGGTAGATGGCATTTTTCAGTCTATGAATGGCAGGGATGCTTTGTGGGATAGACAAGTCTATTCAATGGGTTTTATTCCATCTAATCTCCATAACTCATAATTTCCTCTGTATTTTTTTATTATTTTATTTTCTGTGTGTTGTGTAACCCATTCAAATGACTGTCTATCCATCACATTTTTGGTTATATTTTGATCAACTTTGACATTGAATATGGCTTGTAGTCTACTCTATCTTGGTTACAAAGCCTCTTCTTTCGTTTTTGTATTTAAATATACATTACAGCATCCGTACTTTCCTAATATACTGTCTTTAAGACAATCTTGCATCACATGAAAGGAATTCTTTGTTAGGATGTTAAAGCAGGAAATTGTTTGTATTTGGTTTACTTGGCACAGACAAGAAAGTGACGCCTATTAGTTAGACAAAACACGGGGAAGTAACAAAATTCCTTACTGAACCAAATTAGCTCATGTAACTTTATTTGAGAGCAGGTTTGCTGATGGAGTTTTCCGGATTAGTAAACATACAGAAACATTTAACTTATTAACATCCATCTTGTCCTCATTGTAATGAACACACACACACAAATAATAGTAGCACTAGCATGTAGCATCTCAGTAACAGTTCAAGTCGGACAATAATGCCTAGAGTCAGAGTGCTGCTGGAACAGGTATGGTTTAGTAGTTTAATTACAGTTATTATACCGTATTTGTCATCTGCTTGTATCCAATATTTATTAATAGCCTACAAGTCTGCTGTTTCGGACCAGGTCCGAATGATGATCAAACATATACTGAGGAGTTTAATAAAGTTTATTGTACATCACACAAAAGATGAAGTGTCAGTTTTACTTCAGAAAATCACCGTAAGAGCTGAGTAAACACAGTAAGTTATAAAAAGTTCGCAAGTTGAGGGAGAATTCCTGCAAAACTGTTCTACTGACGTCATTAAATAAGGAAGTAGAGGGATGTAGTCCAAACTGGCCGTTCGATGCTACTTCTGTTAAATAAAATATCTCGCTTGGCATTGAACTTTGAGCTTTAAAATTTTACAGATAGGATTTATACTCTAACAACAAAATTACACACTAACTAAAGTATGAAACATAGGATCACGATGAACGGCACCTTCAACACCATCATAGAGACAAAAGGCCCAGCTGTACCAGAGAAGTGACCAAAGGTTATAGTCAGAGTGTGCACTTTCTCAGTTAAAACTAATGTTAAACCTTTATGAAACATAATCAATTTGTATTCCTTCAGTATTAAGACAACTCCTCCAATGTAGTTTATTTCTTGTACTACACTCTTTCCTCATTACTCTCTCAGTTTACACAAAAACTTTTCCGTTTGAGCAGGACATGAGTTGAGGGAAATGTTATGCCTAACGATTGTGATGCTTCCCAAACAAACATTAGGCATGATTCATTTTAATCATGGAAATTCTAATTTCCAGTCTCAGTACATATACTTCATGGAAAAAATGAGTATGATTTTCAAGCACACTGTCTTTTTCAAAGGCACATTTTCAGGACTTAAGTTCTGCAGTATATTCTAAAAGTTCCATCACACCCTGTTTCACTACATTTCCATCCCTGAATATACTGTATGCATTATGAGGCATTAGTCATTGCGGCATTGTAGTCATGGTTACTAAGTTCAGAATTTTAAAACAGCTGCTGTCTGTACAGGACACCCAGTGAGATTTCAATCGAGTTTATTGTTCAGATAGATTGGTGAGTCAATGAAGCAACAAGGGAGGGTTAAACTGTGGCTGCTGCTGGCAGCTGGATCGGGGGATTTGACATAGTAACCACTTGGACCATTCTTGGGGCCAAGGACTTTAACACAGAGGTTTTTATTCCAGATTTTTAGTCTGTTAAATAGTGGGTATAAAAGTGATTCTTGTTCATGTAGCAAAACCCTATTCCAAGATGTAAAAAGCAACGTTTGTACGTTATCTTTGATGGAGAAAAACAAAACAAGAACTTGTTTATCACAATACCAGTTTTTATTTATATAGCATAAGTGGTGTAGTTGATTTATTGTATAACATAATATGCAACATATATTTGCTGAAATGGCCACAGCTTTAGCTATAGCCAGAGCAAATCTGGACACAGCATGTGACCACAGCTTTTGCTCTCATCATGACTTGAAATCCTGACTCAGTATATGCATATTTTTTGTTTATGTTGGATGTGCAGATTTGTTTAGTGCCAGCGTTTTTGTCTTTAGGCTTCAACAGGAAGAATCTTAAAAAGTCAAATTTAAAACAGATTTACCCCTCAAACTGTCCAGAGAGAGAAAAGGGAAAAGATTATGGTGAAAGGAGGATTTTAGAAATGTGTTTTGCACATGGTGTGCACAGCTGCCAGCCATCTCTGAAAATCCATTTCATCTGATTTAGTCTTCTCACAGAAATTAAAGAGAGAGAGAGAGTTTGGAAACCAGCACAATCAGTTGATCAGCTGCGATCTACATGAACATTCTGTCTTGTAGACCCTTTGCTTACAATTCTAGGGTCTCCCTATGAGGACAGCTGGTGCCTTTTTGAACCTCAGTCTCAGTTACAAAGTCATCTAGGTGTCTTGGTTCAGCAAAAGTGCTACTAAATATAAAGGAATGTATGGATATATAATATCTGAAAGTCTATCTCCTTTATGATGATTTTGCTTTTATTTTATGTGCATCAGAGTATTGCGGTTCCTTTTAGACCAAACTTCCTTACTCAGTTTAGTTTGTGTTGCTCAGTGCAGCCTGTGTCCAGCTGGAAATAATCTGCTGTCTGTGAATTATCTTTATTGATGGTCTGTGCCCATCTGGCCTTGTATAAAACTGTAGTAAACCGCAGCTCATGTTGAAGAGAAAAGGATTTAGACTCTCAAAGTCTTGTTAATGAAACTTTCTGAACTTGTAGCTTGATATTTTTGCTTTGAAACAGATTTGCTGTTTTAACATTAGAATATTTGGCATTCAAAAGAGTTTGTTGATTTCAGAGTACACTGACACCTTTGTTCAATTCTTTGGTTAAGTAGTTCTTATAGCTGGATGAACATTGGTGAATTGTATAGTGCAAGCCAACACTGCTTGGTAAACAACTTATTTGCAAAATTGGCAATGATTGTATTTACTTTTTTATCAGAATGTCATTTAGAATGAAAAAAAAAAAAAAAAACTTTGTTCCTTATCAGTGTAGCAGCAGATCAGGCAGAAAACTGCGACAATTAATAGTTTTTGTTTTTTTAATAGAGCTATTTTGTAATCATATAACATTTACCTATAATAATAAATGTAATATTGTCATTGCAATTGTGCATGCATCTTTAGTACTTTCTCAAAAACAGAATATCAACGCATGCATATTGCCGATTAAAGATTTAGCTTGAATGTATTTTTTATGATATAAAGGAGCAGAGAATAACTGACAGATTAGCAAGTAAAAGGAAATAATTTTTGGCTCTGACTCAGACCATTCCCCATTCTGCAGTCTTCTCTCTGCTGTATTTTTTGTTCTTTTAATTAAAGGCCCCTAAAATAAACTACACATCAATCATAATTTTATAGTTTTACTTCTTGCAGGTTGGTTTGCGGACATGTCTTTCAGCACAGTCCATGACTAAGCAGAGGAAACTCTGATCAGGCAATTTCACAGAACTCCACAACATCCATCCAGTTACCCATGGAAAGTCTTGGACAGCGCATCACTTTTCCATGAAAAGGTAAATGGAGGTTTAAACCCACCATTAAAATTTTTATAACTATACACAACATTCAGATAGTCCAGTGTGTCAAAACTGTGATAAAACTGAAACCATTGTTTGTTACATCACTGTGGCGAGCAGGATGAGGACGAGGGCCATGGGAGAACAGCGCGAGGCCGGTTGCGTGATTGCCACCTTCCCAATAAGGAACAGTCGCCAAATACGGCCTTGGGTCTGTTTCTCATTTATGACTCTCTCACTCTCTTTTTTTCTCCTCTTTGTGCTTTTTCCTTCTCTCTGCAGAGGAAAGTAGGAGGCGTGGAAACATTGTGTGGCTCTACTCCAGGATTCTCTGAGTTGTGTGTTCTGTCCCAGGCTGGAGTGAGTTGCACTGCTCCTCTGGAGAGCAAACAGTCAGCTCAACGGACGAGAGTCTCACAACAAAGCTCAATCACACAAGCTGATCAGCATCTCTATCTGACCCATCCAGAACCCTTCACAGAAGGAAGATATCAGATAGAAGATAATGACCTAAGAGTTGCCTTTTTGCAGATATTTGAAATTCCATAGAAAGACTGTGGAATACAGCGCTCTGAATTCTGTATTCCAGGGGTAAGTGGCTCAATTGGGCAAATACATCTTTGTAAAAGGAGCATTTTATTGCATGTGTGAGACAGTGGAAGATGGTGTGATCTTTAGTGTGTTTTGAGGCATGCTTACTAAAAAAAAAGAGCTAAAATCCATTTTACTAAAATCTGCTGTTGCATACGCCTTTTTTACACTATAAAGCTTGGGTTTTTTGTATGGCTATTCCAAAGCCCACAATGTGAGGGCAGCTTTACTTCTTAATTATAGTTTTAATGTTAAGAATTGACTGGGTACAGCAAATTCCAAGCTTTGGGAGAAACAGGGAATTTTTCTTACACCACAGGAAGAGGCATTGCAGAAGAGGCAGAGCAAAGTGCTCAGATAATAGATTACATTAGGAGAGGTTCTATGCTAAGGGTGTGTTCAGAGTGAGAACTTCAGCAGGAACGTTTATGAGACTGTTGGAGTATGTAATCATGTGTTTTTGATATGGTTGCACATTGATTCTGGTGTGTAAAATCCACATTTTACTAGATATTTTGCAGAATTATCACCAGTTTGGTTGAGTTGTTATGCTGCTTTTTGTTTATGAAGATCTAACACACCCGGATGAGGATAATACTGATTATGATCTTGTTTGAACAGAAGCAAGAAGCAGAACAAGTCAGGAAGCTCTGTTGCACGTTTCTACCACAGTAGACACTATTCAGATTTTAATTTTTTTTTTGCTTTCTGCCCAGCACTGTAAAGACGGGGTGATGTGAAACACTTTTTCCACTGTCCCTGCCAGATGGACAAAGAATGCTGGGAGAATTAGAGCTCACACATTAAAATTAAGTGAAGCAGAACCAGATGTGGACCCTTGAAAACACCATAGAAATTCGATTCATT
Source organism: Cyprinella venusta (assembly GCA_038021265.1). NCBI lineage: Eukaryota > Metazoa > Chordata > Actinopteri > Cypriniformes > Leuciscidae > Cyprinella > Cyprinella venusta. The sequence goes on from CM075867.1 coordinate 23,368,634, forward strand.
ACAGTTATTTCCCATTGAAATACATACAGGAATGCAGACATAGTTGTCACACATGCAACACCGTATAGGGTATTAATAATCACCATTTATGGGTAGAAAAGGTATAAAGGTTTACCTCTTATAGTACTGTCCCAGTGACAAGCACAAGGTAAAAAAAAAAAAAAAAAAAAAAAAAAAAAAAAAATTCCCAAAGTGTGGCTTTTCCAATGTTGGGCCAGCTTTAAAAAAGACTGACATGGAGAGGTTGTTATCACCACTAGAGGCCAATGTTGAGACACCTTGCAGTACCCATTTGGTGCTTTGGTTTTCAGACTGAGCTTAAAGGGGGCAGGGATTGAATTTGGTTCAAACATAAGTTTTTTTTTGTTGTTGTTGTTGTTTTTTTTTTTTTAATCTCATTACTGTTCCTTGGGCATTGAAACTTTTTTTAAACTTTAATGAATGAGGCAGCAAAATCATGCTGGAAAATCCTCAGAGATTTCCATGATTTGAAAGTTTAATATGTGCAGATGCTTTTATGGTTGTTTTGCCTCTGATTCATAGAGTTTGTAATTAATTAAACTGATTTGTTCTTTCTGTCTTTGTACAGTGAGAACAATCACATGCCAAGAAATGCCAAGTTTTTCATATGGCTTTACTTGTAGTTATTGCTTCTCAGACACACCGCTATATAGCACATGCAGTTCACATTATGTTATAAAGTGTAAGTTTCCATGTAACACCATTGTGTGCTGAAGAATATTTTCAATTATTCTGCATTCAAATTAACTAAATACCAACCGAAATAACTCACAAAGTAGTCTTGTTTTTGGCTTATTTATTTTAGGTTTTAGCTGTGATATGTGATCAATACATTTTGATCTGTTGTTCTGTTAGCGTAGATTTGGTTGAAATTGTGTTGCAGTTAATGCTATTTATTTATGTTCCTGGTCTTTTGTGCACAATGCATGTAATCAATTTACATGACTCACATGACGCTCTGAAATTTGAAATTGGTAGGAAGATGGAGAAGCAGTTGCCTATGGTTGCCTAACATAAAGGTCTGGACTGTCTAGCGTTATATTTTGTCAACAAACTCAAATTGAAACTGTGATATGGCTTTGTGCCTTTGCAAAAGAGCAAAAGACTTTAATTAAGTAACATATGCATAGGCATTCTGTTCACGATCAGCATGGTGATCAGGTGTTTTCTCCAAAATGAAAGCTCAAGGATTTATTTTTGGCAATTGAAGAAATTAGGACAAAAGTATTGTACATAATTTTCCCAGTCTGTGTAATTTAATGCTAAATACTTTTAAGCTACATTTATAGGCTAGTTCTGAATTGATTTTACGTCCTTGAACGCAAAAGTTTTGCGAGGGAAGGCAAAAGATTTGGAAAAAATTTCTCCCATCCTAATTTTTTTTCCCCACCACCACATCCCTTTAGGGGCTTCGTAGTACAGTAACATGGCAGCCAACCACCAAAACTAATTAATTTGTACTGTGACTCAAGGATTCCAAGTTCAGCAACTCTGAGAGTGATGTGATGGAAAGCATGTAATTTTCCTAGTCCAATCTAAAAGTTTTTACAACAGTATTTTTAAGTTTGATTCTGAGCTGAACAAGGAGGGGACATTCTGTGTGCTGTCATCTGTCTGTCTACTTTATTGCATTTTTGTTTGTGTCCAGTACTCTGATGCTTTTTCTTTTTCTTAATGTGTGGACCTCTTAGTGCTTTGTGGTTTTTACTGGTAAGTGAGGGCAGTTGATGTGGGAAGAAATGTTTTTCCTCCCGAAGTCCTGAAATCTGACAGCTGTGTGGATTTGGCTCATGGTGTGGAAAGAGGTCACATAAATCTCACTGTGCTGCCAAAACTTTTAAGTTCCTCCTAAAATAAACGTAAACAGTCCTGAGGTATTTCAGAGAATGTTGATTTCATATTTTATAAGAAAATATGAGAAAACAAACAACCCAATAAGTGACAATTTTTAGAATATTGATCCTTACACCTATAATTTGATAGCTAAACATTATCAAACTGTCCAAAGTTATGACAGAACTGTGGATGAACAACAGTCTTATGTGTTTGTGCCATTGCAAGTGAGTAGCCTACAAATTCTGGCATTCAGTGATGATGTGTGAGAGTAACAAAGCTTCAGATCTGTATACGGTATACAATATGTTTTACTTTTGTACATTTTGTTTTTCAGCTGTCTATTCCAATGCTTTTGTGGACAATGGGGAAGAACTGGTTGTTACTGTATGCCCTTTTGGGTATAATGGCTTTTGGTCTATTCCCAAAACTTGAAGCTCAGGATGGTAAGTTAAATCCAGCATTTTTTTGTTTGTTTGTTTTTTTTAGATTAAACTTCCAGTTATGGGTGAAGACATGTTAATTTTACTGTGCTGCAGACAATACACAAGTAAAAATCCTAAATGTTTCCTTTGATTGGAAAGAGAGCTTAAAACTAGGTGTTTTTCTTTGCAAATATTTTGTTAAGTATTCAGTTTTTATTAAACCCCTGATCACTTGAGTTAAAATTTTGAAATCTAAAGACAGTGAAGAGAAATATCTACAGTTTCAGTAAAGGGAGTTGAGCTCGTATTTAAATAACTGATTTAAATACTGTAAAGATATTCAGAGTGGTGTGCTGTAGTTTGTTTAGAGCTCCCAAAGATCAAGAAGAATTCAACAGAACACTGCATTTCAAGTTTATACCACTAATCCTGAAGGGTCTCAAGAGCTACTGTCAGCATCGGGAATGACCACAGCCAGTTAATATTGACAACGGGTAATTCATGCAAAATGTTCCCAGAAATAACCCAATTAACCATTCCCCCACACTGATAACATGACTAGTTTTGTCACAGTCGCATTTTCCGCATGCTGTGACTCCTCTGTTTTTTAGCACTTTTGTGCAAAGAGGTGTGAGATAATGGATTTTAGGTGTAACCGATTTTCAAAACCACCGACATCCATCTGACTGTCTTTCTGTCTCTCTTCATCCGTTCACTAATTTATCCATCATTTCTGTACTAAATTCTTGAAAAAATTAGATTCACTTCAAATCTGATGCCTACATTTTTTTAAAGTATGGCAAGGTGTCACTGATTTATGTCTTTGAGACTTTAGAGATCATCAGCAGCTGATGATGGCTAACCACCCAGCACAGCTTATGTCTTGAGAGCTTCATGTCTGATTCTTTTGTGTGTGTTAACTGTCTTCACTGTGTAACCATGTAAAAAATACAAAATGTCACCACAATTGATACAGTGATGAACCCACATGTTTTCATCTTTGAAATTTTTACTATGCATTTTTCATTTAATTCAAACATTAAAGACTAAATTTTAGATTTTAGAAGTAGTTAAATTAGTATTAGAAGTTTTGTCCCTTACTCAATATGCACTTTTTCTTTTTAGCCATCAATATTTTTTCTTGAATCCCAGGCCTATATTGATGACTTGTCTTACTGATGTTCCTCACCCTAATATCTGCTGCAACCAGTTATCAAGCAGTAGCCTAAATAATGGCTCATGTCTGTGACATAACTGAAGATTATTGGCTATTTAAAAATAGTATATGAGCTTCAATACAATATATCCTGAATATCCTGGGAAAAAAAAAAAAAACTTGGACTTTCAAAAGGAATTATGTTATCAGAAGAAATAAAACTGCTCATTGAGTGATTTCATTTAGTCTTTATTAATCAAATATGATAAAAAAAATGCCAGTATGGTTTAAATAAGTAACAGTAAAAGTGAAAACAGTTTAAAGAAGTCCAAAGATGAGACAGAAGGGTCATGACTGGTGCTGTCATCACTGAATACTGTAACATGAGTCTGCATGGTCTGGCTGAACACAAGAAGATGGAAAGATTCTCCAGGCAGCCTGGAGAATCTTTCTCCATTGCCCAGGCATTCTTTAGAGGTGCCCAAATACAGAAACTTTGTAATATACACACAATTATTCTAAATACACTGTAAATTAAATCCCCACAACAAAACTGTAAATTAAAACCCCAACATAATTCTACACAATTTCAGAGTATGAAAATTAGAAAGTTGCAGAGCATCTTCCTTGGTTCAGCAGACATGCAGTATAATGTGTTTGTGTTGTGTTTTTATGATGGATTGTAATTATCCATGATTATGTTTTATGCTTGCACCCTTCCCCTGTCTCCCTCTTTCCGTTTTTTTTTTAACCCACACATTTTGCATTATATTTTGTTTGTTTCTCTGTCTTCTCTGTACTTCTCCTTCAAAGCCCCCGGGTCTGCCGACCTTATACTCTTAATTGACGGATCAGAGAGCGTTGGAGCTGCCAACTTCCCCTTCCTCAGTGATTTGGCTGTCCAAGTGATTGAGGGGCTTGCCGTGGGCAGGGACGCAATCCGTGTAGCCCTCGTGCTTTATGGTGCCGATCCTGAGATTCAATTCTATCTCAATAGCTATGACAACAAAGAGAGTGTCCTCAGTGCTATCCGGGGGCTTAAGTACCCTGGTGGGATTGAGTCAAATCTGGGGGCCGCCTTGGAGGAGGTGGTAGACAGTCTATTGGGCCAAGATGCAGGAGGCAGGGCAGCGGAAGGGGTCCCCCAGGCACTGGTGGTAGTCAGTGCTGGGGAGTCCACTGATGATGTCAGTCAGGGCGAGAGGGCCCTAAAGCAGGCCAATGTGTACACCTTTGGTATTGCTGCGGGTGATTCTGCAACTACCCAACTGGAAGCTATTGCTACAGACAAAAGCTTCGTTCTGTCTGCTCCTGATGTCAGAACAGTGGCAAGCATGGTTGACCAGATACTGCCATACGTTAATGGGGTCACTGAGCGCTCCATTGTGATTCAAACAGATTTCACAGAAGGTATGTAATTACCGTATGAGAGGGATTCCATAGAGAAACTGAGGAAAAAGGAAATAATAACAGCACATTATCATGGGTGTGGTCAACTAAACAATATATATATATATATATATATATATATATATATATATATATATTAATAAAAATAATATATTTAGGTGAAAGTGTAAAAATGTCTTTCTTTCTTTCACTTTTTTATGCATGCTGAAATGAGGCATTCAAACATTTTTTTTAGTTCATTGTTTTATTCAGATTTTGTGTTTTCTATAAGATAAAATATTTAGACTAAACCAAGAGTAGCACATGATGCATTGCAACCCATTAACACTCCATGTATATGTAAATTCAGGATATTAATAAATTTAGGTCATAGCATTTGTATATCTATAGATTGAAATAAATGATCACTTTATGTTAATTGATTTCCATTATTTTTACCACTTATATGATTTATGTTAGCTTTATGGCAAGTAAAATATCATTCATTTTAAATAAATGATGACAGCTAACTTCATAGGTTACCTAATTTTGGATCGAATTTGCAGAAGGACTAAGTAGAATTCTTTTTTTTTTCCTTTAGCTTTGGCTGTTGGGAAAAGAGATATAATTTTCCTCATTGACAGTAGCATGGGTGCCACCTCAATCAATGCAGTGCGAGAATTCATCAAAAGGTTTATTGACACCATGCCAATTGGACCTGATCAGGTGCAGGTCGGAGTGACCATGTTTTCCACCACTGCAAGGTCAGAAATCAACCTCAACTCATATAGTTCAAAAGAATCGCTAAGCTCTGCTCTCGCAAGAATAAAACCCAAACCTTCTGTTGAAGTCAACATCGGGGCTGCCCTGGATTTTGTGAGAACTAGCATGCTCAGACCTGAGAGTGGGAGCCGCATTCAGGATCAAGTGACACAGCTTGTGCTTCTCCTGACCAGTAAAAAATCTAAAGACAGTGTCCAACAGCCAGTTGAAGCACTTCAGCAAATGGGTGTTCTGACTTTGGCCGCAGGCTCCAAAGCAGCCGATGAGGCTGAGCTCAGGCAAATAGCTTTTGGTGATACTGGGGTTTTCATCCTGAAGGACTTCAGGGGGTTGCTGCGCAACCCCAGAGAAATTATATACCATCTCTCTACATTGACTGGTGCTGTTGTTGTGACAGAGGGTCCAACTGAAACGGGTAATATTCTACAAACATGCTCCTTTTGTTTAAATAAAAAATGCAGATTGTGTTATTAATTTAAATAATATGATTAATATAGATGAAACTGTAAAAAAAACATAGGCCTATGTATTTTTATGCACTTTTGCCCATTGATACTGTCTTATACAAATTTAGATTCTTGAACTTCATTTTAAAGGTACTTAGACATCTAAAATTGTGGTCATATAAAATCTTCTAGGCCAATTTGAGGATGTTACTACAGTCCACACCCAAAAAGTTGTCCGAGACATTGTCTTCTTGGTGGATGGATCTACCTACGTTGGATATAACTTGCAACCTGTGCAGGACTTCATCACTGGTGTGGTAAACAGACTAGACGTTCGACCTGAGCGAGTGCGCATTGGACTAATGCAGTTTGCTGAGGGGCAGAAAAATGAATTTTATCTGAACACTTACAACACCAAACAGGATGTTCTCTCTGCCATTGCTCAGCTGCGTTTGATGGGAGGACGTGCATTAAACACTGGTGCAGCCCTACAGTATGCCCTAGCCAATCACTTCCAGCCCTCAGCTGGGTCTCGTAGGAGACAGGGGATCCAGCAGGTACTGGTACTAATAACAGGAGGACCATCTCAAGATGAAGTCAAGAGGATTGCTGACCGTGTAGCTATAGAGGGTGTTTTGACTTTTGCTGTTGGAGCTGGCCAAGTGGAAGAGAGTTTCCTTAAAACTGTTGCCTTTGTTGAAGATTTGGCATACTACAGAAGAAACTTTGCGGATTTGTCAAGTGTTGTTGATGAGATTATGACACCATTGATCACTGTTGTTGGAGAGACTGATACAACAATAACAGGTGAGCTAAATCATGCTGACATGTTTGTTTAATATTGTTTTAGTTAATAAATTAAGTTTTATATAATGAATAATATAAACAATTACTTTATTATAATAATATAAAGAACACTGTCATACACTGTCAACTTATACAAATCTTTGCTCTTCTCTATTTTTAACACTTAAATTGTTTCGCTTTTGTTTTCAGAAATGTACAGTGTAACCTCTTGTAGATATTTAAGTGTTTTATTGTATTCCATTAATATATTTTTTTTATTATTTTTCACAGTAACACCAGGCCCCTCTGGTGGAGAAAGGGATGTTGCATTCTTGATTGATGGCTCTGATGATGTCCGAGGTGACTTTCCCTATATCCGTAACTTCATTTCCAAAGTAATTGAGCCTTTGGATATAGGCTTTAATAAAGTGCGAGTTTCTGTGGTCCAGCATAGCGAGAGCCCAAGTCCTAGCTTCTACCTGAACACTTACCAAACCAAAGATGAGGTGCTGAGAGCTGTAAATGGACTCAGTCTGACAGGTGGCAGAAGTTTGAATACTGGTGCTGCCTTGACTTTCATGAAAAACACCATCTTGTCACCAGCATTTGGTAGTCGAGCTGCTGAAAATGTTCCTCAATTTTTGATCGTTTTGACGGGGGGAAGATCAAGAGATAGTGTCAGAGAACCCGCGGTAGCCCTAAAGACTGATGGAGTTGTACCTTTTGGTGTTGGAGTGAAAAATGCAGATCCTAAACAGATTGAGGCCATCTCTCACAATCCATCATTTGCTTTCAATGTGAAGGAATTCAGCCAGCTCAACACAGTTCAGGAAAGGCTCAAGAACTATGTGAACCTTCCAGATCAAGAACTGAAGGTCTTTCTAGAGAAAGGTAAGAACATTTGAGCTTTTTATTTACATTTTATTTAGCTGTGGTCTTCTATATGCTGGTTGGTTGGTTGGTTGGTTGGTTGGATTTGGTGCAGTGTATGATTTTGTTCACAGAGTTGTTGAGAAACTTAATGTGGAGGAGAGAAAATACAGAGTATCTGTGGTTCAGTACAGTGACAATCCAGTGGCTGACTTCTATCTTAAAACCTACTCAACAAAGACGGTTCTAAATGCCATTAAGGTCCTGAAACACAAAGGTGGACAAGTAGCTAACACTGGTGCAGCCCTTCAATTTGTCAGGCAACAAGTTTTCACTTCTTCAGGAAGTAGATGACTTCATGGAATTTCTCAATTTCTAATATTGCTAAGTCGCTAAGACCATGCTAAGACCATGTCGTGATGAAATAATAGGACCTGCCATGGTCATGCCATGAAAAATCTTGAAATAGTGATAGTAAGATTCATTGGTGTGAAAAATGCAGATCTAAAAGAGCTGACAACTGTATCAGTCCAGTCTAAATTCACAAATTATATTGATCAATTTGATGATCTTACTTTACTAGAGCCACACATTGTTTCAACTCTTAAGAATATCCTAAAAGTATCTGAAGAAATTCATTAAACAAGTTCTAGACTCAGCTGGTAAGAGCTTTCACTTTAAGCAATACATAACCAATTATTTGTGTTTAAGTTTTGGCATTGAGTCTGCTACAAACCTTAAATGTAAATGTTGTATAAATTGCTATATATATGATTTTTTAGGATGTGGAAATGAAGATTATTTCTTACTTAAATCTTTCTTCTTAGGTATGTTCTCATGTCTTCCATGTCCTTATTTGACATCTTCTGCACATAAAGATGTTCATTCCATGGAAGTATTTTGAACTGTACTTGCAAGTGCTTTTTCTTATTGAACGCTGTTCACATCCTGACCCACAAAATGATTTTTGAGGGGTCGATGTCACTGAAATTCTTTGATTTACTTGCATATTTTTTACTTTTGTACACTTTTAAAGCTTTTGCTATTCAATTTAAACATTGAATGATTCAGATGTATTCCAATATCCTTTTCTTTTCTTTTCTTGGTAACTTGCCTGATACAGGAATTAACAAACGGGATATAGTTTTTCTCCTTGATGGCTCAGATGTCTCCAGAAATGGATTTCTTGCCATCCGTGAGTTTATTAGGAGAATGGTAGAGGATCTTGCCATTGACCAGGACATTGTTCGAGTTGCTGTAATACAGTACAGTGAAGATACTTCGACCCATTTCCTACTTAATAGTTACAATAGTAAGAAAGCTGTAATTTATGCTATTAATGGCCTCACAGCAAAAGGTGGAAGAAACCTAAATACTGGGGCAGCGTTACAGTATGTCAGGGACCATGTTTTCATTACTGCTTCTGGAAGTAGACATCAGCTAGGGGTCCCTCAGCTGCTGATTTTTATGACTGGTGGAGGGTCCAGTGACGATGTGGCAGGTCCTGCTGAAGATCTCAAAAACTTTGGAGTTCTGAGCATTGCCATTGGAATAAAAAATGTTGTAGAGGCAGAGCTCCAAAGCATAGCATTTTCACCTAGATTTATTTTTAATCTTCCAGTTTTTGGTGAACTTTTACATATACAGCCTGATATCCTCTCTTTTATCAAATCCAAAATGGAAATAGGACCCCCTACTATCATTGGTAAGAATAACTACACTCGCCATTTTCTTAAAATTCAAGCTTTTTCTTATGACTTTCTTATGAAAGTAGATGAAAATCTACTTTCTTCACTACACTATTCGCTTTAACCCTGAGGCCATTTTTTTGATTGATTCAGCTTAACATATGTTAAAGACTGGCAATTAATGGCCTTTGCCACTAAATATTTACTATTTTCCAGTTCATCTCATGCTTTGTCCATCAGAGAACTTTCATGATTTTCCACTGGTTCTCTCAACCATGGAAGAGTCTTACTTCTTGCGGAGATTCCTCTTCAGATTAAGCTCTTGTTTGAGCCAATGATTTCTTAATCATTGTTGGTGTTTGATCAATAGCAACTCCTTGTTCTTCCCTTTTTCTGTTGCTTGATTGATCTTATTAATGTGAGCGTGAAAATACACTAGTAAATTCTCTCATTATGGATTTTTTTTTGTTTCAGATGTTATCAGAATATTCTTAAGATAGAACAGAAATATAGCAAAGTGTATTTGGAATGTACATTTGATTGAAATCGTTGTTCACCTTTGTCAATACCAGGGGAAATATTACTGTGATAATGTTTTGTCTTAAACTTTTTATAAGAGTTAAGGCCATTTTACTAAAGCCATTTAATTTTCATCCCAGTTGAATTGGATGCAGCTCAAAGAGACATTGTCTTTATTCTGGATGGGTCTGATGACACCAGGGATGAGTTTAAACAGATGTGTCAGTTTGTTCAAAGAGTCGTGGACAAACTCAATATCGGGCTCAGTGGAGATAGAGTGTCTTTAGTCCAATACAGCAGAGAGCCACGTGTCCATTTTTACCTGAACACACATGCCACAAAGCAAGAAGTTCACAATTCAGTTGAGACACTGCAACACCAGGGAGGAAATCCCCTCAATACAGGAAGAGCCCTTGATTATGCAAAAAAGAACATGTTCACTGCTTCTTCTGGGAGCAGACTCCTGGACGGGGTTCCTCAGATTCTTGTGCTTGTGACTGGAGGAAGGTCTCAGGATGATGTTAGAGCTCCAGCTGCAGCTCTGAAACTGGACCAAATTGTACCATTTAGTATTGGCAATCAAAATGCAGATGTTATTCAACTCCAGGCAATCTCGTATACTCCTGGTCATACCCTTACTGTTCCTCAGTTTGATGACCTTCAAACCATTGAGCAGAAACTTTTATCATATATAAAAATAGTTCCTCGTCAGCCTAGGAGGATTCCACCAACTGCAACAGGTAAGGATCAAATGTCTGTTTTTTTTTTCTTTCATGTGGTTGATTTAAAGGTGTTATGGACTAGTGACATAACTATATGTATATTTATGCTCCATAGTAACAGGTGCTGGAAAAAGAGATGTTGTTTTTTTAATCGATGCCTCTGATGGTACAAAGGAAGATTTCTTAGGAATAAAAAACTTTGTTCAGACCCTGGTTCAGAAACTGGATGTGGCACCAAATAAAGATCGTGTTTCAGTGGTCCAGTACAGTGATGATGCAGCTTTTGATTTTCTTTTGAATACACATTCATCATCAGACGATGTTATAAATCATGTGAAACGTCTAATTCATAAAGGAGGAAGGCTGCGTCTCACTGGGACAGCCTTACAGTATGTAAAGGACAACGTGTTTACTGCTGCTGCAGGAAGTAGATATTTGGAGGGTGTGACACAGTTTCTAATTCTGTTGAGTTCTGGAAGGTCTAATGATGACATACGTGGTCCAGTCAAAGCTTTGAAAGATATCGGTGTCATTTCATTAAGTATTGGCACCACAAATGCGGATACACTTGAGTTACAAATAATATCCCATCAACCAAACTACTTTTTCATTTCTGAATTTGAGAACATTCTTGATGTTCAAGATAATATATTCGCATTAATAAAAGAGGTATCTTACCAACGGCTACCAACAATGGCTCCTCAGGTCTCCGGTAAGAGATTTATTTTAATTTCTTAATGTATCTGTGTATGTGTGTACCCCAGCCACTGACAGCAGTGTTTTATGTATTATAGCACATGATAGCATGAAGAATGCCCACACACATTCTTACATAATGTAGTCCTCTATTATAGTAAATATTTTTGTCTCATTTCTTTATTACAGAATCTGCTAAAAGGGATGTTGCATTTCTTATTGATGGCTCTGATGATTCTAAAATTGGTTTTGAGGCTATTCGCAATTTTATCCAGAGGATAGTTGAGAGTCTAAATGTGGAGGAAGATCTTGATAGGGTGGCGGTTGTTCAGTACAGTCGGGATCCCACAGCTAATTTTTATCTCAGCTCATACTCAACCAAAAAAGAGGTACTAAATTCCATACGTTCTATGAGGCACAAAACTGGAAGGCCATTGAACACTGGAGCTGCTCTAATGTTTATTAAAGAAAATATATTTACACAATCCTCTGGAAGCAGACGTCATGAAGGTGTACCTCAGATTCTGTACTTATTTAGCGGTGGTAGATCTGGTGATGATGTCAGAATCATTTCACAGAATTTAAGAGAAAACAACATACAAGTATTTACAATTGGCACAAGAAATGCAGATACACTTGAGTTACAGACAATGTCTTCAACTCCAGCCTATGCTTTCTCTGTTCCTGACTTTACCTCCATCAACAGCATTGTCCAAAGAGTTACCTCTGTTTTGACAAGTGGTGATGAAATTCCTGTGCGATTTCCAACTCCCCAGGGTAAGAATTACAATAACTGATATCTTTTCTTGAACATGTTGTTATGTTAAATAAAGAGGAGACATACAGATGCAGACTGATGTACTGTATGTACTGGCTTCTATATAATTGTTGTTAAAATACTGTTGTCGTTCCTTGATGAAAATACTCTTCCCTTTATTTATTTTAGGCCAGGCTTTGAATGCAAGAAGAAATATTGTGTTTCTTATTGACGGATCGGATAATGCTAGTGATAGATTCACAACTATACGAGAATTTGTGGCAAGTTTGGCAGAAACATTTGATGTTGGTCAAGAAAAAGATCAAATTGCTGTTGTGCAGTTCAGTAATACTGCAGCAACAAGCTTTAATCTCAGTACATACTCATCCTCTTCTGAGGTGGCAGATGCTGTACGCAACCTCAAACCGATAGGGGGAAGGCCACAATATATTGGCCAGGCTCTACAATTTGTTAGAGACAATATTTTTAGCCCTAGAGTTGGAAGTCAGCAAATGGACAGTGTTAGTCAAAATATTGTGCTTGTGGCTGGTGGCAGATCAAGAGATTCTCCTCGTGGACCAGCTAATGCACTAAAGAGTATGGGAGTAGCCATTTTTGCCATTGGGTCAAGGCTGACAGATCCCATTGAAATGGAAGCAATTTCTTCTCGGACAGATTATGCAATTGCTGTTTATGATTTTCATGAATTAAAAAATGTCCGTCAACGCCTCCTGACAAACCTTATGGGTGTAAGAAAAAAAGGAGACATTGAAGTTGATGGTAAGAATTAAATGCATGTTAAAACTTGAAAGATTTGAAGAAGTTTATTGAAGTTATAAGAATACATGTTGAGGCTTATGGTTTACAATACTTGTCCTAGGGACCCACTGCCCTGCACATGTGTTCCTTATTTAGAGAGACATACAAAAAGTGCAGAGCAGTCGGTTCCCTAAACCAGGATTGAAAACCACTGTTATGGGCTGATCATTTTAAGTTTGAAGTTTATGCTGTTCTGTTCTGTTCTGTTCTTTTTTTGTGTGTGTTGGTTGTTTGAAATCTGAACTAGATAAAGCTACAGAACATTTTATTGAAAATCTGCCATTGTATATGATTATTAATTAAAGCAAGCAAATTCTAATGAGATCTTTCTAATCCTATAATTATTGCGATTCTAGGCACAGGATTTAAAAGGGATATTGCTTTTCTTGTGGATGGTTCAGACAGTACAAGAAGAGGATTTACAGAAATACGTGATTTTCTGTATAACATTATCACAAATGTTAATGTGGGAATTGATAATGATAGAATCTCAATAATTCAATACAGCAATGTGGCTGTGGCAAATTTTTATTTCAATTCATTCTTAAGAAAGGAAGATGTATTGAATGCAGTAAAAGTGCTTAGCCATAAAGGTGGAAGGCCCTTAAACACAGGATTTGCACTTCAATTCGTAAAGGAAAAAATCTTTATAAGTGCCTCAGGGAGCAGGCACAAAGAAGGTACCCCTCAAATATTAATTCTTTTGACGAGTGGAAAGTCCAGGGACAGCATTTCTGAAGCAGCCTTTGCTCTTAAAAAAAATGGGGTAATCATATATGGAATAGGAGGAAAGTATTCAGATTCGGATGAATTACAGACAATTTCTTCGGAAAATAATGTGCTCCCAGTGGCTGACTTCAGTGAATTACCAAAAATTCAAGTACAGCTACTGGAAGCAATGAAATCTAATCCAAGTTACAACAAAAGTGAATTGATAGGTAAGTGTAATACCTCTTCCTAATGAGTAAAATTATTTGCAAACAAATTACAATACGGGTGCACTAAAATGTTTAACGGATGCACAAATGATGCATCAGAACATAAGCTCACTATTGGCCAGCATCACACTCATGAGCTGCATCGGCCAATAGAGAGTCTACGTTGTGACATAGCACTGCACTATCACACTACGTGAACTCGCTCTGAGTCCCACATAGAAGAAAACGAATAGTTGAGTAGTAGTCGTTATTTTAGTTTTGTTTCTCCACAAAACGTATTCTCGTCACTTGATAAATTTAAGGTTAAGCCACTGTAGTCACTTAGACTATTTTAAAAAGCCGGCAAGTTTAATTTACAATAGAAGCCTATGGTGGAGTGAGACAGATCTTAAATTTAATCAAAAATATCTTAATTTGAGTTCCAAATATGAACAGAATACTTACAGGGTTGGAACAACATCTGGGTGAGTAAAATACTGTCAGAATTTTCATTTTTGGTTGAATTAACCCTTTAACACAACATTATCTGTGAATAAGTTAAAAATAAATTAAATACATATTAGTGTACCTGTATTGTGAAGTGTTACCAATGATCCTTTAATATAAAATCAAATAATGGAGTAATTCAATAATTGAAATTAAACATTCTATTCAGGAACAATAATTTAATTAAAATAATACTTTTCAAATACAACATTCACATTATTATGTATTGTAAAATGAGATAAGAATTAAATCAAAGGGAATGTATTGTGCTCCCCTATTTCACTGTTCAATGTTTGTTTCATAGCTGAGAGTGATAGAAAGAGGAGAGATGTTGTCTTCCTGCTGGATGGATCAGATGGCACTAGAAATGGGTTCCCTGCAATGAAAGATTTTGTGCAAAGAATGGTGGAGAAATTAGAAGTAGCTGAGAACAGAGATCGTGTTTCTGTGGTCCAGTACAGCAGAGACCCAGAGGCTCATTTCTATCTAACCACGTACAAGACAAAGGAAGAGATTCTTGACCATGTCAGAGGTCTAAGGCACAAAGGAGGTAGGCCCCTCTACACAGGGGCAGCTCTCCAGTACGTAAAAGAAAATGTCTTTTCTACCTCCTCCGGCAGCCGACGGCTGGAGGGTGTCCCGCAGATACTGATCTTGCTTAGCGGGGGAAGGTCATTCGACAGTGTTGAGGCACCAGCATCCTCTCTGAAAGAGCTTGGCGTCTTGACCTTTGGAATTGGATCGAGGGGCTCTGATAGCAGAGAACTGCAGAGAATCTCATACGACCCCAATTATGCTCTGTCCATGTCCGACTTCAGCGAGCTTCCCAATGTTCAAGAACAGCTGCTTGCCTCTGTCAAGGCTGTTTCAATTCCCATCACTCCAACTTCACAGACTGTTACCGGTATGTGTGTTGCAGTACTTAACTATACCCTGTGTCTTGTTTTTGTTTCATGAAGTCCCTTACTTTTTATTTTAAGCCATAGCTTAGAGAGTTAATGAGGTGATGAACTGATGTGTCATTCTGAAGGTTTATGAACGTTATGCACATTACTTGGTGTCATTGATGATGTTTATCTCCCTCTTAGCTGATTACGTCACACCCAGAAAGGACATAGTGTTTCTGCTGGACGGTTCAGATGGCACTAGGAATTCTTTCCCAGCTATGCGTGATTTCGTGCAGAGAGTAGTGGAGCAACACACCATAGAGGCAAACAGAGACCGTGTTTCTGTGGTGCAGTACAGTAGAGAAGCGGAGGTCCATTTCTATCTAAATAGCTACACGACAAAGGAAGAGGTTCTTGACCGTGTCAGAGGTCTGAGACACAAAGGAGGTAGACCCCTCTACACAGGGGCATCTCTCCAGTACGTCAGAGACAATGTATTTACTGCCACCTCCGGCAGCAGACGGTTGGAGGGTGTGCCGCAGATACTGATCTTGCTTAGCGGGGGAAGGTCATTCGACAGTGTTGAGGCAGCAGCGTCCTCTCTGAAAGAGCTTGGCGTCTTGACCTTTGGAATTGGATCGAGGGGCTCTGATAGCAGAGAACTGCAGAGAATCTCATACGACCCCAATTATGCTCTCTCCGTGACCGACTTCAGTGAGCTTCCAAATGTCCAAGAGCAGCTGCTGGCCTCTGTCCAGGCTGTTGCAATGCCCATCACTCCAACTTCACCGACTCTCACTGGTATGTGCATGGCAGCACTTTGTGACAGCTAGCTTACAGTCTTTGCATAGTTGATTTCCCTAAGTGGTAATGAGCAGTGGGACCCTTATCCACAGCTTAGGTAGTCGTTGAGGTGGTTGAATTAATGTGACATTTTGAAGGTGTTTTGAAACTACTCGGTGTGTTAATGATGCTGATTTCTTCTCCTAGCTGACGACACCATACCCAGAAAGGACGTGGTGTTTTTGCTGGACGGTTCAGATGGCACTAGAAATACATTCCCAGCAATGCGTGATTTTGTGCAAAGAGTAGTGGAGCAATTCAACATAGAGGCAAACAGAGACCGTGTTGCTGTGGTGCAGTACAGTAGAGACGCTGAGGTCAATTTCTATCTGAATACCTACGCAACAAGAGGGGAGATCCTGAACACTGTCAGAGGTCTGAGGCATAGAGGAGGGAGACCCCTCAACACGGGGGCAGCTCTCCAGTACGTGAGGGACAGTGTCTTCACCGTCTCTGCGGGTAGTAGAAAGCAAGAGGGTGTCCCTCAGATTCTCATCCTCCTCAGTGGAGGAAGGTCAAGTGATAACATAGATACACCTGCCTCCGCCCTAAAAGAGAGCGGAATCTTGATTTTTGGCATCGGCACCAGAAATTCGAGCAGAGAGGTGCAGAGAATTGCCAACGACCCTACCTATGCACAGCCCGTCAATGAGTTCTCTGACCTTCCCAGTGTCCAGCAGCAGTTTGTCAGCTCCCTCAACAATGTGCTTGCACAAGTCAAGCCGATGACACCTACTGTGGCGGGTAAGACAGATTATCACACGTCTCTAGAAAACAGCACACTGCCCCCTCCTTGTAAAGCATGCCATAGACACTATACGGTTTATGTTAGCGATGCATGTTAGCAGAGGCGGGGGAAATTAGCCTAACAAGCAATGGGTTTGAACTTTCTGGTGTGGTAAGCAGTGTTGATTTTTAATGTGTTTGTTCATTCGATCGTCCGTCAGTTTTAGGTACAGTTTTTGCCAATTGATGAAAATATCCTTTCATTTACAGACCTCCATTTACCGTTTTCATTAAGTTTAGGCGGTTTTACTCTGACCAAAATGAGATGCTATTTTAGCAGACAGTAATGACGTTTGACTGTTAGATTGGCTGTAAACTAGCTGAAAGGATAGGAGCGATTTCTCCCTTTTTGTAGTGGCCGACTAGAGCACACACACGCCCACAGACAACATCAGATACCCAGGGCTCACGTGACTTTGTGTTCCATCCCATTATCCATAGCTGAGCGAAGGATGGCCAGGAGGGATGTAGTGTTCCTGCTGGATGGCTCAGATGGCACAAGGAGCTCTTTCCCTGCAATGCGTGACTTTGTTGAGAGGATGGTGGAGAGACTGAACGTGTCTGAGAAAAAAGACCATGTGTCTGTGGTCCAGTACAGCAGAGATCCAGAGGCCCATTTCTATCTTAACACATACTCGAGGAAGGAGGATGTGCTTGACACGCTCAGGGGTCTGAGGCACAAAGGAGGGAGACCCCTCAACACAGGGGCAGCTCTGCAGTACGTGAGGGACAATGTCTTCACTGCCTCCTCTGGAAGCAGACTTGTAGAAGGTGTGCCTCAGCTGCTGATTCTGCTGAGTGGTGGAAAGTCATTTGATAATGTTGACACACCAGCCTCATCCCTGAAAGAGCTGGGAGTGCTTATCTTTGCGATAGGGTCAAGGAGCTCAGACAGCAGGGAACTCCAGAAGATCTCCAATGAGCCTAGTTATGTACTCTCAGTGAGTGACTTTGCTGACCTTCCCAGTGTCCAACAGCAGCTTCTCACCAACATTAACATGGTATTTGTAGAGGGAACGTCTATCACCACCACAACAATAGGTAAGAAAAAAGCCAAACCGGCTTCCAGTAATTCCTCTCCTTTTATTATGTTCGTAGAGAAATGTGCCATATTGTTCCTCTAGTTCTAATGAGTTGCAGACAGAAATGTACGTAATTCCTTCTGAAGAGTAAAACTTTACGTGAGGTGACGCGATAGCGAACACACAAAAAGCATGATCGAGCATTAAGTTTGTAATGCGTTGTGGGTTATATATTTATTTATTTATTTTTCTCTCCTTAAAATGTCACCCACCTGACCCACGAATTTGTCTGTTTTTAGCTGAGGGCCGTAGACAGAGGAGAGATGTTGTCTTCCTGCTGGATGGATCGGATGCCACTAGGAATGGCTTCCCAGCAATGAAAGAATTTGTGCAAAGAATGGTGGAGAATTTGGAAGTAGCTGAGAACAGAGATCACATTTCTGTGGTCCAGTACAGCAGAGAACCAGAGGCACATTTCTATCTAAACACGTACAAGACAAAGGAAGAAATTCTTGACAGTGTCAGAGGTCTGCGGCACAAAGGAGGAAGACCGCTCTACACGGGGGCAGCGCTCCAGTATGTCATAGACAATGTCTTTACTGCCTCCTCCGGCAGCAGACGGTTGGAAGGTGTGCCGCAGATACTGGTTTTGCTTAGCGGGGGAAGGTCATTTGACAGTGTCGAGGCAGCAGCCTCCTCTCTGAAAGAGCTTGGCATCTTGACTTTTGGAATAGGATCGAGGGGCTCTGATAGCAGAGAATTGCAGAGAATTTCATACGACCCCAATTATGCTCTGTCCGTGTCCGACTTCAGCGAGCTTCCCAATGTTCAAGAACAGCTGCTTGCCTCTGTCAAGGCTGTTTCAATTCCCATCACTCCAACTTCACAGACTGTTACCGGTATGTGCGTTGCAGTACTTAACTATACCCTGTGTCTTGTTTTTGTTTCATGAAGTCCCTTACTTTTTTTTTTAAAGCCATAGCTTAGAGAGTTAATGAGGTGATGAACTGATGTGTCATTCTGAAGGTTTATGAACGTTATGCACATTACTTGGTGTCATTGATGATGTTTATCTCCCTCTTAGCTGATTACGTCACACCCAGAAAGGACATAGTGTTTCTGCTGGACGGTTCAGATGGCACTAGGAATTCTTTCCCAGCTATGCGTGATTTCGTGCAGAGAGTAGTGGAGCAACACACCATAGAGGCAAACAGAGACCGTGTTTCTGTGGTGCAGTACAGTAGAGAAGCGGAGGTCCATTTCTATCTAAATAGCTACACGACAAAGGAAGAGGTTCTTGACCGTGTCATAGGTCTGAGACACAAAGGAGGTAGACCCCTCTACACAGGGGCAGCTCTCCAGTACGTCAGAGACAATGTATTTACTGCCCCCTCCGGCAGCAGACGGTTGGAGGGTGTGCCGCAGATACTGATCTTGCTTAGCGGGGGAAGGTCATTCGACAGTGTTGAGGCAGCAGCGTCCTCTCTGAAAGAGCTTGGCGTCTTGACCTTTGGAATTGGATCGAGGGGCTCTGATAGCAGAGAACTGCAGAGAATCTCATACGACCCCAATTATGCTCTCTCCGTGACCGACTTCAGTGAGCTTCCAAATGTCCAAGAGCAGCTGCTGGCCTCTGTCCAGGCTGTTGCAATGCCCATCACTCCAACTTCACCGACTCTCACTGGTATGTGCATGGCAGCACTTTGTGACAGCTAGCTTACAGTCTTTGCATAGTTGATTTCCCTAAGTGGTAATGAGCAGTGGGACCCTTACCCACAGCTTAGGTAGTCGTTGAGGTGGTTGAATTAATGTGACATTTTGAAGGTGTTTTGAAACTACTCGGTGTGTTAATGATGCTGATTTCTTCTCCTAGCTGACGACACCATACCCAGAAAGGACGTGGTGTTTTTGCTGGACGGTTCAGATGGCACTAGAAATACATTCCCAGCAATGCGTGATTTTGTGCAAAGAGTAGTGGAGCAATTCAACATAGAGGCAAACAGAGACCGTGTTGCTGTGGTGCAGTACAGTAGAGACGCTGAGGTCAATTTCTATCTGAATACCTACGCAACAAGAGGGGAGATCCTGAACACTGTCAGAGGTCTGAGGCATAGAGGAGGGAGACCCCTCAACACGGGGGCAGCTCTCCAGTACGTGAGGGACAGTGTCTTCACCGTCTCTGCGGGTAGTAGAAAGCAAGAGGGTGTCCCTCAGATTCTCATCCTCCTCAGTGGAGGAAGGTCAAGCGATAACATAGATACACCTGCCTCCGCCCTAAAAGAGAGCGGAATCTTGATTTTTGGCATCGGCACCAGAAATTCGAGCAGAGAGGTGCAGAGAATTGCCAACGACCCTACCTATGCACAGCCCGTCAATGAGTTCTCTGACCTTCCCAGTGTCCAGCAGCAGTTTGTCAGCTCCCTCAACAATGTGCTTGCACAAGTCAAGCCGATGACACCTACTGTGGCGGGTAAGACAGATTATCACACGTCTCTAGAAAACAGCACACTGCCCCCTCCTTGTAAAGCATGCCATAGACACTATACGGTTTATGTTAGCGATGCATGTTAGCAGAGGCGGGGGAAATTAGCCTAACAAGCAATGGGTTTGAACTCTCTGGTGTGGTAAGCAGTGTTGATTTTTAATGTGTTTGTTCATTCGATCGTTCGTCAGTTTTAGGCACAGTTTTTGCCAATTGATGAAAATATCCTTTCATTTACAGACCTCCATTTACCGTTTTCATTAAGTTTAGGCGGTTTTACTCTGACCAAAATGAGATGCTATTTTAGCAGACAGTAATGACATTTGACTGTTAGATTGGCTGTAAACTAGCTGAAAGGATAGGAGCGATTTCTCCCTTTTTGTAGTGGCCGACTAGAGCACACACACGCCCACAGACAACATCAGATACCCAGGGCTCACGTGACTTTGTGTTCCATCCAATTATCCATAGCTGAGCGAAGGATGGCCAGGAGGGATGTAGTGTTCCTGCTGGATGGCTCAGATGGCACAAGGAGCTCTTTCCCTGCAATGCGTGACTTTGTTGAGAGGATGGTGGAGAGACTGAACGTGTCTGAGAAAAAAGACCATGTGTCTGTGGTCCAGTACAGCAGAGATCCAGAGGCCCATTTCTATCTTAACACATACTCGAGGAAGGAGGACGTGCTTGACACGCTCAGGGGTCTGAGGCACAAAGGAGGGAGACCCCTCAACACAGGGGCAGCTCTGCTGTACGTGAGGGACAATGTCTTCACTGCCTCCTCTGGAAGCAGACTTGTAGAAGGTGTGCCTCAGCTGCTGATTCTGCTGAGTGGTGGAAAGTCATTTGATAATGTTGACACACCAGCCTCATCCCTGAAAGAGCTGGGAGTGCTTATCTTTGCGATAGGGTCAAGGAGCTCAGACAGCAGGGAACTCCAGAAGATCTCCAATGAGCCTAGTTATGCACTCTCAGTGAGTGACTTTGCTGACCTTCCCAGTGTCCAACAGCAGCTTCTCACCAACATTAACATGGTCTTTGTAGAGGGAACGTCTATCACCACCACAACGATAGGTAAGAAAAAAGCCAAACCGGCTTCCAGTAATTCCTCTCCTTTTATTATGTTCGTAGAGAAATGTGCCATATTGTTCCTCTAGTTCTAATGAGTTGCAGACAGAAATGTAATTCCTTCTGAAGAGTAAAACTTTACGTGAGGTGACGCGATAGCGAACACACAAAAAGCATGATCGAGCATTAAGTTTGTAATGCGTTGTGGGTTATATATTTATTTATTTATTTTTCTCTCCTTAAAATGTCACCCACCTGACCCACGAATTTGTCTGTTTTTAGCTGAGGGCCATAGACAGAGGAGAGATGTTGTCTTCCTGCTGGATGGATCGGATGCCACTAGGAATGGCTTCCCAGCTATGAAAGAATTTGTGCAAAGAATGGTGGAGAATTTGGAAGTAGCTGAGAACAGAGATCACATTTCTGTGGTCCAGTACAGCAGAGACCCAGAGGCACATTTCTATCTAAACACGTACAAGACAAAGGAAGAAATTCTTGACAGTGTCAGAGGTCTGCGGCACAAAGGAGGAAGACCGCTCTACACGGGGGCAGCGCTCCAGTATGTCATAGACAATGTCTTTACTGCCTCCTCCGGCAGCAGACGGTTGGAAGGTGTGCCGCAGATACTGGTTTTGCTTAGCGGGGGAAGGTCATTTGACAGTGTCGAGGCAGCAGCCTCCTCTCTGAAAGAGCTTGGCATCTTGACTTTTGGAATAGGATCGAGGGGCTCTGATAGCAGAGAATTGCAGAGAATTTCATACGACCCCAATTATGCTCTGTCCGTGTCCGACTTCAGCGAGCTTCCCAATGTTCAAGAACAGCTGCTTGCCTCTGTCAAGGCTGTTTCAATTCCCATCACTCCAACTTCACAGACTGTTACCGGTATGTGCGTTGCAGTACTTAACTATACCCTGTGTCTTGTTTTTGTTTCATGAAGTCCCTTACTTTTTTTTTAAAGCCATAGCTTAGAGAGTTAATGAGGTGATGAACTGATGTGTCATTCTGAAGGTTTATGAACGTTATGCACATTACTTGGTGTCATTGATGATGTTTATCTCCCTCTTAGCTGATTACGTCACACCCAGAAAGGACATAGTGTTTCTGCTGGACGGTTCAGATGGCACTAGGAATTCTTTCCCAGCTATGCGTGATTTCGTGCAGAGAGTAGTGGAGCAACACACCATAGAGGCAAACAGAGACCGTGTTTCTGTGGTGCAGTACAGTAGAGAAGCGGAGGTCCATTTCTATCTAAATAGCTACACGACAAAGGAAGAGGTTCTTGACCGTGTCAGAGGTCTGAGACACAAAGGAGGTAGACCCCTCTACACAGGGGCAGCTCTCCAGTACGTCAGAGACAATGTATTTACTGCCCCCTCCGGCAGCAGACGGTTGGAGGGTGTGCCGCAGATACTGATCTTGCTTAGCGGGGGAAGGTCATTCGACAGTGTTGAGGCAGCAGCGTCCTCTCTGAAAGAGCTTGGCGTCTTGACCTTTGGAATTGGATCGAGGGGCTCTGATAGCAGAGAACTGCAGAGAATCTCATACGACCCCAATTATGCTCTCTCCGTGACCGACTTCAGTGAGCTTCCAAATGTCCAAGAGCAGCTGCTGGCCTCTGTCCAGGCTGTTGCAATGCCCATCACTCCAACTTCACCGACTCTCACTGGTATGTGCATGGCAGCACTTTGTGACAGCTAGCTTACAGTCTTTGCATAGTTGATTTCCCTAAGTGGTAATGAGCAGTGGGACCCTTACCCACAGCTTAGGTAGTCGTTGAGGTGGTTGAATTAATGTGACATTTTGAAGGTGTTTTGAAACTACTCGGTGTGTTAATGATGCTGATTTCTTCTCCTAGCTGACGACACCATACCCAGAAAGGACGTGGTGTTTTTGCTGGACGGTTCAGATGGCACTAGAAATACATTCCCAGCAATGCGTGATTTTGTGCAAAGAGTAGTGGAGCAATTCAACATAGAGGCAAACAGAGACCGTGTTGCTGTGGTGCAGTACAGTAGAGACGCTGAGGTCAATTTCTATCTGAATACCTACGCAACAAGAGGGGAGATCCTGAACACTGTCAGAGGTCTGAGGCATAGAGGAGGGAGACCCCTCAACACGGGGGCAGCTCTCCAGTACGTGAGGGACAGTGTCTTCACCGTCTCTGCGGGTAGTAGAAAGCAAGAGGGTGTCCCTCAGATTCTCATCCTCCTCAGTGGAGGAAGGTCAAGCGATAACATAGATACACCTGCCTCCGCCCTAAAAGAGAGCGGAATCTTGATTTTTGGCATCGGCACCAGAAATTCGAGCAGAGAGGTGCAGAGAATTGCCAACGACCCTACCTATGCACAGCCCGTCAATGAGTTCTCTGACCTTCCCAGTGTCCAGCAGCAGTTTGTCAGCTCCCTCAACAATGTGCTTGCACAAGTCAAGCCGATGACACCTACTGTGGCGGGTAAGACAGATTATCACACGTCTCTAGAAAACAGCACACTGCCCCCTCCTTGTAAAGCATGCCATAGACACTATACGGTTTATGTTAGCGATGCATGTTAGCAGAGGCGGGGGAAATTAGCCTAACAAGCAATGGGTTTGAACTCTCTGGTGTGGTAAGCAGTGTTGATTTTTAATGTGTTTGTTCATTCGATCGTTCGTCAGTTTTAGGCACAGTTTTTGCCAATTGATGAAAATATCCTTTCATTTACAGACCTCCATTTACCGTTTTCATTAAGTTTAGGCGGTTTTACTCTGACCAAAATGAGATGCTATTTTAGCAGACAGTAATGACATTTGACTGTTAGATTGGCTGTAAACTAGCTGAAAGGATAGGAGCGATTTCTCCCTTTTTGAAGTGGCCGACTAGAGCACACACACGCCCACAGACAACATCAGATACCCAGGGCTCACGTGACTTTGTGTTCCATCCAATTATCCATAGCTGAGCGAAGGATGGCCAGGAGGGATGTAGTGTTCCTGCTGGATGGCTCAGATGGCACAAGGAGCTCTTTCCCTGCAATGCGTGACTTTGTTGAGAGGATGGTGGAGAGACTGAACGTGTCTGAGAAAAAAGACCATGTGTCTGTGGTCCAGTACAGCAGAGATCCAGAGGCCCATTTCTATCTTAACACATACTCGAGGAAGGAGGACGTGCTTGACACGCTCAGGGGTCTGAGGCACAAAGGAGGGAGACCCCTCAACACAGGGGCAGCTCTGCAGTACGTGAGGGACAATGTCTTCACTGCCTCCTCTGGAAGCAGACTTGTAGAAGGTGTGCCTCAGCTGCTGATTCTGCTGAGTGGTGGAAAGTCATTTGATAATGTTGACACACCAGCCTCATCCCTGAAAGAGCTGGGAGTGCTTATCTTTGCGATAGGGTCAAGGAGCTCAGACAGCAGGGAACTCCAGAAGATCTCCAATGAGCCTAGTTATGCACTCTCAGTGAGTGACTTTGCTGACCTTCCCAGTGTCCAACAGCAGCTTCTCACCAACATTAACATGGTCTTTGTAGAGGGAACGTCTATCACCACCACAACGATAGGTAAGAAAAAAGCCAAACCGGCTTCCAGTAATTCCTCTCCTTTTATTATGTTCGTAGAGAAATGTGCCATATTGTTCCTCTAGTTCTAATGAGTTGCAGACAGAAATGTAATTCCTTCTGAAGAGTAAAACTTTACGTCAGGTGACGCAATAGCGAACACACAAAAAGCATGATCGAGCATTAAGTTTGTAATGCGTTGTGGGTTATATATTTATTTATTTATTTTTCTCTCCTTAAAATGTCACCCACCTGACCCACGAATTTGTCTGTTTTTAGCTGAGGGCCGTAGACAGAGGAGAGATGTTGTCTTCCTGCTGGATGGATCGGATGCCACTAGGAATGGCTTCCCAGCAATGAAAGAATTTGTGCAAAGAATGGTGGAGAATTTGGAAGTAGCTGAGAACAGAGATCACATTTCTGTGGTCCAGTACAGCAGAGACCCAGAGGCACATTTCTATCTAAACACGTACAAGACAAAGGAAGAAATTCTTGACAGTGTCAGAGGTCTGCGGCACAAAGGAGGCAGACCGCTCTACACGGGGGCAGCGCTCCAGTATGTCATAGACAATGTCTTTACTGCCTCCTCCGGCAGCAGACGGTTGGAAGGTGTGCCGCAGATACTGGTTTTGCTTAGCGGGGGAAGGTCATTTGACAGTGTCGAGGCAGCAGCCTCCTCTCTGAAAGAGCTTGGCATCTTGACTTTTGGAATAGGATCGAGGGGCTCTGATAGCAGAGAATTGCAGAGAATTTCATACGACCCCAATTATGCTCTGTCCGTGTCCGACTTCAGCGAGCTTCCCAATGTTCAAGAACAGCTGCTTGCCTCTGTCAAGGCTGTTTCAATTCCCATCACTCCAACTTCACAGACTGTTACCGGTATGTGCGTTGCAGTACTTAACTATACCCTGTGTCTTGTTTTTGTTTCATGAAGTCCCTTACTTTTTTTTTAAGCCATAGCTTAGAGAGATAGTGAGGTGATGAACTGATGTGTCATTCTGAAGGTTTATGAACGTTATGCACATTACTTGGTGTCATTGATGATGTTTATCTCCCTCTTAGCTGATTACGTCACACCCAGAAAGGACATAGTGTTTCTGCTGGACGGTTCAGATGGCACTAGGAATTCTTTCCCAGCTATGCGTGATTTCGTGCAGAGAGTAGTGGAGCAACACACCATAGAGGCAAACAGAGACCGTGTTTCTGTGGTGCAGTACAGTAGAGAAGCCGAGGTCCATTTCTATCTAAATAGCTACACGACAAAGGAAGAGGTTCTTGACCGTGTCAGAGGTCTGAGACACAAAGGAGGTAGACCCCTCTACACAGGGGCAGCTCTCCAGTACGTCAGAAACAATGTATTTACTGCCCCCTCCGGCAGCAGACGGTTGGAGGGTGTGCCGCAGATACTGATCTTGCTTAGCGGGGGAAGGTCATTCGACAGTGTTGAGGCAGCAGCGTCCTCTCTGAAAGAGCTTGGCGTCTTGACCTTTGGAATTGGATCGAGGGGCTCTGATAGCAGAGAACTGCAGAGAATCTCATACGACCCCAATTATGCTCTCTCCGTGACCAACTTCAGTGAGCTTCCAAATGTCCAAGAGCAGCTGCTGGCCTCTGTCCAGGCTGTTGCAATGCCCATCACTCCAACTTCACCGACTCTCACTGGTATGTGCATGGCAGCACTTTGTGACAGCTAGCTTACAGTCTTTGCATAGTTGATTTCCCTAAGTGGTAATGAGCAGTGGGACCCTTACCCACAGCTTAGGTAGTCGTTGAGGTGGTTGAATTAATGTGACATTTTGAAGGTGTTTTGAAACTACTCGGTGTGTTAATGATGCTGATTTCTTCTCCTAGCTGACGACACCATACCCAGAAAGGACGTGGTGTTTTTGCTGGACGGTTCAGATGGCACTAGAAATACATTCCCAGCAATGCGTGATTTTGTGCAAAGAGTAGTGGAGCAATTCAACATAGAGGCAAACAGAGACCGTGTTGCTGTGGTGCAGTACAGTAGAGACGCTGAGGTCAATTTCTATCTGAATACCTACGCAACAAGAGGGGAGATCCTGAACACTGTCAGAGGTCTGAGGCATAGAGGAGGGAGACCCCTCAACACGGGGGCAGCTCTCCAGTACGTGAGGGACAGTGTCTTCACCGTCTCTGCGGGTAGTAGAAAGCAAGAGGGTGTCCCTCAGATTCTCATCCTCCTCAGTGGAGGAAGGTCAAGCGATAACATAGATACACCTGCCTCCGCCCTAAAAGAGAGCGGAATCTTGATTTTTGGCATCGGCACCAGAAATTCGAGCAGAGAGGTGCAGAGAATTGCCAACGACCCTACCTATGCACAGCCCGTCAATGAGTTCTCTGACCTTCCCAGTGTCCAGCAGCAGTTTGTCAGCTCCCTCAACAATGTGCTTGCACAAGTCAAGCCGATGACACCTACTGTGGCGGGTAAGACAGATTATCACACGTCTCTAGAAAACAGCACACTGCCCCCTCCTTGTAAAGCATGCCATAGACACTATACGGTTTATGTTAGCGATGCATGTTAGCAGAGACGGGGGAAATTAGCCTAACAAGCAATGGGTTTGAACTCTCTGGTGTGGTAAGCAGTGTTGATTTTTAATGTGTTTGTTCATTCGACCGTTCGTCAGTTTTAGGCACAGTTTTTGCCAATTGATGAAAATATCCTTTCATTTACAGACCTCCATTTACCGTTTTCATTAAGTTTAGGCGGTTTTACTCTGACCAAAATGAGATGCTATTTTAGCAGACAGTAATGACATTTGACTGTTAGATTGGCTGTAAACTAGCTGAAAGGATAGGAGCGATTTCTCCCTTTTTGTAGTGGCCGACTAGAGCACACACACGCCCACAGACAACATCAGATACCCAGGGCTCACGTGACTTTGTGTTCCATCCAATTATCCATAGCTGAGCGAAGGATGGCCAGGAGGGATGTAGTGTTCCTGCTGGATGGCTCAGATGGCACAAGGAGCTCTTTCCCTGCAATGCGTGACTTTGTTGAGAGGATGGTGGAGAGACTGAACGTGTCTGAGAAAAAAGACCATGTGTCTGTGGTCCAGTACAGCAGAGATCCAGAGGCCCATTTCTATCTTAACACATACTCGAGGAAGGAGGACGTGCTTGACACGCTCAGGGGTCTGAGGCACAAAGGAGGGAGACCCCTCAACACAGGGGCAGCTCTGCAGTACGTGAGGGACAATGTCTTCACTGCCTCCTCTGGAAGCAGACTTGTAGAAGGTGTGCCTCAGCTGCTGATTCTGCTGAGTGGTGGAAAGTCATTTGATAATGTTGACACACCAGCCTCATCCCTGAAAGAGCTGGGAGTGCTTATCTTTGCGATAGGGTCAAGGAGCTCAGACAGCAGGGAACTCCAGAAGATCTCCAATGAGCCTAGTTATGTACTCTCAGTGAGTGACTTTGCTGACCTTCCCAGTGTCCAACAGCAGCTTCTCACCAACATTAACATGGTATTTGTAGAGGGAACGTCTATCACCACCACAACAATAGGTAAGAAAAAAGCTAAACCGGCTTCCAGTAATTCCTCTCCTTTTATTATGTTCGTAGAGAAATGTGCCATATTGTTCCTCTAGTTCTAATGAGTTGCAGACAGAAATGTAATTCCTTCTGAAGAGTAAAACTTTACGTGAGGTGACGCGATAGCGAACACACAAAAAGCATGATCGAGCATTAAGTTTGTAATGCGTTGTGGGTTATATATTTATTTATTTATTTTTCTCTCCTTAAAATGTCACCCACCTGACCCACGAATTTGTCTGTTTTTAGCTGAGGGCCGTAGACAGAGGAGAGATGTTGTCTTCCTGCTGGATGGATCGGATGCCACTAGGAATGGCTTCCCAGCAATGAAAGAATTTGTGCAAAGAATGGTGGAGAATTTGGAAGTAGCTGAGAACAGAGATCACATTTCTGTGGTCCAGTACAGCAGAGACCCAGAGGCACATTTCTATCTAAACACGTACAAGACAAAGGAAGAAATTCTTGACAGTGTCAGAGGTCTGCGGCACAAAGGAGGAAGACCGCTCTACACGGGGGCAGCGCTCCAGTATGTCATAGACAATGTCTTTACTGCCTCCTCCGGCAGCAGACGGTTGGAAGGTGTGCCGCAGATACTGGTTTTGCTTAGCGGGGGAAGGTCATTTGACAGTGTCGAGGCAGCAGCCTCCTCTCTGAAAGAGCTTGGCATCTTGACTTTTGGAATAGGATCGAGGGGCTCTGATAGCAGAGAATTGCAGAGAATTTCATACGACCCCAATTATGCTCTGTCCGTGTCCGACTTCAGCGAGCTTCCCAATGTTCAAGAACAGCTGCTTGCCTCTGTCAAGGCTGTTTCAATTCCCATCACTCCAACTTCACAGACTGTTACCGGTATGTGCGTTGCAGTACTTAACTATACCCTGTGTCTTGTTTTTGTTTCATGAAGTCCCTTACTTTTTTTTTAAAGCCATAGCTTAGAGAGTTAATGAGGTGATGAACTGATGTGTCATTCTGAAGGTTTATGAACGTTATGCACATTACTTGGTGTCATTGATGATGTTTATCTCCCTCTTAGCTGATTACGTCACACCCAGAAAGGACATAGTGTTTCTGCTGGACGGTTCAGATGGCACTAGGAATTCTTTCCCAGCTATGCGTGATTTCGTGCAGAGAGTAGTGGAGCAACACACCATAGAGGCAAACAGAGACCGTGTTTCTGTGGTGCAGTACAGTAGAGAAGCGGAGGTCCATTTCTATCTAAATAGCTACACGACAAAGGAAGAGGTTCTTGACCGTGTCAGAGGTCTGAGACACAAAGGAGGTAGACCCCTCTACACAGGGGCAGCTCTCCAGTACGTCAGAGACAATGTATTTACTGCCCCCTCCGGCAGCAGACGGTTGGAGGGTGTGCCGCAGATACTGATCTTGCTTAGCGGGGGAAGGTCATTCGACAGTGTTGAGGCAGCAGCGTCCTCTCTGAAAGAGCTTGGCGTCTTGACCTTTGGAATTGGATCGAGGGGCTCTGATAGCAGAGAACTGCAGAGAATCTCATACGACCCCAATTATGCTCTCTCCGTGACCGACTTCAGTGAGCTTCCAAATGTCCAAGAGCAGCTGCTGGCCTCTGTCCAGGCTGTTGCAATGCCCATCACTCCAACTTCACCGACTCTCACTGGTATGTGCATGGCAGCACTTTGTGACAGCTAGCTTACAGTCTTTGCATAGTTGATTTCCCTAAGTGGTAATGAGCAGTGGGACCCTTACCCACAGCTTAGGTAGTCGTTGAGGTGGTTGAATTAATGTGACATTTTGAAGGTGTTTTGAAACTACTCGGTGTGTTAATGATGCTGATTTCTTCTCCTAGCTGACGACACCATACCCAGAAAGGACGTGGTGTTTTTGCTGGACGGTTCAGATGGCACTAGAAATACATTCCCAGCAATGCGTGATTTTGTGCAAAGAGTAGTGGAGCAATTCAACATAGAGGCAAACAGAGACCGTGTTGCTGTGGTGCAGTACAGTAGAGACGCTGAGGTCAATTTCTATCTGAATACCTACGCAACAAGAGGGGAGATCCTGAACACTGTCAGAGGTCTGAGGCATAGAGGAGGGAGACCCCTCAACACGGGGGCAGCTCTCCAGTACGTGAGGGACAGTGTCTTCACCGTCTCTGCGGGTAGTAGAAAGCAAGAGGGTGTCCCTCAGATTCTCATCCTCCTCAGTGGAGGAAGGTCAAGCGATAACATAGATACACCTGCCTCCGCCCTAAAAGAGAGCGGAATCTTGATTTTTGGCATCGGCACCAGAAATTCGAGCAGAGAGGTGCAGAGAATTGCCAACGACCCTACCTATGCACAGCCCGTCAATGAGTTCTCTGACCTTCCCAGTGTCCAGCAGCAGTTTGTCAGCTCCCTCAACAATGTGCTTGCACAAGTCAAGCCGATGACACCTACTGTGGCGGGTAAGACAGATTATCACACGTCTCTAGAAAACAGCACACTGCCCCCTCCTTGTAAAGCATGCCATAGACACTATACGGTTTATGTTAGCGATGCATGTTAGCAGAGGCGGGGGAAATTAGCCTAACAAGCAATGGGTTTGAACTCTCTGGTGTGGTAAGCAGTGTTGATTTTTAATGTGTTTGTTCATTCGATCGTTCGTCAGTTTTAGGCACAGTTTTTGCCAATTGATGAAAATATCCTTTCATTTACAGACCTCCATTTACCGTTTTCATTAAGTTTAGGCGGTTTTACTCTGACCAAAATGAGATGCTATTTTAGCAGACAGTAATGACATTTGACTGTTAGATTGGCTGTAAACTAGCTGAAAGGATAGGAGCGATTTCTCCCTTTTTGTAGTGGCCGACTAGAGCACACACACGCCCACAGACAACATCAGATACCCAGGGCTCACGTGACTTTGTGTTCCATCCAATTATCCATAGCTGAGCGAAGGATGGCCAGGAGGGATGTAGTGTTCCTGCTGGATGGCTCAGATGGCACAAGGAGCTCTTTCCCTGCAATGCGTGACTTTGTTGAGAGGATGGTGGAGAGACTGAACGTGTCTGAGAAAAAAGACCATGTGTCTGTGGTCCAGTACAGCAGAGATCCAGAGGCCCATTTCTATCTTAACACATACTCGAGGAAGGAGGACGTGCTTGACACGCTCAGGGGTCTGAGGCACAAAGGAGGGAGACCCCTCAACACAGGGGCAGCTCTGCAGTACGTGAGGGACAATGTCTTCACTGCCTCCTCTGGAAGCAGACTTGTAGAAGGTGTGCCTCAGCTGCTGATTCTGCTGAGTGGTGGAAAGTCATTTGATAATGTTGACACACCAGCCTCATCCCTGAAAGAGCTGGGAGTGCTTATCTTTGCGATAGGGTCAAGGAGCTCAGACAGCAGGGAACTCCAGAAGATCTCCAATGAGCCTAGTTATGCACTCTCAGTGAGTGACTTTGCTGACCTTCCCAGTGTCCAACAGCAGCTTCTCACCAACATTAACATGGTCTTTGTAGAGGGAACGTCTATCACCACCACAACGATAGGTAAGAAAAAAGCCAAACCGGCTTCCAGTAATTCCTCTCCTTTTATTATGTTCGTAGAGAAATGTGCCATATTGTTCCTCTAGTTCTAATGAGTTGCAGACAGAAATGTAATTCCTTCTGAAGAGTAAAACTTTACGTCAGGTGACGCAATAGCGAACACACAAAAAGCATGATCGAGCATTAAGTTTGTAATGCGTTGTGGGTTATATATTTATTTATTTATTTATTTATTTTTCTCTCCTTAAAATGTCACCCACCTGACCCACGAATTTGTCTGTTTTTAGCTGAGGGCCGTAGACAGAGGAGAGATGTTGTCTTCCTGCTGGATGGATCGGATGCCACTAGGAATGGCTTCCCAGCAATGAAAGAATTTGTGCAAAGAATGGTGGAGAATTTGGAAGTAGCTGAGAACAGAGATCACATTTCTGTGGTCCAGTACAGCAGAGACCCAGAGGCACATTTCTATCTAAACACGTACAAGACAAAGGAAGAAATTCTTGACAGTGTCAGAGGTCTGCGGCACAAAGGAGGCAGACCGCTCTACACGGGGGCAGCGCTCCAGTATGTCATAGACAATGTCTTTACTGCCTCCTCCGGCAGCAGACGGTTGGAAGGTGTGCCGCAGATACTGGTTTTGCTTAGCGGGGGAAGGTCATTTGACAGTGTCGAGGCAGCAGCCTCCTCTCTGAAAGAGCTTGGCATCTTGACTTTTGGAATAGGATCGAGGGGCTCTGATAGCAGAGAATTGCAGAGAATTTCATACGACCCCAATTATGCTCTGTCCGTGTCCGACTTCAGCGAGCTTCCCAATGTTCAAGAACAGCTGCTTGCCTCTGTCAAGGCTGTTTCAATTCCCATCACTCCAACTTCACAGACTGTTACCGGTATGTGCGTTGCAGTACTTAACTATACCCTGTGTCTTGTTTTTGTTTCATGAAGTCCCTTACTTTTTTTTTTAAGCCATAGCTTAGAGAGATAGTGAGGTGATGAACTGATGTGTCATTCTGAAGGTTTATGAACGTTATGCACATTACTTGGTGTCATTGATGATGTTTATCTCCCTCTTAGCTGATTACGTCACACCCAGAAAGGACATAGTGTTTCTGCTGGACGGTTCAGATGGCACTAGGAATTCTTTCCCAGCTATGCGTGATTTCGTGCAGAGAGTAGTGGAGCAACACACCATAGAGGCAAACAGAGACCGTGTTTCTGTGGTGCAGTACAGTAGGGAAGCCGAGGTCCATTTCTATCTAAATAGCTACACGACAAAGGAAGAGGTTCTTGACCGTGTCAGAGGTCTGAGACACAAAGGAGGTAGACCCCTCTACACAGGGGCAGCTCTCCAGTACGTCAGAAACAATGTATTTACTGCCCCCTCCGGCAGCAGACGGTTGGAGGGTGTGCCGCAGATACTGATCTTGCTTAGCGGGGGAAGGTCATTCGACAGTGTTGAGGCAGCAGCGTCCTCTCTGAAAGAGCTTGGCGTCTTGACCTTTGGAATTGGATCGAGGGGCTCTGATAGCAGAGAACTGCAGAGAATCTCATACGACCCCAATTATGCTCTCTCCGTGACCGACTTCAGTGAGCTTCCAAATGTCCAAGAGCAGCTGCTGGCCTCTGTCCAGGCTGTTGCAATGCCCATCACTCCAACTTCACCGACTCTCACTGGTATGTGCATGGCAGCACTTTGTGACAGCTAGCTTACAGTCTTTGCATAGTTGATTTCCCTAAGTGGTAATGAGCAGTGGGACCCTTACCCACAGCTTAGGTAGTCGTTGAGGTGGTTGAATTAATGTGACATTTTGAAGGTGTTTTGAAACTACTCGGTGTGTTAATGATGCTGATTTCTTCTCCTAGCTGACGACACCATACCCAGAAAGGACGTGGTGTTTTTGCTGGACGGTTCAGATGGCACTAGAAATACATTCCCAGCAATGCGTGATTTTGTGCAAAGAGTAGTGGAGCAATTCAACATAGAGGCAAACAGAGACCGTGTTGCTGTGGTGCAGTACAGTAGAGACGCTGAGGTCAATTTCTATCTGAATACCTACGCAACAAGAGGGGAGATCCTGAACACTGTCAGAGGTCTGAGGCATAGAGGAGGGAGACCCCTCAACACGGGGGCAGCTCTCCAGTACGTGAGGGACAGTGTCTTCACCGTCTCTGCGGGTAGTAGAAAGCAAGAGGGTGTCCCTCAGATTCTCATCCTCCTCAGTGGAGGAAGGTCAAGCGATAACATAGATACACCTGCCTCCGCCCTAAAAGAGAGCGGAATCTTGATTTTTGGCATCGGCACCAGAAATTCGAGCAGAGAGGTGCAGAGAATTGCCAACGACCCTACCTATGCACAGCCCGTCAATGAGTTCTCTGACCTTCCCAGTGTCCAGCAGCAGTTTGTCAGCTCCCTCAACAATGTGCTTGCACAAGTCAAGCCGATGACACCTACTGTGGCGGGTAAGACAGATTATCACACGTCTCTAGAAAACAGCACACTGCCCCCTCCTTGTAAAGCATGCCATAGACACTATACGGTTTATGTTAGCGATGCATG
Organism: Cyprinella venusta; assembly: GCA_038021265.1. Taxonomy (NCBI): domain Eukaryota; kingdom Metazoa; phylum Chordata; class Actinopteri; order Cypriniformes; family Leuciscidae; genus Cyprinella; species Cyprinella venusta. Next base: position 23,403,196 of record CM075867.1, read on the forward strand.
TTAGCAGAGGCGGGGGAAATTAGCCTAACAAGCAATGGGTTTGAACTCTCTGGTGTGGTAAGCAGTGTTGATTTTTAATGTGTTTGTTCATTCGACCGTTCGTCAGTTTTAGGCACAGTTTTTGCCAATTGATGAAAATATCCTTTCATTTACAGACCTCCATTTACCGTTTTCATTAAGTTTAGGCGGTTTTACTCTGACCAAAATGAGATGCTATTTTAGCAGACAGTAATGACATTTGACTGTTAGATTGGCTGTAAACTAGCTGAAAGGATAGGAGCGATTTCTCCCTTTTTGTAGTGGCCGACTAGAGCACACACACGCCCACAGACAACATCAGATACCCAGGGCTCACGTGACTTTGTGTTCCATCCAATTATCCATAGCTGAGCGAAGGATGGCCAGGAGGGATGTAGTGTTCCTGCTGGATGGCTCAGATGGCACAAGGAGCTCTTTCCCTGCAATGCGTGACTTTGTTGAGAGGATGGTGGAGAGACTGAACGTGTCTGAGAAAAAAGACCATGTGTCTGTGGTCCAGTACAGCAGAGATCCAGAGGCCCATTTCTATCTTAACACATACTCGAGGAAGGAGGACGTGCTTGACACGCTCAGGGGTCTGAGGCACAAAGGAGGGAGACCCCTCAACACAGGGGCAGCTCTGCAGTACGTGAGGGACAATGTCTTCACTGCCTCCTCTGGAAGCAGACTTGTAGAAGGTGTGCCTCAGCTGCTGATTCTGCTGAGTGGTGGAAAGTCATTTGATAATGTTGACACACCAGCCTCATCCCTGAAAGAGCTGGGAGTGCTTATCTTTGCGATAGGGTCAAGGAGCTCAGACAGCAGGGAACTCCAGAAGATCTCCAATGAGCCTAGTTATGTACTCTCAGTGAGTGACTTTGCTGACCTTCCCAGTGTCCAACAGCAGCTTCTCACCAACATTAACATGGTATTTGTAGAGGGAACGTCTATCACCACCACAACAATAGGTAAGAAAAAAGCCAAACCGGCTTCCAGTAATTCCTCTCCTTTTATTATGTTCGTAGAGAAATGTGCCATATTGTTCCTCTAGTTCTAATGAGTTGCAGACAGAAATGTAATTCCTTCTGAAGAGTAAAACTTTACGTGAGGTGACGCGATAGCGAACACACAAAAAGCATGATCGAGCATTAAGTTTGTAATGCGTTGTGGGTTATATATTTATTTATTTATTTTTCTCTCCTTAAAATGTCACCCACCTGACCCACGAATTTGTCTGTTTTTAGCTGAGGGCCGTAGACAGAGGAGAGATGTTGTCTTCCTGCTGGATGGATCGGATGCCACTAGGAATGGCTTCCCAGCAATGAAAGAATTTGTGCAAAGAATGGTGGAGAATTTGGAAGTAGCTGAGAACAGAGATCACATTTCTGTGGTCCAGTACAGCAGAGACCCAGAGGCACATTTCTATCTAAACACGTACAAGACAAAGGAAGAAATTCTTGACAGTGTCAGAGGTCTGCGGCACAAAGGAGGAAGACCGCTCTACACGGGGGCAGCGCTCCAGTATGTCATAGACAATGTCTTTACTGCCTCCTCCGGCAGCAGACGGTTGGAAGGTGTGCCGCAGATACTGGTTTTGCTTAGCGGGGGAAGGTCATTTGACAGTGTCGAGGCAGCAGCCTCCTCTCTGAAAGAGCTTGGCATCTTGACTTTTGGAATAGGATCGAGGGGCTCTGATAGCAGAGAATTGCAGAGAATTTCATACGACCCCAATTATGCTCTGTCCGTGTCCGACTTCAGCGAGCTTCCCAATGTTCAAGAACAGCTGCTTGCCTCTGTCAAGGCTGTTTCAATTCCCATCACTCCAACTTCACAGACTGTTACCGGTATGTGCGTTGCAGTACTTAACTATACCCTGTGTCTTGTTTTTGTTTCATGAAGTCCCTTACTTTTTTTTTAAAGCCATAGCTTAGAGAGTTAATGAGGTGATGAACTGATGTGTCATTCTGAAGGTTTATGAACGTTATGCACATTACTTGGTGTCATTGATGATGTTTATCTCCCTCTTAGCTGATTACGTCACACCCAGAAAGGACATAGTGTTTCTGCTGGACGGTTCAGATGGCACTAGGAATTCTTTCCCAGCTATGCGTGATTTCGTGCAGAGAGTAGTGGAGCAACACACCATAGAGGCAAACAGAGACCGTGTTTCTGTGGTGCAGTACAGTAGAGAAGCGGAGGTCCATTTCTATCTAAATAGCTACACGACAAAGGAAGAGGTTCTTGACCGTGTCAGAGGTCTGAGACACAAAGGAGGTAGACCCCTCTACACAGGGGCAGCTCTCCAGTACGTCAGAGACAATGTATTTACTGCCCCCTCCGGCAGCAGACGGTTGGAGGGTGTGCCGCAGATACTGATCTTGCTTAGCGGGGTAAGGTCATTCGACAGTGTTGAGGCAGCAGCGTCCTCTCTGAAAGAGCTTGGCGTCTTGACCTTTGGAATTGGATCGAGGGGCTCTGATAGCAGAGAACTGCAGAGAATCTCATACGACCCCAATTATGCTCTCTCCGTGACCGACTTCAGTGAGCTTCCAAATGTCCAAGAGCAGCTGCTGGCCTCTGTCCAGGCTGTTGCAATGCCCATCACTCCAACTTCACCGACTCTCACTGGTATGTGCATGGCAGCACTTTGTGACAGCTAGCTTACAGTCTTTGCATAGTTGATTTCCCTAAGTGGTAATGAGCAGTGGGACCCTTACCCACAGCTTAGGTAGTCGTTGAGGTGGTTGAATTAATGTGACATTTTGAAGGTGTTTTGAAACTACTCGGTGTGTTAATGATGCTGATTTCTTCTCCTAGCTGACGACACCATACCCAGAAAGGACGTGGTGTTTTTGCTGGACGGTTCAGATGGCACTAGAAATACATTCCCAGCAATGCGTGATTTTGTGCAAAGAGTAGTGGAGCAATTCAACATAGAGGCAAACAGAGACCGTGTTGCTGTGGTGCAGTACAGTAGAGACGCTGAGGTCAATTTCTATCTGAATACCTACGCAACAAGAGGGGAGATCCTGAACACTGTCAGAGGTCTGAGGCATAGAGGAGGGAGACCCCTCAACACGGGGGCAGCTCTCCAGTACGTGAGGGACAGTGTCTTCACCGTCTCTGCGGGTAGTAGAAAGCAAGAGGGTGTCCCTCAGATTCTCATCCTCCTCAGTGGAGGAAGGTCAAGCGATAACATAGATACACCTGCCTCCGCCCTAAAAGAGAGCGGAATCTTGATTTTTGGCATCGGCACCAGAAATTCGAGCAGAGAGGTGCAGAGAATTGCCAACGACCCTACCTATGCACAGCCCGTCAATGAGTTCTCTGACCTTCCCAGTGTCCAGCAGCAGTTTGTCAGCTCCCTCAACAATGTGCTTGCACAAGTCAAGCCGATGACACCTACTGTGGCGGGTAAGACAGATTATCACACGTCTCTAGAAAACAGCACACTGCCCCCTCCTTGTAAAGCATGCCATAGACACTATACGGTTTATGTTAGCGATGCATGTTAGCAGAGGCGGGGGAAATTAGCCTAACAAGCAATGGGTTTGAACTCTCTGGTGTGGTAAGCAGTGTTGATTTTTAATGTGTTTGTTCATTCGATCGTTCGTCAGTTTTAGGCACAGTTTTTGCCAATTGATGAAAATATCCTTTCATTTACAGACCTCCATTTACCGTTTTCATTAAGTTTAGGCGGTTTTACTCTGACCAAAATGAGATGCTATTTTAGCAGACAGTAATGACATTTGACTGTTAGATTGGCTGTAAACTAGCTGAAAGGATAGGAGCGATTTCTCCCTTTTTGTAGTGGCCGACTAGAGCACACACACGCCCACAGACAACATCAGATACCCAGGGCTCACGTGACTTTGTGTTCCATCCAATTATCCATAGCTGAGCGAAGGATGGCCAGGAGGGATGTAGTGTTCCTGCTGGATGGCTCAGATGGCACAAGGAGCTCTTTCCCTGCAATGCGTGACTTTGTTGAGAGGATGGTGGAGAGACTGAACGTGTCTGAGAAAAAAGACCATGTGTCTGTGGTCCAGTACAGCAGAGATCCAGAGGCCCATTTCTATCTTAACACATACTCGAGGAAGGAGGACGTGCTTGACACGCTCAGGGGTCTGAGGCACAAAGGAGGGAGACCCCTCAACACAGGGGCAGCTCTGCAGTACGTGAGGGACAATGTCTTCACTGCCTCCTCTGGAAGCAGACTTGTAGAAGGTGTGCCTCAGCTGCTGATTCTGCTGAGTGGTGGAAAGTCATTTGATAATGTTGACACACCAGCCTCATCCCTGAAAGAGCTGGGAGTGCTTATCTTTGCGATAGGGTCAAGGAGCTCAGACAGCAGGGAACTCCAGAAGATCTCCAATGAGCCTAGTTATGCACTCTCAGTGAGTGACTTTGCTGACCTTCCCAGTGTCCAACAGCAGCTTCTCACCAACATTAACATGGTCTTTGTAGAGGGAACGTCTATCACCACCACAACGATAGGTAAGAAAAAAGCCAAACCGGCTTCCAGTAATTCCTCTCCTTTTATTATGTTCGTAGAGAAATGTGCCATATTGTTCCTCTAGTTCTAATGAGTTGCAGACAGAAATGTAATTCCTTCTGAAGAGTAAAACTTTACGTCAGGTGACGCAATAGCGAACACACAAAAAGCATGATCGAGCATTAAGTTTGTAATGCGTTGTGGGTTATATATTTATTTATTTATTTATTTATTTTTCTCTCCTTAAAATGTCACCCACCTGACCCACGAATTTGTCTGTTTTTAGCTGAGGGCCGTAGACAGAGGAGAGATGTTGTCTTCCTGCTGGATGGATCGGATGCCACTAGGAATGGCTTCCCAGCAATGAAAGAATTTGTGCAAAGAATGGTGGAGAATTTGGAAGTAGCTGAGAACAGAGATCACATTTCTGTGGTCCAGTACAGCAGAGACCCAGAGGCACATTTCTATCTAAACACGTACAAGACAAAGGAAGAAATTCTTGACAGTGTCAGAGGTCTGCGGCACAAAGGAGGCAGACCGCTCTACACGGGGGCAGCGCTCCAGTATGTCATAGACAATGTCTTTACTGCCTCCTCCGGCAGCAGACGGTTGGAAGGTGTGCCGCAGATACTGGTTTTGCTTAGCGGGGGAAGGTCATTTGACAGTGTCGAGGCAGCAGCCTCCTCTCTGAAAGAGCTTGGCATCTTGACTTTTGGAATAGGATCGAGGGGCTCTGATAGCAGAGAATTGCAGAGAATTTCATACGACCCCAATTATGCTCTGTCCGTGTCCGACTTCAGCGAGCTTCCCAATGTTCAAGAACAGCTGCTTGCCTCTGTCAAGGCTGTTTCAATTCCCATCACTCCAACTTCACAGACTGTTACCGGTATGTGCGTTGCAGTACTTAACTATACCCTGTGTCTTGTTTTTGTTTCATGAAGTCCCTTACTTTTTTTTTTAAGCCATAGCTTAGAGAGATAGTGAGGTGATGAACTGATGTGTCATTCTGAAGGTTTATGAACGTTATGCACATTACTTGGTGTCATTGATGATGTTTATCTCCCTCTTAGCTGATTACGTCACACCCAGAAAGGACATAGTGTTTCTGCTGGACGGTTCAGATGGCACTAGGAATTCTTTCCCAGCTATGCGTGATTTCGTGCAGAGAGTAGTGGAGCAACACACCATAGAGGCAAACAGAGACCGTGTTTCTGTGGTGCAGTACAGTAGGGAAGCCGAGGTCCATTTCTATCTAAATAGCTACACGACAAAGGAAGAGGTTCTTGACCGTGTCAGAGGTCTGAGACACAAAGGAGGTAGACCCCTCTACACAGGGGCAGCTCTCCAGTACGTCAGAAACAATGTATTTACTGCCCCCTCCGGCAGCAGACGGTTGGAGGGTGTGCCGCAGATACTGATCTTGCTTAGCGGGGGAAGGTCATTCGACAGTGTTGAGGCAGCAGCGTCCTCTCTGAAAGAGCTTGGCGTCTTGACCTTTGGAATTGGATCGAGGGGCTCTGATAGCAGAGAACTGCAGAGAATCTCATACGACCCCAATTATGCTCTCTCCGTGACCGACTTCAGTGAGCTTCCAAATGTCCAAGAGCAGCTGCTGGCCTCTGTCCAGGCTGTTGCAATGCCCATCACTCCAACTTCACCGACTCTCACTGGTATGTGCATGGCAGCACTTTGTGACAGCTAGCTTACAGTCTTTGCATAGTTGATTTCCCTAAGTGGTAATGAGCAGTGGGACCCTTACCCACAGCTTAGGTAGTCGTTGAGGTGGTTGAATTAATGTGACATTTTGAAGGTGTTTTGAAACTACTCGGTGTGTTAATGATGCTGATTTCTTCTCCTAGCTGACGACACCATACCCAGAAAGGACGTGGTGTTTTTGCTGGACGGTTCAGATGGCACTAGAAATACATTCCCAGCAATGCGTGATTTTGTGCAAAGAGTAGTGGAGCAATTCAACATAGAGGCAAACAGAGACCGTGTTGCTGTGGTGCAGTACAGTAGAGACGCTGAGGTCAATTTCTATCTGAATACCTACGCAACAAGAGGGGAGATCCTGAACACTGTCAGAGGTCTGAGGCATAGAGGAGGGAGACCCCTCAACACGGGGGCAGCTCTCCAGTACGTGAGGGACAGTGTCTTCACCGTCTCTGCGGGTAGTAGAAAGCAAGAGGGTGTCCCTCAGATTCTCATCCTCCTCAGTGGAGGAAGGTCAAGCGATAACATAGATACACCTGCCTCCGCCCTAAAAGAGAGCGGAATCTTGATTTTTGGCATCGGCACCAGAAATTCGAGCAGAGAGGTGCAGAGAATTGCCAACGACCCTACCTATGCACAGCCCGTCAATGAGTTCTCTGACCTTCCCAGTGTCCAGCAGCAGTTTGTCAGCTCCCTCAACAATGTGCTTGCACAAGTCAAGCCGATGACACCTACTGTGGCGGGTAAGACAGATTATCACACGTCTCTAGAAAACAGCACACTGCCCCCTCCTTGTAAAGCATGCCATAGACACTATACGGTTTATGTTAGCGATGCATGTTAGCAGAGGCGGGGGAAATTAGCCTAACAAGCAATGGGTTTGAACTCTCTGGTGTGGTAAGCAGTGTTGATTTTTAATGTGTTTGTTCATTCGACCGTTCGTCAGTTTTAGGCACAGTTTTTGCCAATTGATGAAAATATCCTTTCATTTACAGACCTCCATTTACCGTTTTCATTAAGTTTAGGCGGTTTTACTCTGACCAAAATGAGATGCTATTTTAGCAGACAGTAATGACATTTGACTGTTAGATTGGCTGTAAACTAGCTGAAAGGATAGGAGCGATTTCTCCCTTTTTGTAGTGGCCGACTAGAGCACACACACGCCCACAGACAACATCAGATACCCAGGGCTCACGTGACTTTGTGTTCCATCCAATTATCCATAGCTGAGCGAAGGATGGCCAGGAGGGATGTAGTGTTCCTGCTGGATGGCTCAGATGGCACAAGGAGCTCTTTCCCTGCAATGCGTGACTTTGTTGAGAGGATGGTGGAGAGACTGAACGTGTCTGAGAAAAAAGACCATGTGTCTGTGGTCCAGTACAGCAGAGATCCAGAGGCCCATTTCTATCTTAACACATACTCGAGGAAGGAGGACGTGCTTGACACGCTCAGGGGTCTGAGGCACAAAGGAGGGAGACCCCTCAACACAGGGGCAGCTCTGCAGTACGTGAGGGACAATGTCTTCACTGCCTCCTCTGGAAGCAGACTTGTAGAAGGTGTGCCTCAGCTGCTGATTCTGCTGAGTGGTGGAAAGTCATTTGATAATGTTGACACACCAGCCTCATCCCTGAAAGAGCTGGGAGTGCTTATCTTTGCGATAGGGTCAAGGAGCTCAGACAGCAGGGAACTCCAGAAGATCTCCAATGAGCCTAGTTATGTACTCTCAGTGAGTGACTTTGCTGACCTTCCCAGTGTCCAACAGCAGCTTCTCACCAACATTAACATGGTATTTGTAGAGGGAACGTCTATCACCACCACAACAATAGGTAAGAAAAAAGCCAAACCGGCTTCCAGTAATTCCTCTCCTTTTATTATGTTCGTAGAGAAATGTGCCATATTGTTCCTCTAGTTCTAATGAGTTGCAGACAGAAATGTAATTCCTTCTGAAGAGTAAAACTTTACGTGAGGTGACGCGATAGCGAACACACAAAAAGCATGATCGAGCATTAAGTTTGTAATGCGTTGTGGGTTATATATTTATTTATTTATTTTTCTCTCCTTAAAATGTCACCCACCTGACCCACGAATTTGTCTGTTTTTAGCTGAGGGCCGTAGACAGAGGAGAGATGTTGTCTTCCTGCTGGATGGATCGGATGCCACTAGGAATGGCTTCCCAGCAATGAAAGAATTTGTGCAAAGAATGGTGGAGAATTTGGAAGTAGCTGAGAACAGAGATCACATTTCTGTGGTCCAGTACAGCAGAGACCCAGAGGCACATTTCTATCTAAACACGTACAAGACAAAGGAAGAAATTCTTGACAGTGTCAGAGGTCTGCGGCACAAAGGAGGAAGACCGCTCTACACGGGGGCAGCGCTCCAGTATGTCATAGACAATGTCTTTACTGCCTCCTCCGGCAGCAGACGGTTGGAAGGTGTGCCGCAGATACTGGTTTTGCTTAGCGGGGGAAGGTCATTTGACAGTGTCGAGGCAGCAGCCTCCTCTCTGAAAGAGCTTGGCATCTTGACTTTTGGAATAGGATCGAGGGGCTCTGATAGCAGAGAATTGCAGAGAATTTCATACGACCCCAATTATGCTCTGTCCGTGTCCGACTTCAGCGAGCTTCCCAATGTTCAAGAACAGCTGCTTGCCTCTGTCAAGGCTGTTTCAATTCCCATCACTCCAACTTCACAGACTGTTACCGGTATGTGCGTTGCAGTACTTAACTATACCCTGTGTCTTGTTTTTGTTTCATGAAGTCCCTTACTTTTTTTTTAAAGCCATAGCTTAGAGAGTTAATGAGGTGATGAACTGATGTGTCATTCTGAAGGTTTATGAACGTTATGCACATTACTTGGTGTCATTGATGATGTTTATCTCCCTCTTAGCTGATTACGTCACACCCAGAAAGGACATAGTGTTTCTGCTGGACGGTTCAGATGGCACTAGGAATTCTTTCCCAGCTATGCGTGATTTCGTGCAGAGAGTAGTGGAGCAACACACCATAGAGGCAAACAGAGACCGTGTTTCTGTGGTGCAGTACAGTAGAGAAGCGGAGGTCCATTTCTATCTAAATAGCTACACGACAAAGGAAGAGGTTCTTGACCGTGTCAGAGGTCTGAGACACAAAGGAGGTAGACCCCTCTACACAGGGGCAGCTCTCCAGTACGTCAGAGACAATGTATTTACTGCCCCCTCCGGCAGCAGACGGTTGGAGGGTGTGCCGCAGATACTGATCTTGCTTAGCGGGGGAAGGTCATTCGACAGTGTTGAGGCAGCAGCGTCCTCTCTGAAAGAGCTTGGCGTCTTGACCTTTGGAATTGGATCGAGGGGCTCTGATAGCAGAGAACTGCAGAGAATCTCATACGACCCCAATTATGCTCTCTCCGTGACCGACTTCAGTGAGCTTCCAAATGTCCAAGAGCAGCTGCTGGCCTCTGTCCAGGCTGTTGCAATGCCCATCACTCCAACTTCACCGACTCTCACTGGTATGTGCATGGCAGCACTTTGTGACAGCTAGCTTACAGTCTTTGCATAGTTGATTTCCCTAAGTGGTAATGAGCAGTGGGACCCTTACCCACAGCTTAGGTAGTCGTTGAGGTGGTTGAATTAATGTGACATTTTGAAGGTGTTTTGAAACTACTCGGTGTGTTAATGATGCTGATTTCTTCTCCTAGCTGACGACACCATACCCAGAAAGGACGTGGTGTTTTTGCTGGACGGTTCAGATGGCACTAGAAATACATTCCCAGCAATGCGTGATTTTGTGCAAAGAGTAGTGGAGCAATTCAACATAGAGGCAAACAGAGACCGTGTTGCTGTGGTGCAGTACAGTAGAGACGCTGAGGTCAATTTCTATCTGAATACCTACGCAACAAGAGGGGAGATCCTGAACACTGTCAGAGGTCTGAGGCATAGAGGAGGGAGACCCCTCAACACGGGGGCAGCTCTCCAGTACGTGAGGGACAGTGTCTTCACCGTCTCTGCGGGTAGTAGAAAGCAAGAGGGTGTCCCTCAGATTCTCATCCTCCTCAGTGGAGGAAGGTCAAGCGATAACATAGATACACCTGCCTCCGCCCTAAAAGAGAGCGGAATCTTGATTTTTGGCATCGGCACCAGAAATTCGAGCAGAGAGGTGCAGAGAATTGCCAACGACCCTACCTATGCACAGCCCGTCAATGAGTTCTCTGACCTTCCCAGTGTCCAGCAGCAGTTTGTCAGCTCCCTCAACAATGTGCTTGCACAAGTCAAGCCGATGACACCTACTGTGGCGGGTAAGACAGATTATCACACGTCTCTAGAAAACAGCACACTGCCCCCTCCTTGTAAAGCATGCCATAGACACTATACGGTTTATGTTAGCGATGCATGTTAGCAGAGGCGGGGGAAATTAGCCTAACAAGCAATGGGTTTGAACTCTCTGGTGTGGTAAGCAGTGTTGATTTTTAATGTGTTTGTTCATTCGATCGTTCGTCAGTTTTAGGCACAGTTTTTGCCAATTGATGGAAATATCCTTTCATTTACAGACCTCCATTTACCGTTTTCATTAAGTTTAGGCGGTTTTACTCTGACCAAAATGAGATGCTATTTTAGCAGACAGTAATGACATTTGACTGTTAGATTGGCTGTAAACTAGCTGAAAGGATAGGAGCGATTTCTCCCTTTTTGTAGTGGCCGACTAGAGCACACACACGCCCACAGACAACATCAGATACCCAGGGCTCACGTGACTTTGTGTTCCATCCAATTATCCATAGCTGAGCGAAGGATGGCCAGGAGGGATGTAGTGTTCCTGCTGGATGGCTCAGATGGCACAAGGAGCTCTTTCCCTGCAATGCGTGACTTTGTTGAGAGGATGGTGGAGAGACTGAACGTGTCTGAGAAAAAAGACCATGTGTCTGTGGTCCAGTACAGCAGAGATCCAGAGGCCCATTTCTATCTTAACACATACTCGAGGAAGGAGGACGTGCTTGACACGCTCAGGGGTCTGAGGCACAAAGGAGGGAGACCCCTCAACACAGGGGCAGCTCTGCAGTACGTGAGGGACAATGTCTTCACTGCCTCCTCTGGAAGCAGACTTGTAGAAGGTGTGCCTCAGCTGCTGATTCTGCTGAGTGGTGGAAAGTCATTTGATAATGTTGACACACCAGCCTCATCCCTGAAAGAGCTGGGAGTGCTTATCTTTGCGATAGGGTCAAGGAGCTCAGACAGCAGGGAACTCCAGAAGATCTCCAATGAGCCTAGTTATGTACTCTCAGTGAGTGACTTTGCTGACCTTCCCAGTGTCCAACAGCAGCTTCTCACCAACATTAACATGGTATTTGTAGAGGGAACGTCTATCACCACCACAACAATAGGTAAGAAAAAAGCCAAACCGGCTTCCAGTAATTCCTCTCCTTTTATTATGTTCGTAGAGAAATGTGCCATATTGTTCCTCTAGTTCTAATGAGTTGCAGACAGAAATGTAATTCCTTCTGAAGAGTAAAACTTTACGTGAGGTGACGCGATAGCGAACACACAAAAAGCATGATCGAGCATTAAGTTTGTAATGCGTTGTGGGTTATATATTTATTTATTTATTTTTCTCTCCTTAAAATGTCACCCACCTGACCCACGAATTTGTCTGTTTTTAGCTGAGGGCCGTAGACAGAGGAGAGATGTTGTCTTCCTGCTGGATGGATCGGATGCCACTAGGAATGGCTTCCCAGCAATGAAAGAATTTGTGCAAAGAATGGTGGAGAATTTGGAAGTAGCTGAGAACAGAGATCACATTTCTGTGGTCCAGTACAGCAGAGACCCAGAGGCACATTTCTATCTAAACACGTACAAGACAAAGGAAGAAATTCTTGACAGTGTCAGAGGTCTGCGGCACAAAGGAGGAAGACCGCTCTACACGGGGGCAGCGCTCCAGTATGTCATAGACAATGTCTTTACTGCCTCCTCCGGCAGCAGACGGTTGGAAGGTGTGCCGCAGATACTGGTTTTGCTTAGCGGGGGAAGGTCATTTGACAGTGTCGAGGCAGCAGCCTCCTCTCTGAAAGAGCTTGGCATCTTGACTTTTGGAATAGGATCGAGGGGCTCTGATAGCAGAGAATTGCAGAGAATTTCATACGACCCCAATTATGCTCTGTCCGTGTCCGACTTCAGCGAGCTTCCCAATGTTCAAGAACAGCTGCTTGCCTCTGTCAAGGCTGTTTCAATTCCCATCACTCCAACTTCACAGACTGTTACCGGTATGTGCGTTGCAGTACTTAACTATACCCTGTGTCTTGTTTTTGTTTCATGAAGTCCCTTACTTTTTTTTTAAAGCCATAGCTTAGAGAGTTAATGAGGTGATGAACTGATGTGTCATTCTGAAGGTTTATGAACGTTATGCACATTACTTGGTGTCATTGATGATGTTTATCTCCCTCTTAGCTGATTACGTCACACCCAGAAAGGACATAGTGTTTCTGCTGGACGGTTCAGATGGCACTAGGAATTCTTTCCCAGCTATGCGTGATTTCGTGCAGAGAGTAGTGGAGCAACACACCATAGAGGCAAACAGAGACCGTGTTTCTGTGGTGCAGTACAGTAGAGAAGCGGAGGTCCATTTCTATCTAAATAGCTACACGACAAAGGAAGAGGTTCTTGACCGTGTCAGAGGTCTGAGACACAAAGGAGGTAGACCCCTCTACACAGGGGCAGCTCTCCAGTACGTCAGAGACAATGTATTTACTGCCCCCTCCGGCAGCAGACGGTTGGAGGGTGTGCCGCAGATACTGATCTTGCTTAGCGGGGGAAGGTCATTCGACAGTGTTGAGGCAGCAGCGTCCTCTCTGAAAGAGCTTGGCGTCTTGACCTTTGGAATTGGATCGAGGGGCTCTGATAGCAGAGAACTGCAGAGAATCTCATACGACCCCAATTATGCTCTCTCCGTGACCGACTTCAGTGAGCTTCCAAATGTCCAAGAGCAGCTGCTGGCCTCTGTCCAGGCTGTTGCAATGCCCATCACTCCAACTTCACCGACTCTCACTGGTATGTGCATGGCAGCACTTTGTGACAGCTAGCTTACAGTCTTTGCATAGTTGATTTCCCTAAGTGGTAATGAGCAGTGGGACCCTTACCCACAGCTTAGGTAGTCGTTGAGGTGGTTGAATTAATGTGACATTTTGAAGGTGTTTTGAAACTACTCGGTGTGTTAATGATGCTGATTTCTTCTCCTAGCTGACGACACCATACCCAGAAAGGACGTGGTGTTTTTGCTGGACGGTTCAGATGGCACTAGAAATACATTCCCAGCAATGCGTGATTTTGTGCAAAGAGTAGTGGAGCAATTCAACATAGAGGCAAACAGAGACCGTGTTGCTGTGGTGCAGTACAGTAGAGACGCTGAGGTCAATTTCTATCTGAATACCTACGCAACAAGAGGGGAGATCCTGAACACTGTCAGAGGTCTGAGGCATAGAGGAGGGAGACCCCTCAACACGGGGGCAGCTCTCCAGTACGTGAGGGACAGTGTCTTCACCGTCTCTGCGGGTAGTAGAAAGCAAGAGGGTGTCCCTCAGATTCTCATCCTCCTCAGTGGAGGAAGGTCAAGCGATAACATAGATACACCTGCCTCCGCCCTAAAAGAGAGCGGAATCTTGATTTTTGGCATCGGCACCAGAAATTCGAGCAGAGAGGTGCAGAGAATTGCCAACGACCCTACCTATGCACAGCCCGTCAATGAGTTCTCTGACCTTCCCAGTGTCCAGCAGCAGTTTGTCAGCTCCCTCAACAATGTGCTTGCACAAGTCAAGCCGATGACACCTACTGTGGCGGGTAAGACAGATTATCACACGTCTCTAGAAAACAGCACACTGCCCCCTCCTTGTAAAGCATGCCATAGACACTATACGGTTTATGTTAGCGATGCATGTTAGCAGAGGCGGGGGAAATTAGCCTAACAAGCAATGGGTTTGAACTCTCTGGTGTGGTAAGCAGTGTTGATTTTTAATGTGTTTGTTCATTCGATCGTTCGTCAGTTTTAGGCACAGTTTTTGCCAATTGATGGAAATATCCTTTCATTTACAGACCTCCATTTACCGTTTTCATTAAGTTTAGGCGGTTTTACTCTGACCAAAATGAGATGCTATTTTAGCAGACAGTAATGACATTTGACTGTTAGATTGGCTGTAAACTAGCTGAAAGGATAGGAGCGATTTCTCCCTTTTTGTAGTGGCCGACTAGAGCACACACACGCCCACAGACAACATCAGATACCCAGGGCTCACGTGACTTTGTGTTCCATCCAATTATCCATAGCTGAGCGAAGGATGGCCAGGAGGGATGTAGTGTTCCTGCTGGATGGCTCAGATGGCACAAGGAGCTCTTTCCCTGCAATGCGTGACTTTGTTGAGAGGATGGTGGAGAGACTGAACGTGTCTGAGAAAAAAGACCATGTGTCTGTGGTCCAGTACAGCAGAGATCCAGAGGCCCATTTCTATCTTAACACATACTCGAGGAAGGAGGACGTGCTTGACACGCTCAGGGGTCTGAGGCACAAAGGAGGGAGACCCCTCAACACAGGGGCAGCTCTGCAGTACGTGAGGGACAATGTCTTCACTGCCTCCTCTGGAAGCAGACTTGTAGAAGGTGTGCCTCAGCTGCTGATTCTGCTGAGTGGTGGAAAGTCATTTGATAATGTTGACACACCAGCCTCATCCCTGAAAGAGCTGGGAGTGCTTATCTTTGCGATAGGGTCAAGGAGCTCAGACAGCAGGGAACTCCAGAAGATCTCCAATGAGCCTAGTTATGTACTCTCAGTGAGTGACTTTGCTGACCTTCCCAGTGTCCAACAGCAGCTTCTCACCAACATTAACATGGTATTTGTAGAGGGAACGTCTATCACCACCACAACAATAGGTAAGAAAAAAGCCAAACCGGCTTCCAGTAATTCCTCTCCTTTTATTATGTTCGTAGAGAAATGTGCCATATTGTTCCTCTAGTTCTAATGAGTTGCAGACAGAAATGTAATTCCTTCTGAAGAGTAAAACTTTACGTGAGGTGACGCGATAGCGAACACACAAAAAGCATGATCGAGCATTAAGTTTGTAATGCGTTGTGGGTTATATATTTATTTATTTATTTTTCTCTCCTTAAAATGTCACCCACCTGACCCACGAATTTGTCTGTTTTTAGCTGAGGGCCGTAGACAGAGGAGAGATGTTGTCTTCCTGCTGGATGGATCGGATGCCACTAGGAATGGCTTCCCAGCAATGAAAGAATTTGTGCAAAGAATGGTGGAGAATTTGGAAGTAGCTGAGAACAGAGATCACATTTCTGTGGTCCAGTACAGCAGAGACCCAGAGGCACATTTCTATCTAAACACGTACAAGACAAAGGAAGAAATTCTTGACAGTGTCAGAGGTCTGCGGCACAAAGGAGGCAGACCGCTCTACACGGGGGCAGCGCTCCAGTATGTCATAGACAATGTCTTTACTGCCTCCTCCGGCAGCAGACGGTTGGAAGGTGTGCCGCAGATACTGGTTTTGCTTAGCGGGGGAAGGTCATTTGACAGTGTCGAGGCAGCAGCCTCCTCTCTGAAAGAGCTTGGCATCTTGACTTTTGGAATAGGATCGAGGGGCTCTGATAGCAGAGAATTGCAGAGAATTTCATACGACCCCAATTATGCTCTGTCCGTGTCCGACTTCAGCGAGCTTCCCAATGTTCAAGAACAGCTGCTTGCCTCTGTCAAGGCTGTTTCAATTCCCATCACTCCAACTTCACAGACTGTTACCGGTATGTGCGTTGCAGTACTTAACTATACCCTGTGTCTTGTTTTTGTTTCATGAAGTCCCTTACTTTTTTTTTTAAGCCATAGCTTAGAGAGATAGTGAGGTGATGAACTGATGTGTCATTCTGAAGGTTTATGAACGTTATGCACATTACTTGGTGTCATTGATGATGTTTATCTCCCTCTTAGCTGATTACGTCACACCCAGAAAGGACATAGTGTTTCTGCTGGACGGTTCAGATGGCACTAGGAATTCTTTCCCAGCTATGCGTGATTTCGTGCAGAGAGTAGTGGAGCAACACACCATAGAGGCAAACAGAGACCGTGTTTCTGTGGTGCAGTACAGTAGAGAAGCCGAGGTCCATTTCTATCTAAATAGCTACATGACAAAGGAAGAGGTTCTTGACCGTGTCAGAGGTCTGAGACACAAAGGAGGTAGACCCCTCTACACAGGGGCAGCTCTCCAGTACGTCAGAAACAATGTATTTACTGCCCCCTCCGGCAGCAGACGGTTGGAGGGTGTGCCGCAGATACTGATCTTGCTTAGCGGGGGAAGGTCATTCGACAGTGTTGAGGCAGCAGCGTCCTCTCTGAAAGAGCTTGGCGTCTTGACCTTTGGAATTGGATCGAGGGGCTCTGATAGCAGAGAACTGCAGAGAATCTCATACGACCCCAATTATGCTCTCTCCGTGACCGACTTCAGTGAGCTTCCAAATGTCCAAGAGCAGCTGCTGGCCTCTGTCCAGGCTGTTGCAATGCCCATCACTCCAACTTCACCGACTCTCACTGGTATGTGCATGGCAGCACTTTGTGACAGCTAGCTTACAGTCTTTGCATAGTTGATTTCCCTAAGTGGTAATGAGCAGTGGGACCCTTACCCACAGCTTAGGTAGTCGTTGAGGTGGTTGAATTAATGTGACATTTTGAAGGTGTTTTGAAACTACTCGGTGTGTTAATGATGCTGATTTCTTCTCCTAGCTGACGACACCATACCCAGAAAGGACGTGGTGTTTTTGCTGGACGGTTCAGATGGCACTAGAAATACATTCCCAGCAATGCGTGATTTTGTGCAAAGAGTAGTGGAGCAATTCAACATAGAGGCAAACAGAGACCGTGTTGCTGTGGTGCAGTACAGTAGAGACGCTGAGGTCAATTTCTATCTGAATACCTACGCAACAAGAGGGGAGATCCTGAACACTGTCAGAGGTCTGAGGCATAGAGGAGGGAGACCCCTCAACACGGGGGCAGCTCTCCAGTACGTGAGGGACAGTGTCTTCACCGCCTCTGCGGGTAGTAGAAAGCAAGAGGGTGTCCCTCAGATTCTCATCCTCCTCAGTGGAGGAAGGTCAAGCGATAACATAGATACACCTGCCTCCGCCCTAAAAGAGAGCGGAATCTTGATTTTTGGCATCGGCACCAGAAATTCGAGCAGAGAGGTGCAGAGAATTGCCAACGACCCTACCTATGCACAGCCCGTCAATGAGTTCTCTGACCTTCCCAGTGTCCAGCAGCAGTTTGTCAGCTCCCTCAACAATGTGCTTGCACAAGTCAAGCCGATGACACCTACTGTGGCGGGTAAGACAGATTATCACACGTCTCTAGAAAACAGCACACTGCCCCCTCCTTGTAAAGCATGCCATAGACACTATACGGTTTATATTAGCGATGTATGTTAGCAGAGGCGGGGGAAATTAGCCTAACAAGCAATGGGTTTGAACTCTCTGGTGTGGTAAGCAGTGTTGATTTTTAATGTGTTTGTTCATTCGATCGTTCGTCAGTTTTAGGCACAGTTTTTGCCAATTGATGAAAATATCCTTTCATTTACAGACCTCCATTTACCGTTTTCATTAAGTTTAGGCGGTTTTACTCTGACCAAAATGAGATGCTATTTTAGCAGACAGTAATGACATTTGACTGTTAGATTGGCTGTAAACTAGCTGAAAGGATAGGAGCGATTTCTCCCTTTTTGTAGTGGCCGACTAGAGCACACACACGCCCACAGACAACATCAGATACCCAGGGCTCACGTGACTTTGTGTTCCATCCAATTATCCATAGCTGAGCGAAGGATGGCCAGGAGGGATGTAGTGTTCCTGCTGGATGGCTCAGATGGCACAAGGAGCTCTTTCCCTGCAATGCGTGACTTTGTTGAGAGGATGGTGGAGAGACTGAACGTGTCTGAGAAAAAAGACCATGTGTCTGTGGTCCAGTACAGCAGAGATCCAGAGGCCCATTTCTATCTTAACACATACTCGAGGAAGGAGGACGTGCTTGACACGCTCAGGGGTCTGAGGCACAAAGGAGGGAGACCCCTCAACACAGGGGCAGCTCTGCAGTACGTGAGGGACAATGTCTTCACTGCCTCCTCTGGAAGCAGACTTGTAGAAGGTGTGCCTCAGCTGCTGATTCTGCTGAGTGGTGGAAAGTCATTTGATAATGTTGACACACCAGCCTCATCCCTGAAAGAGCTGGGAGTGCTTATCTTTGCGATAGGGTCAAGAAGCTCAGACAGCAGGGAACTCCAGAAGATCTCCAATGAGCCTAGTTATGTACTCTCAGTGAGTGACTTTGCTGACCTTCCCAGTGTCCAACAGCAGCTTCTCACCAACATTAACATGGTATTTGTAGAGGGAACGTCTATCACCACCACAACAATAGGTAAGAAAAAAGCCAAACCGGCTTCCAGTAATTCCTCTCCTTTTATTATGTTCGTAGAGAAATGTGCCATATTGTTCCTCTAGTTCTAATGAGTTGCAGACAGAAATGTAATTCCTTCTGAAGAGTAAAACTTTACGTGAGGTGACGCAATAGCGAACACACAAAAAGCATGATCGAGCATTAAGTTTGTAATGCGTTGTGGGTTATATATTTATTTATTTATTTATTTATTTATTTCTCCTTAAAATGTCACCCACCTGACCCACGAATTTGTCTGTTTTTAGCTGAGGGCCGTAGACAGAGGAGAGATGTTGTCTTCCTGCTGGATGGATCGGATGCCACTAGGAATGGCTTCCCAGCAATGAAAGAATTTGTGCAAAGAATGGTGGAGAATTTGGAAGTAGCTGAGAACAGAGATCACATTTCTGTGGTCCAGTACAGCAGAGACCCAGAGGCACATTTCTATCTAAACACGTACAAGACAAAGGAAGAAATTCTTGACAGTGTCAGAGGTCTGCGGCACAAAGGAGGCAGACCGCTCTACACGGGGGCAGCGCTCCAGTATGTCATAGACAATGTCTTTACTGCCTCCTCCGGCAGCAGACGGTTGGAAGGTGTGCCGCAGATACTGGTTTTGCTTAGCGGGGGAAGGTCATTTGACAGTGTCGAGGCAGCAGCCTCCTCTCTGAAAGAGCTTGGCATCTTGACTTTTGGAATAGGATCGAGGGGCTCTGATAGCAGAGAATTGCAGAGAATTTCATACGACCCCAATTATGCTCTGTCCGTGTCCGACTTCAGCGAGCTTCCCAATGTTCAAGAACAGCTGCTTGCCTCTGTCAAGGCTGTTTCAATTCCCATCACTCCAACTTCACAGACTGTTACCGGTATGTGCGTTGCAGTACTTAACTATACCCTGTGTCTTGTTTTTGTTTCATGAAGTCCCTTACTTTTTTTTTTAAGCCATAGCTTAGAGAGATAGTGAGGTGATGAACTGATGTGTCATTCTGAAGGTTTATGAACGTTATGCACATTACTTGGTGTCATTGATGATGTTTATCTCCCTCTTAGCTGATTACGTCACACCCAGAAAGGACATAGTGTTTCTGCTGGACGGTTCAGATGGCACTAGGAATTCTTTCCCAGCTATGCGTGATTTCGTGCAGAGAGTAGTGGAGCAACACACCATAGAGGCAAACAGAGACCGTGTTTCTGTGGTGCAGTACAGTAGAGAAGCGGAGGTCCATTTCTATCTAAATAGCTACACGACAAAGGAAGAGGTTCTTGACCGTGTCAGAGGTCTGAGACACAAAGGAGGTAGACCCCTCTACACAGGGGCAGCTCTCCAGTACGTCAGAGACAATGTATTTACTGCCCCCTCCGGCAGCAGACGGTTGGAGGGTGTGCCGCAGATACTGATCTTGCTTAGCGGGGGAAGGTCATTCGACAGTGTTGAGACAGCAGCGTCCTCTCTGAAAGAGCTTGGCGTCTTGACCTTTGGAATTGGATCGAGGGGCTCTGATAGCAGAGAACTGCAGAGAATCTCATACGACCCCAATTATGCTCTCTCCGTGACCGACTTCAGTGAGCTTCCAAATGTCCAAGAGCAGCTGCTGGCCTCTGTCCAGGCTGTTGCAATGCCCATCACTCCAACTTCACCGACTCTCACTGGTATGTGCATGGCAGCACTTTGTGACAGCTAGCTTACAGTCTTTGCATAGTTGATTTCCCTAAGTGGTAATGAGCAGTGGGACCCTTACCCACAGCTTAGGTAGTCGTTGAGGTGGTTGAATTAATGTGACATTTTGAAGGTGTTTTGAAACTACTCGGTGTGTTAATGATGCTGATTTCTTCTCCTAGCTGACGACACCATACCCAGAAAGGACGTGGTGTTTTTGCTGGACGGTTCAGATGGCACTAGAAATACATTCCCAGCAATGCGTGATTTTGTGCAAAGAGTAGTGGAGCAATTCAACATAGAGGCAAACAGAGACCGTGTTGCTGTGGTGCAGTACAGTAGAGACGCTGAGGTCAATTTCTATCTGAATACCTACGCAACAAGAGGGGAGATCCTGAACACTGTCAGAGGTCTGAGGCATAGAGGAGGGAGACCCCTCAACACGGGGGCAGCTCTCCAGTACGTGAGGGACAGTGTCTTCACCGTCTCTGCGGGTAGTAGAAAGCAAGAGGGTGTCCCTCAGATTCTCATCCTCCTCAGTGGAGGAAGGTCAAGCGATAACATAGATACACCTGCCTCCGCCCTAAAAGAGAGTGGAATCTTGATTTTTGGCATCGGCACCAGAAATTCGAGCAGAGAGGTGCAGAGAATTGCCAACGACCCTACCTATGCACAGCCCGTCAATGAGTTCTCTGACCTTCCCAGTGTCCAGCAGCAGTTTGTCAGCTCCCTCAACAATGTGCTTGCACAAGTCAAGCCGATGACACCTACTGTGGCGGGTAAGACAGATTATCACACGTCTCTAGAAAACAGCACACTGCCCCCTCCTTGTAAAGCATGCCATAGACACTATACGGTTTATGTTAGCGATGCATGTTAGCAGAGGCGGGGGAAATTAGCCTAACAAGCAATGGGTTTGAACTCTCTGGTGTGGTAAGCATTGTTGATTTTTAATGTGTTTGTTCATTCGATCGTTCGTCAGTTTTAGGCACAGTTTTTGCCAATTGATGAAAATATCCTTTCATTTACAGACCTCCATTTACCGTTTTCATTAAGTTTAGGCGGTTTTACTCTGACCAAAATGAGATGCTATTTTAGCAGACAGTAATGACATTTGACTGTTAGATTGGCTGTAAACTAGCTGAAAGGATAGGAACGATTTATCCCTTTTTGTAGTGGCCGACTAGAGCACACACATGCCCACAGACAACATCAGATACCCAGGGCTCACGTGACTTTGTGTTCCATCCAATTATCCATAGCTGAGCGAAGGATGGCCAGGAGGGATGTAGTGTTCCTGCTGGATGGCTCAGATGGCACAAGGAGCTCTTTCCCTGCAATGCGTGACTTTGTTGAGAGGATGGTGGAGAGACTGAACGTGTCTGAGAAAAAAGACCATGTGTCTGTGGTCCAGTACAGCAGAGATCCAGAGGCCCATTTCTATCTTAACACATACTCGAGGAAGGAGGACGTGCTTGACACGCTCAGGGGTCTGAGGCACAAAGGAGGGAGACCCCTCAACACAGGGGCAGCTCTGCAGTACGTGAGGGACAATGTCTTCACTGCCTCCTCTGGAAGCAGACTTGTAGAAGGTGTGCCTCAGCTGCTGATTCTGCTGAGTGGTGGAAAGTCATTTGATAATGTTGACACACCAGCCTCATCCCTGAAAGAGCTGGGAGTGCTTATCTTTGCGATAGGGTCAAGGAGCTCAGACAGCAGGGAACTCCAGAAGATCTCCAATGAGCCTAGTTATGCACTCTCAGTGAGTGACTTTGCTGACCTTCCCAGTGTCCAACAGCAGCTTCTCACCAACATTAACATGGTCTTTGTAGAGGGAACGTCTATCACCACCACAACGATAGGTAAGAAAAAAGCCAAACCGGCTTCCAGTAATTCCTCTCCTTTTATTATGTTCGTAGAGAAATGTGCCATATTGTTCCTCTAGTTCTAATGAGTTGCAGACAGAAATGTAATTCCTTCTGAAGAGTAAAACTTTACGTGAGGTGACGCAATAGCGAACACACAAAAAGCATGATCGAGCATTAAGTTTGTAATGCGTTGTGGGTTATATATTTATTTATTTATTTATTTATTTATTTTTCTCTCCTTAAAATGTCACCCACCTGACCCACGAATTTGTCTGTTTTTAGCTGAGGGCCGTAGACAGAGGAGAGATGTTGTCTTCCTGCTGGATGGATCGGATGCCACTAAGAATGGCTTCCCAGCAATGAAAGAATTTGTGCAAAGAATGGTGGAGAATTTGGAAGTAGCTGAGAACAGAGATCACATTTCTGTGGTCCAGTACAGCAGAGACCCAGAGGCACATTTCTATCTAAACACGTACAAGACAAAGGAAGAAATTCTTGACAGTGTCAGAGGTCTGCGGCACAAAGGAGGCAGACCGCTCTACACGGGGGCAGCGCTCCAGTATGTCATAGACAATGTCTTTACTGCCTCCTCCGGCAGCAGACGGTTGGAAGGTGTGCCTCAGATACTGGTTTTGCTTAGCGGGGGAAGGTCATTTGACAGTGTCGAGGCAGCAGCCTCCTCTCTGAAAGAGCTTGGCATCTTGACTTTTGGAATAGGATCGAGGGGCTCTGATAGCAGAGAATTGCAGAGAATTTCATACGACCCCAATTATGCTCTGTCCGTGTCCGACTTCAGCGAGCTTCCCAATGTTCAAGAACAGCTGCTTGCCTCTGTCAAGGCTGTTTCAATTCCCATCACTCCAACTTCACAGACTGTTACCGGTATGTGCGTTGCAGTACTTAACTATACCCTGTGTCTTGTTTTTGTTTCATGAAGTCCCTTACTTTTTTTTTTAAGCCATAGCTTAGAGAGATAGTGAGGTGATGAACTGATGTGTCATTCTGAAGGTTTATGAACGTTATGCACATTACTTGGTGTCATTGATGATGTTTATCTCCCTCTTAGCTGATTACGTCACACCCAGAAAGGACATAGTGTTTCTGCTGGACGGTTCAGATGGCACTAGGAATTCTTTCCCAGCTATGCGTGATTTCGTGCAGAGAGTAGTGGAGCAACACACCATAGAGGCAAACAGAGACCGTGTTTCTGTGGTGCAGTACAGTAGAGAAGCCGATGTCCATTTCTATCTAAATAGCTACATGACAAAGGAAGAGGTTCTTGACCGTGTCAGAGGTCTGAGACACAAAGGAGGTAGACCCCTCTACACAGGGGCAGCTCTCCAGTACGTCAGAGACAATGTATTTACTGCCCCCTCCGGCAGCAGACGGTTGGAGGGTGTGCCGCAGATACTGATCTTGCTTAGCGGGGGAAGGTCATTCGACAGTGTTGAGGCAGCAGCGTCCTCTCTGAAAGAGCTTGGCGTCTTGACCTTTGGAATTGGATCGAGGGGGTCTGATAGCAGAGAACTGCAGAGAATCTCATACGACCCCAATTATGCTCTCTCCGTGACCGACTTCAGTGAGCTTCCAAATGTCCAAGAGCAGCTACTGGCCTCTGTCCAGGCTGTTGCAATGCCCATCACTCCAACTTCACCGACTCTCACTGGTATGTGCATGGTAGCACTTTGTGACAGCTAGCTTACAGTCTTTGCATAGTTGATTTCCCTAAGTGGTAATGAGCAGTGGGACCCTTACCCACAGCTTAGGTAGTCGTTGAGGTGGTTGAATTAACGTGACATTTTGAAGGTGTTTTGAAACTACTCGGTGTGTTAATGATGCTGATTTCTTCTCCTAGCTGACGACACCATACCCAGAAAGGACGTGGTGTTTTTGCTGGACGGTTCAGATGGCACTAGAAATACATTCCCAGCAATGTGTGATTTTGTGCAAAGAGTAGTGGAGCAATTCAACATAGAGGCAAACAGAGACCGTGTTGCTGTGGTGCAGTACAGTAGAGACGCTGAGGTCAATTTCTATCTGAATACCTACGCAACAAGAGGGGAGATCCTGAACACTGTCAGAGGTCTGAGGCATAGAGGAGGGAGACCCCTCAACACGGGGGCAGCTCTCCAGTACGTGAGGGACAGTGTCTTCACCGTCTCTGCGGGTAGTAGAAAGCAAGAGGGTGTCCCTCAGATTCTCATCCTCCTCAGTGGAGGAAGGTCAAGCGATAACATAGATACACCTGCCTCCGCCCTAAAAGAGAGCGGAATCTTGATTTTTGGCATCGGCACCAGAAATTCGAGCAGAGAGGTGCAGAGAATTGCCAACGACCCTACCTATGCACAGCCCGTCAATGAGTTCTCTGACCTTCCCAGTGTCCAGCAGCAGTTTGTCAGCTCCCTCAACAATGTGCTTGCACAAGTCAAGCCGATGACACCTACTGTGGCGGGTAAGACAGATTATCACACGTCTCTAGAAAACAGCACACTGCCCCCTCCTTGTAAAGCATGCCATAGACACTATACGGTTTATGTTAGTGATGCATGTTAGCAGAGGCGGGGGAAATTAGCCTAACAAGCAATGGGTTTGAACTCTCTGGTGTGGTAAGCAGTGTTGATTTTTAATGTGTTTGTTCATTCGATCGTTCGTCAGTTTTAGGCACAGTTTTTGCCAATTGATGAAAATATCCTTTCATTTACAGACCTCCATTTACCGTTTTCATTAAGTTTAGGCGGTTTTACTCTGACCAAAATGAGATGCTATTTTAGCAGACAGTAATGACATTTGACTGTTAGATTGGCTGTAAACTAGCTGAAAGGATAGGAACGACTTCTCCCTTTTTGTAGTGGCCGACTAGAGCACACACACGCCCACAGACAACATCAGATACCCAGGGCTCACGTGACTTTGTGTTCCATCCAATTATCCATAGCTGAGCGAAGGATGGCCAGGAGGGATGTAGTGTTCCTGCTGGATGGCTCAGATGGCACAAGGAGCTCTTTCCCTGCAATGCGTGACTTTGTTGAGAGGATGGTGGAGAGACTGAACGTGTCTGAGAAAAAAGACCATGTGTCTGTGGTCCAGTACAGCAGAGATCCAGAGGCCCATTTCTATCTTAACACATACTCGAGGAAGGAGGACGTGCTTGACACGCTCAGGGGTCTGAGGCACAAAGGAGGGAGACCCCTCAACACAGGGGCAGCTCTGCAGTACGTGAGGGACAATGTCTTCACTGCCTCCTCTGGAAGCAGACTTGTAGAAGGTGTGCCTCAGCTGCTGATTCTGCTGAGTGGTGGAAAGTCATTTGATAATGTTGACACACCAGCCTCATCCCTGAAAGAGCTGGGAGTGCTTATCTTTGCGATAGGGTCAAGGAGCTCAGACAGCAGGGAACTCCAGAAGATCTCCAATGAGCCTAGTTATGCACTCTCAGTGAGTGACTTTGCTGACCTTCCCAGTGTCCAACAGCAGCTTCTCACCAACATTAACATGGTCTTTGTAGAGGGAACGTCTATCACCACCACAACGATAGGTAAGAAAAAAGCCAAACCGGCTTCCAGTAATTCCTCTCCTTTTATTATGTTCGTAGAGAAATGTGCCATATTGTTCCTCTAGTTCTAATGAGTTGCAGACAGAAATGTAATTCCTTCTGAAGAGTAAAACTTTACGTGAGGTGACGCAATAGCGAACACACAAAAAGCATGATCGAGCATTAAGTTTATAATGCGTTGTGGGTTATATATTTATTTATTTATTTATTTATTTTTCTCTCCTTAAAATGTCACCCACCTGACCCACGAATTTGTCTGTTTTTAGCTGAGGGCCGTAGACAGAGGAGAGATGTTGTCTTCCTGCTGGATGGATCGGATGCCACTAGGAATGGCTTCCCAGCAATGAAAGAATTTGTGCAAAGAATGGTGGAGAATTTGGAAGTAGCTGAGAACAGAGATCACATTTCTGTGGTCCAGTACAGCAGAGACCCAGAGGCACATTTCTATCTAAACACGTACAAGACAAAGGAAGAAATTCTTGACAGTGTCAGAGGTCTGCGGCACAAAGGAGGCAGACCGCTCTACACGGGGGCAGCGCTCCAGTATGTCATAGACAATGTCTTTACTGCCTCCTCCGGCAGCAGACGGTTGGAAGGTGTGCCGCAGATACTGGTTTTGCTTAGCGGGGGAAGGTCATTTGACAGTGTCGAGGCAGCATCCTCCTCTCTGAAAGAGCTTGGCATCTTGACTTTTGGAATAGGATCGAGGGGCTCTGATAGCAGAGAATTGCAGAGAATTTCATACGACCCCAATTATGCTCTGTCCGTGTCCGACTTCAGCGAGCTTCCCAATGTTCAAGAACAGCTGCTTGCCTCTGTCAGGGCTGTTTCAATTCCCATCACTCCAACTTCACAGACTGTTACCGGTATGTGCGTTGCAGTACTTAACTATACCCTGTGTCTTGTTTTTGTTTCATGAAGTCCCTTACTTTTTTTTTTAAGCCATAGCTTAGAGAGATAGTGAGGTGATGAACTGATGTGTCATTCTGAAGGTTTATGAACGTTATGCACATTACTTGGTGTCATTGATGATGTTTATCTCCCTCTTAGCTGATTACGTCACACCCAGAAAGGACATAGTGTTTCTGCTGGACGGTTCAGATGGCACTAGGAATTCTTTCCCAGCTATGCGTGATTTCGTGCAGAGAGTAGTGGAGCAACACACCATAGAGGCAAACAGAGACCGTGTTTCTGTGGTGCAGTACAGTAGAGAAGCCGAGGTCCATTTCTATCTAAATAGCTACATGACAAAGGAAGAGGTTCTTGACAGTGTCAGAGGTCTGAGACACAAAGGAGGTAGACCCCTCTACACAGGGGCAGCTCTCCAGTACGTCAGAGACAATGTATTTACTGCCCCCTCCGGCAGCAGACGGTTGGAGGGTGTGCTGCAGATACTGATCTTGCTTAGCGGGGGAAGGTCATTCGACAGTGTTGAGGCAGCAGCGTCCTCTCTGAAAGAGCTTGGCGTCTTGACCTTTGGAATTGGATCGAGGGGGTCTGATAGCAGAGAACTGCAGAGAATCTCATACGACCCCAATTATGCTCTCTCCGTGACCGACTTCAGTGAGCTTCCAAATGTCCAAGAGCAGCTACTGGCCTCTGTCCAGGCTGTTGCAATGCCCATCACTCCAACTTCACCGACTCTCACTGGTATGTGCATGGTAGCACTTTGTGACAGCTAGCTTACAGTCTTTGCATAGTTGATTTCCCTAAGTGGTAATGAGCAGTGGGACCCTTACCCACAGCTTAGGTAGTCGTTGAGGTGGTTGAATTAATGTGACATTTTGAAGGTGTTTTGAAACTACTCGGTGTGTTAATGATGCTGATTTCTTCTCCTAGCTGACGACACCATACCCAGAAAGGACGTGGTGTTTTTGCTGGACGGTTCAGATGGCACTAGAAATACATTCCCAGCAATGTGTGATTTTGTGCAAAGAGTAGTGGAGCAATTCAACATAGAGGCAAACAGAGACCGTGTTGCTGTGGTGCAGTACAGTAGAGACGCTGAGGTCAATTTCTATCTGAATACCTACGCAACAAGAGGGGAGATCCTGAACACTGTCAGAGGTCTGAGGCATAGAGGAGGGAGACCCCTCAACACGGGGGCAGCTCTCCAGTACGTGAGGGACAGTGTCTTCACCGTCTCTGCGGGTAGTAGAAAGCAAGAGGGTGTCCCTCAGATTCTCATCCTCCTCAGTGGAGGAAGGTCAAGCGATAACATAGATACACCTGCCTCCGCCCTAAAAGAGAGCGGAATCTTGATTTTTGGCATCGGCACCAGAAATTCGAGCAGAGAGGTGCAGAGAATTGCCAACGACCCTACCTATGCACAGCCCGTCAATGAGTTCTCTGACCTTCCCAGTGTCCAGCAGCAGTTTGTCAGCTCCCTCAACAATGTGCTTGCACAAGTCAAGCCGATGACACCTACTGTGGCGGGTAAGACAGATTATCACACGTCTCTAGAAAACAGCACACTGCCACCTCCTTGTAAAGCATGCCATAGACACTATACGGTTTATGTTAGCGATGCATGTTAGCAGAGGCAGGGGAAATTAGCCTAACAAGCAATGGGTTTGAACTCTCTGGTGTGGTAAGCAGTGTTGATTTTTAATGTGTTTGTTCATTCGATCGTTCGTCAGTTTTAGGCACAGTTTTTGCCAATTGATGAAAATATCCTTTCATTTACAGACCTCCATTTACCATTTTCATTAAGTTTAGGCGGTTTTACTCTGACCAAAATGAGATGCTATTTTAGCAGACAGTAATGACATTTGACTGTTAGATTGGCTGTAAACTAGCTGAAAGGATAGGAGCGATTTCTCCCTTTTTGTAGAGGCCGACTAGAGCACACACACGCCCACAGACAACATCAGATACCCAGGGCTCACGTGACTTTGTGTTCCATCCCATTATCCATAGCTGAGCGAAGGATGGCCAGGAGGGATGTAGTGTTCCTGCTGGATGGCTCAGATGGCACAAGGAGCTCTTTCCCTGCAATGCGTGACTTTGTTGAGAGGATGGTGGAGAGACTGAACGTGTCTGAGAAAAGAGACCATGTGTCTGTGGTCCAGTACAGCAGAGATCCAGAGGCCCATTTCTATCTTAACACATACTCGAGGAAGGAGGACGTGCTTGACACGCTCAGGGGTCTGAGGCACAAAGGAGGGAGACCCCTCAACACAGGGGCAGCTCTGCAGTACGTGAGGGACAATGTCTTCACTGCCTCCTCTGGAAGCAGACTTGTAGAAGGTGTGCCTCAGCTGCTGATTCTGCTGAGTGGTGGAAAGTCATTTGATAATGTTGACACACCAGCCTCATCCCTGAAAGAGCTGGGAGTGCTTATCTTTGCGATAGGGTCAAGGAGCTCAGACAGCAGGGAACTCCAGAAGATCTCCAATGAGCCTAGTTATGCACTCTCAGTGAGTGACTTTGCTGACCTTCCCAGTGTCCAACAGCAGCTTCTCACCAACATTAACATGGTCTTTGTAGAGGGAACGTCTATCACCACCACAACGATAGGTAAGAAAAAAGCCAAACCGGCTTCCAGTAATTCCTCTCCTTTTATTATGTTCGTAGAGAAATGTGCCATATTGTTCCTCTAGTTCTAATGAGTTGCAGACAGAAATGTAATTCCTTCTGAAGAGTAAAACTTTACGTGAGGTGACGCGATAGCGAACACACAAAAAGCATGATCGAGCATTAAGTTTGTAATGCGTTGTGGGTTATATATTTATTTATTTATTTTTCTCTCCTTAAAATGTCACCCACCTGACCCACGAGTTTGTCTGTTTTTAGCTGAGGGCCGTAGACAGAGGAGAGATGTTGTCTTCCTGCTGGATGGATCGGATGCCACTAGGAATGGCTTCCCAGCAATGAAAGAATTTGTGCAAAGAATGGTGGAGAATTTGGAAGTAGCTGAGAACAGAGATCACATTTCTGTGGTCCAGTACAGCAGAGACCCAGAGGCACATTTCTATCTAAACACGTACAAGACAAAGGAAGAAATTCTTGACCGTGTCAGAGGTCTGCGGCACAAAGGAGGCAGACCGCTCTACACGGGGGCAGCGCTCCAGTATGTCATAGACAATGTCTTTACTGCCTCCTCCGGCAGCAGACGGTTGGAAGGTGTGCCGCAGATACTGGTTTTGCTTAGCGGGGGAAGGTCATTTGACAGTGTCGAGGCAGCAGCCTCCTCTCTGAAAGAGCTTGGCATCTTGACTTTTGGAATAGGATCGAGGGGCTCTGATAGCAGAGAATTGCAGAGAATTTCATACGACCCCAATTATGCTCTGTCCGTGTCCGACTTCAGCGAGCTTCCCAATGTTCAAGAGCAGCTGCTTGCCTCTGTCAAGGCTGTTTCAATTCCCATCACTCCAACTTCACAGACTGTTACCGGTATGTGCGTTGCAGTACTTAACTATACCCTGTGTCTTGTTTTTGTTTCATGAAGTCCCTTACTTTTTTTTTTAAGCCATAGCTTAGAGAGTTAATGAGGTGATGAACTGATGTGTCATTCTGAAGGTTTATGAACGTTATACACATTACTTGGTGTCATTGATGATGTTTATCTCCCTCTTAGCTGATTACGTCACACCCAGAAAGGACATAGTGTTTCTGCTGGACGGTTCAGATGGCACTAGGAATTCTTTCCCAGCTATGCGTGATTTTGTGCAGAGAGTAGTGGAGCAACACACCATAGAGGCAAACAGAGACCGTGTTTCTGTGGTGCAGTACAGTAGAGAAGCTGAGGTCCATTTCTATCTAAATAGCTACACGACAAAGGAAGAGGTTCTTGACCGTGTCAGAGGTCTGAGACACAAAGGAGGTAGGCCCCTCTACACAGGGGCAGCTCTCCAGTACGTCAGAGACAATGTATTTACTGCCCCCTCCGGCAGCAGACGGTTGGAGGGTGTGCCGCAGATACTGATCTTGCTTAGCGGGGGAAGGTCATTCGACAGTGTTGAGGCAGCAGCGTCCTCTCTGAAAGAGCTTGGCGTCTTGACCTTTGGAATTGGATCGAGGGGCTCTGATAGCAGAGAACTGCAGAGAATCTCATACGACCCCAATTATGCTCTCTCCGTGACCGACTTCAGTGAGCTTCCAAATGTCCAAGAGCAGCTGCTGGCCTCTGTCCAGGCTGTTGCAATGCCCATCACTCCAACTTCACCGACTCTCACTGGTATGTGCATGGCAGCACTTTGTGACAGCTAGCTTACAGTCTTTGCATAGTTGATTTCCCTAAGTGGTAATGAGCAGTGGGACCCTTACCCACAGCTTAGGTAGTCGTTGAGGTGGTTGAATTAATGTGACATTTTGAAGGTGTTTTGAAACTACTCGGTGTGTTAATGATGCTGATTTCTTCTCCTAGCTGACGACACCATACCCAGAAAGGACGTGGTGTTTTTGCTGGACGGTTCAGATGGCACTAGAAATACATTCCCAGCAATGCGTGATTTTGTGCAAAGAGTAGTGGAGCAATTCAACATAGAGGCAAACAGAGACCGTGTTGCTGTGGTGCAGTACAGTAGAGACGCTGAGGTCAATTTCTATCTGAATACCTACGCAACAAGAGGGGAGATCCTGAACACTGTCAGAGGTCTGAGGCATAGAGGAGGGAGACCCCTCAACACGGGGGCAGCTCTCCAGTACGTGAGGGACAGTGTCTTCACCGCCTCTGCGGGTAGTAGAAAGCAAGAGGGTGTCCCTCAGATTCTCATCCTCCTCAGTGGAGGAAGGTCAAGCGATAACATAGATACACCTGCCTCCGCCCTAAAAGAGAGCGGAATCTTGATTTTTGGCATCGGCACCAGAAATTCGAGCAGAGAGGTGCAGAGAATTGCCAACGACCCTACCTATGCACAGCCCGTCAATGAGTTCTCTGACCTTCCCAGTGTCCAGCAGCAGTTTGTCAGCTCCCTCAACAATGTGCTTGCACAAGTCAAGCCGATGACACCTACTGTGGCGGGTAAGACAGATTATCACACGTCTCTAGAAAACAGCACACTGTCCCCTCCTTGTAAAGCATGCCATAGACACTATACGGTTTATGTTAGCGATACATGTTAGCAGAGGCGGGGGAAATTATCCTAACAAGCAATGGGTTTGAACTCTCTGGTGTGGTAAGCAGTGGTGATTTTTAATGTGTTTGTTCATTCGATCGTTCGTCAGTTTTAGGCACAGTTTTTGCCAATTGATGAAAATATCCTTTCATTTACAGACCTCCATTTACCGTTTTCATTAAGTTTAGGCGGTTTTACTCTGACCAAAATGAGATGCTATTTTAGCAGACAGTAATGACATTTACTGTTAGATTGGCTGTAAACTAGCTGAAAGGATAGGAGCGATTTCTCCCTTTTTGTAGTGGCCGACTAGAGCACACACACGCCCACAGACAACATCAGATACCCAGGGCTCACGTGACTTTGTGTTCCATCCCATTATCCATAGCTGAGCGAAGGATGGCCAGGAGGGATGTAGTGTTCCTGCTGGATGGCTCAGATGGCACAAGGAGCTCTTTCCCTGCAATGCGTGACTTTGTTGAGAGGATGGTGGAGAGACTGAACGTGTCTAAGAAAAGAGACCATGTGTCTGTGGTCCAGTACAGCAGAGATCCAGAGGCCCATTTCTATCTTAACACATACTCGAGGAAGGAGGACGTGCTTGACACGCTCAGGGGTCTGAGGCACAAAGGAGGGAGACCCCTCAACACAGGGGCAGCTCTGCAGTACGTGAGGGACAATGTCTTCACTGCCTCCTCTGGAAGCAGACTTGTAGAAGGTGTGCCTCAGCTGCTGATTCTGCTGAGTGGTGGAAAGTCATTTGATAATGTTGACACACCAGCCTCATCCCTGAAAGAGATGGGAGTGCTTATCTTTGCGATAGGTTCAAGGAGCTCAGACAGCAGGGAACACCAGAAGATCTCCAATGAGCCTAGTTATGCACTCTCAGTGAGTGACTTTGCTGACCTTCCCAGTGTCCAACAGCAGCTTCTCACCAACATTAACATGGTCTTTGTAGAGGGAACGTCTATCACCACCACAACGATAGGTAAGAAAAAAGCCAAACCGGCTTCCAGTAATTCCTCTCCTTTTATTATGTTCGTAGAGAAATGTGCCATATTGATCCTCTAGTTCTAATGAGTTGCAGACAGAAATGTAATTCCTTCTGAAGAGTAAAACTTTACGTGAGATGACGCGATAGCGAACACACAAAAAGCATGATCGAGCATTAAGTTTGTAATGCGTTGTGGGTTATATATTTATTTATTTATTTATTTATTTATTTATTTTTCTCTCCTTAAAATGTCACCCACCTGACCCACAAATTTGTCTGTTTTTAGCTGAGGGCCGTAGACAGAGGAGAGATGTTGTCTTCTTGCTGGATGGATCGGATGCCACTAGGAATGGCTTCCCAGCAATGAAAGAATTTGTGCAAAGAATGGTGGAGAATTTGGAAGTAGCTGAGAACAGAGATCACATTTCTGTGGTCCAGTACAGCAGAGACCCAGAGGCACATTTCTATCTAAACACGTACAAGACAAAGGAAGAAATTCTTGACAGTGTCAGAGGTCTGCGGCACAAAGGAGGCAGACCGCTCTACACGGGGGCAGCGCTCCAGTATGTCATAGACAATGTCTTTACTGCCTCCTCCGGCAGCAGACGGTTGGAAGGTGTGCCGCAGATACTGGTTTTGCTTAGCGGGGGAAGGTCATTTGACAGTGTCGAGGCAGCAGCCTCCTCTCTGAAAGAGCTTGGCATCTTGACTTTTGGAATAGGATCGAGGGGCTCTGATAGCAGAGAATTGCAGAGAATTTCATACGACCCCAATTATGCTCTGTCCGTGTCCGACTTCAGCGAGCTTCCCAATGTTCAAGAGCAGCTGCTTGCCTCTGTCAAGGCTGTTTCAATTCCCATCACTCCAACTTCACAGACTGTTACCGGTATGTGCGTTGCAGTACTTAACTATACCCTGTGTCTTGTTTTTGTTTCATGAAGTCCCTTACTTTTTTTAAGCCATAGCTTAGAGAGTTAATGAGGTGATGAACTGATGTGTCATTCTGAAGGTTTATGAACGTTATGCACATTACTTGGTGTCATTGATGATGTTTATCTCCCTCTTAGCTGATTACGTCACACCCAGAAAGGACATAGTGTTTCTGCTGGACGGTTCAGATGGCACTAGGAATTCTTTCCCAGCTATGCGTGATTTTGTGCAGAGAGTAGTGGAGCAACACACCATAGGGGCAAACAGAGACCGTGTTTCTGTGGTGCAGTACAGTAGAGAAGCCGAGGTCCATTTCTATCTAAATAGCTACACGACAAAGGAAGAGATTCTTGACCGTGTCAGAGGTCTGAGACACAAAGGAGGTAGACCCCTCTACACAGGGGCAGCTCTCCAGTACGTCAGAGACAATGTATTTACTGCCCCCTCCGGCAGCAGACGGTTGGAGGGTGTGCCGCAGATACTGATCTTGCTTAGCGGGGGAAGGTCATTCGACAGTGTTGAGGCAGCAGCGTCCTCTCTGAAAGAGCTTGGCGTCTTGACCTTTGGAATTGGATCGAGGGGCTCTGATAGCAGAGAACTGCAGAGAATCTCTTACGACCCAAATTTTGCTCTCTCCGTGTCCGACTTCAGTGAGCTTCCAAATGTCCAAGAGCAGCTGCTGGCCTCTGTCCAGGTTGTTGCAATGCCCATCACTCCAACTTCACCGACTCTCACTGGTATGTGCATGACGGCATTTTGTGACAGCTAGCTTACAGGCTTTGCATCGTTGATTTCCCTAAGTGGTAATGAGCAGTGGGACCCTTACCCACAGCTTAGGTAGTCGTTGAGGTGGTTGAATTAATGTGACATTTTGAAGGTGTTTTGAAACTACTCGGTGTGTTAATGATGCTGATTTCTTCTCCTAGCTGACGACACCATACCTAGAAAGGACGTGGTGTTTTTGCTGGACAGTTCAGATGGCACTAGAAATACATTCCCAGCAATGCGTGATTTTGTGCAAAGAGTAGTGGAGCAATTCAACATAGAGGCAAACAGAGACCGTGTTGCTGTGGTGCAGTACAGTAGAGGCGCTGAGGTCAATTTCTATCTGAATACCTACGCAACAAGAGGGGAGATCCTGAACACTGTCAGAGGTTTGAGGCATAGAGGAGGGAGACCCCTAAACACGGGGACAGCTCTCCAGTTCGTGAGGGACAGTGTCTTCACCGCGTCTGCGGGGAGTAGAAAGCAAGAGGGTGTCCCTCAGATTCTCATCCTCCTCAGTGGAGGACGGTCAAGCGATAATATAGATACACCTGCCTCCGCCCTAAAAGAGAGTGGAATCTTGATTTTTGGCATCGGCACCAGAAATTCGAGCAGAGAGGTGCAGAGAATTGCCAACGACCCTACCTATGCACAGCCCGTCAATGAGTTCTCGGACCTTCCCAGTGTCCAGCAGCAGTTTATCAGCTCCTTCAACAATGTGCTTGCAGAAGTCAAGCCGATGACACCTACTGTGGCGGGTAAGACAGATTATCACACGTCTCTAAAAAACAGCACACTGCGCCCTCCTTGCAAAGCGTGCCATAGACACTATTCTATTTATGTTAGCGATGCATGTTAGCAGAGGCGGGGGGAAATTGCCTAACAAGCAATGGGTTTGAACTCTCTGGTATGGTAAGCAGTGTTGATTTTTAATGTGTTTGTTTTTTCGCTTTTTCGTCAGTCTTGTGATGAAAATATCCTTTCATTTACAGACCTCACTTTACCGTATTCAGTAAGTTTAGGCGGTTTTACTGTCCAAAATGAGATGCCATTTTTTCAGAAAGTAATGACATTTGACTGTTCGATTGGCTGTAAACTAGCTGAAATGATAGGAGCGATTTCTCTTTTGTTGTGGCCGACTAGAGCACACACACGCCCACAGAAAAAATCAGATACCCAGGGCTCACGTGACTTTGTGTTGCATCCCATTATCCATAGCTGAGCGAAGGATGGCCAGGAGGGATGTAGTGTTTCTGCTGGATGGCTCAGATGGCACAACGAGCTCTTTCCCTGCAATGCGTGACTTTGTTGTGAGGATGGTGGAGAGACTGAATGTGTCTGAGAAAAGAGACCATGTGTCTGTGGTCCAGTACAGCAGAGATCCAGAGGCCCATTTCTATCTTAACACATACTCAAGGAAGGAGGATGTGCTTGACACGCTCAGGGGTCTGAGGCACAAAGGAGGGAGACCCCTCAACACAGGGGCAGCTCTGCAGTATGTGAGGGACAATGTCTTCACTGCCTCCTCTGGAAGCAGACTTGTAGAAGGTGTGCCTCAGCTGCTGATTCTGCTGAGTGGTCGAAAGTCATTTGATAATGTTGACACACCGGCCTCATCCCTGAAAAAGATGGGAGTGCTTATCTTTGCGATAGGGTCAAGGAGCTCAGACACCAGGGAACTCCAGAAGATCTCCAATGAGCCTAGTTATGCACTTTCAGTGAGTGACTTTTCTGACCTTCCCAATGTCCAACAGCAGCTTCTCACCAACATTAATACGGTACTTTTAGAGGGCATGTCCATCACTACTACTGCAATAGGTAAGAAAAAGATTAAACGTGTTTGCTTTATTTATTTTCAATGTGTATGGTACTTGACAAGGTAAGTATCACTAAAAGTATGTAAACTTCTTTTCTGAAATTATCCTTTACCATTTTGCTTAAAACACCAACGTTGCCTAAAGGTTGGAGGATTGTTGCAGAGAGATTGTTTGTTTTTGGTTCAAGAAAATTTGCTATCTTTTATTTATGATAAGACCCACATCATATCTAAAGATCATGATGTCAGAAATACTTTGGTATGGGTATTTTACTTTTTATTCAGTGAGAAGCATCAAACATCCACCTTGCAGCACATTGACAACCACATAGCATAACTTAGTGAAAGTGCTACTTATGAAGTTTACTTTAAAAATCCTTAAGAACATCAAACATCATCATAGGAGTGTGCATCTTAGCATAGAGAGTTAAATGGCAAATTTAACTGGCAAATGTATTTCTTTATTCATGTCCTTTTGTCCTTTTGCACATTGTGAACTTTGTGTAATTTTTTCCAAGACATTACTGTTTTGAATGGAAACATCTTTATTTTTTAATGTATCATTAGAGATTAATTATATTCAAAATTGTTTATTAAATGTGGTATACTAATATTCACTAACATTCATGTTTGCATCCTCCATCATCTTTATTGTGATGTCAGATTGTTTTATTGTTATTTTTACATTTACATCAAAAGTGTGGCAACAAACATCAAAAGAGATAATTTTTATTCAAAAATTATTGCAAGTGTTTCTTTCACAAGACTAATTGTATGATGGCTGCATATTTAAGTAGTGAACATTTCATTTCCAAACAATTTCCCACACCGCAGTAATACATATTCACCTTCTAAAGTTCAGTTCCAAAATATTAGGGTTGTTGTTGTTGTTGTTGTTGTTGTTGTTCTTCTTCTTCTTTTTTTGAAAATACTCTCTTATTATATTCACAAATTCATTTTAACAATTTCAGTTAAAAAAATTCAGTTGAAAATTATGCCTAGCACATCTGGTATTCCCAGGTCACAATCATAGTCATGTTTAATAATCTAGTGCAAAGGGTTTCGAGTGTTGTAATTATATTCATATCTTTGTTTTTGTCAGGTGTTTGAAATTTTACAGACTGTCCTTTATCCAATCAGCATTATTTTATACTAAAAAATTTTCTTCTTTCTTTTAATTTTAGTGGAGTCAGAAGGACCCAAAAAGGACATCGTCTTTTTGATTGATGGCTCTGAAGGTGTTGGCAGAGATTTCCCAATTATTCAGGAGTTTTTGCGCAGAGTTGTGGAGAACCTCAATGTTGGTGAGAACAAGATTCGAGTTGGTGTGGTGCAGTATGGAGATTCTCCATATGGAGACATATATCTCAACTCACATAGGACCAAAGAAGGTGTCCTAAATGACATCAAGGATCTCCGACAACGTGGGGGGAGACAGCGCAACCTCGGCCAGGCCATTGATTTTGTTGGACGTGAAGTTCTGGTTTCTAGACGTGGTGGAAGGAAACAGGAGGGAGTTCCACAATTTGTTGTTGTGGTTTCAGGAGGAAAAGCAACAGACAATATAAGACCATCTGCAACTGCACTGAAACAGTCAGGAACATTCTCCCTTAGCATAGGAACAAGAGATGTGAGCCCTCAGGAATTGCAAGTGACCTCCTATGTCCCCAGATTTGCCTACACAGTTGATGACTTGCCTGGACTTTATACAGTTCAGGACACACTCATCACCACCCTGACTGAGCTATCTAGTGAGGAATTAGCCAATTTGCGCCCTGTATACCCTACAGGTAATTGCAATCATTTTCATAATCGGTTTTCCTGCTTGATGTGATAATACCTCTGACCAGCATGAATTTCCATGCCCCATCCTGTTTTCTTTATAGTTAACTGTAAAGAGGGGAAGAACATCTTCAGAGTGGCAAAATTGATAAAGTCCAGAAGTCAAACTATTAGACTATTTAAATATGCCTGACATTTTGTATAACTATGAGTTGAGTTCTACTCGATTTGTTATTACATCTGTGCAACTGTGTGTGAATCCTGTGGTCAGACTGTCAGTTCCATTTGTGTATTAATTGAGATCATTTTACTATTGTTATGACTATGGTTATTGTCATATTTATTTTTATGTTAAAAAAACTGCTAAAACATTTCTGTTTGTTTGGAAACTATAGATGCTACAATTCCAGTATCTCCTGGAGATAAGAGGGATGTTGTTTTCCTTATTGATGGCACAACAAAGATGCGCACTGAGTTCCCTGCCATAAGAGACATGGTTCAGAGAGTGGTGGAGAAGTTGGATGTGGGTCTTGACAATGTCAGGGTCTCAGTTGTGCAGTACAGTGACGATTCCAAAAGCGAATTTCTCCTCAATGAGTACTCCACCAAGGATGAAGTTCGTCAAGCAATACGAAGAATAAGAAGCAAAGGTGGCAATCAGCTTAACACTGGTCAAGCTCTGGAATTTGTATCAAAGAACATCTATCAAAGATCAGCCGGAAGCCGTGTAGAAGAGGGTGTGCCCCAGTTTCTCATCCTGGTAACCGGGGGAAAGTCAAATGATGATGTATCAGGTCCTGCTAAACAACTGAAATCAAACAATGTTGCTCCCTTAGCAGTTGGAGCTCATAATGCTGATGCAGAGGAGTTAAAATTAATTTCTTTTAGTCCGGAACTAACATACACCATTAGGGAC
The DNA here is from genome assembly GCA_038021265.1 of Cyprinella venusta. NCBI lineage: Eukaryota > Metazoa > Chordata > Actinopteri > Cypriniformes > Leuciscidae > Cyprinella > Cyprinella venusta. The sequence goes on from CM075867.1 coordinate 23,442,193, forward strand.
TTCCAGCAACTTCCAAGAGTGGAGCAACAGCTTTTGACCAAAGTCCGTACCATGACCAAAAGTGAAATTGCAAACCGCACACCAGGTATTCTACATTTTTGGTTTTATTAAAAAGTTATTTCAGGTTAATCAACAATAACATTTGATGCCCAATTTATTCATGTCATGTTTATTTTTACACAACCACCTAACCTTTTTAGTATATGCAGTACATTTACTAGTTAATTTCATTTTTGTTTCTTATCAGATGTTCTTAATTTTGGAAGAAAGGACATCATCTTCCTTATTGATGGCACTGACAGTGTTGGACAAAGCGGTGTTGCTCACATTCGTGACTTTATCTTGAAAGTGGTTGATCAGCTTGATGTCCAACCTGACCAAGTTCGCGTGGCTCTGGTACAGTATGCTGAAAGACCTAAAACTGAGTTCTCTTTGAACTCCCACGACAACAAGCAATCTGTCATCTCTGCAATCAAAAGACTGCGTCACATGGGGGGACGTGGTGCTGACCTAGCTGAGGCAATAAAGTATGTAATTCGAAATGAGCTCCAGCCTTCTGCTGGGGTACGTCTTGCACAGGCTTCCCAGCACTTGGTTGTGCTCACTGGTGGAAGGTCAACATCTGATGTATCTACTTATGGCCAAATTCTCAAAGGCTCTCGGGTCAATTGTATTGGAATTGGTGCAGAAAATGCAGACCCAAGACAGCTGGCACAGATTACTACCACTTCTGATGACTTTCTGCAAGTGACTACTTTCCCGAATCTTCCAAACATACAGAGCAAGTTTATAGCAAGACTTAATGGAACGATTGGTGAAGAACCTCCAACTGACGAGCCAAGTAAGTGGAGCATTAACGTTATTGTTATTTTAGACATACTTACATGATGCATGTATAATGATAGGCTCTAAATGTTTTATTTTGTCTGGTTTCCCATAGCAACTGGACTCCCACAAGCCAAAGCTGCCGACATTGTCTTTTTAGTTGATGGCTCAATCAATCTTGGCAAGGACAATTTCAAAGAGGTCATGGAATTTATTCTTAATTTAATTGACCTGTTCTTTACTGAGAGAGACAAAATTCAGATTGGTCTAGCACATTATGCTACTGATGTGACCGATGTATTCTACCTCAACACCTACAAAAATAAGGATGATATTATCAATGCTATAACTCGAGCAGAGTACAAGGGAGGTCGAGAAATTAAAACAGGCAATGCCATTCGCCATGTTCAGAACACACATTTTGTAAAAGAAAGAGGCAGTCGGAAGGATGAGGGAATTCCACAGATTCTAATGGTAATCACTGGTGGACGGTCAAGGGATGACAGCAAAACAGCAGCATTAGGTCTCAAAGCCAGTGGCGTGCGCATTTATGCTGTTGGGGTGGGAGATATTGAGGACGAACTCAATAATTTGGGCAGTGAAGCTACAACGGTGGCCCGAGCCAGCACCTTCCAAGAGCTCTCTGAGCTGAATGAGCAGATTTTGGAAACACTTGATGATGATGTGAAAGGTATAGGACTGTGCACTGGAGTAAAGGATGTTACAAGAGGTTTGTTGTTGTTTTTATCAAGTGAAAGTTTAAGTGTACAGTTTAAGGACCAGATTTACTAAACAGGGCAAATTAGTGTGATTTCCAATAAGCACAGATGGGAGTGGAAAGTTATGCGAGTGATCTACTGGTGACTTGCAAATTAAAGAACACAGATTCATCTGGATAATTTCCATAAGGACTGAGGCAATCTACCAAGAGCAGTGCAAATTAGTATCTGGTTTAGGACATGCTTTTTTGGTGGTAAATAATGGTGCAAATACCAGTAAATTGACTGACATTAGTAAATCACCTTGCATAATTCATTTAAATACTCTCCTCCCATACATTTTTGCATCTGAAAAGGAAACTCTTACAAATACAGTACATAAGAAATAAGGTATAACACTGTCCACACCTTTTCAGTGCAAATTTTTCACTGTATGTCTTTAGGTAATCCTGACAGTAGTAGTTTTTTTTTAATGCCAAAAGAGGGTTTGCACTTGTTAGTAAATCTGGCCCTAAGTGTTTTGAACAGCGGTTTGCTCTTGATTGTCATTAATCACCATCTCTTTCTCTTCCCTGGCAGCATGCAAGTTGGATGTTCTTGTGGGGTTTGACGTGGCTGCACAGAACATATTTGCTGCTCAGAGATCATTAGATTCTAAGGTATCTGCTATTCTCGAACGCATTACCCAGATGCAGCCCATCAGCTGCACTTCTGGCCAAGTTCCCTCAATACAAGTGGGCATGTTAGCGATGGACTCTGCCTCGGAGCCTGTTCAGCTGGACTTCACCAACAGATACACAGAGCTTCTTGAGCCCTTCAGGGCCCTCCGGAATCGTGGACCTTTTGTTCTGAATGGTGCCACAATCAAGGCTTATGCTGATAGATTAAAGAATCAGCCTTCAGACAGTATCAAGGTACATCATTTTCTTTCAGTTAGATTTTCTTAAAATCTAACTATATTTTATGTATTATCTCTGTATGTTTATGAAAGATATCTGTGCTATAAATTAAATTAATTGTGGTTTTACACTCATAAAGGTTGTGATCCACTTAACTGATGGATTAGATGTCCAGTACAGCATTCTGAAAGAGCAAGTTGAAAAGATGCGTTTAGCTGGTAAGCGTAATCATGATTGTAAATATGAAAATGTCTTATAAACTGCATTAATTCACAATCAAATATCAATTGGTTGTAACAATGCAATCAGTTTCTTTGTTAATTATTTTTGTATTAATTTATTTATTTATTCTCTGATACTTTTGAAACTTTTGTTGTTGATGATTTATACACCTCACAATTTGGTACCACTCACATTTTAATTTTGCTTTTCTTTCTTTCCTTAAGGTGTTAGTAGTTTCATTCTTGTTGCACTGGAGAGAGTGCCACGATTTGAAGATGCAGTTCTCTTGGAATTTGGCCGTGGCTTCAGGTACACACGACCTCTGCGAGTCAACCTCATGGACTTGGATTATGAGCTTCTAGAAGAACTGGTAAGAACTGTCCTCGTTGCTCAGTCAAATAAGCAATCTAAGGGAAGACCTGCCTCAATGACAAAAAGAGATAAATATGTTTGTTTAATGTGATTCTGGTTGACAAAATAAATTTTCTTTTTAAGGATAACATTGCTGAGCGGGAATGCTGTTCTGTTCCATGCAAGTGTAATGGCCAGAGAGGGGACAGAGGAGCTGTTGGCGTTCCTGGACCAAAGGTCAAATACATTTTCTTTTAAGAAACAACATATTTTAGGCTAAAACAATTTCAAACTTGAAATTTTCTTAGTGATGACTCATGTCCACGTTTGTGTGATTGTCTATAGGGTCAATCCGGTGGTCCGGGCTTCAGTGGACATCCTGGTGATGAAGGTGGTCCGGTGAGCATGAATTCATTAACTACTATGAATTTCTAAAATTATTTCAAAGGCATATTTTTTTTACTCTCTTTTGTATGTGATTCTTAGCTCCAGATCTAGCTTCTCACTTGATTCTAAATTCCCATTTTTTTTCCAGCATGCACTAATAAATAGACAGATCATTTTCACAGTGTTATGGTAACATCTTATAAGAAATGCATGTTATGTATTCAGATTATAATGATGTGGTAATTTATTAATTTAAACCATAACACTGTTGTTTCTTCGACTTATATAATGTATTTGCCCGTAAATAAAATGAATCCTCCACCTACCCCATATCCTCTTTCTATCAGCAACCTTAAACTTTGCAATTGTCATTGTATAGTTTAATTAAAAGGGAACATTTTGTCAAAAATACAATGTTTGTGCATGTGGCATGTTTTTCTTTTGATTGTGATTATCCGTATTTTCACAGGGAGAGAGAGGTCCACCTGGTGTAAATGGAACTCAAGGATTCCAAGGATGTCCAGGTCTAAGAGGTGTTAAAGTAAGTGCACTTCAAGTAAATCTCCCTTGTTAAGAAAGCAGATTACTGCTAAAACATATTGATTTACTAATCCAATGTTGTTGTTTTTAGGGATCTCGAGGATACAATGGTGAAAAGGTAAGAGCTTTTATATATATATTACTTGTGTTAAATTTGAATATATATATATATATATATATATATATATATATATATATATATATATATATATATATTCAAATTAATTTATAGTCAATAATTAATAACATATTACTGTAACATATCATTTACATTGTATCATATTAAAAGAATATGTTTGATTGATAACATTTTTTTTTAGGGTGAAATTGGAGAGATTGGTTTAGATGGAATCAATGGAGAAGAGGTCAGCTGTTGTCTAGCAAACATGTTTAATGCTTTTTTCCAGAAACATTTTATCAGTGATCTGTTGTACAATGGTTTGCAGTCAGTGTTCTTAGTGAATGCCAGTTAGAATGTGTTATTGTCTTTCAGGGAACAAGGGGTGTTGTGGGGCCTCCAGGAGATAGTGGAAACCCTGGCCAAAGGGTAAGTCATGTAGAATATAGTCGCAGAGTCAAGTGGAACAAATTTAAAATAAATGTTTATCTGATCTTTTTTTGTGTGTTTCTAGGGTCCTAAAGGGGCCAAAGGCCAAGCAGGAGATGTTGGTCAGACTGGAATACGTGGTGATCCAGTATGTTATAAATAGTCAGATATTTCCTCTGTCTTAATTACTCAAGAATTTGTCGTAATTTAGAATGACTTGGGCCTTTCACACAGGATGCGGAATGTGCGGCGCTGGCCACTGGGTTCAGTGTTGCTCTTCAGATACAACATGGTTGCATTGTGCAATGCCAGAGCAAATTAGGCGGAGTTTTCAAAAACTTTAAGCGGGAGATCTCTATGTCAGCATAATAACCAACGTTATAACTTTTCTGGCGATGTCCCTATACGACCTCAAACTTGTATCGTAGCCTACAGCTCAGGAAATTCCATAGACAGTAAAATAAATTCCGACACGCACAGTACTAGCTGTTCATCCATTTTGATTTGATTTCCGAGCTTGTTTGGATTCCCCGTTTCTATTGGTCACGTTGGTAATCGTCACAGAGTGCAGCGGCAAAAGTTTAATTATTTTGAACTCTGACCATGGCATGCGCGCAACCATGTCAGTGGTGCGTCTATGTCTATGCTTAACTGTCTATGCTTCTAATTGACTTCACTATTCTCCTTTAAAGTTGGGTCGCTGTGACCATTTCTTTTACTGTCCTGGAGGAATGACTTAAAGCTATTGGTAAAATCTCTTCATTGGATGACGGACATGCCCTGAAACTTCACTCCATTTTGGAATTGTTTATGTTATTGGACTAAGACCCTCACCCCCTTTTTTCCTTTTTTTTTTCTTTTCTTTTCTCCTTCATATGTTCTTTTTTCTAAGTGATCTATCAACACGAATACAGCTGTGATCGTTGATTTATGCCTTAATTATTTGTACTTGAATTCTCTATATTAATAAAATAATAATAATAATAATAATTTTACTGTCTATTATGGTGAAAGGCCCATTAGGCAACTGCGTCCAATTATCGCTTCCATTATGAGCATTTAAAACATTTCAACAACATTTGAAATAACGAACTTGAGAGCGCAAAAGATGCGATATGTGAGCAAACCATTAGTCTTCCTTCAATAAGAGAATTTGTTGCTGTTGTTGTTATAGGGCACCCCTGGACGTGACAACAACCAAAGGGGACCAAAAGGCGACCCAGGCGATGCTGGCCCAGCGGTATGGTCATTTTTTTAGATTTAGTTAATCAGTCTTTCTGGTGGATTTTTATATTTATTTGATTGTGTCTGGTCAGAGCAGAGGTCAGGACCATAGAAAATGTTCATGCATCTATTTTGTAAAGTAACAAGCTTCATCTCAGCTTAATTTAGTTCTACCCTAATAATCTAATTTAAAAGTCATATAAGTTGCTATATCAATTATTTCTCATTACATGTTATTTTCTGGATATGGTCAAGCTCTGTAAGACTTATTCGTTTCTGCATTTTTTTTTCAGTGTGGACTAAAACATGTTTGTTTGTACTTTTTGAATAAAATGGACAACTGCAATGTTCATTGGTGTGCTTTCTTTAGGGAGAGCCAGGGGTGGATGGAACTAAAGGAGGTCCTGGTGAACCAGGCAGACGGGTATGCTTTCTCGACCAAAGGGATTGTTTTTTTTTTGTTTTTTTTTTCGTTCTTAAGCGGTTTATAAATCTTCTCCTCTTAAAACCCCTTAACTCAATCAAATGTTTAGAACCAAAGAAATGTGTACATTATTATGAGATAAAATAATTTACATTTCTAAACTGACTTTAATAACCATTCAAAATAGTACATGTTACCTCAAGTTTAGCTATGGCAATTCATGATTTAAAATGTTTTGTAGTCGACCATGAAATGGTGAGTGACAGATGTTCTGTTCTCTTTTGAAAAAGGGCTCTGATGGTAGAAGGGGGCCTCCCGGTCAAGCTGTGAGTAGACATAAATTATTCCATGCCATTAATGGAAATAAACATTATTTTAACACTTCCATAGTAATAACATTGTTGTTGTTGTTGTTTTAATTTATTTGTGTCTGTTTTTTGATGGCCCTGTTGCATTTATAGGGTGCTGCTGGAAGACCCGGAAGTGATGGTTTAGCAGGAGAGACAGGAATTGGAGGACCTCGGGTAAATTAATAAGTTGTAAAAAGTTGTGCAAAACAAAAGACCCATGATATGGTATACATGCAAACATAATGGCTCCAATCTGGTTTACAATCTGGTTTCATTTATTTATCATGCATTTTCTGCAGTTTTATTATTAAATACAAAATATATTATAGATAATATAAATATTATGTATCTGTACTTTAGGGTCCCGCTGGACCAATTGGAGCACCTGGTATTAGAGGAGAGGATGGAAACCCTGGTCCAAGGGTAAGTGAAGAAGTTTAAGCATGTTATTTTCCTTGTTTTCTCTGCTACTAAAAAAAAGGGATTGTAATACAGATTATGAATTTTGGTGCAGAAAAAAGGTTTAATAACTTTACACTTGCACTAAAAAAGAGTTTTGGTTTATGACTTAACAAATGAAAAGAATAAATCTCCTGCTTTATATGAGGAAAGCAATCATCTTATGTTATATTTATTTTTAGGGACCAGGAGGACTGCCAGGACCTGCTGGAGAAAAGGGTAGAAGAGGTGCTGTTGGCCGCAAGGTACTGGTCACCTTTAGCATTAGCAATTCCTTTGCCAGTCAGTTACACTCTCTTACTTCAGTCATCATTGGCAAGCTTAAGCAATTTATTAAAGAAAACATCTCACTGTCGACCTAAAGCAAATTTTCTGGGGAGTTTGTATTTATACAATTTGGGCAGAGGAAATTAACTCCTTTTTTTTAACCGAATTAGTGTGAGAAGTATGATGCTCTTTTTGCTGTTGCATTTCATTCTATCTTAACTGCTTTGTGTGTCACCATTTCACCTTTTATACCTTATAATTTATACAATATGATTCACTTTTTTTCGCTTTCACTCTAAAGGGTGAACCAGGGGACCCAGGACCTAAAGGTGTTTTGGGACCCCAGGGACCCCGTGGGGAGCCTGTAAGTGAGGAGTCACAACCTACACCAGTCATACCAAATAGATGTTATACATTGTAGCAATAATAACAAGTAACAACCATCAGCATTAATATGTGAGACATTGATGAATAAATAGAGTAATTATAAACATTAAAACATAATAAAAGTAGAAAAAATAATAAAAGGATAATAAAAGGATATCTAAAAAGTAGATATCCTCTCTATACAGGGTGAGGATGGACGAGATGGGTTTGGTGTACCTGGTCCTAAAGGAAGAAAGGTGAGTGTTTGTTTCTGTATAACATTTTTTGTGTGAACTGTTTACTCAAAATGTATTTTACACTGAACATAATTTAATGTTGTTTTAGGGTGATGAAGGTTTCCCTGGTTTCCCTGGTCCAAAGGTGAGATTACTGGAGTCTGCAGCCTTAAATGTGTTACAGCATGCATTGTAGTTTTTATACTAATGCACTCTGTGGAAAACAATAGAAGTAACTAGATGTTAAATCTGAATCAATTGAAAGGGAGAGGCAGGTGACCCTGGTTCAAAAGGAGGACCTGGACCTAGAGGAAACAATGGCCAGAGGGTGAGTAATCTTGATTGAACTGTTTTCATTAGGTCATTACGTCCATACTGCTGGTAATGCAACCCGATCACACTAAATGCGTCTTTATAGCACGCATGTTTATTGTCGTGTAATATATACGCTAAAGTGAGTTTTTACGTGCATATGATACGCATTGGTTGGTTAGGTTAAGTTTAGGTGTGGGGTTGGGTGCGTGTGTATTATACGTTTGGCTAGAATTAGTGGTGTGGGGTGCGTGTGTATTATACGCAAATGAACTGCGTATCAATTGCACGCGAAAAACTGCGTCTCATATGCACGTAAAAACTCATTTTCGCGTATAAATTACATGATAAAACACGATGCGTGTTATAGAGACGCATTTACGTGAGAACAGGCTCGGTAATGACAAATAATATGTTTTGTAGGGTACCTCAGGAGGACGTGGTGGTCCTGGTCAAAAGGGAGATATTGGATACCCAGGGCCCTATGTAAGCAAAATATTTTATATTATACGGATTTCTTTGACGTTTTCAGAAAAATCCTGCTACAAATCTTTAAATACAGGAATGCTGACTTTGAATGTACAATGTGGCTCATTTGAGGCATAAAACAAGGGCTGTTCTCTCTTACACACTGTGCAACTTCCTTTGCTTTGATTTACTCAAGCTGTTGATTATTATTATGTTTTACTGGTGACAGACATTAGTTTGGCTCACAAAAATGCTCTGTGGATTAAATCCAGATCGCTCTAGCCAGCTGTGTTTGAGAAAGTGTCTCTCTCTGATTTTTTTCTGTTGTCAAAAACAGGGCCTTAAAGGACCCAGAGGAGTTGGTGCTGTGGTATGTACTTTTCCTTTCTTTCACTTTATAAGTGTCTTTATTGTTTATTCCTACTTAAATTTTTGGAAAATGAATGAACATTTTTTCTCCTTACAGCAATGTGATTTGGTCAAGAAAATTAGGGATAACTGTCGTAAGTATATTGACTCTCCAGTGTAGATCTAATTATGTTCCCTTTCTTATTGTTGTACATTTAATTTTATAGACTTCCTTATAGTTATACTTTATTTTTTTTTAAATCTTTCTTTTTCTTTCTTTTTTAGCTTGCTGCTATGGTAAGTGATGAGTGAACAATCTCTTCTGCATTTCCACTGTGCTATAAGAGTTTCAAACTCTCATTCCGTAATACTGTACTTTCAGTTCAGTTTTTGATTTTTTTTAATTCCTCAGGTGCTCAGGAATGTCCCCTATACCCAACTGAGTTGGCCTTTGCCTTGGATTCATCAGATGGTGTATCTCGCTCTGCTTTCAACAACATGCGTGACACTGTTCTCCGCTTGGTCAGTGACATAACTATTGCTGAGAGCAACTGTCCCCGAGGTGCCCGAGTTGCTCTAGCACTCTACAACAATGAGGTGACTACCGAGATACGCTTTGGAGATAGCCAGAAGAAGCGAGCACTTGTTGAGCGAGTTCAAGGGCTCCAGGCTCAGCAGACCCGTAAGCAACGCAGCTTGGAGACAGCCATGAACTTCATTGCACAGAACACATTCAAGAGAGTTCGCAGTGGCTTCCTTGTGCGTAAGGTTGCTGTTTTCTTTGTCAACGGCCCTGTTACTGTCACACAAGAATTCAGTGCCGCTGCTCTGCGCCTCTACGATGCAGGAATCTCCTCTGTATTCCTTCTTAACCGTGAAGATCGCCAACTCACAAGAGCCTTGCAGGTAGGAGCAGCAAAAGGGCAAACATTGTAATTGGCGTCTATAAGAATAAGAATTAGTTTCATTCCATTTCCATTAGTGTTGGTAAATGTTTTAATTCATCCAGTATGTTTCATCACTCATCCAAGTGGCTTCAAGAACTTCGTCCTTGTGTGAATGCCCTTTGTCTTTACACAATAGAATACTGTTCAGAAAGTGAAACAGCCATACAATGTTGGGCCATCGTGACAGTAGTTGATTCATTGCCTCAGTATATAAGCTTGACATCTTTGTACTGAAATGCATATATTATGTAACTTTATTTTGGTGTTGGTCTCTGCCTTAATGCTTAGTTAAGCTTAAAGTGTTCAGGTCATAGGCACAACAACTGTGATTGTAAAAAAAAAAAAAAAAAAAAAAGTCCAAGTAACTTCACACCTTCAGTGAGCTAATTTCCAAATCAGATCACATCATACATTACATCATGCAGCTTATATCATTTTGTGGTGTTTGATGTTGTGAAATGGGAAATGTTGGGAAATGTCAACCTCTTGTACACATTAACTGTAATTAACTCTACATAAACTTTACCTGGCAGGTGTAATACATGTTTTAGTTTAACAGTTGTACATTAAGACTTGACATAACCAATGTTTTGAAAAGATGTTTGGTGTAAACGAAAGCATATCATTGTTACAATCACTCTGTTTCAGCTTAACAACACTGCGTTAGCCCAGATTATTGTCCTGCCCTCACCTGGAAGTGCTGAATACAACAATGTAATCAAGAAGATCATGACGTGCCATATCTGCCTGGGTAAAATTGTTTATCATGTGAACTTCTGTTCAGCATAAAAAAGCCTCCAAACTAATTTATTTTAAATAAAACCATGAATATAAACTTTTCAAAAATGTCAAAACAGTACCAAAAGAGAATGTTTGAATGCAATATTTAATGTGTCACAATTCTTTTAGACTTCTGCGCCCCGGATCAGATCTGTGATTATATTCCTCCACGTGGAGTGCGAGACCGGAGGGATCCCACCACTGACTTGGACATCGACATGGCCTTCATTCTCGATAGCTCAGAGAGCACCTGGCCCTCCGTCTTCTTAGAGATAAAGCAATATGTGGCTCTAATGATAGAGCAGCTTGAGATGTCCCCTGAGCCAACCAGCACTACCCATCACGCTCGAGTGGCACTTGTCCAGCATGCACCTTATGAATACTTGCACAATGGCAGTGGCATTCCCATCAGGGTGGCCTTCGGTTTGACAGATCACAACTCACCAACCAGTGTCCGAAGCTTCTTACAGGATAAGGTGCACCAGCTGGAGGGTGGACGTGCCCTTGCAGCTGCTCTTGAAGGCACTGTTGAGCATGTGTTTGAGAAGGCACCACATTCCCGCCACTTGAAGGTATTAGTTCTGTTGGTGACTGGACCAGTTGAACTGCATGAGGAGAGGATAATAAGGGCCGCTACTGAAGTTAAATGCAAAGGTTACTTCATAGTGGTGATGGCAGTTGGAAAGCTGTTCAGTTCAGGTGATGTCCGTGTCCTGGCCCAAGTGGCAAGCGAGCCTTCGGATGTGTTCTTTAAGAGGGTGGATAGACCTTCAGGCTTCTATGATGACCATATTCAGACATTTGCTCGACTGTTGCCTAAGTACCTCGGCCGTAAGTTATCATTTACCATTCTCAAAATGTTTAGGAAAGTTGCCTTTTATATCCAATGATGTATTAGCAGGAATTGTCTCTAACAGTTTCTTTATTCTTTATATATAGTTGAAAATGCTTTCTACCTGTCGCCTGAAGTCTCCAAGAAGTGCCAGTGGTATCAGAGTGACCAACCACACAAAGTCCCATTCACTTTACCTCAAACAGAGGAGTGAGTATACTCATGAGGAAAAGTTCCCTGTAAACCGCACATGTACACGTTTTATATTGCTCCTGCATAGACAGACAGTCAAAAAAAGAGAGTACTCTATGAGTTGCTAATTAATTACTTTGTCAATATATTGTATGAATATCGCTATGATTTAATTTTCCAGGAAACATCAGAAGCATTATGGACAGCAGGAGGTTCATGATACAAAACATAAAGGTACTGACAGTGTGCACTGTAGGTTGAGTGTATTTGTTTATTAAAACAATGTTTAAGTCGTGTCACATTATGTGAATGTGTTTGCTCAGAAACAGGTATGGAGGAACTGCATCTGGTTAACGTCACCTCCAGCGGATTCTCCCTCCAGTGGTTGAGTGGCGATTCAAAGGCAACCCATGAGGTTACTGTGACTCGTCTGAAGGATCATAGTCTAGTACTGAGAAAAAATGTGACCGGCAACCACCTCTCCATTACTGAGCTGGAAGCAGCCCAAACCTATCATGTTGTTGTCAACTCTCAGAATGTCAATGGTCATGTTACCAGCACTTACAAAGGCATTGTACCCACAAGTAAGCTCATCATATTTTCACATAAATTACTATTTGTGTGATCATGAATTAAAGCAACGTACTGTCATTTAATTGAGATTATGATAAGTATTAACTAAGTAATGACATGAAAAGGTATGCTTTAAATGTCATTAAAAAACTATAAATGTCGTTCTACTCTACTATAAAGCAGTATCATTTTATTTTTTTCTATTTCAGTTGAACATAAAATAGGTTATTTAGCAGAATTTCTAGATACTGTATAAAACAAGGAGGCAATAATTCAAATCGTTATACAGACATTCTGCTGCAGATTAATTGTTGTAGATTTATGATAGATAAGTTTCCAGTGTGCTTAACTTCACAAAAGGAGAAGAAACTGCACTAAAACCTTATTTGGTTAGTGAAAGAGATGTGCGGCCTGTGCTGGAAGACAACATTTTTAATGAATAGCAATTTATGGTCTGTTTCTCACAAACTCATTGGGTGGCTTTGGCTACTCTTCGTCTACTTTTCGAGAGCTTTTTGATGGGTTTGTCAGCCCTAGTTACCAGATATCTTGCTAAATAGTATCTTTAATGATCCCTTCAATCATAAAAATCATACAGGTTTCCAACGTCAGTAGAGTGAACCGTTGATGTAAATACATTTTTTTTGTGAACTGTTCTTTTAACGTTGGGGTCTGCAGGATGACATTAACCTCATAATCATCTGTTTAAACAGAATCAGCACATCCGAAGGTCCTTACTGTAAGTGATGTGATGGGGATTGTGCCCACTGCACCCTTAAGTAAACCAGAATCAAGTAAGTGGCAGAGAATTTGCTCAACAGATTGTATCAGATTTGTATTCACCCTATGAATGCTTGCCAGAAAACTGAGCGCTGAAACATCAAACAATTTTTTCCTTTTTAACAGAATCAGCAGAACAGAAAATTCTTAATGCCAGTGGAATGATTGGGTTGATGTCCACTGCACCCTTGAGTAGTCCAGATATTAGTAAGTGACAGATTAGTAGAATACAGTTTTTTTTGCTGAATATGATATAACAAAAAGCGGTAATAATACTGTATTTAGACCTTGCCATGTGCATAGTTCAGAGTTTGATAACTAAGAATACTAAGATCCATGCAGGAGTTAGTTAACTTCTGATTTCTTTTGAACAGAATCAGCAGAACAGAAGGTTATTGCTCCAAGTGAAGTGACGGAGATTGGGCCCTCTGCACCCTCAAGTAAACCAGAAATGAGTAAGAAGCATGAAGTATTTTCTCCATAAAATATAAGAAAGAGGCTTTTTCAGCTAATACAGTATAACAGGTATAGCTTTTATAATCGGAATCTGTTTGTATAAAACAAATCCTATCAACAGATTCATTCTTAGTCTATTCCCCTTAATTTATTTGATGACCCTTGCTTGAGTACTGTTCAGAGTTTAAATGTGAATGCATTATTATTGGCTGAAAACAATGATCTCATTGAGATCTAATTAATTTCATATTGGTCATAATGAACAGAAACGGCAGAACAGATGGTTCTTGCTCCGAGTCAAGTAATGGGGATGGAGTCCTCTGCTCCCTTAAGTAATCCAGAAATATGTAAGTGATACAGACAATCAACCCCACTGTATATCAGAAAAAAAAATGTATTTTTACATGTCCAATATAGTTTTAATATGTAAAAATGCATGTTTTTTTGGGGGGGATTCCTATCCAAAAAGCATAAATGAATGAATGTTTTTCATTTGCTTGTTTGTGAGATTCTCAGACAAGTTTTTGAATTTGAATTTTTGGAGAACATCTTGTTTAAATTATGCATCGAAGCAGAAGCGTTGTGGGTGCTTTGGGGTAAAAAAAAATCATGGCATTAGAAGTTTCTTGTGTCAGGCTTGTGCGAGATCAACAATGAAATGTCTCCATACATAATATTTGTTTTTGTACTGATTGTTTAAAAGGTTAAAAAAACAGTTAAACTTGTAAATTTAAAAGTCATAACAGCTTAGAAACCTGAATGTTAAACAGGGTTTTGTAGTGTTGCAGTATTGAAGAATCCATACTATAAATGATTTCTTGATTCTGTTCTGTTATGATTGAGGTATTTAGCATAGTAAAGCAAGAAGATCATTGTCTTACTGTATAAGATGGTAATAGGGAACCCCTTTTCATTCAGGGCAGTTTGACTTTTAACATAAATGCATCTAAAAAAAAAAAAAAAAAAACAAACAAACTTGATAAGAAACTTTGACTTGATAACAAAGTTTAATACTTTGAAGGAAAACAGTGATCGTTTCACATAAAAGGCATGTTTACTCAATGGGGGTTATGAAGCAGACATTTGTGAGATTGCCACAGCACAGACACAGTTAATGAGACTGACATCACATTAACTACATGCAGATGGCACTTGTACAGCAAATAAATCAAATAAACTGAAAATGGCAGTATATGTGCTTTAAAGTGGTTTTGGATCAACAGTTCTGACAATACTAAAGTGAATGCACTAAACTTACCCCTATTCTGAGACAAAGATGTCTAGCCTGTGGATAGATAACTGTATGTTTTTGGTGGCCTTTCCAAGTGTAACACACAACAAAGCTTAAACATTACAGTTTGAAATGAAACATGGTTTGCATATTCCTGATTTTGCTAACCCATTCAAATAATTAGTTAATCCCATACGACCTATAACAATCGTCTAATATCTACAGACTAAATATTAATTTTACTGACAACACTAACTGTCTTTGTCTTTTCTCTTTCGTGATAATCCCTCTTTCTTTGTCTCTGTGTTTGCATGTTTCAGTTAACAATTTTATGGACCCATGCTCACTTGACTTTGACACTGGACTGCCATGCAAAGATTACCAAGCTAAATGGTACTTTGACAGAAAGAATGGATTCTGTACACAGTTCTGGTATGGAGGTTGTGGAGGAAATGACAATAGGTTTGAGACTGAGGCTGATTGCCTCAAACGCTGCATGAAGACAGGTATGTGCGCCCTTTGACCCCTTGACCCGAACTCCGCAGCAATCAATTTGCCCTGTTATCTCTATTTAGGAGACTTCATGATTTAAAAAAATAAATTAATTAATAAAATCAGTCTATAAAAGCAGTTTACAGGTTGCAGTAGCCTACACATGTCAAAGTCTTAAAACGTTTCAATCCCAAATTAGAATTAGGACACAAAATTAGACTACTTGTCAATTAGATTATTTATTTAATCTAAATCATTTATTGCACACTAAATGCAGTGCCTTACTCAGATATCATTGTATGATTCACCCAGTAACTCTCCAGCACTGACCAACAATAACCGTATATTACTAGCAGAGACTTTCCCTCGAGGAGGAAATGATAATAGGCACTCTTAAAAGGAAGTACAATTAAATGAAAGATAGGAAACTTGTTGTTCAACCATTTATTTATTTTTTTCTTACTACCACAGTGCCTGAGTATAAAGCAAGTGACAAGCATGTCAAAGCTGTTCTCCCCCCAGCACCAGCTTCAGGTCAGTCCACCGATCACATTAACCTCTGAAAACCTCTTGAACATTTTTCAAGAGTGACAAAGTGTTTGAAATTCTGTTATAGGACCACTTTATTAAAAAAATTGTGCTGTACTGTGAGTAATACATTTGCAATTCAGAAAAGATCAGATTATTTGTAATAATCACTGATGCATGTACATTGACACAAGAAACAGGGTTCATTGATAATAATGTGGAAAATATGGCCCATGTGAAGGTTAAGAACTTCTTGCCAAAGACCTTTGAAAATGTCAAGACAACACCTCTTTACTTGTTATGTAATGCATTTTATTCCTTAGTGAACTTTACCACTTTTTGATAACCTGACCTGTTGGATAGAATACTGTTAAATCATTGTGTAAATGTGGTATCAAGAGAACAGAAAGGTCTGTGTAGCTATAGCTAATTTTTGGGCAAATTACAATGTTTTAAGAAACTATGTTGTAGATGACATAACATGTAAAATGCCAGTGTCCACAGAGGACACTTGATGCCGTCTCATTAACTAAACAGACCTTCTCATTTTCCAAAACCTCACTGAGATCCAGTATATATGAAAGGCTTTTGCAAATAATTATATATTGTATTCAATTCAGTAATTTTTCTCATCCTCTCTCTCAGCTGCCTTGCACTCCAGTGTTGATATCTGCAAGCTACCAAAAGAAGAAGGTTCCTGTGCTAAATTTGTGCTTAAATGGCATTATGACACACTTAGTGGAAACTGTACCCGCTTCTGGTACGGAGGCTGTGGAGGGAACCAGAATCGCTTTGATACACAAGATGAGTGTGAAAAGGCCTGTGGAAAAGCAGGTGAGATTACTTCTAAAAAGTGCATGTCAAAGTGATATTAGTGTGAAGATTGATTAAGCTATTACTTTAACATTATGCGTTTTTAACAGCACCTGTAAAAGAAGGGATCATTGCAGCGGTTAAAACATAGAAACTAATGAAGACTGTAAGCTAACCACTGACGACATTTAGAGGAAATAGCACCTAAAACTAGAAGCTTCACCACAGCCAAGATGCCTGCACTGGAACCTGCCAGGGGATTTGATCCAAAGAAAACCTTGAAGTAGTATTTTCCAAATAAGAAAAAAAAGCAGAACAAGTTTCTTTGTTTCGTGCTGGTGCTACAATCAGTTTCTTTAATATTTTTTAAATTGTTTTATTTTTAATGTGTGTATGGGTTTGTATGAAACCCAGTGTAAATGTCCAGGGCAAAATAGCTTTTTTTATTTTATTTTTTTTTATTTTTTTTTTAAATCACATGGTTTGTTTGTGGAAATATTTTGATCAAAACATATCAATAAATCTTTGTAGTTACGAGACAGGTTCATGACAGTTTAGTTTAATTTAGTAAAGTCTGCTCCTACTGCAGTACCCTCATTATGTTTTTTTTATTGCTTGGAAGGAAGAATCTTAATTGCTCTTTTTGGTCATACCGCTGGAGATCTCCACTGAAGATCCCCACTGAATCTCCAAGCATGCTATGTTGATGTTTTCAAATTAGGTAATTATAAAATGACCATCATCTGAAAAAACTATGCACTTTTGGAATCATTGACTTACACACAAGTTTTGATTTAAAAAAAAAGCAATTGGAATGTACTGTTCAAACTGTATTTTTGGGGGGGTTGGTGTTTTTTTTTTTTTTTTTTTTTTTTTTTTTTTTGAGTTTTTTGTATTTGGAAATGGGAAGATATAAATAAATTAGTCTTTATATAAAACTTTGATTTTGATTTGTCCTTTCTTTTTTAACTTATTGTACTGCATTAGAAGCTTATTTACTCCTACTAGGCTGCTGTGAGTCATGCTGAGAAGAATATCCCTTTTTATGACTCTGAGTATTCAATAGAAGTAATGCAAAGAGAACAAGAAATTAAAATTTGCATGCTTATAGGAGAGTATTGTGTTTAATGCAGCAAGCATAGCAGCTTATATTTAATAGTTCCATTAACAAGATTGTCGCCTTCCTTTAACTTGCACACTTATTTGATACATGGTTCAGACTTTGAGAAATAAAAATAAATCAATCAATTCACCAAAAGTGCAGGAATCTGAGAGTATATCAAAAAGAGGCATGCTTATGAATTCCTCTGTTGCACCAAGGCAGTGATTTCCTCTCTCGCTCATGATGGAAATTACCCCAAATAAAGACTGTTTGGGGAGGACAAGCAGCTTCATCAGCAGACGTTTTATAAATCAAGGTTTGTTATCTTCAGTTGCCATAGACCTTGAAAAACATTTCATTGTGAACTCTATGTGACCCAATTTCGGAGTTCTGAATTTAAAAATACAGCATGTTTTCATAGGAGCACTTCCTTATTAAACACCCAAAAGCCATTTATATCCACAAAATAAGGTTATTAGCAAATTTAAGTGTATAATCTCCATCAACAGCTGAGGTGGTAATGCATGATTTATTATCTGGTTTTCCATTCTTAAATTGCGCCTCAATCGGCACGTCTTATATCACCATATAAACAATTTACACAGTGTCTCAGTCTGATTTGTTATGTACACGTGTTGCATTTTTGTCTGCCAGTCTGTAAATCCACCACTGCAGTATACGAATTATGTTCAGTCCTGAACAATCTGCATGTTGCCTTGCGGGCTTTGCAGCAGTCCCTCTGGCCCCTTCCCATACTGAGGTTAACTGTATAAGAAATACATCAGTGCTTTTAAATAGGTTCCTGCAGATCTGATTTCACTGTTGGTTAATGCATTCTTCCAAGAATAGCTTTTTTAAATAAAATTTCCACACCATTACGCTAATTATTAGGTCCACAGACAACTAAAAACAAACAAATATTTAGCAAAGAAAGTTTCAATATTTATTGTGAAGGGCTTTCACTGTGAGGTTGAGTTATCAACTGATGAGCATAAATCCTCTCTGTCTGCGTATGAGAGAGAGAGAGAGAGAGAGAGAGAGAGAGAGAGAGAGAGAGAGAGACTACTATTCACAGTACTTAGAGAGAGAGAGTACATATAGTCCTTACATCTACTGTGTTTATGTGAATACTCGACTTGGCATTTTGATATATTTCTGTATTTATTTGGCCGATTAGGTGTGCAACCGAAGACAAAGGCTACTCTGCTTTTCCGTGTTAAAAAGAAAAAAGAGCAGACGCGCACACACAGCATCCTGCCAGTAATTTCGTTCTTTTTTGTGACTTATCGCACTTTTCAAGGGACACTTCACCCATTTGCATTACAAACCCAGTCATATTTTTGAATGGTCATGGTTTATTCCCATTTTCCGCTGAGATGGGAGAAATAAGGATTTGAGTGTTTTACTTCCTGCTTATTATGATGTAAAAATCGTCATTTTGCGTCATAATAAGCAGGAAGTCACATTTCATTGAAAAGTGCACTACAAACATTAGCTCATTTTTATTCAAGGGGGTGAACATGTACAGTTAGGACAGGTATCTGACGTGAAACCCCTGTAAACACACACAGGTATCTGATGCACATGTACAGTTAGGACAGGTATCTGACGTGAAACCCCTGTAAACACACACACAGGTATCTGACGTGCGTGTGTGTATGTATGTGTGAAACGGCACAGCCATTTGTTAAGTGTTTATTGCAAGGCCAAATGAAACTTCATTCTAAACTTGGTGCTTTTTTGCTTCCTTTTTTGTTTTTACTTGACAAATGATAAATCAACATTATTATGATGGGGTTTTTCTTTGCTTAGGCCTATTGTCTTCATAAAACAAGCACCTCTGAGGGAACAAAACCTGTACAAAACCAGATCTTATCTCAACTTAGACAGATGTTCGCAAATTGCTGTTTGCCATTCCTAAGGAGTGCGCTTTTGCAAGAGTTAAGGGTTATGTCTGTATCCCATCATGGTACATGCCACAAAGGTGACATGCTGTAAAGGTGGGCAGATTTCAAATCCTTTCTACCCAAGTCGCAATCCTTTTTGAAGAGTTTTTGTCATCATAGATTATTTTTATTTTTTGCAACCGCATGATAAAAGAAAGGCAGGGAATTAATCTGTAGGCAATGTTTAAGCATATACCTGCTGTTGCTGCAAATCCTTTACCTCTTAAAATCAACTTTGTCTCCCACAGCACGTTTTTTGTCTCACTGTAATACTGCACTTTGTCTGCGTCCATTTAGATTTTCACTTCAGCACTGTAAGTGTTGCCATTCATCAAATGAGAACATTGTACAGATCAACAGTACTGCCGTTCTGTTTATAGACAGAATGTGTTATGAACCAATGAGGAAGAAGGGTTATTTGTCTAAACACAGAATATAGATTTATTAAATTTAAATAAACAAAAATCCTTCCACATGTGAAGGGAAAATGTTTCCTTGTGGGTGTATGAGTCATAAGCTTTTTTTCCCCCTCAGCCATGAAGTATTAAAACAGTGTGTGCTTGTGTAAAACAAAAAAGAAAAAAAAGTCTTTTTTTTTTAATTGCTAAATATTCAGAAGAAGCTGCTTGTACTGACTTATTTATGGTTTAAAACTATAAAATCTCTTGAAGTTAAAGTTAAATGTTGCCAATGGGGAGGGGAAGGGTGGACTCTTGTGATTTAAAGAATGTGCTTACAACCTCACACGGTTTAAAGAGTGACTCATTTAATTTGCCCCATATGGAATTCCCTAATTTTAGCTGGTCTTTGTGTATTTCACATGCCTTGTTTGTCCAGAAAAAGTCAGAGGGGTATAGCATTGCTTTGTCATTATGTCTCTGTAAACTACAGAAGCGCTCAGACCAACATGAACACCAGATCACCAGACATGGAGGTGGCATCCAAATACAAAACATACTCACATTGTGAAGGTTTTCGGTTCTCCTCAGCTGAGCTCACACAGATAAAAAAAAAAAAAAAAAAAAATCCGACAGTCAAACATTTGCAGCTGCTTTTTGTTTGACTGCAAGTCATTGTACATTTGTTTAGTTCCAGCATTTTGATCTTGGATAAAAAAAAGAAAAAAAGATTTATCTTCTTTCTGCAAATGTCTATTGTCATTGTTTTTCTTTGTGCAGAGGGTTAGTTGACATCCAAGCTTGTATCCCATTGCTAATTTAATCACTTCTGTCTTCTACGTATGGGTGTAGATATTGTTCAGCTGTCTGGGTGATCCCAATGATTCATAAGGCCTACGTTTGTGATTGCGAGTTACATGAACACAGTGGTGTAATTATCAACTGCCTTGCTTGGTCAGTTGAACTAAAGCCCACCCAAAAGGAAACCCAAATATTCAAGCCATTTACAGGCACCCATTCTGTTATTATACCCAGTCAAAAAGTGCATTACAGAGTTTAAGCATTGCAGACTGATCTCATGAAGTAGCGTGTGTATGACACGCCAATTCGTATTTGCATTTTTGGCATGCTATCAAGACGCATAATCGCTTTTCAGCGTGTTTATGAACGCGGTTGACTTAACGTTATATAAATATATGACTTACCTCAACCCTGTCCCTAAACTTAACCGTCACTGGGGTTAATGGCATTTATGACTGTTCCCTTACCATCCTAGTGAAAAAAAAAGATATGACTTACCTCAACCCTATCCCTAAACTTAACCGTCACTGGGGCATTTATGACTGGACATTTGACGCGCGTGTACAGACACGCGGAATGACGCGGACGTTAATGGCGTAGACATACACGCATACACGCGGATACACGCGGATAGCTCAAAATGCGTAGAGATAACACTTGACTCGAAAGTGGCGTGTATGTTTACGCAAAAGTCGTGATGTCATATTGAGCATTGTAACTTTCTTAGGCTGTAAATAGTTGTGTTTTCTTTTTGAGTAGTTTATATTTGATTTTTTAAAATATTTTATTTACTGACAGAATTTTCATTTTGGGGTGAACTAACCCTTTAAAATCCTAATATGCACCTTTTTTAAAGAGAAAAATGAAAGGTGTACAAAGTCATGAACTGTCCCTGGGAGTAGTTTTGATTAAAAAAAAAAGAAAGAAAAAAAAAACCTAATGAGAATAATGAGACATCTCATTTTCAACATATTAAACTCTGCTGAGAAAGTTCTTGTTATTCCAACCTGCTACTCCACAAGTTTAGAGTAATTTTCCATGGGATTCAAACTTTAACATGTAGCCTACAGCCAGGCCAAAAAATGACATAATGCTCCCTAGAAGCTGAAGTCTGTCTGGATATACTGTATGGAAAGGCAGATGTACTAATCGTGTAGCAAAAGCAGCCAAAATTCTCACTGCAATTAGTTCCAATCATTTGCTTGCTACTTTTCCATTCCAATCACTGAGATAGAGTGGGTCATTTAGAATAATCAGTAGCACAAAAAGTGGATATTTAACAATATTTAACCAAAAAAGTCCATATTGCACGTCAAAAATACAAATATTTGTGGAGTAAGCAGTCTGGTCTGCTTCACCTTTTCCAAGGTCATGTTGAACCAGAGAATGTGAGCTTAATGGTGTCTCATTGCTGGCTGACTTGAATTTATTTTTTCCAGAACCAAAACAGAGGCAGATTAGAAGCACGAGGATGTTACTAGTTCATGGAAAAAAACCTTTTCCCATCTTTCATCTGGAGAAGGGGGTGTCAGTGGGTTTAGGGCTAATCAGTGTTCTGGCTTGAGAAGTCCACAGATCAGAGTGGGATGTGATTTTGGTTTTACTGAGGTGGACATAACGGCGCTGTTCAATAAATAAAAAATGATGCCCAGCTGTGCACAAAACTAAATAATTATTGGTAGTATAAGGTGTTGCTATTGTTCATTCTTGTTTTCATTTACTTATTTAATTATTGTTAAATTATTGGAAAAAACAAAACAATATAGCTGTAAATGAAGAGTTCAGATGCAAAAGCCTCTAAATGCCATTTGAAATTTTCTTCTAAAATGATCATTTTTATCAAGCTTGTATATTCAAGTTCAGTAATTTCACTTAAATGTCAATGAAGATTACCTATTAATTGTCATTTAAGTGAAATTACTGAACTTAAATATACAAGCTTGATAAAAATGGTAATTTTAGAAGAAAATTTCAAATGGCATTTAGAGGCTTTTGCATCTGAACTCTTCAAATATTCATCTTTGGTGCATATAATACTATTCTGATGCCAGATTTCTCAGAAAGATGTACACCAGGCTATACCAGGAGCTTCATGCTAAATGTATTCCCCTCAAAACAGTGAAAATGTATTGTTTACATCTATGGCTTCATATGCATAATCATGTTTGTACTCTCATGAAGTAATGTTTAGTACAGTTTAATTAGTAGTCTTTGTCTTTGTCAAGCAATCTGCTGTCATTTTTGCATTCAGACAGACATGTGTTTAAGGCTAGATCAAAGACTATTTTTCCCTCAAAACATTTCATCATTCAGAGGGAAAGGACATTCCCCCCTCGCTCGCCCCCTCAACCATCATGTTGCTCATCAAACAGAATTTGGGTAAATACAATTTAGCTTGGGTTACACTTTGTGTAGGTTATAGGATTGGGGCATGGATAAGGTTGTTGCATATAATTATTGATAATTTATCAATAATTGATAAATTATTGCTTCATTATTAATTTAATTACTTCATTAAATTTTACTTCAGTATTACTTCAGTAACTTATATTTCTTTCTTGAATCTTTTGAACAGTACAAATGTTTTTTTTTTTGTTTGTTTGTTTTTTTTGATGGTTGATTTCCTCATTTGTAAGTGCCAATGACCTTGGAGACAGATACATGACAGATTTCAGTGCCATGAAATGCTTGGCCCCTGTGAACAGACAAATGGATACATTTTTTCCCCCTGTGTGACAGATTGCAGATTAATTGGATTTATGGTGAGCCTTTTATGGTGAAATATACTGGATAGTGGGTTTTTGTATTTATTGCAACCATGGAAAGCCAAAATGCCACTACAATGAGTCATATGTGAGCCTGGAATAAACTCAAAGCACAAAGTCGCAGAGCAAAGGAGCTTGAACTCTCATCTGAATTCAATTCAAAAGAACCAGGAGAAGAAAATTAATACTCTATACTTACATGAACATCTCATCCACACTGCCATTTTGCAATGCCAGTTTTGTTTACATTCAGTGTAACGACAGGGAGAGTGGAGACTCCATCCTCTGGCGCTCAATCCCAGCTGGCCCGGGGCCCCCCGCAGAAATGCAGGTCAGTCAGGAGTGGAACAGGTCTTGATACCAACCAGACCTAGTTCCCCTCGACAGCCTTTCTGACTCTATCTGTGTCCATAGCTCACAGCGAGAGCACAGGCACCAGTTGTCCGCCCAGCTCGAGCCAGCCCGGGCTCCTCGACTGCAACAGGCAGCCGCCTCCTGTTCCTCCATCAGCCTCAGCTGCTCTTCACTATATTGCGGCTCGTAAAGATAGCCACGAACATCGCTTTGGAGCTGCAGAATTTCAAAATCCTCTTCTTCCATATCGTCGCTGTCCGATGAAAATCCATATGTCCATTTTTGGTGATTTTGAGATTTTTTGACGGATAGAATGTCCAGGTTCATTTCCGTGTACAGCATGCGTCACATTATCTAAATGACCAATGAAAAGTTGTGAAATTATGTCATCTGATTTCCACGTATTTCCATTTGCTGTCAAATGATTTTTCAGTTTTGTTCACTTTACCTGTACAATTCATGTTGAATTAATGCCATTTTGGCTATTTTTCATTTCAACATGATCGTATCATGTTAAACTGACTTAAAACTGTCACTCGTTGGTTTAACATGAAGTTTTCATTTTATAAGTACATGTTTCAATAGCTCAGTCAAACTGTTGACTGAACTAAAAAAATATATAGGCTAATAACTTACATAATATTTATAATTTTTTAAATATTTTTTGTTTATTCATTTATAGCTTGAATATAATTATAGAAGTGCAATTCAATGGTTATTGGTGTTTTAGGTTTGTTATTTGTCTTAAATTTCTGTTAAATCAGAATGATAAAAATAATAGTCAATCGCACACATAAAATGTGTGTTTTTATAAAGTCAGCCGGACTGAATGTGGTAAAAACAGCCTGAAAACCATGAAAACAAACCACATTCTCAACCTAAAGGAAGCGGAAATCTGTTGTGACGCAATTTGCATATCCTGGCGGCAACATTCATAAACGACGTTAATGCTGCGCATGTCTTCGCCACGCCATTAACTGGAATAGAATCTTAAAACAAACAGGTACGTGTTCATCTGTTTCCATCACTGTTATTAGAAACAATATTATCAAACTGTTTTATGAAGTCGGTTGATATTAATGTGTTATTGTGACAGAATGCACGATTGCAAGACAAAATGAGATGGCCGCGCCATAAACTGGATTAAACAGCACACGAACAGGTAACTGTTAACTTAACTCATCTATCCATTTAGATCAGTGTTAGAAAAAAATATTAGCCAACAGTTTTATTATATTGGTTGAACGTTATGTATTTATGGCCTGATTGCACTTTGTTAAGCCTAGATGACCGCGACATCAACTGAATTAAACGACAAACAAACAGGTAAGTTAACTTTTTCGTCCATTTGCATCAGTCTGATTAGAAACAATTTTAACAACTGTTTTATTATGTCGACTGATACGGATGAATTTATGACAGAATCCACGATTTTATGCCTGAAGAGATCATTTAAGTCTGTTAAGTCTCTTAACAGACTTAAACATCAAACGTAAAGGTATGTGTCTAAGTTTGCACATGTTTATTAGTTTAATCATCCATCATTGCACTCTCTTCATGGCATCGATCAAAGATATTATAACAATGTTGTGTGGTTGATGGTTCTGTACTAGTGGTGGGAAGTTCGGATCATTTTACAGACTCGGATCTTTGAGTCTCGTTCAGTAAAATGAACGAATCTTTTATTGAGTCATTTCGTTCATTTCGGTCATTTCATCATTAAATAATTAAAATGTCATGTCATGTCATGTCCCAAAACATCTAGTACTTAATCTAGTACGAAAATCTTGGTTTCTCCAATCTTCTCAAAACTCTGGATTCTGATAGAGGGCCACGAGACATGGACCTGGGTGCAAAAATTGAGGCTCTAGACCCTTCCAGAGCTGAGATATTGAAACTCAAAATTTTGACCAGAAAAAAAAAATAACAGTGTTACCCCTTATGTTTTTTTTCGGGGGGTGAAAAATTAAGTTTCTCCAATCTTCTCAAAACTCTGGATTCTGATAGAGGGCCACAAGACATGGACCTGGGTGCAAAAATTGAGGCTCTAGACCCTTCCAGAGCTAAGATATTGAAACTCAAAATTTTGACAAGAGAAAAAAAAATGACAGTGTTACCCCTTATGTTTTTTTTCGGGGGGTGAAAAATTAAGTTTCTCCAATCTTCTCAAAACTCTGGATTCTGATAGAGGGCCACGGGACATGGACCTGGGTGCAAAAATTGAGGCTCTAGACCCTTCCAGAGCTGAGATATTGAAACTCAAAATTTTGACCAGAAAAAAAATGACAGTGTTACCCCTTATGTTTTTTTTGGGGGGTTGAAAAATTAAGTTTCTCCAATCTTCTCAAACCTCTGGATTCTGATAGAATAGAGGGCCACGAGACATGGACCTGGGTGCAAAAATTGAGGCTCTAGACCCTTCCAGAGCTGAGATATTGAAACTCAAAATTTTGACCAAAAAAAAAAATGACAGTGTTACCCTTTATGTTTTTTTTCGGGGGGTGAAAAATTAAGTTTCTCCAATCTTTTCAAAACTCTGGATTCTGATAGAGGGCCACGAGACATGGACCTGGGTGCAAAAATTGAGGCTCTAGACCCTTCCAGAGCTGAGATATTGAAACTCAAAATTTTGACCAGAAAAAAAATGACAGTGTTACCCCTTATGTTTTTTTTCGGGGGGTGAAAAATTAAGTTTCTCCAATCTTCTCAAAACTCTGGATTCTGATAGAGGGCCATGAGACATGGACCTGGGTGCAAAAATTAAGGCTCTAGACCCTTCCAGAGCTGAGATATTGAAACTCAAAATTTTGACCAGAAAAAAAAGACAGTGTTACCCCTTATGTTTTTTTTTCGGGGGGTGAAAAATTAAGTTTCTCCAATCTTCTCAAAACTCTGGATTCTGATAGAGGGCCACGAGACATGGACCTGGGTGCAAAAATTGAGGCTCTAGACCCTTCCAGAGCTGAGATATTGAAACTCAAAATTTTGACAAGAAAAAAAAAATGACAGTGTTACCCCTTATGTTTTTTTTCGGGGGGTTGAAAAATTAAGTTTCTCCAATCTTCTCAAAACTCTGGATTCTGATAGAGGGCCACAAGACATGGACCTGGGTGCAAAAAATGAGGCTCTAGACCCTTCCAGAGCTGAGATATTGAAACTCAAAATTTTGACCAGAAAAAAAAAATAACAGTGTTACCCCTTATGTTTTTTTTCGGGGGGTGAAAAATTAAGTTTCTCCAATCTTCTCAAAACTCTGGATTCTGATAGAGGGCCACGAGACATGGACCTGGGTGCAAAAATTGAGGCTCTAGACCCTTCCAGAGCTGAGATATTGAAACTCAAAATTTTGACCAGAAAAAAAAATGACAGTGTTACCCCTTATGTTTTTTTCGGGGGGTGAAAAATTAAGTTTCTCCAATCTTCTCAAAACTCTGCATTCTGATAGAGGGCCAAGATACATGGACCTGGGTGCAAAAATTGAGGCTCTAGACCCTTCCAGAGCTGAGATATTGAAACTCAAAATTTTGACCAGAAAAAAAAAATGACAGTGTTACCCCTTATGTTTTTTTTTCGGGGGGTGAAAAATTAAGTTTCTCCAATCTTCTCAAAACTCTGGATTCTGATAGAGGGCCACGAGACATGGACCTGGGTGCAAAAATTGAGGCTCTAGACCCTTCCAGAGCTGAGATATTGAAACTCAAAATTTTGACCAGAAAAAAAAAATGACAGTGTTACCCCTTATGTTTTTTTTCGGGGGGTGAAAAATTAAGTTTCTCCAATCTTCTCAAAACTCTGGATTCTGATAGAGGGCCATGAGACATGGACCTGGGTGCAAAAATTAAGGCTCTAGACCCTCCCAGAGCTGAGATATTGAAACTCAAAATTTTGACCAGAAAAAAAAAATGACAGTGTTACCCCTTATGTTTTTTTTCGGGGGGTGAAAAATTAAGTTTCTCCAATCTTCTCAAAACTCTGGATTCTGATAGAGGGCCACGAGACATGGACCTGGGTGCAAAAATTGAGGCTCTAGACCCTTCCAGGGCTGAGATATTGAAACTCAAAATTTTGACCAGAAAAAAAAATAACAGTGTTACCCCTTATGTTTTTTTTCGGGGGGTGAAAAATTAAGTTTCTCCAATCTTCTCAAAACTCTGGATTCTGATAGAGGGCCACGAGACATGGTTCTGGGTGCAAAAATTGAGGCTCTAGACCCTTCCAGAGCTGAGATATTGAAACTCAAAATTTTGACAAGAAAAAAAAATGACAGTGTTACCCCTTATGGTTTTTTTCAGGGGGTGAAAAATTAAGTTTCTCCAATCTTCTCAAAACTCTGGATTCTGATAGAGGGCCAAGATACATGGACCTGGGTGCAAAAATTGAGGCTCTAGACCCTTCCAGAGCTGAGATATTGAAACTCAAAATTTTGACCAGAAAAAAAAATGACAGTGTTACCCCTTATGTTTTTTTTCGGGGTGAAAAATTAAGTTTCTCCAATCTTCTCAAAACTCTGGATTCTGATAGAGGGCCATGAGACATGGACCTGGGTGCAAAAACTAAGGCTCTAGACCCTCCCAGAGCTGAGATATTGAAACTCAAAATTTTGACCAGAAAAAAAAAATGACAGTGTTACCCCTTATGTTTTTTTTCGGGGGGTGAAAAATTAAGTTTCTCCAATCTTCTCAAAACTCTGGATTCTGATAGAGGGCCACGAGACATGGACCTGGGTGCAAAAATTGAGGCTCTAGACCCTTCCAGAGCTGAGATATTGAAACTCAAAATTTTGACCAGAAAAACAAATAACAGTGTTACCCCTTATGTTTTTTTTCGGGGGGTGAAAAATTAAGTTTCTCCAATCTTCTCAAAACTCTGGATTCTGATAGAGGGCCAAGAGACATGGTTCTGGGTGCAAAAATTGAGGTTCTAGACCCTTCCAGAGCTGAGATATTGAAACTCAAAATTTTGACAAGAAAAAAAACAATGACAGTGTTACCCCTTATGTTTTTTTTCGGGGGGTGAAAAATTAAGTTTCTCCAATCTTCTCAAAACTCTGGATTCTGATAGAGGGCCACGAGACATGGACCTGGGTGCAAAAATTGAGGCTCTAGACCCTTCCAGGGCTGAGATATTGAAACTCAAAATTTTGACCAGAAAAAAAAATAACAGTGTTACCCCTTATGTTTTTTTTCGGGGGGTGAAAAATTAAGTTTCTCCAATCTTCTCAAAACTCTGGATTCTGATAGAGGGCCACGAGACATGGTTCTGGGTGCAAAAATTGAGGCTCTAGACCCTTCCAGAGCTGAGATATTGAAACTCAAAATTTTGACAAGAAAAAAAAATGACAGTGTTACCCCTTATGGTTTTTTTCAGGGGGTGAAAAATTAAGTTTCTCCAATCTTCTCAAAACTCTGGATTCTGATAGAGGGCCAAGATACATGGACCTGGGTGCAAAAATTGAGGCTCTAGACCCTTCCAGAGCTGAGATATTGAAACTCAAAATTTTGACCAGAAAAAAAAAATGACAGTGTTACCCCTTATGTTTTTTTTTTTCGGGTGGTGAAAAATGAAGTTTCTCCAATCTTCTCAAAACTCTGGATTCTGATAGAGGGCCACGAGACATGCACCTGGGTGCAAAAATTGAGGCTCTAGACCCTTCCAGAGCTGAGATATTGAAACTTAAAATTTTGACCAGAAAAAAAAATGACAGTGTTACCCCTTATGTTTTTTTTCGGGGGGTGAAAAATTAAGATTCTCCATTCTTCTCAAAACTCTGGATTCTGATAGAGGGCCACGAGACATGGACCTGGGTGCAAAAATTGAGGCTCTAGACCCTTCCAGAGCTGAGATATTGAAACTCAAAATTTTGACCAGAAAAAAATGACAGTGTTACCCCTTATGTTTTTTTTCGGGGGGTGAAAAATTAAGTTTCTCCAATCTTCTCAAAACTCTGGATTCTGATAGAGGGCCAAGAGACATGGTTCTGGGTGCAAAAATTGAGGTTCTAGACCCTTCCAGAGCTGAGATATTGAAACTCAAAATTTTGACAAGAAAAAAAAACAATGACAGTGTTACCCCTTATGTTTTTTTTTCGGGGGGTGAAAAATTAAGTTTCTCCAATCTTCTCAAAACTCTGGATTCTGATAGAGGGCCACGAGACATGGACCTGGGTGCAAAAATTGAGGCTCTAGACCCTTCCAGGGCTGAGATATTGAAACTCAAAATTTTGACCAGAAAAAAAAATAACAGTGTTACCCCTTATGTTTTTTTTCGGGGGGTGAAAAATTAAGTTTCTCCAATCTTCTCAAAACTCTGGATTCTGATAGAGGGCCACGAGACATGGTTCTGGGTGCAAAAATTGAGGCTCTAGACCCTTCCAGAGCTGAGATATTGAAACTCAAAATTTTGACAAGAAAAAAAAATGACAGTGTTACCCCTTATGGTTTTTTTCAGGGGGTGAAAAATTAAGTTTCTCCAATCTTCTCAAAACTCTGGATTCTGATAGAGGGCCAAGATACATGGACCTGGGTGCAAAAATTGAGGCTCTAGACCCTTCCAGAGCTGAGATATTGAAACTCAAAATTTTGACCAGAAAAAAAAAATGACAGTGTTACCCCTTATGTTTTTTTTTTTCGGGTGGTGAAAAATGAAGTTTCTCCAATCTTCTCAAAACTCTGGATTCTGATAGAGGGCCACGAGACATGCACCTGGGTGCAAAAATTGAGGCTCTAGACCCTTCCAGAGCTGAGATGTTGAAACTTAAAATTTTGACCAGAAAAAAAAAAATGACAGTGTTACCCCTTATGTTTTTTTTCGGGGGGTGAAAAATTAAGATTCTCCATTCTTCTCAAAACTCTGGATTCTGATAGAGGGCCACGAGACATGGACCTGGGTGCAAAAATTGAGGCTCTAGACCCTTCCAGAGCTGAGATATTGAAACTCAAAATTTTGACCAGAAAAAAATGACAGTGTTACCCCTTATGTTTTTTTTTTTTTGGGGGGGGGGGGGGGGGGGGGGGGGGGGGCGAAAAATTAAGTTTCTCCAATCTTCTCAAAACTCTGGATTCTGATAGAGGGCCACAAGACATGGACCTGGGTGCAAAATTTGAGGCTCTAGACCCTTCCAGAGCTGAGATATTGAAACTCAAAATTTTGACAAGAAAAAAAAATGACAGTGTTACCCCTTATGTTTTTTTTCAGGGGGTGAAAAATTAAGTTTCTCCAATCTTCTCAAAACTCTGGATTCTTATGGAGGGCCACGAGACATGGACCTGGGTGCAAAAATTGAGGCTCTAGACCCTTCCAGAGCTGAGATATTGAAACTCAAAATTTTGACCAGAAAAAAAAATGACAGTGTTACCCCTTATGTTTTTTTTCGGGGGGTGAAAAATTAAGTTTCTCCAATCTTCTCAAAACTCTGGATTCTGATAGAGGGACAAGATACATGGACCTGGGTGCAAAAATTGAGGCTCTAGACCCTTCCAGAGCTGAGATATTGAAACTCAAAATTTTGACTAGAAAAAAAAATGACAGTGTTACCCCTTATGTTTTTTTTTCGGGGGTTGAAAAATTAAGTTTCTCCAATCTTCTCAAAACTCTGGATTCTGATAGAGGGCCACAAGACATGAAGAGTTCAGATGCAAAAGCCTCTAAGTGCCATTTGAAATTTTCTTCTAAAATGATCATTTTTTATCAAGCTTGTATATTTAAGTTCAGTAATTTCACTTAAATGACAATGAATATTACCTAATAATTGTCATTTAAGTGAAATTACTTAACTTAAATATACAAGCTTGATAAAAATGGTCATTTTAGAAGAAAATTTCAAATGGCATTTAGAGGCTTTTGCATCTGAACTCTTCACATGGACCTGGGTGCAAAAATTGAGGCTCTAGACCCTTCCAGAGCTGAAATATTGAAACTCAAAATTTTGACAAGAAAAAAAAATGACAGTGTTACCCCTTATGTTTTTTTTCGGGGGGTGAAAAATTAAGTTTCTCCAATCTTCTCAAAACTCTGGATTCTGATAGAGGGCTAAGATACATGGACCTGGGTGCAAAAATTGAGGCTCTAGACCCTTCCAGAGCTGAGATATTGAAACTCAAAATTTTGACCAGAAAAAAAAATGACAGTGTTACCCCTTATGTTTTTTTTCGGGGGGGCGAAAAATTAAGTTTTTTCAATCTTCTCAAAACTCTGGATTCTGATAGAGGGCCACAAGACATGGACCTGGGTGCAAAAATTGAGGCTCTAGACCCTTCCAGAGCTGAGATATTGAAACTCAAAATTTTGACAAGAAAAAAAAATGACAGTGTTACCCCTTATGTTTTTTTTTCGGGGGGTGAAAAATTAAGTTTCTCCAATCTTCTCAAAACTCTGGATTCTGATAGAGGGCCATGAGACATGGACCTGGGTGCAAAAATTGAGGCTCTAGACCCTTCCAGAGCTGAGATATTGAAACTCAAAATTTTGACCAGAAAAAAAAAAAGACAGTGTTACCCCTTATGTTTTTTTTTCGGGGGGTGAAAAATTAAGTTTCTCCAATCTTCTCAAAACTCTGGATTCTGATAGAGGGCCACGAGACATGGACCTGGGTGCAAAAATTGCGGCTCTAGACCCTTTCAGATCTGAGATATTGAAACTCAAAAATTTGACCAGAAAAAAAAAATGACAGTGTTACCCCTTATGTTTTTTTTTCGGGGGGTGAAAAATTAAGTTTCTCCAATCTTCTCAAAACTCTGGATTCTGATAGATGGCCACGAAACTTGCATCTGGATGAAAAAATGAGGCTCTAGACCCTTCCAGAGCTGAGATATTGAAACTCAAAATTTTGACCAGAAAAAAAAAAATGACAGTGTTACCCCTTATGTTTTTTTTCGGGGGGTGAAAAATTAAGTTTCTCCAATCTTCTCAAAACTCTGGATTCTGATAGAGGGCCACGAGACATCGACCTGGGTGCAAAAATTGAGGCTCTAGACCCTTCCAGAGCTGAGATATTGAAACTCAAAATTTTGACCAGAAAAAAAAATGACAGTGTTACCCCTTATGTTTTTTTTCGGGGGGTGAAAAATTAAGTTTCTCCAATCTTCTCAAAACTCTGGATTCTGATAGAGGGCCACGAGACATGGACCTGTGTGCAAAAATTGAGGCTCTAGACCCTTCCAGAGCTGAGATACTGAAACCCAAAATTTTGACCAGAAAAAAAAATGACAGTGTTACCCCTTATGTTTTTTTTCGGGGGGTGAAAAATTAAGTTTCTCCAATCTTCTCAAAACTCTGGATTCTGATAGAGGGCCACGAGACATGCACCTGGGTGCAAAAATTGAGGCTCTAGACCCTTCCAGAGCTGAGATATTGAAACCCAAAATTTTGACCAGAAAAAAAAATGACAGTGTTACCCCTTATGTTTTTTTTCGGGGGGTGAAAAATTAAGTTTCTCCAATCTTCTCAAAACTCTGGATTCTGATAGAGGGCCACGAGACATGGACCTGTGTGCAAAAATTGAGGCTCTAGACCCTTCCAGAGCTGAGATATTGAAACCCAAAATTTTGACCAGAAAAAAAAATGACAGTGTTACCCCTTATGTTTTTTTTCGGGGGGTGAAAAATTAAGTTTCTCCAATCTTCTCAAAACTCTGGATTCTGATAGAGGGCCACGAGACATGCACCTGGGTGCAAAAATTGAGGCTCTAGACCCTTCCAGAGCTGAGATATTGAAACTCAAAATTTTGACCAGAAAAAAAAGATGACAGTGTTACCCCTTATGTTTCTTTTCGGGGGGTGAAAAATTAAGTTTCTCCAATCTTCTCAAAACTCTGGATTCTGATAGAGGGCCACGAGACATGGACCTGGGTGCAAAAATTGAGGCTCTAGACCCTTCCAGAGCTGAGATATTGAAACTCAAAATTTTGACCAGAAAAAAAAATGACAGTGTTACCCCTTATGTTTTTTTTTTCGGGGGGTGAAAAATTAAGTTTCTCCAATCTTCTCAAAACTCTGGATTCTGATAGAGGGCCACGAGACATGGACCTGGGTGCAAAAATTGAGGCTCTAGACCCTTCCAGAGCTGAGATTTTGAAACTCAAAATTTTGACCAGAAAAAAAAATGACAGTGTTACCCCTTATGTTTTTTTTCGGGGGGTGAAAAATTAAGTTTCTCCAATCTTCTCAAAACTCTGGATTCTGATAGAGGGCCACAAGACATGGACCTGGGTGCAAAAATTGAGGCTCTAGACCCTTCCAGAGCTGAGATATTGAAACTCAAAATTTTGACCAGAAAAAAAAAATGACAGTGTTACCTCTTATGTTTTTTTTTCGGGGGGTGAAAAATTAAGTTTCTCCAATCTTCTCAAAACTCTGGATTCTGATAGAGGGCCACAAGACATGGACCTGGGTGCAAAAATTGAGGCTCTAGACCCTTCCAGAGCTGAGATATTGAAACTCAAAATTTTGACCAGAAA
The DNA here is from genome assembly GCA_038021265.1 of Cyprinella venusta. Lineage (NCBI taxonomy): Eukaryota > Metazoa > Chordata > Actinopteri > Cypriniformes > Leuciscidae > Cyprinella > Cyprinella venusta. The sequence continues at coordinate 23,476,580 of CM075867.1, forward strand.
AAAAAATGACAGTGTTACCCCTTATGTTTTTTTTCGGGGGGTGAAAAATTAAGTTTCTCCAATCTTCTCGAAACTCTGGATTCTGATAGAGGGCCACAAGACATCGACCTGGGTGCAAAAATTGAGGCTCTAGACCCTTCCAGAGCTGAGATATTGAAACTCAAAATTTTGACCAGAAAAAAAAATGACAGTGTTACCCCTTATGTTTTTTTCCAGGGGGTGAAAAATTAAGTTTCTCCAATCTTCTCAAAACTCTGGATTCTGATAGAGGGCCACGAGACATGGACCTGTGTGTAAAAATTGAGGCTCTAGACCCTTCCAGAGCTGAGATATTGAAACTCAAAATTTTGACCAGAAAAAAAAATGACAGTGTTACCCCTTATGTTTTTTTTCGGGGGGTGAAAAATTAAGTTTCTCCAATCTTCTCGAAACTCTGGATTCTGATAGAGGGCCACAAGACATCGACCTGGGTGCAAAAATTGAGGCTCTAGACCCTTCCAGAGCTGAGATATTTAAACTCAAAATTTTGACCAGAAAAAAAAAATGACAGTGTTACCCCTTATGTTTTTTTCCAGGGGGTGAAAAATTAAGTTTCTCCAATCTTCTCAAAACTCTGGATTCTGATAGAGGGCCACGAGACATGGACCTGTGTGTAAAAATTGAGGCTCTAGACCCTTCCAGAGCTGAGATATTGAAACTCAAAATTTTGACCAGAAAAAAAAAATGACAGTGTTACCCCTTATGTTTTTTTTCGGGGGGTGAAAAATTAAGTTTCTCCAATCTTCTCAAAACTCTGGATTCTGATAGAGGGCCACGAGACATGCACCTGGGTGCAAAAATTGAGGATCTAGACCCTTCCAGAGCTGAGATATTGAAACCCAAAATTTTGACCAGAAAAAAAAAATGACAGTGTTACCCCTTATGTTTTTTTTCGGGGGGTGAAAAATTAAGTTTCTCCAATCTTCTCAAAACTCTGGATTCTGATAGATGGCCACGAAACTTGCATCTGGATGAAAAAATGAGGCTCTAGACCCTTCCAGAGCTGAGATATTGAAACTCAAAATTTTGACCAAAAAAAAAAATGACAGTGTTACCCCTTATGTTTTTTTTCGGGAGGTGAAAAATTAAGTTTCTCCAATCTTCTCAAAACTCTGGATTCTGATAGAGGGCCACGAGACATCGACCTGGGTGCAAAAATTGAGGCTCTAGACCCTTCCAGAGCTGAGATATTGAAACTCAAAATTTTGACCAGAAAAAAAAATGACAGTGTTACCCCTTATGTTTTTTTTCGGGGGGTGAAAAATTAAGTTTCTCCAATCTTCTCAAAACTCTGGATTCTGATAGAGGGCCACGAGACATGGACCTGTGTGCAAAAATTGAGGCTCTAGACCCTTCCAGAGCTGAGATATTGAAACCCAAAATTTTGACCAGAAAAAAAATGACAGTGTTACCCCTTATGTTTTTTTTCGGGGGGTGAAAAATTAAGTTTCTCCAATCTTCTCAAAACTCTGGATTCTGATAGAGGGCCACGAGACATGCACCTGGGTGCAAAAATTGAGGCTCTAGACCCTTCCAGAGCTGAGATATTGAAACTCAAAAATTTGACCAGAAAAAAAAATGACAGTGTTACCCCATATGTTTTTTTTCGGGGGGTGAAAAATTAAGTTTCTCCAATCTTCTCAAAACTCTGGATTCTGATAGAGGGCCACAAGACATGGACCTGGGTGCAAAAATTGAGGCTCTAGACCCTTCCAGAGCTGAGATATTGAAACCCAAAATTTTGACCAGAAAAAAAAATGACAGTGTTACCCCTTATGTTTTTTTTTTCAGGTCAAAACTTTGACATCCGATATCTCGGCTCTGGAAGGGTCTAGAGCCTCCATTTTTGCGCGCTGGTCGAAGTCTCGTGGCCCTCTGTCAGAATCCAGAGTTTCGAGAAGATCGGAGGGGGTCAAAATTTCGGCCAAAAACGACAGTGTTACCCCTTATGTTTTTTTTTCAGGTCAAAACTTTGACATCCGATATCTCGGCTCTGGAAGGGTCTAGAGCCTCCATTTTCGCGCGCTGGTCGAAGTCTCGTGGCCCTCTGTCAGAATCCAGAGTTTCAAGAAGATCGGAGGGGTCAAAATTTCGGCCAAAAACGACAGTGTTACCCCTTATGTTTTTATTTCAGGTCAAAACTTTGACATCCGATATCTCGGCTCTGGAAGGGTCTAGAGCCTCCATTTTTGCGCGCTGGTCGAAGTCTCGTGGCCCTCTGTCAGAATCCAGAGTTTCAAGAAGATCGGAGGGGGTCAAAATTTCGGCAAAAAACGACAGTGTTAGCCCTTATGTTTTTTTTTTTCAGGTCAAAACTTTGACATCCGATATCTCGGCTCTGGAAGGGTCTAGAGCCTCCATTTTTGCGCGCTGGTCGAAGTCTCGTGGCCCTCTGTCAGAATCCAGAGTTTCGAGAAGATCGGAGGGGGTCAAAATTTCGGCCAAAAACGACAGTGTTACCCCTTATGTTTTTTTTTTCAGGTCAAAACTTTGACATCCGATATCTCGGCTCTGGAAGGGTCTAGAGCCTCCATTTTTGCGCGCTGGTCGAAGTCTCGTGGCCCTCTGTCAGAATCCAGAGTTTCGAGAAGATCGGAGGGGGTCAAAATTTCGGCCAAAAACGACAGTGTTACCCCTTATGTTTTTTTTTTTCAGGTCAAAACTTTGACATCCGATATCTCGGCTCTGGAAGGGTGTAGAGCCTCCATTTTTGCGCGCTGGTCGAAGTCTCGTGGCCCTCTGTCAGAATCCAGAGTTTCAAGAAGATCGGAGGGGGTCAAAATTTCGGCCAAAAACAACAGAGTTACCCCTTATGTTTTTTTTTCAGGTCAAAACTTTGACATCCGATATCTCGGCTCTGGAAGGGTCTAGAGCCTCCATTTTTGCGCGCTGGTCGAAGTCTCGTGGCCCTCTGTCAGAATCCAGAGTTTCAAGAAGATCGGAGGGGGTCAAAATTTTGGCCAAAAACGACAGTGTTACCCCTTATGTTTTTTTTCGGGGGGGTGAAAAATTAAGTTTCTCCAATCTTCTCAAAACTCTGGATTCTGATAGAGGGCCACGAAACATGGACCTGGGTGCAAAAATTGAGGCTGTAGACCCTTCCAGAGCTGAGATATTGAAACTCAAAATTTTGACCAGAAAAAAAAATGACAGTGTTACCCCTTATGTTTTTTTTCAGGGGGTGAAAAATTAAGTTTCTCCAATCTTCTCAAAACTCTGGATTCTGATAGAGGGCCACGAGACATGGACCTGGGTTTAAAAATTGAGGCTGTAGACCCTTCCAGAGCTGAGATATTGAAACTCAAAATTTTGACCAGAAAAAAAATGACAGTGTTACCCCTTATGTTTTTTTTTCGGGGGGTGAAAAATTAAGTTTCTCCAATCTTCTCAAAACTCTGGATTCTGATAGAGGGCCACGACACATGGACCTGGGTGCAAAAATTATTTGTCCAAATAAAAAAGACATGGCTGCAAAATAAAGTGAAAGAGTGGAAGCTTGAGTGGCTCAGTGGTTAGAGTGTTCCTCTGTCATGTTGAGGATTTGGGTCCAAGTCCAACTCTTTGCATTAAAATGCTTTATTTTGAATGGTTTTGTCCAAATAAAAAAGACATGGCTGCAAAATAAAGTGAAAGTCTGGAAGCTTGAATGGCTCAGTGGTTAGAGTGTTACTCTATCATGTTGAGGATTTGAGTTCAAGTCCTGCTCTTAGCATAAAAATTCTTTATTTTGAAGGGTTTTGTCCAAATAAAAAAGAAATGCCTGCAAAATGAAGTGAAAGAGTGGAAGCTTGAATGGCTCAGTGGTTAGAGTGTTACTCTATCATGTTGAGCATTTGGGTTCAAGTCTGCTCTTAGCATTGAAATTCTTTATTTTGAAGGGTTTTGTCCAAATAAAAAAGAAATGCCTGCAAAATAAACTGAAAGAGTGGAAGCTTGAATGGCTCAGTGGTAAGAGTGTTCCTCTATCATGTTGAGGATTTGGGTTCAAGTCCTGCTCTTAGCATTAAAATGCTTTATTTTGAAGGGTTTTGTCCAAATTAAAAAGACATGCCTGCAAAATAAAGTCAAAGAGTTGAAGCTTGAATGGCTCAGTGGTTGGAGTGTTCCTCTATCATGTTGAGGATATGGGATCAAGTCCCACTCTTTGCATTAAAATGCTTTATTTTGAAGGGTTTTGTCCAAATAAAAAAGACATGCCTGCAAAATAAAGTGAAAGTCTGCAAGTTTGAATGGCTCAGTGGTCAGAGTGTTCCTCTATCATGTTGAGGATTTGGGTTCAAGTCCCACTCTTTGCATTAAAATGCTTTAGTTTGAATGGTTTTGTCCAAATAAAAAGACATGTCTGCAAAATAAAGTGAAAGAGTGGAAGCTTGAATGGCTCAGTGGTTAGAGTGTTACTCTATCATGTTGAGGATTTGGGTTCAAGTCCGCTCTTAACATTAAAATTCTTTATTTTGAAGGGTTTTGTCCAAATAAAAAAGACATGGCTGCAAAATAAAGTGAAAGAGTGGAAGCTTGAATGGCTCAGTGGTTAGAGTGTTCCTCTATCATGTTGAGGATAGGGGTTCAAGTCCCACTCTTTGCATTAAAATGCTTTATTTTGAAGGGTTTTGTCCAAATAAAAAAAGACATGGCTGCAAAATAAAGCCAAAGAGTGGAAGCATGAATGGCTCAGTGGTTAGAGTATTACACTATCATGTCGAGGATTTGGGTTCAAGTCCCACTCTTAGCATTAAAATGCTTTATTTTGAAGGGTTTTGTCCAAATAAAAAAGAAATGCCTGCAAAATAAAGTGAAAGATTGGAAGCTTGAATGGCTCAGTGGTTAGAGTGTTACTCTATCATGTTGAGGATTTAGGTTCAAGTCCTGCTCTTAGCATGAAAATTCTTTATTTTGAAGGGTCTTGTCCAAATAAAAAAGACATGCCTGCAAAATAAAGTGATAAAGTGGAAGCTTGAATGGCTCAGTGGTCAGAGTGTTCCTCTATCATATTGAGGATTTGGGTTCAAGTCCCACTCTTTGCATTAAAATGCTTTATTTTGAATGGTTTTGTCCAAATAAAAAAGAAATGCCTGCAAAAGAAAGTGAAAGAGTGGAAGCTTGAATGGCTCAGTGGTGTGAGTGTCAATCTCTCATGTGGAGAATCCATGTTTGAGTCTCTTGATGGTTAACATTTTTAGTTTGATTGGTTTGGTCCAAATAAAAAGACCAATCTTCAAAAAGGACATCCAACTGTAAGTGGTTCAGTGGTAAAAGCGTTGCTGTTCTGTGTTGACAACCCTGATTCAAATCTCACTTTTGCGGTTGAAATTACTTTAGTGTGATTTTTTGAGACAAACAGAAACATTGAAATGAAGAAGCTCCTGTGGCTCAGTGGTCTGAGTGTTGTGATTCTATGTGGGAAACCCAGGTTCAAATCACACTCTTGTGATGCTTTAGTTTCACTGGATTGTCGAAGTAAGACATGCTCCCCAAAAAAGAAGAGTGAGTGTGCAAGCTCCAGTGGCTCAGTGGTCTGAGTGTTATGGTTCCATGTGGGAAACCAGGGTTTGAGCCTCACTCTTATGATGCTTTATTTTCAATGGGTTTGTCCAAGAGAGAGAATGCTCCCAAAAAATTAAGTATGAGCGTGTATGGTCCAGTGGCTCAGTGGTGTGAGTGTTGCGCTCTTGTGTGGAGAATCCTGGTTCGAGTCTCTTGTTGGTAAAACTCTTCTTTCACCGGTTTGGTCCAAATAAAGAAGACATGCTCCCAAAAAAAAGAAGTTTGAGTGTGGATGGTCCAGTGGCTCCGTGGATGAGCTCTCACTCCCGAATCGGGAGGTTGGGATGTTCCTGGTTCAAGACCGGGACCGCTGGACCGTGAAGCATGGTTGCGTTGACAAACATCCTCCAGATCTGCAGCTGGGGGACGAGAGACGGTCAGGACACGAAGGGGGGAGGAAATAACCTAACTCCTCCCCCTGGGGATTTCTGGGACGATATCCAGCAGCGGTGTTGCTGCAGAGAGAGGCATTTTTTTGTTGGACTTAACCAAAATCTTAATTTTGGAATACATGAAATGTACACTACATTAGCATGCACCAAAAAATATTTTATTTCTTACCTCATACACACTATTATCTATAGTTCTCATCCTAGATACTCCTCCACAATCCTCCATCCTCCATCTCCATCCTGCAACCATCACTTGCTTCAGTGTCCAGCCTAGTCTTGAACCAAGAACCTCCCAACTGGGGAGTGAGAGCTCACCCACTGAGCCACTGGACCATCCACAGACATACTTAATTTTTTGGGAGCAAGTCTTTTTCTCTCTTGGACAAACCCCTTGAAACTAAAGCATGGTAAGAGTGAGGCTCAAACCCTGGTTTCCCACATGGAACCATAACACTCAGACCACTGAGCCACTGGAGCTTGCACACTCACTCTCCTTTTTTTGGGAGCATGTGGACGAGTTGGGAGCATGTCGACTTCGACAATCCAGTGAAACTAAAGCATCACAAAAGTGTGATTCGAATCCAGGTTTCCCACATGGAATCACAAGACTCAGACCACTGAGCCACTGGACCACACACGCTCGCACTTCCTTTTTGGGAACATGTCTTTCTTGGACAAAGCCAGTGAAACTAAAGCATGGTAAGAGTGAGGCTCGAACCCTGGTTTTCCACATGGAACCATAACACTCAGACCACTGAGCCACTGTAGCTTGCACACTCACTCTTCTTTTTTTGGGAACATGTCTTACTTCGACAATCCAGTGAAACTAAAGCGTTACAAGAGTGTGATTTGAACCCAGGTTTCCCACATGGAATCACAACACTCAGACCAGCTCTGGAAGGGTCTACAGCCTCAATTTTTGCACCCAGGTCCATATCTCGTGGCCCTCTATCAGAATCCAGAGTTTTGAAAAGATTGGAGAAACTTAATTTTTCACCCCACGAAAAAAAAACATAAGGGGTAACACTGTCATTTTTTTTTCTGGTCAAAATTTTGAGTTTCAATATCTCAGCTCTGGAAGGGTCTACAGCCTCAATTTTTGCACCCAGGTCCATGTCTCGTGGTCCTCTATCAGAATCCAGAGTTTTGAGAAGATTGGAGAAACTTAATTTTTCATCCCCCGAAAAAAAACATAAGGGGTAACACTGTCATTTTTTTTTTTCTGGTCAAAATTTTGAGTTTCAATATCTCAGCTCTGGAAGGGTCTACAGCCTCAATTTTTGCACCCAGGTCCATGTCTCGTGGTCCTCTATCAGAATCCAGAGTTTTGAAAAGATTGGAGAAACTTAATTTTTCACCCCACGAAAAAAAAACATAAGGGGTAACACTGTCATTTTTTTTTCAGGTCAAAACTTTGACATCCGATATCTCGGCTCTGGAAGGGTCTAGAGCCTCCATTTTTGCGCGCTGGTCGAAGTCTCGTGGCCCTCTGTCAGAATCCAGAGTTTCAAGAAGATCGGAGGGGGTCAAAATTTCGGCCAAAAACGACAGTGTTACCCCTTATGTTTTTTTTTTCAGGTCAAAACTTTCACATCCGATGTCTCGGCTCTGGAAGGGTCTAGAGCCTCCATTTTTGCGCGCTGGTCGAAGTCTCGTGGCCCTCTGTCAGAATCCAGAGTTTCAAGAAGATCGGAGGGGGTCAAAATTTCGGCCAAAAACGACAGTGTTACCCCTTATGGTTTTTTTTCAGGTCAAAACTTTGACATCCGATATCTCGGCTCTGGAAGGGTCTAGAGCCTCCATTTTTGCGCGCTGGTCGAAGTCTCGTGGCCCTCTGTCAGAATCCAGAGTTTCAAGAAGATCGGAGGGGGTCAAAATTTCGGCCAAAAACGACAGTGTTACCCCTTATGTTTTTTTTTTCGGGTCAAAACTTTGACATCCGATATCTCGGCTCTGGAAGGGTCTAGAGCCTCCATTTTTGCGCGCTGGTCGAAGTCTCGTGGCCCTCTGTCAGAATCCAGAGTTTCAAGAAGATCGGAGGGGGTCAAAATTTCGGCCAAAAACGACAGTGTTACCCCTTATGTTTTTTTTTCAGGTCAAAACTTTGACATCCGATATCTCGGCTCTGGAAGGGTCTGGAGCCTCCATTTTTGCGCGCTGGTCGAAGTCTCGTGGCCCTCTGTCAGAATCCAGAGTTTCAAGAAGATCGGAGGGGGTCAAAATTTCGGCCAAAAACGACAGTGTTACCCCTTATGTTTTTTTTTTTCAGGTCCAAAAGTTTGACATCCGATATCTCGGCTCTGGAAGGGTCTAGAGCCTCCATTTTTGCGCGCTGGTCGAAGTCTCGTGGCCCTCTGTCAGAATCCAGAGTTTCAAGAAGATCGGAGGGGGTCAAAATTTCGGCCAAAAACGACAGTGTTACCCCTTATGTTTTTTTTTTTCAGGTCAAAACTTTGACATCCGATATCTCGGCTCTGGAAGGGTCTAGAGCCTCCATTTTTGCGCGCTGGTCGAAGTCTCGTGGCCCTCTGTCAGAATCCAGAGTTTCAAGAAGATCGGAAGGGGTCAAAATTTCGGCCAAAAACGACAGTGTTACCCCTTATGTTTTTTTTTCAGGTCAAAACTTTGACATCCGATATCTCGGCTCTGGAAGGGTCTAGAGCCTCCATTTTTGCGCGCTGGTCGAAGTCTCGTGGCCCTCTGTCAGAATCCAGAGTTTCAAGAAGATCGGAGGGGGTCAAAATTTCGGCCAAAAACGACAGTGTTACCCCTTATGTTTTTTTTTTTCAGGTCAAAACTTTGACATCCGATATCTCGGCTCTGGAAGGGTCTAGAGCCTCCATTTTTGCGCGCTGGTCGAAGTCTCGTGGCCCTCTGTCAGAATCCAGAGTTTCAAGAAGATCGGAGGGGGTCAAAATTTCGGCCAAAAAAAAAACCACAGTGTTACCCCTTATGTTTTTTTTTTCAGGTCAAAACTTTGACATCCGATATCTCGGCTCTGGAAGGGTCTAGAGCCTCCATTTTTGCGCGCTGGTCGAAGTCTCGTGGCCCTCTGTCAGAATCCAGAGTTTCAAGAAGATCGGAGGGGGTCAAAATTTCGGCCAAAAACGACAGTGTTACCCCTTATGTTTTTTTTTCAGGTCAAAACTTTGACATCCGATATCTCGGCTCTGGAAGGGTCTAGAGCCTCCATTTTTGCGCGCTGGTCGAAGTCTCGTGGCCCTCTGTCAGAATCCAGAGTTTCAAGAAGATCGGAGGGGGTCAAAATTTCGGCCAAAAACGACAGTGTTACCCCTTATGTTTTTTTTTTTCAGGTCAAAACTTTGACATCCGATATCTCGGCTCTGGAAGGGTCTAGAGCCTCCATTTTTGCGCGCTGGTCGAAGTCTCGTGGCCCTCTGTCAGAATCTAGAGTTTCAAAAAGATCGGAGGGGGTCAAAATTTCGGCCGAAAAAAAAAATGACAGTGTTACCCCTTATGTTTTTTTTTTTCAGGTCCAAATTTTGACCTTCGATATCTCGGTTCTGGAAGGGTCTAGAGCCTCCATTTTTGCGCGCTGGTCGAAGTCTCGTGGCCCTCTGTCAGAATCCAGAGTTTCAAGAAGATCGGAGGGGGTCAAAATTTCGGCCAAAAACGACAGTGTTACCCCTTATGTTTTTTTTTCAGGTCAAAACTTTGACATCCGATATCTCGGCTCTGGAAGGGTCTAGAGCCTCCATTTTTGTGCGCTGGTCAAAGTCTCGTGGCCCTCTGTCAGAATCCAGAGTTTCAAGAAGATCGGAGGGGGTCAAAATTTCGGCCAAAAATGACAGTGTTACCCCTTATGTTTTTTTTTCAGGTCAAAACTTTGACATCCGATATCTCGGCTCTGGAAGGGTCTGGAGCCTCCATTTTTGCGCGCTGGTCGAAGTCTCGTGGCCCTCTGTCAGAATCCAGAGTTTCAAGAAGATCGGAGGGGGTCAAAATTTCGGCCAAAAACGACAGTGTTACCCCTTATGTTTTTTTTTTTTCAGGTCCAAAACTTTGACATCCGATATCTCGGCTCTGGAAGGGTCTAGAGCCTCCATTTTTGCGCGCTGGTCGAAGTCTCGTGGCCCTCTGTCAGAATCCAGAGTTTCAAGAAGATCGGAGGGGGTCAAAATTTCGGCCAAAAACGACAGTGTTACCCCTTATGTTTTTTTTTTCAGGTCAAAACTTTGACATCCGATATCTCGGCTCTGGAAGGGTCTAGAGCCTCCATTTTTGCGCGCTGGTCGAAGTCTCGTGGCCCTCTGTCAGAATCCAGAGTTTCAAGAAGATCGGAGGGGGTCAAAATTTCGAACAAAAACGACAGTGTTACCCCTTATGTTTTTTTTTCAGGTCAAAACTTTGACATCCGATATCTCGGCTCTGGAAGGGTCTAGAGCCTCCATTTTTGCGCGCTGGTCGAAGTCTCGTGGCCCTCTGTCAGAATCCAGAGTTTCAAGAAGATCGGAGGGGGTCAAAATTTCGGCCAAAAACGACAGTGTTACCCCTTATGTTTTTTTTTTCAGGTCAAAACTTTGACATCCGATATCTCGGCTCTGGAAGGGTCTAGAGCCTCCATTTTTGCGCGCTGGTCGAAGTCTCGTGGCCCTCTGTCAGAATCCAGAGTTTCAAGAAGATCGGAGGGGGTCAAAATTTCGGCCAAAAACGACAGTGTTACCCCTTATGTTTTTTTTTTCAGGTCAAAATTTTCACATCCGATGTCTCGGCTCTGGAAGGGTCTAGAGCCTCCATTTTTGCGCGCTGGTCGAAGTCTCGTGGCCCTCTGTCAGAATCCAGAGTTTCAAGAAGATCGGAGGGGGTCAAAATTTCGGCCAAAAACGACAGTGTTACCCCTTATGTTTTTTTTCAGGTCAAAACTTTGACATCCGATATCTCGGCTCTGGAAGGGTCTAGAGCCTCCATTTTTGCGCGCTGGTCGAAGTCTCGTGGCCCTCTGTCAGAATCCAGAGTTTCAAGAAGATCGGAGGGGGTCAAAATTTCGGCCAAAAACGACAGTGTTACCCCTTATGTTTTTTTTTTCGGGTCAAAACTTTGACATCCGATATCTCGGCTCTGGAAGGGTCTAGAGCCTCCATTTTTGCGCGCTGGTCGAAGTCTCGTGGCCCTCTGTCAGAATCCAGAGTTTCAAGAAGATCGGAGGGGGTCAAAATTTCGGCCAAAAACGACAGTGTTACCCCTTATGTTTTTTTTTCAGGTCAAAACTTTGACATCCGATATCTCGGCTCTGGAAGGGTCTGGAGCCTCCATTTTTGCGCGCTGGTCGAAGTCTCGTGGCCCTCTGTCAGAATCCAGAGTTTCAAGAAGATCGGAGGGGGTCAAAATTTCGGCCAAAAACGACAGTGTTACCCCTTATGTTTTTTTTTTTTTTCAGGTCCAAAAGTTTGACATCCGATATCTCGGCTCTGGAAGGGTCTAGAGCCTCCATTTTTGCGCGCTGGTCGAAGTCTCGTGGCCCTCTGTCAGAATCCAGAGTTTCAAGAAGATCGGAGGGGGTCAAAATTTCGGCCAAAAACGACAGTGTTACCCCTTATGTTTTTTTTTTCAGGTCAAAACTTTGACATCCGATATCTCGGCTCTGGAAGGGTCTAGAGCCTCCATTTTTGCGCGCTGGTCGAAGTCTCGTGGCCCTCTGTCAGAATCCAGAGTTTCAAGAAGATCGGAAGGGGTCAAAATTTCGGCCAAAAACGACAGTGTTACCCCTTATGTTTTTTTTTCAGGTCAAAACTTTGACATCCGATATCTCGGCTCTGGAAGGGTCTAGAGCCTCCATTTTTGCGCGCTGGTTGAAGTCTCGTGGCCCTCTGTCAGAATCCAGAGTTTCAAGAAGATCGGAGGGGGTCAAAATTTCGGCCAAAAACGACAGTGTTACCCCTTATGTTTTTTTTTTCGGGTCAAAACTTTGACATCCGATATCTCGGCTCTGCAAGGGTCTAGAGCCTCCATTTTTGCGCGCTGGTCGAAGTCTCGTGGCCCTCTGTCAGAATCCAGAGTTTCAAGAAGATCGGAGGGGGTCAAAATTTCGGCCAAAAACGACAGTGTTACCCCTTATGTTTTTTTTTCAGGTCAAAACTTTGACATCCGATATCTCGGCTCTGGAAGGGTCTGGAGCCTCCATTTTTGCGCGCTGGTCGAAGTCTCGTGGCCCTCTGTCAGAATCCAGAGTTTCAAGAAGATCGGAGGGGGTCAAAATTTCGGCCAAAAACGACAGTGTTACCCCTTATGTTTTTTTTTTCAGGTCCAAAAGTTTGACATCCGATATCTCGGCTCTGGAAGGGTCTAGAGCCTCCATTTTTGCGCGCTGGTCGAAGTCTCGTGGCCCTCTGTCAGAATCCAGAGTTTCAAGAAGATCGGAGGGGGTCAAAATTTCGGCCAAAAACGACAGTGTTACCCCTTATGTTTTTTTTTTTTCAGGTCAAAACTTTGACATCCGATATCTCGGCTCTGGAAGGGTCTAGAGCCTCCATTTTTGCGCGCTGGTCGAAGTCTCGTGGCCCTCTGTCAGAATCCAGAGTTTCAAGAAGATCGGAGGGGGTCAAAATTTCGGCCAAAAACGACAGTGTTACCCCTTATGTTTTTTTTTTCAGGTCAAAACTTTGACATCCGATATCTCGGCTCTGGAAGGGTCTAGAGCCTCCATTTTTGCGCGCTGGTTGAAGTCTCGTGGCCCTCTGTCAGAATCCAGAGTTTCAAGAAGATCGGAGGGGGTCAAAATTTCGGCCAAAAACGACAGTGTTACCCCTTATGTTTTTTTTTTCGGGTCAAAACTTTGACATCCGATATATCGGCTCTGCAAGGGTCTAGAGCCTCCATTTTTGCGCGCTGGTCGAAGTCTCGTGGCCCTCTGTCAGAATCCAGAGTTTCAAGAAGATCGGAGGGGGTCAAAATTTCGGCCAAAAACGACAGTGTTACCCCTTATGTTTTTTTTTCAGGTCAAAACTTTGACATCCGATATCTCGGCTCTGGAAGGGTCTGGAGCCTCCATTTTTGCGCGCTGGTCGAAGTCTCGTGGCCCTCTGTCAGAATCCAAAGTTTCAAGAAGATCGGAGGGGGTCAAAATTTCGGCCAAAAAAAAAAAACCACAGTGTTACCCCTTATGTTTTTTTTTTCAGGTCAAAACTTTGACATCCGATATCTCGGCTCTGGAAGGGTCTAGAGCCTCCATTTTTGCGCGCTGGTCGAAGTCTCGTGGCCCTCTGTCAGAATCCAGAGTTTCAAGAAGATCGGAGGGGGTCAAAATTTCGGCCAAAAACGACAGTGTTACCCCTTATGTTTTTTTTTCAGGTCAAAACTTTGACATCCGATATCTCGGCTCTGGAAGGGTCTGGAGCCTCCATTTTTGCGCGCTGGTCGAAGTCTCGTGGCCCTCTGTCAGAATCCAGAGTTTCAAGAAGATCGGAGGGGGTCAAAATTTCGGCCAAAAACGACAGTGTTACCCCTTATGTTTTTTTTTTTTTCAGGTCCAAAAGTTTGACATCCGATATCTCGGCTCTGGAAGGGTCTAGAGCCTCCATTTTTGCGCGCTGGTCGAAGTCTCGTGGCCCTCTGTCAGAATCCAGAGTTTCAAGAAGATCGGAGGGGGTCAAAATTTCGGCCAAAAACGACAGTGTTACCCCTTATGTTTTTTTTTTTCAGGTCAAAACTTTGACATCCGATATCTCGGCTCTGGAAGGGTCTAGAGCCTCCATTTTTGCGCGCTGGTCGAAGTCTCGTGGCCCTCTGTCAGAATCCAGAGTTTCAAGAAGATCGGAAGGGGTCAAAATTTCGGCCAAAAACGACAGTGTTACCCCTTATGTTTTTTTTTCAGGTCAAAACTTTGACATCCGATATCTCGGCTCTGGAAGGGTCTAGAGCCTCCATTTTTGCGCGCTGGTTGAAGTCTCGTGGCCCTCTGTCAGAATCCAGAGTTTCAAGAAGATCGGAGGGGGTCAAAATTTCGGCCAAAAACGACAGTGTTACCCCTTATGTTTTTTTTTTCGGGTCAAAACTTTGACATCCGATATCTCGGCTCTGCAAGGGTCTAGAGCCTCCATTTTTGCGCGCTGGTCGAAGTCTCGTGGCCCTCTGTCAGAATCCAGAGTTTCAAGAAGATCGGAGGGGGTCAAAATTTCGGCCAAAAACGACAGTGTTACCCCTTATGTTTTTTTTTTCAGGTCCAAAAGTTTGACATCCGATATCTCGGCTCTGGAAGGGTCTAGAGCCTCCATTTTTGCGCGCTGGTCGAAGTCTCGTGGCCCTCTGTCAGAATCCAGAGTTTCAAGAAGATCGGAGGGGGTCAAAATTTCGGCCAAAAACGACAGTGTTACCCCTTATGTTTTTTTTTTTTCAGGTCAAAACTTTGACATCCGATATCTCGGCTCTGGAAGGGTCTAGAGCCTCCATTTTTGCGCGCTGGTCGAAGTCTCGTGGCCCTCTGTCAGAATCCAGAGTTTCAAGAAGATCGGAGGGGGTCAAAATTTCGGCCAAAAACGACAGTGTTACCCCTTATGTTTTTTTTTTCAGGTCAAAACTTTGACATCCGATATCTCGGCTCTGGAAGGGTCTAGAGCCTCCATTTTTGCGCGCTGGTTGAAGTCTCGTGGCCCTCTGTCAGAATCCAGAGTTTCAAGAAGATCGGAGGGGGTCAAAATTTCGGCCAAAAACGACAGTGTTACCCCTTATGTTTTTTTTTTCGGGTCAAAACTTTGACATCCGATATATCGGCTCTGCAAGGGTCTAGAGCCTCCATTTTTGCGCGCTGGTCGAAGTCTCGTGGCCCTCTGTCAGAATCCAGAGTTTCAAGAAGATCGGAGGGGGTCAAAATTTCGGCCAAAAACGACAGTGTTACCCCTTATGTTTTTTTTTCAGGTCAAAACTTTGACATCCGATATCTCGGCTCTGGAAGGGTCTGGAGCCTCCATTTTTGCGCGCTGGTCGAAGTCTCGTGGCCCTCTGTCAGAATCCAAAGTTTCAAGAAGATCGGAGGGGGTCAAAATTTCGGCCAAAAAAAAAAAAACCACAGTGTTACCCCTTATGTTTTTTTTTTCAGGTCAAAACTTTGACATCCGATATCTCGGCTCTGGAAGGGTCTAGAGCCTCCATTTTTGCGCGCTGGTCGAAGTCTCGTGGCCCTCTGTCAGAATCCAGAGTTTCAAGAAGATCGGAGGGGGTCAAAATTTCGGCCAAAAACGACAGTGTTACCCCTTATGTTTTTTTTTCAGGTCAAAACTTTGACATCCGATATCTCGGCTCTGGAAGGGTCTGGAGCCTCCATTTTTGCGCGCTGGTCGAAGTCTCGTGGCCCTCTGTCAGAATCCAGAGTTTCAAGAAGATCGGAGGGGGTCAAAATTTCGGCCAAAAACGACAGTGTTACCCCTTATGTTTTTTTTTTTTTCAGGTCCAAAAGTTTGACATCCGATATCTCGGCTCTGGAAGGGTCTAGAGCCTCCATTTTTGCGCGCTGGTCGAAGTCTCGTGGCCCTCTGTCAGAATCCAGAGTTTCAAGAAGATCGGAGGGGGTCAAAATTTCGGCCAAAAACGACAGTGTTACCCCTTATGTTTTTTTTTTTCAGGTCAAAACTTTGACATCCGATATCTCGGCTCTGGAAGGGTCTAGAGCCTCCATTTTTGCGCGCTGGTCGAAGTCTCGTGGCCCTCTGTCAGAATCCAGAGTTTCAAGAAGATCGGAAGGGGTCAAAATTTCGGCCAAAAACGACAGTGTTACCCCTTATGTTTTTTTTTCAGGTCAAAACTTTGACATCCGATATCTCGGCTCTGGAAGGGTCTAGAGCCTCCATTTTTGCGCGCTGGTTGAAGTCTCGTGGCCCTCTGTCAGAATCCAGAGTTTCAAGAAGATCGGAGGGGGTCAAAATTTCGGCCAAAAACGACAGTGTTACCCCTTATGTTTTTTTTTTCGGGTCAAAACTTTGACATCCGATATCTCGGCTCTGCAAGGGTCTAGAGCCTCCATTTTTGCGCGCTGGTCGAAGTCTCGTGGCCCTCTGTCAGAATCCAGAGTTTCAAGAAGATCGGAGGGGGTCAAAATTTCGGCCAAAAACGACAGTGTTACCCCTTATGTTTTTTTTTTCAGGTCCAAAAGTTTGACATCCGATATCTCGGCTCTGGAAGGGTCTAGAGCCTCCATTTTTGCGCGCTGGTCGAAGTCTCGTGGCCCTCTGTCAGAATCCAGAGTTTCAAGAAGATCGGAGGGGGTCAAAATTTCGGCCAAAAACGACAGTGTTACCCCTTATGTTTTTTTTTTTTCAGGTCAAAACTTTGACATCCGATATCTCGGCTCTGGAAGGGTCTAGAGCCTCCATTTTTGCGCGCTGGTCGAAGTCTCGTGGCCCTCTGTCAGAATCCAGAGTTTCAAGAAGATCGGAGGGGGTCAAAATTTCGGCCAAAAACGACAGTGTTACCCCTTATGTTTTTTTTTCAGGTCAAAACTTTGACATCCGATATCTCGGCTCTGGAAGGGTCTAGAGCCTCCATTTTTGCGCGCTGGTTGAAGTCTCGTGGCCCTCTGTCAGAATCCAGAGTTTCAAGAAGATCGGAGGGGGTCAAAATTTCGGCCAAAAACGACAGTGTTACCCCTTATGTTTTTTTTTTCGGGTCAAAACTTTGACATCCGATATCTCGGCTCTGCAAGGGTCTAGAGCCTCCATTTTTGCGCGCTGGTCGAAGTCTCGTGGCCCTCTGTCAGAATCCAGAGTTTCAAGAAGATCGGAGGGGGTCAAAATTTCGGCCAAAAACGACAGTGTTACCCCTTATGTTTTTTTTTCAGGTCAAAACTTTGACATCCGATATCTCGGCTCTGGAAGGGTCTGGAGCCTCCATTTTTGCGCGCTGGTCGAAGTCTCGTGGCCCTCTGTCAGAATCCAGAGTTTCAAAAAGATCGGAGGGGGTCAAAATTTCGGCCAAAAAAAAAAAACCACAGTGTTACCCCTTATGTTTTTTTTTTTTCAGGTCAAAACTTTGACATCCGATATCTCGGCTCTGGAAGGGTCTAGAGCCTCCATTTTTGCGCGCTGGTCGAAGTCTCGTGGCCCTCTGTCAGAATCCAGAGTTTCAAGAAGATCGGAGGGGGTCAAAATTTCGGCCAAAAACGACAGTGTTACCCCTTATGTTTTTTTTTCAGGTCAAAACTTTGACATCCGATATCTCGGCTCTGGAAGGGTCTAGAGCCTCCATTTTTGCGCGCTGGTCGAAGTCTCGTGGCCCTCTGTCAGAATCCAGAGTTTCAAGAAGATCGGAGGGGGTCAAAATTTCGGCCAAAAACGACAGTGTTACCCCTTATGTTTTTTTTTTCAGGTCAAAACTTTGACATCCGATATCTCGGCTCTGGAAGGGTCTAGAGCCTCCATTTTTGCGCGCTGGTCGAAGTCTCGTGGCCCTCTGTCAGAATCTAGAGTTTCAAAAAGATCGGAGGGGGTCAAAATTTCGGCCGAAAAAAAAAATGACAGTGTTACCCCTCATGTTTTTTTTTCAGGTCCAAATTTTGACCTTCGATATCTCGGTTCTGGAAGGGTCTAGAGCCTCCATTTTTGCGCGCTGGTCGAAGTCTCGTGGCCCTCTGTCAGAATCCAGAGTTTCAAGAAGATCGGAGGGGGTCAAAATTTCGGCCAAAAACGACAGTGTTACCCCTTATGTTTTTTTTTCAGGTCAAAACTTTGACATCCGATATCTCGGCTCTGGAAGGGTCTAGAGCCTCCATTTTTGTGCGCTGGTCAAAGTCTCGTGGCCCTCTGTCAGAATCCAGAGTTTCAAGAAGATCGGAGGGGGTCAAAATTTCGGCCAAAAACGACAGTGTTACCCCTTATGTTTTTTTTTCAGGTCAAAACTTTGACATCCGATATCTCGGCTCTGGAAGGGTCTGGAGCCTCCATTTTTGCGCGCTGGTCGAAGTCTCGTGGCCCTCTGTCAGAATCCAGAGTTTCAAGAAGATCGGAGGGGGTCAAAATTTCGGCCAAAAACGACAGTGTTACCCCTTATGTTTTTTTTTTCGGGTCAAAACTTTGACATCCGATATCTCGGCTCTGCAAGGGTCTAGAGCCTCCATTTTTGCGCGCTGGTCGAAGTCTCGTGGCCCTCTGTCAGAATCCAGAGTTTCAAGAAGATCGGAGGGGGTCAAAATTTCGGCCAAAAACGACAGTGTTACCCCTTATGTTTTTTTTTCAGGTCAAAACTTTGACATCCGATATCTCGGCTCTGGAAGGGTCTGGAGCCTCCATTTTTGCGCGCTGGTCGAAGTCTTGTGGCCCTCTGTCAGAATCCAGAGTTTCAAGAAGATCGGAGGGGGTCAAAATTTCGGCCAAAAAAAAAAAACCACAGTGTTACCCCTTATGTTTTTTTTTTCAGGTCAAAACTTTGACATCCGATATCTCGGCTCTGGAAGGGTCTAGAGCCTCCATTTTTGCGCGCTGGTCGAAGTCTCGTGGCCCTCTGTCAGAATCCAGAGTTTCAAGAAGATCGGAGGGGGTCAAAATTTCGGCCAAAAACGACAGTGTTACCCCTTATGTTTTTTTTTTCAGGTCAAAACTTTGACATCCGATATCTCGGCTCTGGAAGGGTCTAGAGCCTCCATTTTTGCGCGCTGGTCGAAGTCTCGTGGCCCTCTGTCAGAATCCAGAGTTTCAAGAAGATCGGAGGGGGTCAAAATTTCGGCCAAAAACGACAGTGTTACCCCTTATGTTTTTTTTTTTCAGGTCAAAACTTTGACATCCGATATCTCGGCTCTGGAAGGGTCTAGAGCCTCCATTTTTGCGCGCTGGTCGAAGTCTCGTGGCCCTCTGTCAGAATCTAGAGTTTCAAAAAGATCGGAGGGGGTCAAAATTTCGGCCGAAAAAAAAAATGACAGTGTTACCCCTCATGTTTTTTTTTTCAGGTCCAAATTTTGACCTTCGATATCTCGGTTCTGGAAGGGTCTAGAGCCTCCATTTTTGCGCGCTGGTCGAAGTCTCGTGGCCCTCTGTCAGAATCCAGAGTTTCAAGAAGATCGGAGGGGGTCAAAATTTCGGCCAAAAACGACAGTGTTACCCCTTATGTTTTTTTTTCAGGTCAAAACTTTGACATCCGATATCTCGGCTCTGGAAGGGTCTAGAGCCTCCATTTTTGTGCGCTGGTCAAAGTCTCGTGGCCCTCTGTCAGAATCCAGAGTTTCAAGAAGATCGGAGGGGGTCAAAATTTCGGCCAAAAACGACAGTGTTACCCCTTATGTTTTTTTTCAGGTCAAAACTTTGACATCCGATATCTCGGCTCTGGAAGGGTCTGGAGCCTCCATTTTTGCGCGCTGGTCGAAGTCTCGTGGCCCTCTGTCAGAATCCAGAGTTTCAAGAAGATCGGAGGGGGTCAAAATTTCGGCCAAAAACGACAGTGTTACCCCTTATGTTTTTTTTTTCAGGTCCAAAACTTTGACATCCGATATCTCGGCTCTGGAAGAGTCTAGAGCCTCCATTTTTGCGCGCTGGTCGAAGTCTCGTGGCCCTCTGTCAGAATCCAGAGTTTCAAGAAGATCGGAGGGGGTCAAAATTTCGGCCAAAAACGACAGTGTTACCCCTTATGTTTTTTTTTCAGGTCAAAACTTTGACATCCGATATCTCGGCTCTGGAAGGGTCTAGAGCCTCCATTTTTGCGCGCTGGTCGAAGTCTCGTGGCCCTCTGTCAGAATCCAGAGTTTCAAGAAGATCGGAGGGGGTCAAAATTTCGAACAAAAACGACAGTGTTACCCCTTATGTTTTTTTTCAGGTCAAAACTTTGACATCCGATATCTCGGCTCTGGAAGGGTCTAGAGCCTCCATTTTTGCGCGCTGGTCGAAGTCTCGTGGCCCTCTGTCAGAATCCAGAGTTTCAAGAAGATCGGAGGGGGTCAAAATTTCGGCCAAAAACGACAGTGTTACCCCTTATGTTTTTTTTTCAGGTCAAAACTTTGACATCCGATATCTCGGCTCTGGAAGGGTCTAGAGCCTCCATTTTTGCGCGCTGGTCGAAGTCTCGTGGCCCTCTGTCAGAATCCAGAGTTTCAAGAAGATCGGAGGGGGTCAAAATTTCGGCCAAAAACGACAGTGTTACCCCTTATGTTTTTTTTTTCAGGTCAAAACTTTCACATCCGATGTCTCGGCTCTGGAAGGGTCTAGAGCCTCCATTTTTGCGCGTTGGTCGAAGTCTCGTGGCCCTCTGTCAGAATCCAGAGTTTCAAGAAGATCGGAGGGGGTCAAAATTTCGGCCAAAAACGACAGTGTTACCCCTTATGTTTTTTTTCCAGGTCAAAACTTTTACATCCGATATCTCGGCTCTGGAAGGGTCTAGAGCCTCCATTTTTGCGCGCTGGTCGAAGTCTCGTGGCCCTCTGTCAGAATCCAGAGTTTCAAGAAGATCGGAGGGGGTCAAAATTTCGGCTAAAAACGACAGTGTTACCCCTTATGTTTTTTTTTTCGGGTCAAAACTTTGACATCCGATATCTCGGCTCTGGAAGGGTCTAGAGCCTCCATTTTTGCCCGCTGGTCGAAGTCTCGTGGCCCTCTGTCAGAATCCAGAGTTTCAAGAAGATCGGAGGGGGTCAAAATTTCGGCCAAAAACGACAGTGTTACCCCTTATGTTTTTTTTTTCAGGTCAAAACTTTGACATCCGATATCTCGGCTCTGGAAGGGTCTGGAGCCTCCATTTTTGCGCGCTGGTCGAAGTCTCGTGGCCCTCTGTCAGAATCCAGAGTTTCAAGAAGATCGGAGGGGGTCAAAATTTCGGCCAAAAACGACAGTGTTACCCCTTATGTTTTTTTTTTCAGGTCCAAAACTTTGACATCCGATATCTCGGCTCTGGAAGGGTCTAGAGCCTCCATTTTTGCGCGCTGGTCGAAGTCTCGTGGCCCTCTGTCAGAATCCAGAGTTTCAAGAAGATCGGAGGGGGTCAAAATTTCGGCCAAAAATGACAGTGTTACCCCTTATGTTTTTTTTTCAGGTCAAAACTTTGACATCCGATATCTCGGCTCTGGAAGGGTCTAGAGCCTCCATTTTTGCGCGCTGGTCGAAGTCTCGTGGCCCTCTGTCAGAATCCAGAGTTTCAAGAAGATCGGAGGGGGTCAAAATTTCGGCCAAAAACGACAGTGTTACCCCTTATGTTTTTTTTTTCAGGTCAAAACTTTGACATCCGATATCTCGGCTCTGGAAGGGTCTAGAGCCTCCATTTTTGCGCGCTGGTCGAAGTCTCGTGGCCCTCTGTCAGAATCCAGAGTTTCAAAAAGATCGGAGGGGGTCAAAATTTCGGCCGAAAAAAAAAATGACAGTGTTACCCCTTATGTTTTTTTTTCAGGTCCAAATTTTGACCTTCGATATCTCAGTTCTGGAAGGGTCTAGAGCCTCCATTTTTGCGCGCTGGTCGAAGTCTCGTGGCCCTCTGTCAGAATCCAGAGTTTCAAGAAGATCGGAGGGGGTCAAAATTTCGGCCAAAAACGACAGTGTTACCCCTTATGTTTTTTTTTTTCAGGTCAAAACTTTGACATCCGATATCTCGGCTCTGGAAGGGTCTAGAGCCTCCATTTTTGTGCGCTGGTCAAAGTCTCGTGGCCCTCTGTCAGAATCCAGAGTTTCAAGAAGATCGGAGGGGGTCAAAATTTCGGCCAAAAACGACAGTGTTACCCCTTATGTTTTTTTTTCAGGTCAAAACTTTGACATCCGATATCTCGGCTCTGGAAGGGTCTGGAGCCTCCATTTTTGCGCGCTGGTCGAAGTCTCGTGGCCCTCTGTCAGAATTCAGAGTTTCAAGAAGATCGGAGGGGGTCAAAATTTCGGCCAAAAACGACAGTGTTACCCCTTATGTTTTTTTTTTCAGGTCCAAAACTTTGACATCCGATATCTCGGCTCTGGAAGGGTCTAGAGCCTCCATTTTTGCGCGCTGGTCGAAGTCTCGTGGCCCTCTGTCAGAATCCAGAGTTTCAAGAAGATCGGAGGGGGTCAAAATTTCGGCCAAAAACGACAGTGTTACCCCTTATGTTTTTTTTTTTCAGGTCAAAACTTTGACATCCGATATCTCGGCTCTGGAAGGGTCTAGAGCCTCCATTTTTGCGCGCTGGTCGAAGTCTCGTGGCCCTCTGTCAGAATCCAGAGTTTCAAGAAGATCGGAGGGGGTCAAAATTTCGAACAAAAACGACAGTGTTACCCCTTATGTTTTTTTTTCAGGTCAAAACTTTGACATCCGATATCTCGGCTCTGGAAGGGTCTAGAGCCTCCATTTTTGCGCGCTGGTCGAAGTCTCGTGGCCCTCTGTCAGAATCCAGAGTTTCAAGAAGATCGGAGGGGGTCAAAATTTCGGCCAAAAACGACAGTGTTACCCCTTATGTTTTTTTTTTCAGGTCAAAACTTTGACATCCGATATCTCGGCTCTGGAAGGGTCTAGAGCCTCCATTTTTGCGCGCTGGTCGAAGTCTCGTGGCCCTCTGTCAGAATCCAGAGTTTCAAGAAGATCGGAGGGGGTCAAAATTTCGGCCAAAAACGACAGTGTTACCCCTTATGTTTTTTTTTTCAGGTCAAAACTTTCACATCCGATGTCTCGGCTCTGGAAGGGTCTAGAGCCTCCATTTTTGCGCGCTGGTCGAAGTCTCGTGGCCCTCTGTCAGAATCCAGAGTTTCAAGAAGATCGGAGGGGGTCAAAATTTCGGCCAAAAACGACAGTGTTACCCCTTATGTTTTTTTTTCAGGTCAAAACTTTGACATCCGATATCTCGGCTCTGGAAGGGTCTAGAGCCTCCATTTTTGCGCGCTGGTCGAAGTCTCGTGGCCCTCTGTCAGAATCCAGAGTTTCAAGAAGATCGGAGGGGGTCAAAATTTCGGCCAAAAACGAGAGTGTTACCCCTTATGTTTTTTTTTTCGGGTCAAAACTTTGACATCCGATATCTCGGCTCTGGAAGGGTCTAGAGCCTCCATTTTTGCGCGCTGGTCGAAGTCTCGTGGCCCTCTGTCAGAATCCAGAGTTTCAAGAAGATCGGAGGGGGTCAAAATTTCGGCCAAAAACGACAGTGTTACCCCTTATGTTTTTTTTTTTCAGGTCAAAACTTTGACATCCGATATCTCGGCTCTGGAAGGGTCTGGAGCCTCCATTTTTGCGCGCTGGTCGAAGTCTCGTGGCCCTCTGTCAGAATCCAGAGTTTCAAGAAGATCGGAGGGGGTCAAAATTTCGGCCAAAAACGACAGTGTTACCCCTTATGTTTTTTTTTTTCAGGTCCAAAAGTTTGACATCCGATATCTCGGCTCTGGAAGGGTCTAGAGCCTCCATTTTTGCGCGCTGGTCGAAGTCTTGTGGCCCTCTGTCAGAATCCAGAGTTTCAAGAAGATCGGAGGGGGTCAAAATTTCGGCCAAAAACGAGTGTTACCCCTTATGTTTTTTTTTTTTCAGGTCAAAACTTTGACATACGATATCTCGGCTCTGGAAGGGTCTAGAGCCTCCATTTTTGCGCGCTGGTCGAAGTCTCGTGGCCCTCTGTCAGAATCCAGAGTTTCAAGAAGATCGGAGGGGGTCAAAATTTCGGCCAAAAACGACAGTGTTACCCCTTATGTTTTTTTTTTTCAGGTCAAAACTTTGACATCCGATATCTCGGCTCTGGAAGGGTCTAGAGCCTCCATTTTTGCGCGCTGGTCGAAGTCTCGTGGCCCTCTGTCAGAATCCAGAGTTTCAAGAAGATCGGAGGGGGTCAAAATTTCGGCCAAAAACGACAGTGTTACCCCTTATGTTTTTTTTTTCAGGTCAAAACTTTGACATCCGATATCTCGGCTCTGGAAGGGTCTAGAGCCTCCATTTTTGCGCGCTGGTCGAAGTCTCGTGGCCCTCTGTCAGAATCCAGAGTTTCAAGAAGATCGGAGGGGGTCAAAATTTCGGCCAAAAAGGACAGTGTTACCCCTTATGTTTTTTTTTTCAGGTCAAAACTTTCACATCCGATGTCTCGGCTCTGGAAGGGTCTAGAGCCTCCATTTTTGCGCGCTGGTCGAAGTCTCGTGGCCCTCTGTCAGAATCCAGAGTTTCAAGAAGATCGGAGGGGGTCAAAATTTCGGCCAAAAACGACAGTGTTACCCCTTATGTTTTTTTTTTTTCAGGTCCAAAAGTTTGACATCCGATATCTCGGCTCTGGAAGGGTCTAGAGCCTCCATTTTTGCGCGCTGGTCGAAGTCTCGTGGCCCTCTGTCAGAATCCAGAGTTTCAAGAAGATCGGAGGGGGTCAAAATTTCGGCCAAAAACGACAGTGTTACCCCTTATGTTTTTTTTTTTCAGGTCAAAACTTTGACATCCGATATCTCGGCTCTGGAAGGGTCTAGAGCCTCCATTTTTGCGCGCTGGTCGAAGTCTCGTGGCCCTCTGTCAGAATCCAGAGTTTCAAGAAGATCGGAAGGGGTCAAAATTTCGGCCAAAAACGACAGTGTTACCCCTTATGTTTTTTTTTCAGGTCAAAACTTTGACATCCGATATCTCGGCTCTGGAAGGGTCTAGAGCCTCCATTTTTGCGCGCTGGTTGAAGTCTCGTGGCCCTCTGTCAGAATCCAGAGTTTCAAGAAGATCGGAGGGGGTCAAAATTTCGGCCAAAAACGACAGTGTTACCCCTTATGTTTTTTTTTTCGGGTCAAAACTTTGACATCCGATATCTCGGCTCTGCAAGGGTCTAGAGCCTCCATTTTTGCGCGCTGGTCGAAGTCTCGTGGCCCTCTGTCAGAATCCAGAGTTTCAAGAAGATCGGAGGGGGTCAAAATTTCGGCCAAAAACGACAGTGTTACCCCTTATGTTTTTTTTTCAGGTCAAAACTTTGACATCCGATATCTCGGCTCTGGAAGGGTCTGGAGCCTCCATTTTTGCGCGCTGGTCGAAGTCTCGTGGCCCTCTGTCAGAATCCAGAGTTTCAAGAAGATCGGAGGGGGTCAAAATTTCGGCCAAAAACGACAGTGTTACCCCTTATGTTTTTTTTTTCAGGTCCAAAAGTTTGACATCCGATATCTCGGCTCTGGAAGGGTCTAGAGCCTCCATTTTTGCGCGCTGGTCGAAGTCTCGTGGCCCTCTGTCAGAATCCAGAGTTTCAAGAAGATCGGAGGGGGTCAAAATTTCGGCCAAAAACGACAGTGTTACCCCTTATGTTTTTTTTTTTTCAGGTCAAAACTTTGACATCCGATATCTCGGCTCTGGAAGGGTCTAGAGCCTCCATTTTTGCGCGCTGGTCGAAGTCTCGTGGCCCTCTGTCAGAATCCAGAGTTTCAAGAAGATCGGAGGGGGTCAAAATTTCGGCCAAAAACGACAGTGTTACCCCTTATGTTTTTTTTTCAGGTCAAAACTTTGACATCCGATATCTCGGCTCTGGAAGGGTCTAGAGCCTCCATTTTTGCGCGCTGGTCGAAGTCTCGTGGCCCTCTGTCAGAATCCAGAGTTTCAAGAAGATCGGAGGGGGTCAAAATTTCGGCCAAAAACGACAGTGTTACCCCTTATGTTTTTTTTTTCAGGTCAAAACTTTCACATCCGATGTCTCGGCTCTGGAAGGGTCTAGAGCCTCCATTTTTGCGCGTTGGTCGAAGTCTCGTGGCCCTCTGTCAGAATCCAGAGTTTCAAGAAGATCGGAGGGGGTCAAAATTTCGGCCAAAAACGACAGTGTTACCCCTTATGTTTTTTTTCCAGGTCAAAACTTTTACATCCGATATCTCGGCTCTGGAAGGGTCTAGAGCCTCCATTTTTGCGCGCTGGTCGAAGTCTCGTGGCCCTCTGTCAGAATCCAGAGTTTCAAGAAGATCGGAGGGGGTCAAAATTTCGGCTAAAAACGACAGTGTTACCCCTTATGTTTTTTTTTTCGGGTCAAAACTTTGACATCCGATATCTCGGCTCTGGAAGGGTCTAGAGCCTCCATTTTTGCCCGCTGGTCGAAGTCTCGTGGCCCTCTGTCAGAATCCAGAGTTTCAAGAAGATCGGAGGGGGTCAAAATTTCGGCCAAAAACGACAGTGTTACCCCTTATGTTTTTTTTTTCAGGTCAAAACTTTGACATCCGATATCTCGGCTCTGGAAGGGTCTGGAGCCTCCATTTTTGCGCGCTGGTCGAAGTCTCGTGGCCCTCTGTCAGAATCCAGAGTTTCAAGAAGATCGGAGGGGGTCAAAATTTCGGCCAAAAACGACAGTGTTACCCCTTATGTTTTTTTTTTCAGGTCCAAAACTTTGACATCCGATATCTCGGCTCTGGAAGGGTCTAGAGCCTCCATTTTTGCGCGCTGGTCGAAGTCTCGTGGCCCTCTGTCAGAATCCAGAGTTTCAAGAAGATCGGAGGGGGTCAAAATTTCGGCCAAAAATGACAGTGTTACCCCTTATGTTTTTTTTTCAGGTCAAAACTTTGACATCCGATATCTCGGCTCTGGAAGGGTCTAGAGCCTCCATTTTTGCGCGCTGGTCGAAGTCTCGTGGCCCTCTGTCAGAATCCAGAGTTTCAAGAAGATCGGAGGGGGTCAAAAATTTCGGCCAAAAACGACAGTGTTACCCCTTATGTTTTTTTTTTCAGGTCAAAACTTTGACATCCGATATCTCGGCTCTGGAAGGGTCTAGAGCCTCCATTTTTGCGCGCTGGTCGAAGTCTCGTGGCCCTCTGTCAGAATCCAGAGTTTCAAAAAGATCGGAGGGGGTCAAAATTTCGGCCGAAAAAAAAAATGACAGTGTTACCCCTTATGTTTTTTTTTCAGGTCCAAATTTTGACCTTCGATATCTCAGTTCTGGAAGGGTCTAGAGCCTCCATTTTTGCGCGCTGGTCGAAGTCTCGTGGCCCTCTGTCAGAATCCAGAGTTTCAAGAAGATCGGAGGGGGTCAAAATTTCGGCCAAAAACGACAGTGTTACCCCTTATGTTTTTTTTTTTCAGGTCAAAACTTTGACATCCGATATCTCGGCTCTGGAAGGGTCTAGAGCCTCCATTTTTGTGCGCTGGTCAAAGTCTCGTGGCCCTCTGTCAGAATCCAGAGTTTCAAGAAGATCGGAGGGGGTCAAAATTTCGGCCAAAAACGACAGTGTTACCCCTTATGTTTTTTTTTCAGGTCAAAACTTTGACATCCGATATCTCGGCTCTGGAAGGGTCTGGAGCCTCCATTTTTGCGCGCTGGTCGAAGTCTCGTGGCCCTCTGTCAGAATTCAGAGTTTCAAGAAGATCGGAGGGGGTCAAAATTTCGGCCAAAAACGACAGTGTTACCCCTTATGTTTTTTTTTCAGGTCCAAAACTTTGACATCCGATATCTCGGCTCTGGAAGGGTCTAGAGCCTCCATTTTTGCGCGCTGGTCGAAGTCTCGTGGCCCTCTGTCAGAATCCAGAGTTTCAAGAAGATCGGAGGGGGTCAAAATTTCGGCCAAAAACGACAGTGTTACCCCTTATGTTTTTTTTTTCAGGTCAAAACTTTGACATCCGATATCTCGGCTCTGGAAGGGTCTAGAGCCTCCATTTTTGCGCGCTGGTCGAAGTCTCGTGGCCCTCTGTCAGAATCCAGAGTTTCAAGAAGATCGGAGGGGGTCAAAATTTCGAACAAAAACGACAGTGTTACCCCTTATGTTTTTTTTCAGGTCAAAACTTTGACATCCGATATCTCGGCTCTGGAAGGGTCTAGAGCCTCCATTTTTGCGCGCTGGTCGAAGTCTCGTGGCCCTCTGTCAGAATCCAGAGTTTCAAGAAGATCGGAGGGGGTCAAAATTTCGGCCAAAAACGACAGTGTTACCCCTTATGTTTTTTTTTTCAGGTCAAAACTTTGACATCCGATATCTCGGCTCTGGAAGGGTCTAGAGCCTCCATTTTTGCGCGCTGGTCGAAGTCTCGTGGCCCTCTGTCAGAATCCAGAGTTTCAAGAAGATCGGAGGGGGTCAAAATTTCGGCCAAAAACGACAGTGTTACCCCTTATGTTTTTTTTTTTCAGGTCAAAACTTTCACATCCGATGTCTCGGCTCTGGAAGGGTCTAGAGCCTCCATTTTTGCGCGCTGGTCGAAGTCTCGTGGCCCTCTGTCAGAATCCAGAGTTTCAAGAAGATCGGAGGGGGTCAAAATTTCGGCCAAAAACGACAGTGTTACCCCTTATGTTTTTTTTTCAGGTCAAAACTTTGACATCCGATATCTCGGCTCTGGAAGGGTCTAGAGCCTCCATTTTTGCGCGCTGGTCGAAGTCTCGTGGCCCTCTGTCAGAATCCAGAGTTTCAAGAAGATCGGAGGGGGTCAAAATTTCGGCCAAAAACGAGAGTGTTACCCCTTATGTTTTTTTTTTCGGGTCAAAACTTTGACATCCGATATCTCGGCTCTGGAAGGGTCTAGAGCCTCCATTTTTGCGCGCTGGTCGAAGTCTCGTGGCCCTCTGTCAGAATCCAGAGTTTCAAGAAGATCGGAGGGGGTCAAAATTTCGGCCAAAAACGACAGTGTTACCCCTTATGTTTTTTTTTTTCAGGTCAAAACTTTGACATCCGATATCTCGGCTCTGGAAGGGTCTGGAGCCTCCATTTTTGCGCGCTGGTCGAAGTCTCGTGGCCCTCTGTCAGAATCCAGAGTTTCAAGAAGATCGGAGGGGGTCAAAATTTCGGCCAAAAACGACAGTGTTACCCCTTATGTTTTTTTTTTTCAGGTCCAAAAGTTTGACATCCGATATCTCGGCTCTGGAAGGGTCTAGAGCCTCCATTTTTGCGCGCTGGTCGAAGTCTTGTGGCCCTCTGTCAGAATCCAGAGTTTCAAGAAGATCGGAGGGGGTCAAAATTTCGGCCAAAAACGAGTGTTACCCCTTATGTTTTTTTTTTTCAGGTCAAAACTTTGACATACGATATCTCGGCTCTGGAAGGGTCTAGAGCCTCCATTTTTGCGCGCTGGTCGAAGTCTCGTGGCCCTCTGTCAGAATCCAGAGTTTCAAGAAGATCGGAGGGGGTCAAAATTTCGGCCAAAAACGACAGTGTTACCCCTTATGTTTTTTTTTTCAGGTCAAAACTTTGACATCCGATATCTCGGCTCTGGAAGGGTCTAGAGCCTCCATTTTTGCGCGCTGGTCGAAGTCTCGTGGCCCTCTGTCAGAATCCAGAGTTTCAAGAAGATCGGAGGGGGTCAAAATTTCGGCCAAAAACGACAGTGTTACCCCTTATGTTTTTTTTTTCAGGTCAAAACTTTGACATCCGATATCTCGGCTCTGGAAGGGTCTAGAGCCTCCATTTTTGCGCGCTGGTCGAAGTCTCGTGGCCCTCTGTCAGAATCCAGAGTTTCAAGAAGATCGGAGGGGGTCAAAATTTCGGCCAAAAAGGACAGTGTTACCCCTTATGTTTTTTTTTTCAGGTCAAAACTTTCACATCCGATGTCTCGGCTCTGGAAGGGTCTAGAGCCTCCATTTTTGCGCGCTGGTCGAAGTCTCGTGGCCCTCTGTCAGAATCCAGAGTTTCAAGAAGATCGGAGGGGGTCAAAATTTCGGCCAAAAACGACAGTGTTACCCCTTATGTTTTTTTTTTTTTCAGGTCCAAAAGTTTGACATCCGATATCTCGGCTCTGGAAGGGTCTAGAGCCTCCATTTTTGCGCGCTGGTCGAAGTCTCGTGGCCCTCTGTCAGAATCCAGAGTTTCAAGAAGATCGGAGGGGGTCAAAATTTCGGCCAAAAACGACAGTGTTACCCCTTATGTTTTTTTTTTTCAGGTCAAAACTTTGACATCCGATATCTCGGCTCTGGAAGGGTCTAGAGCCTCCATTTTTGCGCGCTGGTCGAAGTCTCGTGGCCCTCTGTCAGAATCCAGAGTTTCAAGAAGATCGGAAGGGGTCAAAATTTCGGCCAAAAACGACAGTGTTACCCCTTATGTTTTTTTTTCAGGTCAAAACTTTGACATCCGATATCTCGGCTCTGGAAGGGTCTAGAGCCTCCATTTTTGCGCGCTGGTTGAAGTCTCGTGGCCCTCTGTCAGAATCCAGAGTTTCAAGAAGATCGGAGGGGGTCAAAATTTCGGCCAAAAACGACAGTGTTACCCCTTATGTTTTTTTTTTCGGGTCAAAACTTTGACATCCGATATCTCGGCTCTGCAAGGGTCTAGAGCCTCCATTTTTGCGCGCTGGTCGAAGTCTCGTGGCCCTCTGTCAGAATCCAGAGTTTCAAGAAGATCGGAGGGGGTCAAAATTTCGGCCAAAAACGACAGTGTTACCCCTTATGTTTTTTTTTCAGGTCAAAACTTTGACATCCGATATCTCGGCTCTGGAAGGGTCTGGAGCCTCCATTTTTGCGCGCTGGTCGAAGTCTCGTGGCCCTCTGTCAGAATCCAGAGTTTCAAGAAGATCGGAGGGGGTCAAAATTTCGGCCAAAAACGACAGTGTTACCCCTTATGTTTTTTTTTTCAGGTCCAAAAGTTTGACATCCGATATCTCGGCTCTGGAAGGGTCTAGAGCCTCCATTTTTGCGCGCTGGTCGAAGTCTCGTGGCCCTCTGTCAGAATCCAGAGTTTCAAGAAGATCGGAGGGGGTCAAAATTTCGGCCAAAAACGACAGTGTTACCCCTTATGTTTTTTTTTTTTCAGGTCAAAACTTTGACATCCGATATCTCGGCTCTGGAAGGGTCTAGAGCCTCCATTTTTGCGCGCTGGTCGAAGTCTCGTGGCCCTCTGTCAGAATCCAGAGTTTCAAGAAGATCGGAGGGGGTCAAAATTTCGGCCAAAAACGACAGTGTTACCCCTTATGTTTTTTTTTCAGGTCAAAACTTTGACATCCGATATCTCGGCTCTGGAAGGGTCTAGAGCCTCCATTTTTGCGCGCTGGTTGAAGTCTCGTGGCCCTCTGTCAGAATCCAGAGTTTCAAGAAGATCGGAGGGGGTCAAAATTTCGGCCAAAAACGACAGTGTTACCCCTTATGTTTTTTTTTTCGGGTCAAAACTTTGACATCCGATATATCGGCTCTGCAAGGGTCTAGAGCCTCCATTTTTGCGCGCTGGTCGAAGTCTCGTGGCCCTCTGTCAGAATCCAGAGTTTCAAGAAGATCGGAGGGGGTCAAAATTTCGGCCAAAAACGACAGTGTTACCCCTTATGTTTTTTTTTCAGGTCAAAACTTTGACATCCGATATCTCGGCTCTGGAAGGGTCTGGAGCCTCCATTTTTGCGCGCTGGTCGAAGTCTCGTGGCCCTCTGTCAGAATCCAAAGTTTCAAGAAGATCGGAGGGGGTCAAAATTTCGGCCAAAAAAAAAAAACCACAGTGTTACCCCTTATGTTTTTTTTTTCAGGTCAAAACTTTGACATCCGATATCTCGGCTCTGGAAGGGTCTAGAGCCTCCATTTTTGCGCGCTGGTCGAAGTCTCGTGGCCCTCTGTCAGAATCCAGAGTTTCAAGAAGATCGGAGGGGGTCAAAATTTCGGCCAAAAACGACAGTGTTACCCCTTATGTTTTTTTTTCAGGTCAAAACTTTGACATCCGATATCTCGGCTCTGGAAGGGTCTGGAGCCTCCATTTTTGCGCGCTGGTCGAAGTCTCGTGGCCCTCTGTCAGAATCCAGAGTTTCAAGAAGATCGGAGGGGGTCAAAATTTCGGCCAAAAACGACAGTGTTACCCCTTATGTTTTTTTTTTTTTTCAGGTCCAAAAGTTTGACATCCGATATCTCGGCTCTGGAAGGGTCTAGAGCCTCCATTTTTGCGCGCTGGTCGAAGTCTCGTGGCCCTCTGTCAGAATCCAGAGTTTCAAGAAGATCGGAGGGGGTCAAAATTTCGGCCAAAAACGACAGTGTTACCCCTTATGTTTTTTTTTTTCAGGTCAAAACTTTGACATCCGATATCTCGGCTCTGGAAGGGTCTAGAGCCTCCATTTTTGCGCGCTGGTCGAAGTCTCGTGGCCCTCTGTCAGAATCCAGAGTTTCAAGAAGATCGGAAGGGGTCAAAATTTCGGCCAAAAACGACAGTGTTACCCCTTATGTTTTTTTTTCAGGTCAAAACTTTGACATCCGATATCTCGGCTCTGGAAGGGTCTAGAGCCTCCATTTTTGCGCGCTGGTTGAAGTCTCGTGGCCCTCTGTCAGAATCCAGAGTTTCAAGAAGATCGGAGGGGGTCAAAATTTCGGCCAAAAACGACAGTGTTACCCCTTATGTTTTTTTTTTCGGGTCAAAACTTTGACATCCGATATCTCGGCTCTGCAAGGGTCTAGAGCCTCCATTTTTGCGCGCTGGTCGAAGTCTCGTGGCCCTCTGTCAGAATCCAGAGTTTCAAGAAGATCGGAGGGGGTCAAAATTTCGGCCAAAAACGACAGTGTTACCCCTTATGTTTTTTTTTTCAGGTCCAAAAGTTTGACATCCGATATCTCGGCTCTGGAAGGGTCTAGAGCCTCCATTTTTGCGCGCTGGTCGAAGTCTCGTGGCCCTCTGTCAGAATCCAGAGTTTCAAGAAGATCGGAGGGGGTCAAAATTTCGGCCAAAAACGACAGTGTTACCCCTTATGTTTTTTTTTTTTCAGGTCAAAACTTTGACATCCGATATCTCGGCTCTGGAAGGGTCTAGAGCCTCCATTTTTGCGCGCTGGTCGAAGTCTCGTGGCCCTCTGTCAGAATCCAGAGTTTCAAGAAGATCGGAGGGGGTCAAAATTTCGGCCAAAAACGACAGTGTTACCCCTTATGTTTTTTTTTCAGGTCAAAACTTTGACATCCGATATCTCGGCTCTGGAAGGGTCTAGAGCCTCCATTTTTGCGCGCTGGTTGAAGTCTCGTGGCCCTCTGTCAGAATCCAGAGTTTCAAGAAGATCGGAGGGGGTCAAAATTTCGGCCAAAAACGACAGTGTTACCCCTTATGTTTTTTTTTTCGGGTCAAAACTTTGACATCCGATATCTCGGCTCTGCAAGGGTCTAGAGCCTCCATTTTTGCGCGCTGGTCGAAGTCTCGTGGCCCTCTGTCAGAATCCAGAGTTTCAAGAAGATCGGAGGGGGTCAAAATTTCGGCCAAAAACGACAGTGTTACCCCTTATGTTTTTTTTTCAGGTCAAAACTTTGACATCCGATATCTCGGCTCTGGAAGGGTCTGGAGCCTCCATTTTTGCGCGCTGGTCGAAGTCTCGTGGCCCTCTGTCAGAATCCAGAGTTTCAAGAAGATCGGAGGGGGTCAAAATTTCGGCCAAAAAAAAAAAACCACAGTGTTACCCCTTATGTTTTTTTTTTTCAGGTCAAAACTTTGACATCCGATATCTCGGCTCTGGAAGGGTCTAGAGCCTCCATTTTTGCGCGCTGGTCGAAGTCTCGTGGCCCTCTGTCAGAATCCAGAGTTTCAAGAAGATCGGAGGGGGTCAAAATTTCGGCCAAAAACGACAGTGTTACCCCTTATGTTTTTTTTTCAGGTCAAAACTTTGACATCCGATATCTCGGCTCTGGAAGGGTCTAGAGCCTCCATTTTTGCGCGCTGGTCGAAGTCTCGTGGCCCTCTGTCAGAATCCAGAGTTTCAAGAAGATCGGAGGGGGTCAAAATTTCGGCCAAAAACGACAGTGTTACCCCTTATGTTTTTTTTTTCAGGTCAAAACTTTGACATCCGATATCTCGGCTCTGGAAGGGTCTAGAGCCTCCATTTTTGCGCGCTGGTCGAAGTCTCGTGGCCCTCTGTCAGAATCTAGAGTTTCAAAAAGATCGGAGGGGGTCAAAATTTCGGCCGAAAAAAAAAATGACAGTGTTACCCCTCATGTTTTTTTTTCAGGTCCAAATTTTGACCTTCGATATCTCGGTTCTGGAAGGGTCTAGAGCCTCCATTTTTGCGCGCTGGTCGAAGTCTCGTGGCCCTCTGTCAGAATCCAGAGTTTCAAGAAGATCGGAGGGGGTCAAAATTTCGGCCAAAAACGACAGTGTTACCCCTTATGTTTTTTTTTCAGGTCAAAACTTTGACATCCGATATCTCGGCTCTGGAAGGGTCTAGAGCCTCCATTTTTGTGCGCTGGTCAAAGTCTCGTGGCCCTCTGTCAGAATCCAGAGTTTCAAGAAGATCGGAGGGGGTCAAAATTTCGGCCAAAAACGACAGTGTTACCCCTTATGTTTTTTTTTCAGGTCAAAACTTTGACATCCGATATCTCGGCTCTGGAAGGGTCTGGAGCCTCCATTTTTGCGCGCTGGTCGAAGTCTCGTGGCCCTCTGTCAGAATCCAGAGTTTCAAGAAGATCGGAGGGGGTCAAAATTTCGGCCAAAAACGACAGTGTTACCCCTTATGTTTTTTTTTTCGGGTCAAAACTTTGACATCCGATATCTCGGCTCTGCAAGGGTCTAGAGCCTCCATTTTTGCGCGCTGGTCGAAGTCTCGTGGCCCTCTGTCAGAATCCAGAGTTTCAAGAAGATCGGAGGGGGTCAAAATTTCGGCCAAAAACGACAGTGTTACCCCTTATGTTTTTTTTTCAGGTCAAAACTTTGACATCCGATATCTCGGCTCTGGAAGGGTCTGGAGCCTCCATTTTTGCGCGCTGGTCGAAGTCTTGTGGCCCTCTGTCAGAATCCAGAGTTTCAAGAAGATCGGAGGGGGTCAAAATTTCGGCCAAAAAAAAAAAACCACAGTGTTACCCCTTATGTTTTTTTTTTCAGGTCAAAACTTTGACATCCGATATCTCGGCTCTGGAAGGGTCTAGAGCCTCCATTTTTGCGCGCTGGTCGAAGTCTCGTGGCCCTCTGTCAGAATCCAGAGTTTCAAGAAGATCGGAGGGGGTCAAAATTTCGGCCAAAAACGACAGTGTTACCCCTTATGTTTTTTTTTTCAGGTCAAAACTTTGACATCCGATATCTCGGCTCTGGAAGGGTCTAGAGCCTCCATTTTTGCGCGCTGGTCGAAGTCTCGTGGCCCTCTGTCAGAATCCAGAGTTTCAAGAAGATCGGAGGGGGTCAAAATTTCGGCCAAAAACGACAGTGTTACCCCTTATGTTTTTTTTTTTCAGGTCAAAACTTTGACATCCGATATCTCGGCTCTGGAAGGGTCTAGAGCCTCCATTTTTGCGCGCTGGTCGAAGTCTCGTGGCCCTCTGTCAGAATCTAGAGTTTCAAAAAGATCGGAGGGGGTCAAAATTTCGGCCGAAAAAAAAAATGACAGTGTTACCCCTCATGTTTTTTTTTCAGGTCCAAATTTTGACCTTCGATATCTCGGTTCTGGAAGGGTCTAGAGCCTCCATTTTTGCGCGCTGGTCGAAGTCTCGTGGCCCTCTGTCAGAATCCAGAGTTTCAAGAAGATCGGAGGGGGTCAAAATTTCGGCCAAAAACGACAGTGTTACCCCTTATGTTTTTTTTTTCAGGTCAAAACTTTGACATCCGATATCTCGGCTCTGGAAGGGTCTAGAGCCTCCATTTTTGTGCGCTGGTCAAAGTCTCGTGGCCCTCTGTCAGAATCCAGAGTTTCAAGAAGATCGGAGGGGGTCAAAATTTCGGCCAAAAACGACAGTGTTACCCCTTATGTTTTTTTTCAGGTCAAAACTTTGACATCCGATATCTCGGCTCTGGAAGGGTCTGGAGCCTCCATTTTTGCGCGCTGGTCGAAGTCTCGTGGCCCTCTGTCAGAATCCAGAGTTTCAAGAAGATCGGAGGGGGTCAAA
This sequence comes from Cyprinella venusta, assembly GCA_038021265.1. Taxonomy (NCBI): domain Eukaryota; kingdom Metazoa; phylum Chordata; class Actinopteri; order Cypriniformes; family Leuciscidae; genus Cyprinella; species Cyprinella venusta. Next base: position 23,512,049 of record CM075867.1, read on the forward strand.
ATTTCGGCCAAAAACGACAGTGTTACCCCTTATGTTTTTTTTTTCAGGTCCAAAACTTTGACATCCGATATCTCGGCTCTGGAAGAGTCTAGAGCCTCCATTTTTGCGCGCTGGTCGAAGTCTCGTGGCCCTCTGTCAGAATCCAGAGTTTCAAGAAGATCGGAGGGGGTCAAAATTTCGGCCAAAAACGACAGTGTTACCCCTTATGTTTTTTTTTCAGGTCAAAACTTTGACATCCGATATCTCGGCTCTGGAAGGGTCTAGAGCCTCCATTTTTGCGCGCTGGTCGAAGTCTCGTGGCCCTCTGTCAGAATCCAGAGTTTCAAGAAGATCGGAGGGGGTCAAAATTTCGAACAAAAACGACAGTGTTACCCCTTATGTTTTTTTTCAGGTCAAAACTTTGACATCCGATATCTCGGCTCTGGAAGGGTCTAGAGCCTCCATTTTTGCGCGCTGGTCGAAGTCTCGTGGCCCTCTGTCAGAATCCAGAGTTTCAAGAAGATCGGAGGGGGTCAAAATTTCGGCCAAAAACGACAGTGTTACCCCTTATGTTTTTTTTTCAGGTCAAAACTTTGACATCCGATATCTCGGCTCTGGAAGGGTCTAGAGCCTCCATTTTTGCGCGCTGGTCGAAGTCTCGTGGCCCTCTGTCAGAATCCAGAGTTTCAAGAAGATCGGAGGGGGTCAAAATTTCGGCCAAAAACGACAGTGTTACCCCTTATGTTTTTTTTTTCAGGTCAAAACTTTCACATCCGATGTCTCGGCTCTGGAAGGGTCTAGAGCCTCCATTTTTGCGCGTTGGTCGAAGTCTCGTGGCCCTCTGTCAGAATCCAGAGTTTCAAGAAGATCGGAGGGGGTCAAAATTTCGGCCAAAAACGACAGTGTTACCCCTTATGTTTTTTTTCCAGGTCAAAACTTTTACATCCGATATCTCGGCTCTGGAAGGGTCTAGAGCCTCCATTTTTGCGCGCTGGTCGAAGTCTCGTGGCCCTCTGTCAGAATCCAGAGTTTCAAGAAGATCGGAGGGGGTCACAATTTCGGCTAAAAACGACAGTGTTACCCCTTATGTTTTTTTTTTCGGGTCAAAACTTTGACATCCGATATCTCGGCTCTGGAAGGGTCTAGAGCCTCCATTTTTGCCCGCTGGTCGAAGTCTCGTGGCCCTCTGTCAGAATCCAGAGTTTCAAGAAGATCGGAGGGGGTCAAAATTTCGGCCAAAAACGACAGTGTTACCCCTTATGTTTTTTTTTCAGGTCAAAACTTTGACATCCGATATCTCGGCTCTGGAAGGGTCTGGAGCCTCCATTTTTGCGCGCTGGTCGAAGTCTCGTGGCCCTCTGTCAGAATCCAGAGTTTCAAGAAGATCGGAGGGGGTCAAAATTTCGGCCAAAAACGACAGTGTTACCCCTTATGTTTTTTTTTTTCAGGTCCAAAACTTTGACATCCGATATCTCGGCTCTGGAAGGGTCTAGAGCCTCCATTTTTGCGCGCTGGTCGAAGTCTCGTGGCCCTCTGTCAGAATCCAGAGTTTCAAGAAGATCGGAGGGGGTCAAAATTTCGGCCAAAAATGACAGTGTTACCCCTTATGTTTTTTTTTCAGGTCAAAACTTTGACATCCGATATCTCGGCTCTGGAAGGGTCTAGAGCCTCCATTTTTGCGCGCTGGTCGAAGTCTCGTGGCCCTCTGTCAGAATCCAGAGTTTCAAGAAGATCGGAGGGGGTCAAAATTTCGGCCAAAAACGACAGTGTTACCCCTTATGTTTTTTTTTTCAGGTCAAAACTTTGACATCCGATATCTCGGCTCTGGAAGGGTCTAGAGCCTCCATTTTTGCGCGCTGGTCGAAGTCTCGTGGCCCTCTGTCAGAATCCAGAGTTTCAAAAAGATCGGAGGGGGTCAAAATTTCGGCCGAAAAAAAAAATGACAGTGTTACCCCTTATGTTTTTTTTTCAGGTCCAAATTTTGACCTTCGATATCTCGGTTCTGGAAGGGTCTAGAGCCTCCATTTTTGCGCGCTGGTCGAAGTCTCGTGGCCCTCTGTCAGAATCCAGAGTTTCAAGAAGATCGGAGGGGGTCAAAATTTCGGCCAAAAACGACAGTGTTACCCCTTATGTTTTTTTTTTTTCAGGTCAAAACTTTGACATCCGATATCTCGGCTCTGGAAGGGTCTAGAGCCTCCATTTTTGTGCGCTGGTCAAAGTCTCGTGGCCCTCTGTCAGAATCCAGAGTTTCAAGAAGATCGGAGGGGGTCAAAATTTCGGCCAAAAACGACAGTGTTACCCCTTATGTTTTTTTTTCAGGTCAAAACTTTGACATCCGATATCTCGGCTCTGGAAGGGTCTGGAGCCTCCATTTTTGCGCGCTGGTCGAAGTCTCGTGGCCCTCTGTCAGAATTCAGAGTTTCAAGAAGATCGGAGGGGGTCAAAATTTCGGCCAAAAACGACAGTGTTACCCCTTATGTTTTTTTTTCAGGTCCAAAACTTTGACATCCGATATCTCGGCTCTGGAAGGGTCTAGAGCCTCCATTTTTGCGCGCTGGTCGAAGTCTCGTGGCCCTCTGTCAGAATCCAGAGTTTCAAGAAGATCGGAGGGGGTCAAAATTTCGGCCAAAAACGACAGTGTTACCCCTTATGTTTTTTTTTTTCAGGTCAAAACTTTGACATCCGATATCTCGGCTCTGGAAGGGTCTAGAGCCTCCATTTTTGCGCGCTGGTCGAAGTCTCGTGGCCCTCTGTCAGAATCCAGAGTTTCAAGAAGATCGGAGGGGGTCAAAATTTCGAACAAAAACGACAGTGTTACCCCTTATGTTTTTTTTTCAGGTCAAAACTTTGACATCCGATATCTCGGCTCTGGAAGGGTCTAGAGCCTCCATTTTTGCGCGCTGGTCGAAGTCTCGTGGCCCTCTGTCAGAATCCAGAGTTTCAAGAAGATCGGAGGGGGTCAAAATTTCGGCCAAAAACGACAGTGTTACCCCTTATGTTTTTTTTTTCAGGTCAAAACTTTCACATCCGATATCTCGGCTCTGGAAGGGTCTAGAGCCTCCATTTTTGCGCGCTGGTCGAAGTCTCGTGGCCCTCTGTCAGAATCCAGAGTTTCAAGAAGATCGGAGGGGGTCAAAATTTCGGCCAAAAACGACAGTGTTACCCCTTATGTTTTTTTTTTTCAGGTCAAAACTTTCACATCCGATGTCTCGGCTCTGGAAGGGTCTAGAGCCTCCATTTTTGCGCGCTGGTCGAAGTCTCGTGGCCCTCTGTCAGAATCCAGAGTTTCAAGAAGATCGGAGGGGGTCAAAATTTCGGCCAAAAACGACAGTGTTACCCCTTATGTTTTTTTTTCAGGTCAAAACTTTGACATCCGATATCTCGGCTCTGGAAGGGTCTAGAGCCTCCATTTTTGCGCGCTGGTCGAAGTCTCGTGGCCCTCTGTCAGAATCCAGAGTTTCAAGAAGATCGGAGGGGGTCAAAATTTCGGCCAAAAACGAGAGTGTTACCCCTTATGTTTTTTTTTTCGGGTCAAAACTTTGACATCCGATATCTCGGCTCTGGAAGGGTCTAGAGCCTCCATTTTTGCGCGCTGGTCGAAGTCTCGTGGCCCTCTGTCAGAATCCAGAGTTTCAAGAAGATCGGAGGGGGTCAAAATTTCGGCCAAAAACGACAGTGTTACCCCTTATGTTTTTTTTTTTCAGGTCAAAACTTTGACATCCGATATCTCGGCTCTGGAAGGGTCTGGAGCCTCCATTTTTGCGCGCTGGTCGAAGTCTCGTGGCCCTCTGTCAGAATCCAGAGTTTCAAGAAGATCGGAGGGGGTCAAAATTTCGGCCAAAAACGACAGTGTTACCCCTTATGTTTTTTTTTTTCAGGTCCAAAAGTTTGACATCCGATATCTCGGCTCTGGAAGGGTCTAGAGCCTCCATTTTTGCGCGCTGGTCGAAGTCTTGTGGCCCTCTGTCAGAATCCAGAGTTTCAAGAAGATCGGAGGGGGTCAAAATTTCGGCCAAAAACGAGTGTTACCCCTTATGTTTTTTTTTTCAGGTCAAAACTTTGACATACGATATCTCGGCTCTGGAAGGGTCTAGAGCCTCCATTTTTGCGCGCTGGTCGAAGTCTCGTGGCCCTCTGTCAGAATCCAGAGTTTCAAGAAGATCGGAGGGGGTCAAAATTTCGGCCAAAAACGACAGTGTTACCCCTTATGTTTTTTTTTTCAGGTCAAAACTTTGACATCCGATATCTCGGCTCTGGAAGGGTCTAGAGCCTCCATTTTTGCGCGCTGGTCGAAGTCTCGTGGCCCTCTGTCAGAATCCAGAGTTTCAAGAAGATCGGAGGGGGTCAAAATTTCGGCCAAAAACGACAGTGTTACCCCTTATGTTTTTTTTTCAGGTCAAAACTTTGACATCCGATATCTCGGCTCTGGAAGGGTCTAGAGCCTCCATTTTTGCGCGCTGGTCGAAGTCTCGTGGCCCTCTGTCAGAATCCAGAGTTTCAAGAAGATCGGAGGGGGTCAAAATTTCGGCCAAAAAGGACAGTGTTACCCCTTATGTTTTTTTTTTCAGGTCAAAACTTTCACATCCGATGTCTCGGCTCTGGAAGGGTCTAGAGCCTCCATTTTTGCGCGCTGGTCGAAGTCTCGTGGCCCTCTGTCAGAATCCAGAGTTTCAAGAAGATCGGAGGGGGTCAAAATTTCGGCCAAAAACGACAGTGTTACCCCTTATGTTTTTTTTTCAGGTCAAAACTTTGACATCCGATATCTCGGCTCTGGAAGGGTCTAGAGCCTCCATTTTTGCGCGCTGGTCGAAGTCTCGTGGCCCTCTGTCAGAATCCAGAGTTTCAAGAAGATCGGAGGGGGTCAAAATTTCGGCCAAAAACGACAGTGTTACCCCTTATGTTTTTTTTTTCGGGTCAAAACTTTGACATCCGATATCTCGGCTCTGGAAGGGTCTAGAGCCTCCATTTTTGCGCGCTGGTCGAAGTCTCGTGGCCCTCTGTCAGAATCCAGAGTTTCAAGAAGATCGGAGGGGGTCAAAATTTCGGCCAAAAACGACAGTGTTACCCCTTATGTTTTTTTTTCAGGTCAAAACTTTGACATCCGATATCTCGGCTCTGGAAGGGTCTGGAGCCTCCATTTTTGCGCGCTGGTCGAAGTCTCGTGGCCCTCTGTCAGAATCCAGAGTTTCAAGAAGATCGGAGGGGGTCAAAATTTCGGCCAAAAACGACAGTGTTACCCCTTATGTTTTTTTTTTCAGGTCCAAAAGTTTGACATCCGATATCTCGGCTCTGGAAGGGTCTAGAGCCTCCATTTTTGCGCGCTGGTCGAAGTCTCGTGGCCCTCTGTCAGAATCCAGAGTTTCAAGAAGATCGGAGGGGGTCAAAATTTCGGCCAAAAACGACAGTGTTACCCCTTATGTTTTTTTTTTCAGGTCAAAACTTTGACATCCGATATCTCGGCTCTGGAAGGGTCTAGAGCCTCCATTTTTGCGCGCTGGTCGAAGTCTCGTGGCCCTCTGTCAGAATCCAGAGTTTCAAGAAGATCGGAGGGGGTCAAAATTTCGGCCAAAAAAAAAAACCACAGTGTTACCCCTTATGTTTTTTTTTCAGGTCAAAACTTTGACATCCGATATCTCGGCTCTGGAAGGGTCTAGAGCCTCCATTTTTGCGCGCTGGTCGAAGTCTCGTGGCCCTCTGTCAGAATCCAGAGTTTCAAGAAGATCGGAGGGGGTCAAAATTTCGGCCAAAAACGACAGTGTTACCCCTTATGTTTTTTTTTTTCAGGTCAAAACTTTGACATCCGATATCTCGGCTCTGGAAGGGTCTAGAGCCTCCATTTTTGCGCGATGGTCGAAGTCTCGTGGCCCTCTGTCAGAATCCAGAGTTTCAAGAAGATCGGAGGGGGTCAAAATTTCGGCCAAAAACGACAGTGTTACCCCTTATGTTTTTTTTTTCAGGTCAAAACTTTGACATCCGATATCTCGGCTCTGGAAGGGTCTAGAGCCTCCATTTTTGCGCGCTGGTCGAAGTCTCGTGGCCCTCTGTCAGAATCCAGAGTTTCAAGAAGATCGGAGGGGGTCAAAATTTCGGCCAAAAACGACAGTGTTACCCCTTATGTTTTTTTTTTTCAGGTCAAAACTTTGACATCCGATATCTCGGCTCTGGAAGGGTCTAGAGCCTCCATTTTTGCGCGCTGGTCGAAGTCTCGTGGCCCTCTGTCAGAATCCAGAGTTTCAAGAAGATCGGAGGGGGTCAAAATTTCCGCCAAAAACGACAGTGTTACCCCTTATGTTTTTTTTTTCAGGTCCAAATTTTGACCTTCGATATCTCGGTTCTGGAAGGGTCTAGAGCCTCCATTTTTGCGCGCTGGTCGAAGTCTCGTGGCCCTCTGTCAGAATCCTGAGTTTCAAGAAGATCGGAGGGGGTCAAAATTTTGGCCAAAAACGACAGTGTTACCCCTTATGTTTTTTTTTTCGGGTCAAAACTTTGACATCTGATATCTCGGCTCTGGAAGGGTCTAGAGCCTCCATTTTTGCGCGCTGGTCGAAGTCTCGTGGCCCTCTGTCAGAATCCAGAGTTTCAAGAAGATCGGAGGGGGTCAAAATTTCGGCCAAAAATGACAGTGTTACCCCTTATGTTTTTTTTTTTCGGGTCAAAACTTTGACGTCCGATATCTCGGCCCTGGAAGGGTCTAGAGCCTCCATTTTTGCGCGCTGGTCGAAGTCTCATGACCCTCTGTCAGAATCCAGAGTTTCAAGAAGATCGGAGGGGGTCAAAATTTCGGCCAAAAACGACAGTGTTACCCCTTATGTTTTTTTTTCAGGTCAAAACTTTGACATCCGATATCTCGGCTCTGGAAGGGTCTAGAGCCTCCATTTTTGCGCGCTGGTCGAAGTCTCGTGGCCCTCTGTCAGAATCCAGAGTTTCAAGAAGATCGGAGGGGGTCAAAATTTCGGCCAAAAATGACAGTGTTACCCCTTATGTTTTTTTTTTCGGGTCAAAACTTTGACGTCCGATATCTCGGCCCTGGAAGGGTCTAGAGCCTCCATTTTTGCGCGCTGGTCGAAGTCTCATGGCCCTCTGTCAGAATCCAGAGTTTCAAGAAGATCGGAGGGGGTCAAAATTTCGGCCAAAAAAAAAAAATGACAGTGTTACCCCTTATGTTTTTTTTTTCAGGTCCAAATTTTGACCTTCGATATCTCGGCTCTGGAAGGGTCTAGAGCCTACATTTTTGAGCGCTGGTCGCAGTCTCGTGGGCTCGCAGTCAACTGTCGTTTTTGGCCGAAATTTTGACCCTCTCCGATCTTCTTGAAACTCTGGATTCTGACAGAGGGCCACGAGACTTCGACCAGTGCGCAAAAATGGAGGCTCTAGACCCTTCCAGAGCCGAGATATAGGATGTTAAAGTTTTGACCCGAAAAAAACCCATAAGGGGTAACACTGTCGTTTTTGGCCGAAATTTTGACCCCCTCCGATCTTCTTGAAACACTGGATTCTGACAGAGGGCCACGAGACTTCGACCAGCGCGCAAAAATTGAGGCTCTAGACCCTTCCAGAGCCGAGATATCGGACGTCAAAGTTTTGACCCAAAAAAAAAAACATAAGGGGTAACACTGTCGTTTTTGGCCGAAATTTTGACCCCCTCCGATCTTCTTGAAACTCTGGATTCTGACAGAGGGCCACGAGACTTCGACCAGCGCGCAAAAATGTAGGCTCTAGACCCTTCCAGAGCCGAGATATCGGATGTCAAAGTTTTGACCTGAAAAAAAAACATAAGGGGTAACACTGTCATTTTTGGCCGAAATTTTGACCCCCTCCGATCTTCTTGAAACTCTGGATTCTGACAGAGGGCCACGAGACTTCGACCAGCGCGCAAAAATGGAGGCTCTAGACCCTTCCAGAGCCGAGACATCGGATGTGAAAGTTTTGACCTGAAAAAAAAAAACATAAGGGGTAACACTGTCGTTTTTGGCCGAAATTTTGACCCCCTCCGATCTTCTTGAAACTCTGGATTCTGACAGAGGGCCACGAGACTTCGACCAGCGCGCAAAAATGGAGGCTCTAGACCCTCCCAGAGCCGAGATATCGGATGTCAAAGTTTTGACCTGAAAAAAAAACATAAGGGGTAACACTGTCGTTTTTGGCCGAAATTTTGACCCCCTCCGATCTTCTTGAAACTCTGGATTCTGACAGAGGGCCACGAGACTTCGACCAGCGCGCAAAAATGGAGGCTCTAGACCCTTCCAGAGCCGAGATATCGGATGTCAAAGTTTTGACCTGAAAAAAAAAACATAAGGGGTAACACTGTCGTTTTTGTTCGAAATTTTGACCCCCTCCGATCTTCTTGAAACTCTGGATTCTGACAGAGGGCCACGAGACTTCGACCAGCGCGCAAAAATGGAGGCTCTAGACCCTTCCAGAGCCGAGATATCGGATGTCAAAGTTTTGACCTGAAAAAAAAACATAAGGGGTAACACTGTCGTTTTTGGCCGAAATTTTGACCCCCTCCGATCTTCTTGAAACTCTGGATTCTGACAGAGGGCCACGAGACTTCGACCAGCGCGCAAAAATGGAGGCTCTAGACTCTTCCAGAGCCGAGATATCGGATGTCAAAGTTTTTGACCTGAAAAAAAAACATAAGGGGTAACACTGTCGTTTTTGGCCGAAATTTTGACCCCCTCCGATCTTCTTGAAACTCTGGATTCTGACAGAGGGCCACGAGACTTTGACCAGCGCACAAAAATGGAGGCTCTAGACCCTTCCAGAGCCGAGATATCGGATGTCAAAGTTTTGACCTGAAAAAAAAACATAAGGGGTAACACTGTCGTTTTTGGCCGAAATTTTGACCCCCTCCGATCTTCTTGAAACTCTGGATTCTGACAGAGGGCCACGAGACTTCGACCAGCGCGCAAAAATGGAGGCTCTAGACCCTTCCAGAGCCGAGATATCGGATGTCAAAGTTTTGACCTGAAAAAAAAAAACATAAGGGGTAACACTGTGGTTTTTTTTTTTTTGGCCGAAATTTTGACCCCCTCCGATCTTCTTGAAACTCTGGATTCTGACAGAGGGCCACGAGACTTCGACCAGCGCGCAAAAATGGAGGCTCCAGACCCTTCCAGAGCCGAGATATCGGATGTCAAAGTTTTGACCTGAAAAAAAAAACATAAGGGGTAACACTGTCGTTTTTGGCCGAAATTTTGACCCCCTCCGATCTTCTTGAAACTCTGGATTCTGACAGAGGGCCACGAGACTTCGACCAGCGCGCAAAAATGGAGGCTCTAGACCCTTCCAGAGCCGAGATATCGGACGTCAAAGTTTTGACCCGGAAAAAAAACATAAGGGGTAACACTGTCGTTTTTGGCCGAAATTTTGACCCCCTCCGATCTTCTTGAAACTCTGGATTCTGACAGAGGGCCACGAGACTTCGACCAGCGCGCAAAAATGGAGGCTCTAGACCCTTCCAGAGCCGAGATATCGGACGTCAAAGTTTTGACCCGAAAAAAAAACATAAGGGGTAACACTGTCGTTTTTGGCCGAAATGTTGACCCCCTCCGATCTTCTTGAAACTCTGGATTCTGACAGAGGGCCACGAGACTTCGACCAGCGCGCAAAAATGGAGGCTCTAGACCCTTCCAGAGCCGAGATATCGGATGTCAAAGTTTTGACCCGGAAAAAAAAAAACATAAGGGGTAACACTGTCGTTTTTGGCCGAAATTTTGACCCCCTCCGATCTTCTTGAAACTCTGGATTCTGACAGAGGGCCACGAGAGTTCGACCAGCGCGCAAAAACTGAGGCTCTAGACCCTTCCAGAGCCGAAATATCGGACGTCAAATTTTTGACCCGAAAAAAAAAAACATAAGGGGTAACACTGTCGTTTTTGGCCGAAATTTTGACCCCCTCCGATCTTCTTGAAACTCTGGATTCTGACAGAGGGCCACGAGACTTCGACCAGCGTGCAAAAATGGAGGCTCTAGACCCTTCCAGAGCCGAGATATTGGATGTCAAGGTTTTGACCCGAAAAAAAAAAAACATAAGGGGTAACACTGTCGTTTTTGGCCGAAATTTTGACCCCCTCCGATCTTCTTGAAACTCTGGATTCTGACAGAGGGCCACGAGACTTCGACCAGCGCACAAAAATGGAGGCTCTAGACCCTTCCAGAGCCGAGATATCGGATGTCAAAGTTTTGACCTGAAAAAAAAAACATAAGGGGTAACACTGTCGTTTTTGGCCGAAATTTTGACCCCCTCCGATCTTCTTGAAACTCTGGATTCTGACAGAGGGCCACGAGACTTCGACCAGCGCGCAAAAATGGAGGCTCTAGACCCTTCCAGAGCCGAGATATCGGATGTCAAAGTTTTGACCTGAAAAAAAAAACATAAGGGGTAACACTGTCGTTTTTGGCCGAAATTTTGACCCCCTCCGATCTTCTTGAAACTCTGGATTCTGACAGAGGGCCACGAGACTTCGACCAGCGCGCAAAAATGGAGGCTCTAGACCCTTCCAGAGCCGAGATATCGGATGTCAAAGTTTTGACCTGAAAAAAAACATAAGGGGTAACACTGTCGTTTTTGGCCGAAATTTTGACCCCCTCCGATCTTCTTGAAACTCTGGATTCTGACAGAGGGCCACGAGACTTCGACCAGCGCGCAAAAATGGAGGCTCCAGACCCTTCCAGAGCCGAGATATCGGATGTCAAAGTTTTGACCTGAAAAAAAAACATAAGGGGTAACACTGTCGTTTTTGGCCGAAATTTTGACCCCCTCCGATCTTCTTGAAACTCTGGATTCTGACAGAGGGCCACGAGACTTCGACCAGCGCGCAAAAATGGAGGCTCTAGACCCTTCCAGAGCCGAGATATCGGATGTCAAAGTTTTGACCCGAAAAAAAAACATAAGGGGTAACACTGTCGTTTTTGGCCGAAATTTTGACCCCCTCCGATCTTCTTGAAACTCTGGATTCTGACAGAGGGCCACGAGACTTCGACCAGCGCGCAAAAATGGAGGCTCTAGACCCTTCCAGAGCCGAGATATCGGATGTCAAAGTTTTGACCTGAAAAAAAAACATAAGGGGTAACACTGTCGTTTTTGGCCGAAATTTTGACCCCCTCCGATCTTCTTGAAACTCTGGATTCTGACAGAGGGCCACGAGACTTCGACCAGCGCGCAAAAATGGAGGCTCTAGACCCTTCCAGAGCCGAGATATCGGATGTCAAAGTTTTGACCTGAAAAAAAAACATAAGGGGTAACACTGTCGTTTTTGGCCGAAATTTTGACCCCCTCCGATCTTCTTGAAACTCTGGATTCTGACAGAGGGCCACGAGACTTCGACCAGCGCGCAAAAATGGAGGCTCTAGACCCTTCCAGAGCCGAGATATCGGATGTCAAAGTTTTGACCTGAAAAAAAAACATAAGGGGTAACACTGTCATTTTTGTTCGAAATTTTGACCCCCTCCGATCTTCTTGAAACTCTGGATTCTGACAGAGGGCCACGAGACTTCGACCAGCGCGCAAAAATGGAGGCTCTAGACCCTTCCAGAGCCGAGATATCGGATGTCAAAGTTTTGACCTGAAAAAAAAAACATAAGGGGTAACACTGTCGTTTTTGGCCGAAATTTTGACCCCCTCCGATCTTCTTGAAACTCTGGATTCTGACAGAGGGCCACGAGACTTCGACCAGCGCGCAAAAATGGAGGCTCTAGACCCTTCCAGAGCCGAGATATCGGATGTCAAAGTTTTGGACCTGAAAAAAAAAAACATAAGGGGTAACACTGTCGTTTTTGGCCGAAATTTTGACCCCCTCCGATCTTCTTGAAACTCTGGATTCTGACAGAGGGCCACGAGACTTCGACCAGCGCGCAAAAATGGAGGCTCCAGACCCTTCCAGAGCCGAGATATCGGATGTCAAAGTTTTGACCTGAAAAAAAAAACATAAGGGGTAACACTGTCGTTTTTGGCCGAAATTTTGACCCCCTCCGATCTTCTTGAAACTCTGGATTCTGACAGAGGGCCACGAGACTTTGACCAGCGCACAAAAATGGAGGCTCTAGACCCTTCCAGAGCCGAGATATCGGATGTCAAAGTTTTGACCTGAAAAAAAAAAACATAAGGGGTAACACTGTCGTTTTTGGCCGAAATTTTGACCCCCTCCGATCTTCTTGAAACTCTGGATTCTGACAGAGGGCCACGAGACTACGACCAGCGCGCAATAATGGAGGCTCTAGACCCTTCCAGAACCGAGATATCGAAGGTCAAAATTTGGACCTGAAAAAAAAACATAAGGGGTAACACTGTCATTTTTTTTTTTCGGACGAAATTTTGACCCCCTCCGATCTTTTTGAAACTCTAGATTCTGACAGAGGGCCACGAGACTTCGACCAGCGCGCAAAAATGGAGGCTCTAGACCCTTCCAGAGCCGAGATATCGGATGTCAAAGTTTTGACCTGAAAAAAAAAACATAAGGGGTAACACTGTCGTTTTTGGCCGAAATTTTGACCCCCTCCGATCTTCTTGAAACTCTGGATTCTGACAGAGGGCCACGAGACTTCGACCAGCGCGCAAAAATGGAGGCTCTAGACCCTTCCAGAGCCGAGATATCGGATGTCAAAGTTTTGACCTGAAAAAAAAAACATAAGGGGTAACACTGTCGTTTTTGGCCGAAATTTTGACCCCCTCCGATCTTCTTGAAACTCTGGATTCTGACAGAGGGCCACGAGACTTTGACCAGCGCGCAAAAATGGATGCTCTAGACCCTTCCAGAGCCGAGATATCGGATGTCAAAGTTTTGGACCTGAAAAAAAAAACATAAGGGGTAACACTGTCGTTTTTGGCCAAAATTTTGACCCCCTCCGATCTTCTTGAAACTCTGGATTCTGACAGAGGGCCACGAGACTTCGACCAGCGCGCAAAAATGGAGGCTCCAGACCCTTCCAGAGCCGAGATATCGGATGTCAAAGTTTTGACCTGAAAAAAAAACATAAGGGGTAACACTGTCGTTTTTGGCCGAAATTTTGACCCCCTCCGATCTTCTTGAAACTCTGGATTCTGACAGAGGGCCACGAGACTTCGACCAGCGCGCAAAAATGGAGGCTCTAGACCCTTCCAGAGCCGAGATATCGGATGTCAAAGTTTTGACCCGAAAAAAAAAACATAAGGGGTAACACTGTCGTTTTTAGCCGAAATTTTGACCCCCTCCGATCTTCTTGAAACTCTGGATTCTGACAGAGGGTCACGAGACTTCGACCAGCGCGCAAAAATGGAGGCTCTAGACCCTTCCAGAGCCGAGATATCGGATGTCAAAGTTTTGACCTGAAAAAAAAAACATAAGGGGTAACACTGTCGTTTTTAGCCGAAATTTTGACCCCCTCCGATCTTCTTGAAACTCTGGATTCTGACAGAGGGCCACGAGACTTCGACCAGCGCGCAAAAATGGAGGCTCTAGACCCTTCCAGAGCCGAGACATCGGATGTGAAAGTTTTGACCTGAAAAAAAAAACATAAGGGGTAACACTGTCGTTTTTGGCCGAAATTTTGACCCCCTCCGATCTTCTTGAAACTCTGGATTCTGACAGAGGGCCACGAGACTTCGACCAGCGCGCAAAAATGGAGGCTCTAGACCCTTCCAGAGCCGAGATATCGGATGTCAAAGTTTTGACCTGAAAAAAAAACATAAGGGGTAACACTGTCGTTTTTGGCCGAAATTTTGACCCCCTCCGATCTTCTTGAAACTCTGGATTCTGACAGAGGGCCACGAGACTTCGACCAGCGCGCAAAAATGGAGGCTCTAGACCCTTCCAGAGCCGAGATATCGGATGTCAAAGTTTTGACCTGAAAAAAAAACATAAGGGGTAACACTGTCGTTTTTGTTCGAAATTTTGACCCCCTCCGATCTTCTTGAAACTCTGGATTCTGACAGAGGGCCACGAGACTTCGACCAGCGGGCAAAAATGGAGGCTCTAGACCCTTCCAGAGCCGAGATATCGGATGTCAAAGTTTTGACCTGAAAAAAAAACATAAGGGGTAACACTGTCGTTTTTGGCCGAAATTTTGACCCCCTCCGATCTTCTTGAAACTCTGGATTCTGACAGAGGGCCACGAGACTTCGACCAGCGCGCAAAAATGGAGGCTCTAGACCCTTCCAGAGCCGAGATATCGGATGTCAAAGTTTTGGACCTGAAAAAAAAAAAAACATAAGGGGTAACACTGTCGTTTTTGGCCGAAATTTTGACCCCCTCCGATCTTCTTGAAACTCTGGATTCTGACAGAGGGCCACGAGACTTCGACCAGCGCGCAAAAATGGAGGCTCCAGACCCTTCCAGAGCCGAGATATCGGATGTCAAAGTTTTGACCTGAAAAAAAAACATAAGGGGTAACACTGTCGTTTTTGGCCGAAATTTTGACCCCCTCCGATCTTCTTGAAACTCTGGATTCTGACAGAGGGCCACGAGACTTTGACCAGCGCACAAAAATGGAGGCTCTAGACCCTTCCAGAGCCGAGATATCGGATGTCAAAGTTTTGACCTGAAAAAAAAACATAAGGGGTAACACTGTCGTTTTTGGCTGAAATTTTGACCCCCTCCGATCTTCTTGAAACTCTGGATTCTGACAGAGGGCCACGAGACTTCGACCAGCGCGCAAAAATGGAGGCTCTAGACCCTTCCAGAACCGAGATATCGAAGGTCAAAATTTGGACCTGAAAAAAAAACATAAGGGGTAACACTGTCATTTTTTTTTTCGGCCGAAATTTTGACCCCCTCCGATCTTTTTGAAACTCTAGATTCTGACAGAGGGCCACGAGACTTCGACCAGCGCGCAAAATGGAGGCTCTAGACCCTTCCAGAGCCGAGATATCGGATGTCAAAGTTTTGACCTGAAAAAAAAAACATAAGGGGTAACACTGTCGTTTTTGGCCGAAATTTTGACCCCCTCCGATCTTCTTGAAACTCTGGATTCTGACAGAGGGCCACGAGACTTCGACCAGCGCGCAAAAATTGAGGCTCTAGACCCTTCCAGAGCCGAGATATCGGATGTCAAAGTTTTGACCTGAAAAAAAAAACATAAGGGGTAACACTGTCGTTTTTGGCCGAAATTTTGACCCCCTCCGATCTTCTTGAAACTCTGGATTCTGACAGAGGGCCACGAGACTTCGACCAGCGCGCAAAAATGGAGGCTCTAGACCCTTCCAGAGCCGAGATATCGGATGTCAAAGTTTTGACCTGAAAAAAAAACATAAGGGGTAACACTGTGGTTTTTTTTTTGGCCGAAATTTTGACCCCCTCCGATCTTCTTGAAACTCTGGATTCTGACAGAGGGCCAGGAGACTTCGACCAGCGCGCAAAAATGGAGGCTCTAGACCCTTCCAGAGCCGAGATATCGGATGTCAAAGTTTTGACCTGAAAAAAAAAAAACATAAGGGGTAACACTGTCGTTTTTGGCCGAAATTTTGACCCCCTCCGATCTTCTTGAAACTCTGGATTCTGACAGAGGGCCACGAGACTTCGACCAGCGCGCAAAAATGGAGGCTCTAGACCCTTCCAGAGCTGAGATATTGAAACTCAAAATTTTGACCAGAAAAAAAAAATGACAGTGTTACCCCTTATGTTTTTTTTTCGGGGGGTGAAAAATTAAGGTTCTCCAATCTTCTCAAAACTCTGGATTCTGATAGAGGGCCACGAGACATGGACCTGGGTGCAAAAATTGAGTCTCTAGACCCTTCCAGAGCTGAGATATTGAAACTCAAAATTTTGACCAGAAAAAAAAATGACAGTGTTACCCCTTATGTTTTTTTTCGGGGGGTGAAAAATTAAGTTTCTCCAATCTTCTCAAAACTCTGGATTCTGATAGAGGGCCACGAGACATGGACCTGGGTGCAAAAATTGAGGCTCTAGACCCTTCCAGAGCTGAGATATTGAAACTCAAAATTTTGACCAGAAAAAAAAAATGACAGTGTTATCCCTTATGTTTTTTTTTTCTGGGGGTGAAAAATTAAGTTTCTCCAATCTTCTCAAAACTCTGGATTCTGATAGAGGACCACGAGACATGGACCTGGGTGCAAAAATTGAGGCTGTAGACCCTTCCAGAGCTGAGATATTGAAACTCAAAATTTTGACCAGAAAAAAAAAATGACAGTGTTACCCCTTATGTTTTTTTTCGGGGGATGAAAAATTAAGTTTCTCCAATCTTCTCAAAACTCTGGATTCTGATAGAGGACCACGAGACATGGACCTGGGTGCAAAAATTGAGGCTGTAGACCCTTCCAGAGCTGAGATATTGAAACTCAAAATTTTGACCAGAAAAAAAAATGACAGTGTTACCCCTTATGTTTTTTTTTCGTGGGGTGAAAAATTAAGTTTCTCCAATCTTTTCAAAACTCTGGATTCTGATAGAGGGCCACGAGATATGGACCTGGGTGCAAAAATTGAGGCTGTAGACCCTTCCAGAGCTGGTCTGAGTGTTGTGATTCCATGTGGGAAACCTGGGTTCAAATCACACTCTTGTAACGCTTTAGTTTCACTGGATTGTCGAAGTAAGACATGTTCCCAAAAAAAGAAGAGTGAGTGTGCAAGCTACAGTGGCTCAGTGGTCTGAGTGTTATGGTTCCATGTGGAAAACCAGGGTTCGAGCCTCACTCTTACCATGCTTTAGTTTCACTGGCTTTGTCCAAGAAAGACATGTTCCCAAAAAGGAAGTGTGAGCGTGTGTGGTCCAGTGGCTCAGTGGTCTGAGTCTTGTGATTCCATGTGGGAAACCTGGATTCGAATCACACTTTTGTGATGCTTTAGTTTCACTGGATTGTCGAAGTCGACATGCTCCCAACTCGTCCACATGCTCCCAAAAAAAGGAGAGTGAGTGTGCAAGCTCCAGTGGCTCAGTGGTCTGAGTGTTATGGTTCCATGTGGGAAACCAGGGTTTGAGCCTCACTCTTACCATGCTTTAGTTTCAAGGGGTTTGTCCAAGAGAGAAAAAGACTTGCTCCCAAAAAATTAAGTATGTGTGTGGATGGTCCAGTGGCTCAGTGGGTGAGCTCTCACTCCCCAGTTGGGAGGTTCCTGGTTCAAGACTAGGCTGGACACTGAAGCAAGTGATGGTTGCAGGATGGAGACGGAGGATGGAGACGGAGGATTTAGGAGGATGGAGGATGGAGGATTGTGGAGGAGTATCTAGGATGAGAACTATAGATAATAGTGTGTATGCGGTAAGAAATAAAATATTTTTTGGTGCATGCTAATGTAGTGTACATTTCATGTATTCCAAAATTAAAATTTTGGTTAAGTCCAACAAAAAAATGCCTCTCTCTGCAGCAACACCACTGCTGGATATCGTCCCAGAAATCCCCAGGGGGAGGAGTTAGGTTATTTCCTCCCCCCTTCGTGTCCTGACCGTCTCTCGTCCCCCAGCTGCAGATCTGGAGGATGTTTGTCAACGCAACCATGCTTCACGGTCCAGCGGTCCCGGTCTTGAACCAGGAACATCCCAACCTCCCGATTCGGGAGTGAGAGCTCATCCACGGAGCCACTGGACCATCCACACTCAAACTTCTTTTTTTTGGGAGCATGTCTTCTTTATTTGGACCAAACCGGTGAAAGAAGAGTTTTACCAACAAGAGACTCGAACCAGGATTCTCCACACAAGAGCGCAACACTCACACCACTGAGCCACTGGACCATACACGCTCATACTTAATTTTTTGGGAGCATGTCTTTCTCTCTCTTGGACAAACCCATTGAAAATAAAGCATCATAAGAGTGAGGCTCAAACCCTGGTTTCCCACATGGAACCATAACACTCAGACCACTGAGCCACTGGAGCTTGCACACTCACTCTTCTTTTTTGGGGAGCATGTCTTACTTCGACAATCCAGTGAAACTAAAGCATCACAAGAGTGTGATTTGAACCTGGGTTTCCCACATAGAATCACAACGCTCAGACCACTGAGCCACAGGAGCTTCTTCAGTTCAATGTTTCTGTTTGTCTCAAAAAATCACACTAAAGTAATTTCAACCGCAAAAGTGAGATTTGAATCAGGGTTGTCAACACAGAACAGCAACGCTTTTACCACTGAACCACTTACAGTTGGATGTCCTTTTTGAAGATTGGTCTTTTTATTTGGACCAAACCAATCAAACTAAAAATGTTAACCATCAAGAGACTCAAACATGGATTCTCCACACGAGAGATTGACACTCACACCACTGAGCCATTCAAGCTTCCACTCTTTTTCACTTTCTTTTGCAGGCATTTCTTTTTTATTTGGACAAAACCATTCAAAATAAAGCATTTTAATGCAAAGAGTGGGACTTGAACCCCTATCCTCAACATGATAAAGGAACACTCTAACCACTGAGCCATTCAAGCTTCCACTCTTTCACTTTATTTTGCAGCCATGTCTTTTTTATTTGGACAAAACCCTTCAAAATAAAGAATTTTAATGTTAAGAGCGGACTTGAACCCAAATCCTCAACATGATAGAGTAACACTCTAACCACTGAGCCATTCAAGTTTCCACTCTTTCACTTTATTTTGCAGACATGTCTTTTTATTTGGACAAAACCATTCAAACTAAAGCATTTTAATGCAAAGAGTGGGACTTGAACCCAAATCCTCAACATGATAGAGGAACACTCTGACCACTGAGCCATTCAAACTTGCAGACTTTCACTTTATTTTGCAGGCATGTCTTTTTTATTTGGACAAAACCCTTCAAAATAAAGCATTTTAATGCAAAGAGTGGGACTTGATCCCATATCCTCAACATGATAGAGGAACACTCCAACCACTGAGCCATTCAAGCTTCAACTCTTTGACTTTATTTTGCAGGCATGTCTTTTTAATTTGGACAAAACCCTTCAAAATAAAGCATTTTAATGCTAAGAGCAGGACTTGAACCCAAATCCTCAACATGATAGAGGAACACTCTTACCACTGAGCCATTCAAGCTTCCACTCTTTCAGTTTATTTTGCAGGCATTTCTTTTTTATTTGGACAAAACCCTTCAAAATAAAGAATTTCAATGCTAAGAGCAGACTTGAACCCAAATGCTCAACATGATAGAGTAACACTCTAACCACTGAGCCATTCAAGCTTCCACTCTTTCACTTCATTTTGCAGGCATTTCTTTTTTATTTGGACAAAACCCTTCAAAATAAAGAATTTTTATGCTAAGAGCAGGACTTGAACTCAAATCCTCAACATGATAGAGTAACACTCTAACCAGTGAGCCATTCAAGCTTCCAGACTTTCACTTTATTTTGCAGCCATGTCTTTTTTATTTGGACAAAACCATTCAAAATAAAGCATTTTAATGCAAAGAGTTGGACTTGGACCCAAATCCTCAACATGACAGAGGAACACTCTAACCACTGAGCCACTCAAGCTTCCACTCTTTCACTTTATTTTGCAGCCATGTCTTTTTTATTTGGACAAATAATTTTTGCACCCAGGTCCATGTGTCGTGGCCCTCTATCAGAATCCAGAGTTTTGAGAAGATTGGAGAAACTTAATTTTTCACCCCCCGAAAAAAAAACATAAGGGGTAACACTGTCATTTTTTTTCTGGTCAAAATTTTGAGTTTCAATATCTCAGCTCTGGAAGGGTCTACAGCCTCAATTTTTGCACCCAGGTCCATGTCTCGTGGCCCTCTATCAGAATCCAGAGTTTTGAGAAGATTGGAGAAACTTAATTTTTCACCCCCTGAAAAAAAACATAAGGGGTAACACTGTCATTTTTTTTTCTGGTCAAAATTTTGAGTTTCAATATCTCAGCTCTGGAAGGGTCTACAGCCTCAATTTTTGCACCCAGGTCCATGTTTCGTGGCCCTCTATCAGAATCCAGAGTTTTGAGAAGATTGGAGAAACTTAATTTTTCACCCCCCCCGAAAAAAAACATAAGGGGTAACACTGTCGTTTTTGGCCAAAATTTTGACCCCCTCCGATCTTCTTGAAACTCTGGATTCTGACAGAGGGCCACGAGACTTCGACCAGCGCGCAAAAATGGAGGCTCTAGACCCTTCCAGAGCCGAGACATCGGATGTGAAAGTTTTGACCTGAAAAAAAAAACATAAGGGGTAACACTGTCGTTTTTGGCCGAAATTTTGACCCCCTCCGATCTTCTTGAAACTCTGGATTCTGACAGAGGGCCACGAGACTTCGACCAGCGCGCAAAAATGGAGGCTCTAGACCCTTCCAGAGCCGAGATATCGGATGTCAAAGTTTTGACCTGAAAAAAAAAAACATAAGGGGTAACACTGTCGTTTTTGGCCGAAATTTTGACCCCCTCCGATCTTCTTGAAACTCTGGATTCTGACAGAGGGCCACGAGACTTCGACCAGCGCGCAAAAATGGAGGCTCTAGACCCTTCCAGAGCCGAGATATCGGATGTCAAAGTTTTGACCTGAAAAAAAAACATAAGGGGTAACACTGTCGTTTTTGTTCGAAATTTTGACCCCCTCCGATCTTCTTGAAACTCTGGATTCTGACAGAGGGCCACGAGACTTCGACCAGCGCGCAAAAATGGAGGCTCTAGACCCTTCCAGAGCCGAGATATCGGATGTCAAAGTTTTGACCTGAAAAAAAAAACATAAGGGGTAACACTGTGGTTTTTTTTTTTGGCCGAAATTTTGACCCCCTCCGATCTTCTTGAAACTCTAGATTCTGACAGAGGGCCACGAGACTTCGACCAGCGCGCAAAAATGGAGGCTCTAGACCCTTCCAGAGCCGAGATATCGGATGTCAAAGTTTTGACCTGAAAAAAAAAACATAAGGGGTAACACTGTCGTTTTTGGCCGAAATTTTGACCCCCTCCGATCTTCTTGAAACTCTGGATTCTGACAGAGGGCCACGAGACTTCGACCAGCGCGCAAAAATGGAGGCTCTAGACCCTTCCAGAGCCGAGATATCGGATGTCAAAGTTTTGACCTGAAAAAAAAACATAAGGGGTAACACTGTCGTTTTTGGCCGAAATTTTGACCCCCTCCGATCTTCTTGAAACTCTGGATTCTGACAGAGGGCCACGAGACTTCGACCAGCGCGCAAAAATGGAGGCTCTAGACCCTTCCAGAGCCGAGATATCGGATGTCAAAGTTTTGACCTGAAAAAAAAAAACATAAGGGGTAACACTGTGGTTTTTTTTTTGGCCGAAATTTTGACCCCCTCCGATCTTCTTGAAACTCTGGATTCTGACAGAGGGCCACGAGACTTCGACCAGCGCGCAAAAATGGAGGCTCTAGACCCTTCCAGAGCCGAGATATCGGATGTCAAAGTTTTGACCTGAAAAAAAAAACATAAGGGGTAACACTGTCGTTTTTGGCCGAAATTTTGACCCCCTCCGATCTTCTTGAAACTCTGGATTCTGACAGAGGGCCACGAGACTTCGACCAGCGCGCAAAAATGGAGGCTCTAGACCCTTCCAGAGCCGAGATATCGGATGTCAAAGTTTTGACCTGAAAAAAAAACATAAGGGGTAACACTGTCGTTTTTGGCCGAAATTTTGACCCCTTCCGATCTTCTTGAAACTCTGGATTCTGACAGAGGGCCACGAGACTTCGACCAGCGCGCAAAAATGGAGGCTCTAGACCCTTCCAGAGCCGAGATATCGGATGTCAAAGTTTTGACCTGAAAAAAAAAAACATAAGGGGTAACACTGTCGTTTTTGGCCGAAATTTTGACCCCCTCCGATCTTCTTGAAACTCTGGATTCTGACAGAGGGCCACGAGACTTCGACCAGCGCGCAAAAATGGAGGCTCTAGACCCTTCCAGAGCCGAGATATCGGATGTCAAACTTTTGGACCTGAAAAAAAAAACATAAGGGGTAACACTGTCTTTTTGGCCGAAATTTTGACCCCCTCCGATCTTCTTGAAACTCTGGATTCTGACAGAGGGCCACGAGACTTCGACCAGCGCGCAAAAATGGAGGCTCCAGACCCTTCCAGAGCCGAGATATCGGATGTCAAAGTTTTGACCTGAAAAAAAAACATAAGGGGTAACACTGTCGTTTTTGGCCGAAATTTTGACCCCCTCCGATCTTCTTGAAACTCTGGATTCTGACAGAGGGCCACGAGACTTCGACCAGCGCGCAAAAATGGAGGCTCTAGACCCTTCCAGAGCCGAGATATCGGATGTCAAAGTTTTGACCCGAAAAAAAAAACATAAGGGGTAACACTGTCGTTTTTGGCCGAAATTTTGACCCCCTCCGATCTTCTTGAAACTCTGGATTCTGACAGAGGGCCACGAGACTTCGACCAGCGCACAAAAATGGAGGCTCTAGACCCTTCCAGAGCCGAGATATCGGATGTCAAAGTTTTGACCTGAAAAAAAAACATAAGGGGTAACACTGTCGTTTTTGGCCGAAATTTTGACCCCCTCCGATCTTCTTGAAACTCTGGATTCTGACAGAGGGCCACGAGACTTCGACCAGCGCGCAAAAATGGAGGCTCTAGACCCTTCCAGAGCCGAGACATCGGATGTGAAAGTTTTGACCTGAAAAAAAAAACATAAGGGGTAACACTGTCGTTTTTGGCCGAAATTTTGACCCCCTCCGATCTTCTTGAAACTCTGGATTCTGACAGAGGGCCACGAGACTTCGACCAGCGCGCAAAAATGGAGGCTCTAGACCCTTCCAGAGACGAGATATCGGATGTCAAAGTTTTGACCTGAAAAAAAAACATAAGGGGTAACACTGTCGTTTTTGGCCGAAATTTTGACCCCCTCCGATCTTCTTGAAACTCTGGATTCTGACAGAGGGCCACGAGACTTCGACCAGCGCGCAAAAATGGAGGCTCTAGACCCTTCCAGAGCCGAGATATCGGATGTCAAAGTTTTGACCTGAAAAAAAAACATAAGGGGTAACACTGTCGTTTTTGGCCGAAATTTTGACCCCCTCCGATCTTCTTGAAACTCTGGATTCTGACAGAGGGCCACGAGACTTCGACCAGCGCGCAAAAATGGAGGCTCTAGACCCTTCCAGAGCCGAGATATCGGATGTCAAAGTTTTGACCTGAAAAAAAAAACCATAAGGGGTAACACTCGTTTTTGGCCGAAATTTTGACCCCCTCCGATCTTCTTGAAACTCTGGATTCTGACAGAGGGCCACGAGACTTCGACCAGCGCGCAAAAATGGAGGCTCTAGACCCTTCCAGAGCCGAGATATCGGATGTCAAACTTTTGGACCTGAAAAAAAAAAACATAAGGGGTAACACTGTCGTTTTTGGCCGAAATTTTGACCCCCTCCGATCTTCTTGAAACTCTGGATTCTGACAGAGGGCCACGAGACTTCGACCAGCGCGCAAAAATGGAGGCTCCAGACCCTTCCAGAGCCGAGATATCGGATGTCAAAGTTTTGACCTGAAAAAAAAACATAAGGGGTAACACTGTCGTTTTTGGCCGAAATTTTGACCCCCTCCGATCTTCTTGAAACTCTGGATTCTGACAGAGGGCCACGAGACTTCGATCAGAGTGCAAAATGGAGGCTCTAGACCCTTGCAGAGCTGAAATATCGAAACTAAAAATTTTTACCCGAAAAAAAAAACATAAGGGGTAACACTGTCGTTTTTTTTGGGGGGGTCAAAATTTTGACATTCTCCGATCTTCTTGAAACTCTGGAATCTGATAGAGGGCCACGAGACTTCGACCGGAGTGCAAAAATGGAGGCTCTAGACCCTTCCAGAGCTGAGATATCGAAAGTCAAAATTTTGACCCGAAAAAAAAAACATAAGGGGTAACACTGTCTTTTTTTTGGGTCAAAATTTTGACGTTCTCCGATCTTCTTGAAACTCTGGATTCTGATAGAGGGCCACAAGAATTCGAACAGAGTGCAAAAATGGAGGCTCTAGACCCTTCCAGAGCTGAGATATCGAAACTCAAAATTTTGACCCGAAAAAAAAAAAAAAAACATAAGGGGTAACACTGTCTTTTTTTTAGGTCAAAATTTTGACGTTCTCCGATCTTCTTGAAACTCTGGATTCTGATAGAGGGCCACGAGACTTCGACCAGAGTGCAAAAATGGAGGCTCTAGACCCTTCCAGAGCTGAGATATCGAAACTCAAAATTTTGACCCGAAAAAAAAACATAAGGGGTAACACTGTCGTTTTTTTTTTTTTTTGGGTCAAAATTTTGACGTTCTCCGATCTTCTTGAAACTCTGGATACTGATAGAGGGCCACGAGACTTCGACCAGAGTGCAAAAATTGAGGCTCTAGACCCTTCCAGAGCTGAGATATCGAAACTCAAAATTTTGACCCGAAAAAAAAAAAAACATAAGGGGTAACACTGTCTTTTTTTTGGGGTCAAAATTTTGACGTTCTCCAATTTTCTTGAAACTCTGGATTCTGATAGAGGGCCACGAGACTTCGACCAGAGTGCAAAAATGGAGGCTCTAGACCCTTCCAGAGCTGAGATATCGAAACTCAAAATTTTGACCCGAAAATAAAAAAACATAAGGGGTAACACTGTCGTTTTTTTGGGGGGGTCAAAATTTTGATGTTCTCCGATCTTCTTGAATCTCTGGATTCTGATAGAGGGCCACGAGACTTCGACCAGAGTGCAAAAATGGAGGCTCTAGACCCTTCCAGAGCTGAGATATCGAAACTCAAAATTTTGACCCGAAAAAAAAAAACATAAGGGGTAACACTGTCGTTTTTTTGGGGGGTCAAAATTTTGACGTTCTCCGATCTTCTTGAAACTCTGGATTCTGATAGAGGGCCACGAGACTTCGAACAGAGTGCAAAAATGGAGGCTCTAGACCCTTCCAGAGCTGAGATATCGAAACTCAAAATTTTGACCCGAAAATAAAAAAACATAAGGGGTAACACTGTCGTTTTTTTGGGGGGGTCAAAATTTTGATGTTCTCCGATCTTCTTGAATCTCTGGATTCTGATAGAGGGCCACGAGACTTCGACCAGAGTGCAAAAATGGAGGCTCTAGACCCTTCCAGAGCTGAGATATCGAAACTCAAAATTTTGACCCGAAAAAAAAAACATAAGGGGTAACACTGTCGTTTTTTTGGGGGGTCAAAATTTTGATGTTCTCCGATCTTCTTGAAACTCTGGATTCTGATAGAGGACCACGAGACTTCGACCAGAGTGCAAAAATGGAGGCTCTAGACCCTTCCAGAGCTGAGATATCGAAACTCAAAATTTTGACACGAAAAAAAACATAAGGGGTAACACTGTCTTTTTTTTTTTTTGGGGTCAAAATTTTGACGTTCTCCGATCTTCTTGAAACTCTGGATTCTGATAGAGGGCCACGAGACTTCGACCGGAGAGCAAAATGGAGGCTCTAGACCCTTCCAGAGCTGAGATATCGAAACTCAAAATTTTGACCCGAAAAAAAAAAAACATAAGGGGTAACACTGTCGTTTTTTTGGGGGGGGGGGGGGGTCAAAATTTTGACGTTCTCCGATCTTCTTGAAACTCTGGATTCTGATAGAAGGCCACGAGACTTCGACCAGAGTGCAAAATGGAGGCTCTAGACCCTTCCAGAGCTGAGATATCGAAACTCAAAATTTTGACCCGAAAAAAAAAAACATAAGGGGTAACACTGTCGTTTTTTTTGGGGGGGGGGGTCAAAATTTTGACGTTCTCCGATCTTCTTGAAACTCTGGATTCTGATAGAGGGCCACGAGACTTCGACCAGAGTGCAAAAATGGAGGCTCTAGACCCTTTCAGAGCTGAGATATCAAAACTCAAAATTTTGACTCGAAAAAAAAAACATAAGGGGTAACACTGTCATTTTTTTGGGGTCAAAATTTTGACGTTCTCCGATCTTCTTGAAACTCTGTATTCTGATAGAGGGCCACGAGACTTCGACCAGAGTGCAAAAATGGAGGCTCTAGACCCTTCCAGAGCTGAGATATCGAAACTCAAAATTTTGACCCGAAAAAAAAAACAACATAAGGGGTAGCACTGTCGTTTTTTTTTTTTTGGGGGGTCAAAATTTTGACGTTCTCCGATCTTCTTGAAACTCTGGATTCTGATAGAGGGCCACGAGACTTCGACCAGAGTGCAAAATGGAGGCTCTAGACCCTTCCAGAGCTGAGATATCGAAACTCAAAATTTTGACCCGAAAAAAAAAACATAAGGGGTAACACTGTCGTTTTTTTTTTGGGTGGGGGGGGTCAAAATTTTGACGTTCTCCGATCTTCTTGAAACTCTGGATTCTGATAGAGGGCTACGAGACTTCGACCAGAGTGCAAAAATGGAGGCTCTAGACCCTTTCAGAGCTGAGATATCAAAACTCAAAATTTTGACTCGAAAAAAAAAAAAAACATAAGGGGTAACACTGTCATTTTTTTGGGGTCAAAATTTTGACGTTCTCCGATCTTCTTGAAACTCTGTATTCTGATAGAGGGCCACGAGACTTCGACCATAGTGCAAAAATGGAGGATCTAGACCCTTCCAGAGCTGAGATATCGAAACTCAAAATTTTGACCAGAAAAAAAAACATAAGGGGTAACACTGTCGTTTTTTAGGGGGGGGGGTCAAAATTTTGACGTTCTCCGATCTTCTTGAAACTCTGGAATCTGATAGAGGGCCACGAGACTTCGACCAGAGTGCAAAAATGGAGGCTCTAGACCCTTCCAGAGCTGAGATATCGAAACTCAAAATTTTGACCCGAAAAAAAAAAAACATAAGCGGTAACACTGTCTTTTTTTTGGGTCAAAATTTTGACGTTCTCCGATCTTCTTGAAACTCTGGATTCTGATAGAGGGCCACAAGAATTCGAACAGAGTGCAAAAATGGAGGCTCTAGACCCTTCCAGAGCTGAGATATCGAAACTCAAAATTTTGACCCGAAAAAAAAAACATAAGGGGTAACACTGTCGTTTTGTTTTTTTTTTGGGTCAAAATTTTGACGTTCTCCGATCTTCTTGAAACTCTGGATACTGATAGAGGGCCACGAGACTTCGACCAGAGTGCAAAAATTGAGGCTCTAGACCCTTCCAGAGCTGAGATATCGAAACTCATAATTTTGACCCGAAAAAAAAAGAAAACATAAGGGGTAACACTGTCTTTTTTTTGGGGGGTCAAAATTTTGACGTTCTCCGATCTTCTTGAAACTCTGGATTCTGATAGAGGGCCACGAGACTTCGACCAGAGTGCAAAAATGGAGGCTCTAGACCTTTCCAGAGCTGAGATATCGAAACTCAAAATTTTGACCCGAAAAAAAAAACAACATAAGGGGTAACACTGTCGTTTTTTTGGGGGGTCAAAATTTTGATGTTCTCCGATCTTCTTGAATCTCTGGATTCTGATAGAGGGCCACGAGACTTCGACCAGAGTGCAAAAATGGAGGCTCTAGACCCTTCCAGAGCTGAGATATCGAAACTCAAAATTTTGACCCGAAAAAAAAAAAACATAAGGGGTAACACTGTCGTTTTTTTGGGGGGGTCAAAATTTTGACGTTCTCCGATCTTCTTGAAACTCTGGATTCTGATAGAGGACCACGAGACTTCGACCAGAGTGCAAAAATGGAGGCTCTAGACCCTTCCAGAGCTGAGATATCGAAACTCAAAATTTTGACATGAAAAAAAACATAAGGGGTAACACTGTCTTTTTTTTTGGGTCAAAATTTTGACGTTCTCCGATCTTCTTGAAACTCTGGATACTGATAGAAGGCCACGAGACTTCGACCAGAGTGCAAAAATTGAGGCTCTAGACCCTTCCAGAGCTGAGATATCGAAACTCATAATTTTGACCCGAAAAAAAAAAAAAAAACATAAGGGGTAACACTGTCTTTTTTTGGGGGGTCAAAATTTTGACGTTCTCCGATCTTCTTGAAACTCTGGATTCTGATAGAGGGCCACGAGACTTCGACCAGAGTGCAAAAATGGAGGCTCTAGACCTTTCCAGAGCTGAGATATCGAAACTCAAAATTTTGACCCGAAAAAAAAACAACATAAGGGGTAACACTGTCGTTTTTTGGGGGGGTCAAAATTTTGATGTTCTCCGATCTTCTTGAATCTCTGGATTCTGATAGAGGGCCACGAGACTTCGACCAGAGTGCAAAAATGGAGGCTCTAGACCCTTCCAGAGCTGAGATATCGAAACTCAAAATTTTGACCCGAAAAAAAAAAACATAAGGGGTAACACTGTCGTTTTTTTGGGGGGTCAAAATTTTGACGTTCTCCGATCTTCTTGAAACTCTGGATTCTGATAGAGGACCACGAGACTTCGACCAGAGTGCAAAAATGGAGGCTCTAGACCCTTCCAGAGCTGAGATATCGAAACTCAAAATTTTGACCCGAAAAAAAAAAACATAAGGGGTAACACTGTCGTTTTTTGGGGGGTCAAAATTTTGACGTTCTCCGATCTTCTTGAAACTCTGGATTCTGATAGAGGGCCACGAGACTTCGAACAGAGTGCAAAAATGGAGGCTCTAGACCCTTCCAGAGCTGAGATATCGAAACTCAAAAGTTTGACCCGAAAATAAAAAAACATAAGGGGTAACACTGTCGTTTTTTTGGGGGGGTCCAAATTTTGATGTTCTCCGATTTCTTGAATCTCTGGATTCTGATAGAGGGCCACGAGACTTCGACCAGAGTGCAAAAATGGACGCTCTAGACCCTTCCAGAGCTGAGATATCGAAACTCAAAATTTTGACCCGAAAAAAAAAACATAAGGGGTAACACTGTCGTTTTTTTGGGGGGTCAAAATTTTGACGTTCTCCGATCTTCTTGAAACTCTGGATTCTGATAGAGGACCACGAGACTTCGACCAGAGTGCAAAAATGGAGGCTCTAGACCCTTCCAGAGCTGAGATATCGAAACTCAAAATTTTGACACGAAAAAAAACATAAGGGGTAACACTGTCTTTTTTTTGGGGGGGGGGTCAAAATTTTGACGTTCTCCGATCTTCTTGAAACTCTGGATTCTGATAGAGGGCCACGAGACTTCGACCAGAGTGCAAAATGGAGGCTCTAGACCCTTCCAGAGCTGAGATATCGAAACTCAAAATTTTGACCCGAAAAAAAAAAACATAAGGGGTAACATTGTCGTTTTTTTTTGGGGGGGGGGGGTCAAAATTTTGACGTTCTCCGATCTTCTTGAAACTCTGGATTCTGATAGAAGGCCACGAGACTTCGACCAGAGTGCAAAATGGAGGCTCTAGACCCTTCCAGAGCTGAGATATCGAAACTCAAAATTTTGACCCGAAAAAAAAAACATAAGGGGTAACACTGTCGTTTTTTTTTTTGGGGGGGGGGGGGGGTCAAAATTTTGACGTTCTCCGATCTTCTTGAAACTCTGGAATCTGATAGAGGGCCACGAGACTTCGACCAGAGTGCAAAAATGGAGGCTCTAGACCCTTCCAGAGCTGAGATATCGAAACTCAAAATTTTGACCCGAAAAAAAAAAAACATAAGCGGTAACACTGTCTTTTTTTGGGTCAAAATTTTGACGTTCTCCGATCTTCTTGAAACTCTGGATTCTGATAGAGGGCCACAAGAATTCGAACAGAGTGCAAAAATGGAGGCTCTAGACCCTTCCAGAGCTGAGATATCGAAACTCAAAATTTTGACCCGGAAAAAAAAAACATAAGGGGTAACACTGTCTTTTTTTTAGGTCAAAATGTTGACGTTCTTCGATCTTCTTGAAACTCTGGATTCTGATAGAGGGCCACGAGACTTCGACCAGAGTGCAAAAATGGAGGCTCTAGACGCTTCCAGAGCTGAGATATCGAAACTCAAAATTTTGACCCGAAAAAAAAAAACATAAGGGGTAACACTGTCGTTTTGTTTTTTTTTTGGGTCAAAATTTTGACGTTCTCCGATCTTCTTGAAACTCTGGATACTGATAGAGGGCCACGAGACTTCGACCAGAGTGTAAAAATTGAGGCTCTAGACCCTTCCAGAGCTGAGATATCGAAACTCATAATTTTGACCCGAAAAAAAAAAGAAAACATAAGGGGTAACACTGTCTTTTTTTTGGGGGGTCAAAATTTTGACGTTCTCCGATCTTCTTGAAACTCTGGATTCTGATAGAGGGCCACGAGACTTCGACCAGAGTGCAAAAATGGAGGCTCTAGACCTTTCCAGAGCTGAGATATCGAAACTCAAAATTTTGACCCGAAAAAAAAAACAACATAAGGGGTAACACTGTCGTTTTTTTGGGGGGTCAAAATTTTGATGTTCTCCGATCTTCTTGAATCTCTGGATTCTGATAGAGGGCCACGAGACTTCGACCAGAGTGCAAAAATGGAGGCTCTAGACCCTTCCAGAGCTGAGATATCGAAACTCAAAATTTTGACCCGAAAAAAAAAAAAACATAAGGGGTAACACTGTCGTTTTTTTGGGGGGGTCAAAATTTTGACGTTCTCCGATCTTCTTGAAACTCTGGATTCTGATAGAGGACCACGAGACTTCGACCAGAGTGCAAAAATGGAGGCTCTAGACCCTTCCAGAGCTGAGATATCGAAACTCAAAATTTTGACATGAAAAAAAACATAAGGGGTAACACTGTCTTTTTTTTTTGGGTCAAAATTTTGACGTTCTCCGATCTTCTTGAAACTCTGGATACTGATAGAAGGCCACGAGACTTCGACCAGAGTGCAAAAATTGAGGCTCTAGACCCTTCCAGAGCTGAGATATCGAAACTCATAATTTTGACCCGAAAAAAAAAAAAAAAACATAAGGGGTAACACTGTCTTTTTTTGGGGGGTCAAAATTTTGACGTTCTCCGATCTTCTTGAAACTCTGGATTCTGATAGAGGGCCACGAGACTTCGACCAGAGTGCAAAAATGGAGGCTCTAGACCTTTCCAGAGCTGAGATATCGAAACTCAAAATTTTGACCCGAAAAAAAAACAACATAAGGGGTAACACTGTCGTTTTTTGGGGGGGTCAAAATTTTGATGTTCTCCGATCTTCTTGAATCTCTGGATTCTGATAGAGGGCCACGAGACTTCGACCAGAGTGCAAAAATGGAGGCTCTAGACCCTTCCAGAGCTGAGATATCGAAACTCAAAATTTTGACCCGAAAAAAAAAAACATAAGGGGTAACACTGTCGTTTTTTTGGGGGGTCAAAATTTTGACGTTCTCCGATCTTCTTGAAACTCTGGATTCTGATAGAGGACCACGAGACTTCGACCAGAGTGCAAAAATGGAGGCTCTAGACCCTTCCAGAGCTGAGATATCGAAACTCAAAATTTTGACCCGAAAAAAAAAAACATAAGGGGTAACACTGTCGTTTTTTGGGGGGTCAAAATTTTGACGTTCTCCGATCTTCTTGAAACTCTGGATTCTGATAGAGGGCCACGAGACTTCGAACAGAGTGCAAAAATGGAGGCTCTAGACCCTTCCAGAGCTGAGATATCGAAACTCAAAAGTTTGACCCGAAAATAAAAAAACATAAGGGGTAACACTGTCGTTTTTTTTGGGGGGGTCCAAATTTTGATGTTCTCCGATTTCTTGAATCTCTGGATTCTGATAGAGGGCCACGAGACTTCGACCAGAGTGCAAAAATGGACGCTCTAGACCCTTCCAGAGCTGAGATATCGAAACTCAAAATTTTGACCCGAAAAAAAAAACATAAGGGGTAACACTGTCGTTTTTTTGGGGGGTCAAAATTTTGACGTTCTCCGATCTTCTTGAAACTCTGGATTCTGATAGAGGACCACGAGACTTCGACCAGAGTGCAAAAATGGAGGCTCTAGACCCTTCCAGAGCTGAGATATCGAAACTCAAAATTTTGACACGAAAAAAAACATAAGGGGTAACACTGTCTTTTTTTTGGGGGGGGGGTCAAAATTTTGACGTTCTCCGATCTTCTTGAAACTCTGGATTCTGATAGAGGGCCACGAGACTTCGACCAGAGTGCAAAATGGAGGCTCTAGACCCTTCCAGAGCTGAGATATCGAAACTCAAAATTTTGACCCGAAAAAAAAAAACATAAGGGGTAACATTGTCGTTTTTTTTGGGGGGGGGGGGTCAAAATTTTGACGTTCTCCGATCTTCTTGAAACTCTGGATTCTGATAGAAGGCCACGAGACTTCGACCAGAGTGCAAAATGGAGGCTCTAGACCCTTCCAGAGCTGAGATATCGAAACTCAAAATTTTGACCCGAAAAAAAAACATAAGGGGTAACACTGTCGTTTTTTTTTTGGGGGGGGGGGGGGGGGTCAAAATTTTGACGTTCTCCGATCTTCTTGAAACTCTGGAATCTGATAGAGGGCCACGAGACTTCGACCAGAGTGCAAAAATGGAGGCTCTAGACCCTTCCAGAGCTGAGATATCGAAACTCAAAATTTTGACCCGAAAAAAAAAAAACATAAGCGGTAACACTGTCTTTTTTTGGGTCAAAATTTTGACGTTCTCCGATCTTCTTGAAACTCTGGATTCTGATAGAGGGCCACAAGAATTCGAACAGAGTGCAAAAATGGAGGCTCTAGACCCTTCCAGAGCTGAGATATCGAAACTCAAAATTTTGACCCGGAAAAAAAAACATAAGGGGTAACACTGTCTTTTTTTAGGTCAAAATGTTGACGTTCTTCGATCTTCTTGAAACTCTGGATTCTGATAGAGGGCCACGAGACTTCGACCAGAGTGCAAAAATGGAGGCTCTAGACGCTTCCAGAGCTGAGATATCGAAACTCAAAATTTTGACCCGAAAAAAAAAACATAAGGGGTAACACTGTCGTTTGTTTTTTTTTTTGGGTCAAAATTTTGACGTTCTCCGATCTTCTTGAAACTCTGGGATACTGATAGAGGGCCACGAGACTTCGACCAGAGTGCAAAAATTGAGGCTCTAGACCCTTCCAGAGCTGAGATATCGAAACTCATAATTTTGACCCGAAAAAAAAAAGAAAACATAAGGGGTAACACTGTCTTTTTTTTGGGGGGTCAAAATTTTGACGTTCTCCGATCTTCTTGAAACTCTGGATTCTGATAGAGGGCCACGAGACTTCGACCAGAGTGCAAAAATGGAGGCTCTAGACCTTTCCAGAGCTGAGATATCGAAACTCAAAATTTTGACCCGAAAAAAAAAACAACATAAGGGGTAACACTGTCGTTTTTTTGGGGGGGTCAAAATTTTGATGTTCTCCGATCTTCTTGAATCTCTGGATTCTGATAGAGGGCCACGAGACTTCGACCAGAGTGCAAAAATGGAGGCTCTAGACCCTTCCAGAGCTGAGATATCGAAACTCAAAATTTTGACCCGAAAAAAAAAAAAACATAAGGGGTAACACTGTCGTTTTTTTGGGGGGGTCAAAATTTTGACGTTCTCCGATCTTCTTGAAACTCTGGATTCTGATAGAGGACCACGAGACTTCGACCAGAGTGCAAAAATGGAGGCTCTAGACCCTTCCAGAGCTGAGATATCGAAACTCAAAATTTTGACATGAAAAAAAACATAAGGGGTAACACTGTCTTTTTTTTTTGGGTCAAAATTTTGACGTTCTCCGATCTTCTTGAAACTCTGGATACTGATAGAAGGCCACGAGACTTCGACCAGAGTGCAAAAATTGAGGCTCTAGACCCTTCCAGAGCTGAGATATCGAAACTCATAATTTTGACCCGAAAAAAAAAAAAAAAACATAAGGGGGTAACACTGTCTTTTTTTGGGGGGTCAAAATTTTGACGTTCTCCGATCTTCTTGAAACTCTGGATTCTGATAGAGGGCCACGAGACTTCGACCAGAGTGCAAAAATGGAGGCTCTAGACCTTTCCAGAGCTGAGATATCGAAACTCAAAATTTTGACCCGAAAAAAAACAACATAAGGGGTAACACTGTCGTTTTTTGGGGGGGTCAAAATTTTGATGTTCTCCGATCTTCTTGAATCTCTGGATTCTGATAGAGGGCCACGAGACTTCGACCAGAGTGCAAAAATGGAGGCTCTTAGACCCTTCCAGAGCTGAGATATCGAAACTCAAAATTTTGACCCGAAAAAAAAAAACATAAGGGGTAACACTGTCGTTTTTTTGGGGGGTCAAAATTTTGACGTTCTCCGATCTTCTTGAAACTCTGGATTCTGATAGAGGACCACGAGACTTCGACCAGAGTGCAAAAATGGAGGCTCTAGACCCTTCCAGAGCTGAGATATCGAAACTCAAAATTTTGACCCGAAAAAAAAAAACATAAGGGGTAACACTGTCGTTTTTTGGGGGGTCAAAATTTTGACGTTCTCCGATCTTCTTGAAACTCTGGATTCTGACTAGAGGGCCACGGAGACTTCGACCAGCGCGCAAAAATGGAGGCTCTAGACCCTTCCAGAGCCGAGATATCGGATGTCAAAGTTTTGGACCTGAAAAAAAAAACATAAGGGGTAACACTGTCCGTTTTTGGCA